>JARJEE010000001.1:20847792-22088085 GCA_030180105.1 Hyles lineata
ATTAGGTATAAGTACCTATAATATATATAGGTGCAGTATAGGTATACTAAAATTATATCGGCATTTGTGGCTAGTTAGGTACATACCTTTTGTATTTGTTTCTCATGTTCGATCTTCTGTTGTTCCAACTCTTCTTCCGGTATGGGTGGTGTCTCATCTCCACTAGATGTGTGTTTCGCTATTAGATATTATTAATATTTACTTTCACATACATCATACAGACAAAATCTTCATTAGATCGTGTTTAGTAATTACCTACCAGTAGGCGGATGGTACGATATCCAAAACTGATGCGCCAGCTTTAATGATTTATTAATTTATAATTGAATACAAAATAACCTTACTTTCGAAGGCAAAATATCGCAAGACTAAAATGGAATCTCAAACGTTTACCCAAGCGCGTATAAACCGTGTGAATTTATTCATAGATGTTTATTTTCATGATAGTTGTGTAGTGAAGTTATGTATGGAACTGATTGGCACCGGTCCAACTGATGACGCCTTGACCGTCCCACATCCTGAGACGATACAATCACTTCAATAAAAAATATGCCGAAAAGATATTAATATACCTATCAATGAAAGATGTTACCTACTTAATTAACTTTAATTTATATACCTTATTGATTTATTATTAATCCCATAGGCTACATGCGTCAACTCAAGTTCAGAATAATATGTGATTATGTATCTTTTAAACGTTTTCAAGGACGTTTATTGCATCAATCAAGTTTATTCATGGATCCTGGTTCATGTTGGTTTGGATGTACAGATAGTAATAACACTACAGCTGCCTGGCACCTACCCCGCTCCAGGTTGCATGCCTCCCTAGGTTCCCCTACTCTCTGGAGGGTTCAGGGTAGGGGTTCGGGATGTAGGCATCAACCCAACACAGGTTCACTCACCCACACATTTAAAACTCACTCCTATTTCCGTTTTGGGTCCTAGGTTTAGGAAATATGAAAATACCTTGAATGATATAAATAATACTTATAAATATATTGAGCAGTCTGATAAATAATTAAAAAATATTTAGAGATTGGAATGAAGAATATTTAAATTTTATATCTTTGTTAGCCTAACATAAAATATTTAATTCATATTTCGCGCCATTTTCTAGAGCGTCGTTTCCGCTCAACTTCCCTGCAAGTTCGTTGGTTTTACTTACGTTATATCAATATTTAAAGCAGTTTCTATAATTAAATTAATTTCAATCGATTTTATTTATTAGAAAATTATTAAATTCACATCATTCTATTATAAAAATAATTATTTGAATTAATTTGTATTAAAAAGAAGTTTATCAGCCTTGTGCCTAACGTATGACGCAGTCGCAGTAACGAAAATATTGTCTGTGTGAATATCGAGTATGTCAACCTTTACTTTTATACTCTCCACGCCTCTTTCAGAAGCATTTCGAACAAAAAAAAAATTAGAAGTCTACGATTGACGCCTTGACGCTAGCCAATGAGTTTTTCAAGTTATATTGAATTGCGTCAAAATTCTGTGTCTTATTCTTAATTAAACATAACCATTTTGCTTTTAAGTACAAATGATTTGGTTCGGTATCAGTGCGCATGTCAATATACGTGGACGAAGTAATTGCATAGCTATTATGCGTCTTGTATCATTTTGCATGTGCGTGTAAGAGGTGGCAGAGTGGTATATTGAAATACATACGTTTGTCGATGTTTCGACAATGTAAGCCCCCACCCTAGGCGAACGCAAACATTGATTTTTGCGCAGAGTGCTAGTGCAGTGTGTTCCAGACTGGCCGTTGTAATGAGCCGAACAAAAGGGTAGTGGCGGACAGTTAACGTTTGACAGCCGGCAGGCTCGTCATCAGTATCTCACCATTGGCTTCCTATAAAAATGAACAGTCGCAGTAGTGTAAATGAAAGTAATTTGGTGAATTTTTCGACCGATTTGCCCACTCTTAACCAATTGGACACAAAAGATTCGTTGCTGAGTTTCCCTTTTGATCACATATACGCATGCCATTCCGATAGCGCGGATCGCAGGCAAACGCTTCAGCTCGACAAGGAAGTGGAGATCTCCGCTCACTGTGTTGTGGAAGAAGACAAGGACTTGCTAATAGCTAGCAACCCAGAGGTTAGCCAGCTTACTACCAAGCTCACTGCTGCTGAGAGCCAGAATAAGAAGTTGAAGGACCTTCTTATTTACCATCTGGACCTCATCCAGCAGCAGAATGATCTAATGACCAAGCGAGAAAAAGTATTCCAGGCTTTAAAGCAGGAAAATGAAACAGTAAGTAACCCTGTTTTGACTATATGTATGAATTGTATGTTTGTATATTTTATGTTTATCTGGTTTTATGTTATTTTTGCAATGATGCATTTATTTAATTAATGATTCAAAAATAAAAGACTACCCTCATAATGTGTTCATTTACACATAGTGTTTTCTATTTTTATAGTAAATCTTTATGTATACATTGTAAACATAACAAAACACTATAAATTCGTCTGAGATTTAGTTTTGAATGCATGTTTGTAATTATAGTATACATTTGTAATACTAGCTTGGTTATTTGCACCTGCTTATGTTCATAGTTATTGATATAATCATATTTTTATTTTGTACCATATTCTCTCATGTTTTTTTTTATTGCGATGTATGGCTTTGTTTTTGCATATATCTGTGTCAATAAAAACAGACATCCAGTATATAAAAAGGTTTGTATTGGTTGGTTCCCGTCATTGTAAAAGTAGTTTATGTTTGTAAGATAGCACAAATCCATTGTGAATTAGGATAATGCAGGTGGCCGCTGTTCAACTTTTTTAAGATGTGATTTATTTGTATTGCAATAATCACATAAAAACAACTGAATAGATAATTTTAATAAATATAATCTACTTCCAATGAGAGATCTTTCTGTATCAGCCCATATACGTCCCACTGTAGAGCACGGGCCTACTCTACAATCGAGGATACGATTGAGAGTGGTTAGGCCATATAGTCTACCACGCTGGCCTAGTGTGGGTTGGCGGACTTAGATACCATAGAAATTCTTATGAATCGCTATGGTATGCAGATCCAGGTGATATGAGAGATCTTTACTTACCTTTAATGTAGCCATACAATAATTGTCAACACATAGACATTGAAATAATGCTTGCGATTGTACTGTTTTGTTTTTTAATACATAATAAACATTGGCAAGGTAAATTATCTGTTATCAATGCGAATATAATTTATTGTTCTAAATGGGATGTATAGCTGTATGCATTTGCGATTCTTTTAAATTTTTTTTCAGGTATGCTTTCATGTTTATTATTTATGACATTCTTATATTATTACTGGTATTATTTGGAGATGATGGAACACTAAAAATAGATGAAAAGTACCATCAGAAAAATCAAAACACCTTGCAAGTTTATGTTTTGTAAGGATTATCAGAAAAATGTGTATATTTGGGAATAAATGTCAAATGTTGTTTAATAGTGAATAATATGAGGTTTTCAAATCGTAATGTTGATGTTCTAAATACAAATTAAATTTATACACATTTTTCTGATAATCCTTACAAAACATAAACATACAAGCTGTTCTGATTTTTCTGATGAAAAGTATATTACATATATAACATTTAAGACTTGAGGAACTATGTTGTTTTCTATGCTAATCACCACCCTGAGTCGGGATAGATAAAACAAATTTATTTTATATAGACTACACAACATATTTGATATCTTGATTTAAAACATACTTACAATCTTGGTCAAACATTTTATTGCATAAACAGTCGCAATTGACATTTATACAAATTGCAAGTTATACAAATTGTTATTATGGTAGGTATTATATTTGGTGCTGTGCTGTGCTCTGGCTTATAGCGAATGATTCCGAGACGATTTTATAAAGTATAGCAGGTGAGCATGCATGAGGTACTAGAACAGGGGCATTGTTATTGTGCGGGTGGTCTACCAACAAATGTCACTTGGTGTTACATACATATAAGATTGTTTACATTATTGATATACACAATGACAAATTTTCTTCTTAATAAAACTGATTATTGTGTTTTATTTGGTTCATCTAGTTGTTACGATACTCAAGGTATTCATTAGGATAAACAGAAAAAAGTAGTTCTTAATATGAATCGTTGACCAGTTCCGCTGTTTGGGTATTCATATGAATTTTCTTGCATCAAAACTATTACTCAGGTATACTGTAATGTGTGAACCTCCTGGCTTAACTATTGTCTTTTGAGGTTAACCTTGACTTTGACAAGACCTTGACATAATTAAAATTAAATCTATCAAAGTTTCTTGATGCAACAAGTCTAAAACTTTCACTATGTGTAACACATGTTATTACTGATACAATTCAATGTACTGGGCGACTAATTTAAGGGAGTTTTTAAGTGCAATTTATTGAATTTTATTGTTGGTGTGTAAAAAGTTCGGCCTTTTCACATAATTATTTATTTTAAGCAATGTGACTCATAACTTTCTAAATGATTAGTTCTTTTCTAATAATAATAAAAATATCCTATCTCGATAATTATATTTTTGCAAAATACAATATATTTGGCTTGCTGGTCCAATTTTTTTCCTCACCCTGACAGAGTTAAATATTCAAAATTTGAATTTAACCGCCATTAAACGGTGCATGTAGCAAATCACAAATTGACATAATCAATAAATTTGTGGGAGGTGGGAGATGCTGTGTAAATAAAAGAGGAGAGGGGGGTAGGAGTCAGTTGTTGGTGGGAGCGGAGGGAGGCTGGCATGAAGCAGGCGGGCGCGCCTCACACCACTGCCGTACCCCACCTCCTCTCAGCTCTATTGAGATAAAAATATTTTATAGTTCTATCAGTTTATCACTTGCACTGCATTTCATACATTTGAGTTGCATAAAAATGAATATTCATTAGAAAATTTCTAAAATAATATCAAGTTTTGAATAATGCTGGTGTGTGTTTATTTTTATTATTAGTTTACATATCACCCAGTGAGTTGTATTGCTGTGCATAAGTGTAATGTGTATTACCTGGTATTAATAATTGCTGTGCCATACTTAATAAAGTAATATTGGTTTGCAAAATTCAAATATATGTGTAGCCTCATAAGTGTTTAATTATGTTACAGCTTAAAAATAAATTAAATCGTATGGACAAAAAGGTGTCAGTGAATCCGAGGCAAAGTGTCAACCCTCCACCACTGGTAGCGTCTTCTACAGTGACATCAGCAGTGGTAAAAAAGGAACCGAGTCCATCTTCACAGGTGCGTATCTATTATATCATTTTTAAATAAAACAATTTCAAAAATAATTACAATATAACAAATCTTTGAGTGTTTGTTAAAAATGTGATTTGATTTCAATCAATACAATAGTATAAAATATTTTTGCAGTTGGGTAGTTTTTTTTACTTTGTCTATTAAATACCTTTTTATTGTAGATGTTGTTTAATTGTATTGGTTTAATTTTCAGATTATGTTCAATAGCTTCACTGAGCTATTGTTGCCAGATAACCGATCAAATCCCTACGTATTCAACAGTGATATAACTAAGTCCAAAGCCTTTGGCCAGGATTCTTTCGATCTAGGAAGGAGCACAGAGTCAGGTTAGATCTGTCACTACTACAATGTTGTAACTGGTATGCTCTATTCGGTATTAAGCCTAAACTTACATACAAAAAGTTGATTACAACTTCTGAACAACAGTTTGGGCGAATTATGAATGAAATGGAGATCCACATTACACATAAAAAATAAATAATGTGTAACTATTTATGGAAAGTGTTTTTGGAGGGGAATTATAACATATTTTATTTTGGCAGATGTAACAGGCTTTTTACCCAGTGACTTGGCTGTGTCGCCTATGTCAATATTGGACAGCGACAGGAATAACGATAGTTTCACAATGATTGAGAACAAGCGTTCATACATAAAAAAGGAAATTAAAACTGAACCTCGACCGGAACCATTGTATACAGTAACATCAAACAGGTAGAAGAAGTTTACCATCTATCTGTTCCTTAAAATAATGGTTAACAGTAACAGATGGTATTAAAAATTGATTATTTTGCAGTGGTAACCCGGTCATACAAAAGATACAAAGGAATAAAAGGCGGACGTCAGGCATTGGAAGCTTGAGTCGCATGTCTCGTAATCCTACACCCAAAGTAGAAATATCTGAAACAAGTAAGACCATTTTATAGAATCGTCATACCAATTAGATCTTTCTGTTATTCATAAATTTTACTTCAATGGTGTTTTATTGTTTTAGATAAACTGTTTGAAGAGGACAAAGGTTATGAGCGTACATTTAGTGTCAATAAAAAAAATAAGTTATTAAATACTTATGGAAAATCTAAGACTACAATTCCAAAGAAAACCACCCAATTTACAGGTTCACTGTCAGATAGACTTCAATTGATTGATACCACACCTACAGGGGAAGATCCGTATCAACTTGGCGAAGCTGACATGAGGGAACAATCACCTATACCAAAGCTAATGTTGCAAAAGAGTCACAACAGGCTGAAACTGTCTGGTGACAATCCATCGACGGCAACTAGCACGCGGCGCATATATGACCCCGCCATACCAGAGACCACCACGAAACAAACAACCAAGTCCAAAGTGGACCGATATCATTTATCTAGTACTTTCGTGCCAGATCCAAAAAAAGAATTGCCAAAGACCATTATGGCTGGAGAACCTGACCTTGATTTGGTGAAAACTGAGCCGGATATTGACTGGCAAATGTTCACGACTGGCAAGGCAGGCAATGAAACGAGCCTGTGTGACTTTTCATATGGAGAAAACTCAAATAATTTGGCCACTAGCATTCTTCCTGGATTGGATTCGGTTGAATTCCAGGATTTTTTTAATCCTGACTCCCCATTAAACTTAGACGCGTTGAATCCTGTAGATTTTGGTTCAATACCAGATAATAATACAATGGATAAAAGTAAGCGACGAGGAGCGCGCACAACAAGCTTGCTGACTCCCGACCTAGCTGGTGTTTCTGGCCTAGGTGGTCTTTCGGATTTTGCTCCGGTAAATAAATATATCCAAAATAACTTATTTGTTTCATTGGTAAACTAATATTGTATAACAATAACTGTACTTGTAGCCAGTGGTGATGGAGACTAAACGCGGCGCGGAGAGCAAACGTGGCAGAAAACGAGCGATGTCGGCTACCGGGGTTACGAAGAAAAGGGAACCTAAACAGACTGCAGCTAAAAAGCCCAAAGGAAAAGGTATGAATCCTTATACACCTCACAGCGAGCATTAGAAGCATTCCAAGTAATAATTAATTCCAAGACACTAATATAACTTAATTTGTTTTTGCGGTAAGCTGCGGGGCGTGGCAAAAAGGCGCCCGTCCCCGGAATGATGACTTCAAAACCATATCATACTTTGATGGGCGATCCTGATCTTACGTGGTACTTAGGTTTAGACCCTGACCTCAAGTTTGAAGACATTGTTCCCACAGATGCGAGCAAAACATCTGCTGCTGCCACTGTCGAAGTACGTACATACGTTTACTTTAATATTAAGCATATTTATGTAGATATAGAATAAAAAACCGTCCTTGTGTTAGTTAATTTTGCTCGGCGACGGTTTCGTATTTATGCATGTAATTGATGTCCACACATTTGTAACATGTTTCAGTAACTCTTTGTGTACCCATATCCGTTTTAGATAATAAAAAGTTACAGGAGAAATAAAAAAAGAATATTTTTTACAATAGTAATTACGGTTTTAAACTTTTTTATTTCTACTGTAACACAATCTAGAAGAGCTTTTGTCATTTTGAATTATTTTTGCTTTTTTGGCTTGGCAACGTTTTATTTGCAATGTTTTGTTTATCACCCAAAAGATTTTACGGCCTACAAATACAAATAAAATATATTTTATTTTGAAAGGTATTAACGAACCCTTTTCTAAAATACTCTCATTGGCGCAGTTGCTTAATCACTACATTTTGATCAACCATTTTATATCTTCTTTAAAATAAATAAACGAGTATTTTTCCTTGAGTAGATTAACATCGGTGCTGCTTTACTAATCAGGTATCACCCGACATCTCTTAAACTTAATATTATGTTATTTGACTGCAATATTAATAATTGCCTTATTGTTAACTAAAACCCAAATATTATTAAACTTCGCCCCCTGTTTGTTAAAGTTATCCTATATGTCTCTTGGTCCGAAAATAACAACTCAAATTATGTTAATTGGTTATATTATGTTCGAGTTAGCATTGCTCGCTTGAAATGTTGCCATAGCGGTTTTCGTCTTCACTGAAGAACAGCAAATATCCTTTGAACATTGTTAAATTTCAAACAGCTTATTCTTCGTTTCAAAGTCAAAAGCAGACACACATTTATAGTGAAAATAGTAGGAACGAAGATGTCACTAAAAGGGTTCAATTTTATGTTTTCTTTAAGGGTACACTATAACCCCAAGCATAATTATTTCAACTAGTAATTAATAATTAACGCGATCCGCAAAATTAACTAAAAATGAAAGGCCAGTAAGGTTGTCACACATTCTATTTATTTGCCCCCTTGTTTTCGCATTATATGATTTACATTACCTTAGGTGCCCAGATGGAGGGAGAAGCCGTACACGAGTTGCTACACTCTTGAAGGCACGGAGAACCTAGACGACAAAGTATTCGAGAAGAGGCACCACAAGCTCGAAGCGGAAGAACGGCGACAGCTCAGGTAAACTCCCCGGCGATTATATTCATTATTTTTATCAATGTTTTATGTCTATGTTTGTATGTGTTTTTAGAAAACCTCTATTATCCTAATGTAGTACTGTTTGATGGAATGTGAACACAATTGTATTTTTTTATTCAGCTGTCGTACCAATATTAATTATCCAAACATAAAAGCGTCAGCCGAGAGAAACATTACTTTTCTATTTTTGTAAGGAAAATACAAAATTTAATCATTTGTACAAAATATAACATATTGTATTTCCATAATATATTGTACGATAATTATTTTATTAGAAACTAATAATCATTTAAATTTACACATTATAACAATGTAGCCAAACACTTTAATGTTTGGATGCATCATAAATGTGTCTACCGAGCAAATTGAGACCATCCTCTAACGTCGGGATTGTGAGAGTGTGTGAATAAGTGTATATGTGGTTGGCTCCAGATGGCACATGCGCCGGGTGAGGGAGCAGAGGCACGTGGAGAGGCTTCGACTGCGGCAGAGGGACTCGTGGTGCGGCGGGAGTGCCTCCCCGGCCTACCAGCAGCCTTCGATCTATACGATTTGGCCCCAACCACAACGGGATGCACATTTCATCGAGATCACGGAGACTCTACCGGTCATGGCTTTTGGTGAAATCCTACCAGCGTTACCGGAGTCGTAAGTGTTGCATTGGGTGATGTTCTGTCGCATAGCTCACATATGGTATAACTTACTGAATGTCTTATTTATTTTTTCAGAGACTTCATACTGCCGTGGGTAAGAACATCGAAAGCCTTAAAGAGGGCGAATAGAGCTAAGACTCTACATTGAAACCTAGAATGTACTATTGTAGTTATTGACAAGGACATATGCATCACATAACTGAAATTGAACTTTTTGTCTATAAGTCACAATTATTAGAAGCTCAAAGACGGTGGACTATACCAGCTTTCTGATGACTGCTGTGTGTGATTGAATTTCAATATTGTATATGTATTGAAGATAAGCATTTTTTAAAAATGTTATCTCAGTCTATAGTAATGGCGAGCTCTCTAAATCTTCCCAATTAAAATTATTCACTTATTGTAAATATAATAATGCTTTAAATCTGCGATTTTTGAATGGACTGAACTTTGTATAAGTTTAATGTATGTGATATGGAATTATGTATTAGAAGAGAACGCTTCGTCTACGTTTCTTATTTTATCTTTGTAAATGATTTGCGATATATGCCTAGTACCAAATAATGTTTTCAGTGTCCTGTATTTATCAGTAATGATGTATGTTCTATTGAATAATTATACAAAACATATGCAGTGTTAGGCCTCTAATGCATTTTATTATGCCTGGACGGATAAATTTCACAAATCTTGAATAATCAATCGACATTGAGTGCCATAAGCACATGAAATCTTCCTATGGATATTTTATTCTAAAATTGTTTCATAGTAGTTTTGTAGTAATTTTATGCATTGTTGGGCGAACTGTGATTCAAATGATTTATTTTTAACTGTCGTCTTCTATAAGTGTCAAGTAAGAATGTAATGTAATTATTGGTGTATCTAATCTGCATATCTATCTTATATGCAATGGGTAATCATACTACTGTGTAAGTAACATTCTTAATTATATGTATTCGATTAGAATTCCTCAATGTCTCATAGTAAAATTTTAATGTGTAGTATAAATAATGTATTGTTTAAAAACAAAATATTATTTACAATATAAGAATGGTAGGCTTAAGTATTCTCTGCATTACACATAAGATACATGAGCTACGGACCTGATGTACATCACACACGTCCCCGTAAGTTTCATAATAATTACCCTTACCTACTCATAATACATCTTTACCGTTCAATAAGTACATAGAAGTCCGATTTTTAGATTGATGACTAGAAATGTAAGTAAAGTATTACCTAATTGTGACCTACTTCACTTAATGTGGAAATTTTAAAATAAAATGATTGATGTTTGATGTCTATGATATAAAATAATATATTCACCAATTGGTAATCTTTATTATGTAAAAGGTGGAATACTTCCTCAAAAATTGGAGAATTTTTAACAAAAGCTAGTGTTACATGTTGGTAGCTGATCAAGTACCTTTCTGTTAGGTTAACACAATACAGTGTATATAATCACAATCATAGAATGTAAGGTCAGAAGATAATTATCAGTAAGTTCTTGTAGTATGTATTCCCAAGTCCATATTCCTCTAAAAGTCCTTTATAATATAAAGAATCTCTTCTTTATTCAACTAGTGCCACAAGGTACAATTGCATATTACATACGTAATTTAACAAAAGTGGATCATAAAAAATCCAATATTTGTAATGATCGATATTAAGCCTACCTAAAGAAAATTAAGAAACATTTTTGTGTGTGTAGATAAATTCATTGTTGTATAAATTTCATTTTTATTTATTGCCTTAGGGTTAAATCTTTAATGAAATTCTTATACAACTTTCTTACACTTTTGTATAAAACATTTTAATGGTTATTCTCCATGGGGAATCTTATTCGTATTTGATTACATGGTTTTAGAAAGTTACGCTTATTTTACTGTGTATTGATTATTAGCTTTTTGTTTGCAAGCATGTTTCATATACATGATATGCGTAATACCACGATAACTTGTTATTGAGTATTGAGGCAGGGCAATTTTATTGATAATATTGCTTTGTTGTCGGATTATTATCCAAAAATCAGTGTGTATTATGTTTTTTATTTAATCATGATATTTTTACTTTGGTTGATTTGTAAATAATGATTCTGTTGAAAACATTTTTATACTAGCACCTGTGATGGTGTGTACAGTAATGGTTTTCGTTTAAGTAATGTAAGTGGTAATTATTAATTACACAGTAAAACATGATGAAATTGGTATTGTAAAACTGAAATTATTTATGAGCAGATGTAATATGGCATTTTATTTCAAAAGCCACAAGTAAGTAAGAAGTAAGTGAATTTCCGTAAGTCGCCAACTATTTTTATATAAACTTCATGTTAATTTTGATATGTACGGCATAAGCGTTGATTTCTGAAGACTGAACTTTCGTTCACATTTTTAATACCTTCTTTCAAGTACATGGTTAAACAACTACACTATTATGGTATTTTTCTCGAATAGGATGTAAATTATAGAACATAAATTGATATCCAGTTTAAATGTGTAATAAATCTTATACTTGTGGCTGAATGTTATTAGATGCTATAATTTATGTGTTAATATTAAGTATTACGTAGATAACAATATTGTAATTCTGATGTCTATGTCTATATGTACTATTTAAAACAATAGGAGATTTCATCAAGATGTTAGTATTTCAGCCATTTCCCTATTATTATATCCAAATTTATGTGGTAACATTGTCAATAAGAGTTATAAATGTATAGGTGTTGTAACTGGTAACTTAGTCAGCCACACAGTGTGTTGTCATATTGAGATCTCATTAAATAAGATTCATTGGATTATCACTACATAATAATATGTTCTAAATGTATTGGAGCCGTTAAATGTCGTAGAAGCTTTTTTCCAAATGTAGATGTTTATGTGTACTATCTGTGAACTTGTCAAATATTGCATATCATGTAGGAAAATATACAAATTGGCTCCAATGTTACTTTATGTCAGGAGAATATTTTCATTTCATGAAAAGACTTGACTCTGTCCAAGTGTTTTATTTTTCAAAAATTCTTGTTACTTTTTATAATTCAAAGAAATTGTTATAATTTAACTTTAGTTTAGATACTTTTAAGTGGCATTTATTAAATAATCTCAACAAAATCTATGTTTCTGTGTACAAGGTGAAGAAGTAGTGTGTTTCACACTATTATTAATTTATAGGTTAAAATAATTTATCTTCCTTTAAGTCTTAAGACTCCTATTTTTGATTTAATTATTCACGTGATACTTCTAAGTTTATTAAGTACATGGAAATAAAGGACCTTTGGCTCGGACTATAATGTTAATTTCAAAACCCTGTGTAGTTTCATTCTGTAACTACCATTCTGTAGGATCCAAAGCAATAAACACCACTTGTGTATAGCACGAGTAATTTTATAATTTAACTATTTGGAAAGGGCACTCAGTTTAAATATTATAGCTATTTCGATTGAATTGAAAGTTGTTTTTTAGAGACTATAAAGTACTAAGTTGGACTCCATATTACCAAATTATAAAATTTTACTAGAAAATGTCCTTAGTAAAAAAGTGATAATAATAATATTTTATTTTATAGTTCTCAATTTTTGATCATTTGCATTAAAAAAAGAGTACTATCAGTACATTTATTTATGTTTTGGTTCACCATTGTCTCCATTAAGATTGTATAAATTGTGAAATATTTCATAACTTACAAGTGTATTTGATTTTGTAATGGTAAATTTTTCTGTGCTATATATGGAGAGCTGAGAACAGTTATAAATCCTGTCCATAGATATTAATACTTTTAAATCTGGGGCGGCGAGAAGAGGAGAGCAGAGAAATGGTGAGGCGAGAAGATGTGTACATTTTCCCTATTGTAACCCTTTGGTCACTTGAATAAAAGATTAATTCGGAAACTACATAATTTGCGTATTATTTGGATCTTGTACAATGTAGTTAATCAGAACAGCAAACATGTGATTGTTTTTCCACTACAATTTACTCCTTATTTGGTATTTAATGCATTATATATATTCAAAAAATGTGGCTCGACGTAATAAATGATATTCAAGATAGTCTTGATTTTGACGGTGATATAATGATCAATTTTTTATTTGTATTTAGTGGATTATGCTTAGACATCTCGTAATATTGAAATTTCAAGATAGCAGTCTTCTATATAAATTAGATACATTTTTTTCAGGTATATTCATTTACTCAAAGTGAACGATTAAACAAATGTAATTGGCGAAACCACCTTCCGAACTGTGTGATAAAGAAAAAAAGTAACATACAGTTATATCAAATAAAATTTATTTCATTTCAATATTTTCTAAACAATTACGACGACCGCAAACGACATTAAAATTATAA
This sequence comes from Hyles lineata, assembly GCA_030180105.1. NCBI lineage: Eukaryota > Metazoa > Arthropoda > Insecta > Lepidoptera > Sphingidae > Hyles > Hyles lineata. The sequence continues at coordinate 20,861,511 of JARJEE010000001.1, forward strand.
TATTATAATTTAAATCTATTATAATATAAAGCATCTTCATTGCACATGTTTATAACACTCAACTTTGTTTTTCTTCCGCATATATCTATGATCTATTAAAAATTGGACTACAGTATACGAAATATTAATTAACACAAATAATACACAACAAACAACTAATCAAATCTCATGCTATGTTAATGTGATGCTATTGCCAATAGCTAGTTACCTATGATTGAATAAAGGCGGATTTTTAATCGTCAAACAATATTTATTCGTGGAATAAATTAACATGAGCTAGTGCAAAATGTTAGTTCTAATATTAAATTATCCAAATATGTCAGTTTTATAATCAGTCAGGTTATAACTTATTGATAAGATATTTTTTATTTGATGATTGAAAATCTGGCTCAAGATCAGGGACCCTACTATATTCATCCGAAACAAAGTTCTAAACTTTGGATGATCGAAGTTTATATACGATACGAATGTACCTACATATACTTATGGTCGTAACTCGTAACCATAGACTTATGGTTACGATGTACGTTATAAAAATTCGAACTTTTACAGAGTAGGTACATTCGTATCGTATCAAAAACTTCGATCGTCCGAAGTTTCGAACTTCGTTTCGGATGAATATAGTAGGGCCCCAGAATAAATAATTTTATACGGCAGAGATTTTAGTCTGTGTAAATATATTGCGTTCTTTTGTATGTGTGTTAAAAACACCAAACATTTTTCTTTATTATGTCTGCTATTAAATTGTGCATTTATTGATATTTCCTCTCTATACTAAATAGTACCATTTATAATAAAGCAATTATTGTGAATAAAGTCATGAATATACTATGAATATGGCTTCAACATTATAAATCTTTAAAGCTAGCAATGTTTAGATAATTTAATTGACGTGTTAAATTATGAATAAAGTGACATATTATACCTAAGAGTATGTGATTGAGTTTAATTAGCAATAATCATTTTATTCGTACAGTCTGACCTCACTTTCTACACAATCTTTCATCAAATTATCAATGTCCACTGTTTTATTTTGATCCGACTCAGTTTTCTTAGTCAATATTTCAGTTTTGGCAAGCCAGTGTTTCTCCATGTCGCTTAACATTTTGAATACTTCGTCATTTTTTGGAGATGCATAGTTTTTGCCATGAAGCTTGTACAGGTGATGCTCTCTTTGTGGCTGTAACATAAATAAATTGGGTAAATAATGATGTTATCGATTCTCACATATCATTATATAATTAACATAAGATATTTATTGTTCTTCTTTAAACGAACGAAGTCTTGCTATGAAGATTTTCAGAGTAAAGCTGCGCCCAAGATGGCGGTGCGATCGCATTCTGCGATCTCCATATCAACTCATATATTACAACTAATATACTTAGTAGGGGACTCTCACAACACATATACTGAAATTAATTAGTCATTCTTCGTCATTCATATCTACTTATTGCTTTTCCAGCTAAGATAACAAAACAACCTAAGATTATTATAAAGGCCCTATCTATGTAAAATATATAAGTAGTTTAAGAAAGTTGTTATGGCTAAGAACAATTATTATTAATATACTAAAACTAAAAAGGTAACACTAACCTCATTGGGGCTCAAAGTGTAAGGCGAAATTTTTGCATTTGGTGTGAAGACAAAGGGTTTGAAAAAGGAAATGCTTGGATCTGGTGTTGCTGTAAACCAATGCACGCTCAGATTTTCTACCGATAAGATTGAAACCTGAAAAACACGAATGATAAAATATTTTTTAAACTACTATATTATTATTATTAGTCATTACACTCCCTCATTACCTGACTCCCTTGTGTTGGAAATGTGTCATCACAGCTCCTGCAAATTCGGCTCTCCTTATGTCTTAAAATATTCATCATGTCTTTAACATCAAAAGAGGCACTTGAAGTTAATTTCTTTAGTAATTTTTCTCCTTCTTGCTGCCTGACCTCATCGCCACCAGATGAAAAACATCTTGTAAAATTGAAGTCACCCTGAAAGTTTTATTATGTCTCATTAAATGATACTAAAATACACTAGTATCCTAAATACACTGACTCCTTGAATGTAGCATACCTGACCATCCCACAATCCCATAGCTTTACTTTTCTCTAATAAACTTGCCGATCTTTTATCAATTTTGTTTGTGATTGTTAAACCATTAGAAATATTCCTGTAGCCTGATGCTACTTTTTCTGCAGCCCATAATTTTCCGCTTGTCTCTAATATCCAGGCTTCTTTTGTATCGGCTATCAGAAAGGAGTTGTGGTAGAAGTGGCTATCGTCATGCTCAGAACAAGGGCCACCTTGACCATATTTTTCAAGTAGTGATGTCATCACATCGAGTGCTTCTTCTGCTGTATTACCTCTCTCCAGGCCTAGTCTGAACAATTACATGGGTAAAATTTTATAATATGAGTACATATATTTAGATATAAGAATATCTTCAGTTTAATCTATTAGAAACTATAATAACTTTTACAAAGCTATATTTTATTGATATGCTGTAATGTGATCATAACAGAAAAGTTTAAACGAACATGAAGAACACTGTGGTAGCAAAATAAACATGAAAATGCTTAATATATTTTAAAAATTACAATGTGTAAATTAGAAACAATTACTTTGCAAAAATTTTTAATGAAAATTTTTATGTACTTACAAAATTCATTCCAAAATATTAAATGCTAATGAATCATTATAGTAGACAATTCCTTTCAGCGTTTAAGATTAAGTATTTTTAGCAGTGTTGATAATTATATTTAAACAGGAAAAACTACTTTATAAGAAAATAGGTTCTGGTAAATATAAGTTTCATTTTAAATTAGCAATTGATTCCCCATGTCTATTGTATTTAGAATTTGCATCTGTTGATAATTATGGTGCACTGAAAATTTAGTAGTTGACTTAAATTATTTTATAAGCATTCCTTTTAGCCTCAGGTATAAGTGCAAAGGCACTACAATTTTTTTGTCACTGATGAGGCCAAATATCACATTAAGTTTTTACATTTAATTACTTACATATCTTCTTAAATTTTTATGCATATGCATGTTTATTGTAAAGACATGGAAGATGTATGATTTTGTTATGCAAGTAAGCTATTAAACTGGTCTATTAAAATGATTTTTAAATATGATGTTAAGTTCAGTGTTTATAAATTATATTACAGAGTGAAAATAACAAAGTCTTACAGTTTGACAAATTACAACCTGAGAGTGGCAGTTCTAATTTGTAAGGTTAATAAACCAGCCAAATCAGAGGATGCAGACAAAGTAAGTGAAAATCAGTGATGACTGATTTTCAAAGTTATGTGCATATTGTTTGTTGTGTATTCCTAACGCGAATAGCGAAAATATATTGCGACGATTTTTAAAAAAATTGCAATTAATGAATTACAAAGTAATGCTTGGTATTTGACAGAAATCGCCATCCTGAGACATAAGATGTTAAGTCTCAATATGGCCAGTAGTTGCTAATATGGTTACTAACAAAGACAAATGGAAAAGATGGAGGAGGCTTTTACCCAAAAGGGGACCACACATCAGAGAAAAGAAAAATAATTAAGTACTAATTAGATAAAACATATATATTAATGTTACATGATAGATGTGTAGGAAATCAAAGCTAAATAAATAAATAAAATAAAAATAAATAGTCAGTAGTTACTCTGGCTACAATGTCCTTTAAAAGCAAACACAACAGTGCAAATATATTGCTATTTGGTGGAAGTAACAGACATTGCAGTTGTACCTACCCAGGTGGCCACTCACATATGAAAGATCTACCACCAATCCTAAGACTTTCCTAAAATGTTTTGAAGGTATATTAACTCTACCATAGTTAATGAAGCTCTATCAGAGGTTAAAGCTTAAAATACATAGCCCAAAAATCATTGATGAAAAGCAATGTTATGTGTAAAGTTAAAGTAATTCTGTGAATGGCTGAAGAGTTATGTTGCACTAATCCCATACAAGGTTGGGATAAGCAGAAGAAGAAGATGATGTGAAATACTTTGGCTCACCTTACCAAATCCATGCCCAACAATCTTTTCTGGCGAGCATCACCATCTCCTTCATTGTTGTTGGTCCAAACAGCTTCATTTCCAATTACAACATTTTTATCATTGGCACCCATTTCAGCACCCCACATCCAGGCCGGTTTACTTAATATCACAGTGTTCACCGGAGACGGACTTTCTTCAATTGTTATGTAAGTGCACTGAAACAGTTTGAAACCAATATATTATTAGAATAATCAGTCAAAAGTTTCAAGGAACAAAGGTAAATTATTATTCCACAAAAAGTATTTAGAAAGCAATATCCATCCAGTATAATAAAATATAAAAAAAAAATTTACCTTTAATTTCGGGTCTCTGGGACCACCTTTAATATAAACTACTTCTTGCACCTCATTCTGTGGGCGATCAGAATTTTTTCCAAATATGACTGCGCCATTTTTAGTCAGCGGTGGAAGCACTACGAAGGTGTCGCATGATCTTGGAAATTGCATTTTTGCTTGTAGATTATATTTCTCCTCTGAAATAATATAAATACATTTTAATTAGGATTTAACTTGACCTTTCGCTTAAAAATGAACAAGAACTTAGATGAACATAAAATATGCAATGGAATAAAATGCCGCATTATACAAGTAACTATCTACTGTAGTCTCCGTATATTTATAATTTATTTTTTAACTTACCACTTATTCGCAATAAGTATTTAATTGTATAAATAATGTCTTATTTCGACCTAAGATAATTGTGAATTGAAATTGAGTATTGAGATATTGACCAACTTGACTGTTGGCATTTGACATTGTCTGACATTTCAAACTGACAGCAAGGTAAAATTGATATGATAGGGGAGATTTACATGTTCCTGCAAAATGTTTGGCCGTTCGGCCTTACTACGAGCGCTCGGCGAATATTCGTTAAAATAATGAATTATTATTCGTCATGTTATGACAAACTGTTAATGAATATAATAATTAAATTAAATTGCAAGTTGGCTGTAACTTTTTTTAACTAGACATTTATTACAATAATAGGCGATGGCTTATTTCGTAATATATCAACCTGACGACTTTCTGGTGCGTTGTATCTTCTGATTAGTCTGTAACTTAGTGGCGGCGTTAGATAGGTTGGCACCCGGGGCGGTCTAGTATTGCGTATCCCTACATAAAAAATAATACCCAATACTTGGTAAGCTATCCTTATACCGGTTAATCTCACCCCACATGCTCACACACACCACTCAACAGCGACTCTAACCCAAACTCCCAGAGAATAAAACACAGGAAAAAAAAATACTTGGCAAGTCCACACCGGTCATATCGTGCACGTATAATATGTAATCTAACTTTAATTGCAGGAAAGCTATTATGCTCCCCTTTCGGTGCCCCGGAGGCGGCTTCAACTGTATGTTAGTGTAACTGGATTTTCAGCCTGGCACGTTACGAATGCTGTAGCCGATCCAAGTCCCTCACAAAATATACGCCAGCATATGGACTTAAAACCCTTGAATGACCGTCACACGCATTATGGCCGGACTCAGACATCACAAGGCGAGAAGGTCATGATCGATGCCCACCTCAGCGCCCTACAGAAAATCATAGCTGGTTCTTTTTTTAAAGGGTGCGACTATTTCAGGACACCACGTCGGTTAAAGATGTTATGTTCGTTTACGTCAGAGATTATGCCATGCGCCCTGTCGCTCATATCCGAGTTGCTGTAGTTAAGGGCACACCTCCCCCTGGACAGTATGCCCAACGTCCTCGTTAACCCTGTCATGTCGCCTCTTATGACGAGTAAGAAATACCGTGGCGAAATTCTTACACCCTACTATCGTACTCGTATCGTACCGCGCCTCTACCCTATCAGGTAGAAGCGCTGCAGCGGTTCAACCGTTTATCGTCCCGCAACCCTTTTGTGCAGGTGACGGCGAGTGGGATCGTTCACCTCGCCATCCCGTTTCGTGCTCTTCTTCTTCTAGAATGAGAGCATTGCTTGCCAAGACCTCCGAATCTCGACCATGGAGGGAATCACGGCTGGTCTACTTTGACGGTAGCTTGGAGTATTCTGCTCTCGTCACCCAGGGCACTATGAAGTATGAAAGAGTGTGTTACTTTTCACAATGATGATATTCAGCGGTTTCATCCATTCTCGCCAACCACCGCAAACATCTAACGTAGCAGCCGTGCCCCGATGGGACCGGTGTCAGATGAACCGCAACATGCCGTGGAACCTGTTCAGGCACTAGCAAAAAATAGGACGCACTGCCAGATTGGTCCACTCACCAGCACTAGGATGATTGTCTATCCTAGGGTACCACTCCTCCAAGACGGCCAGTGTCTCTCTCTAAGGCTGGTGGCTCCCCTGTTGATATAACGATTCCAGTCGCTAGTAATAAACCAACGACGAAAGGACTTTGCCCTTAATATCCCAGGGAAGGAAACCAGCCAGAAAGAAGGCGGCCTCTTAGGAGATCGTGCGATATCCCTTGAATGATCATCCGCTACGCCACCATTCGAGAGTACAGCACGGTCTGCTCAGAGATTTAACCGAAACGAGATACGTTTGAATTGGCCTCAAAGAAGCTTGATATGCTCAACAGATCGAGGCGATATATCACGTCAGGTCTGCAACATTATAAGGCACAGGTTCGGCCCTACGTGGAATATTGCACCCATCTTTGGGCTGGGGCACCCCCGTACCAACTTTTTCCTTTCGACCGATTTCAATGTCAGGCAGATCATCGACAACCGAGCTCTTTTCGATGTTCGGAATTTTCTCTGCTGCTGTGTTCCGCCATCGTACAACGCGGTAAACATCCAAATACCACTATATTACCTTTCTCCCGACATTTTTATCTACGTACAACAAATTCCGAGAACCAATTGCCAACAGCAGCATTTCCGGACAAATACGATCTGTCTACCTTCAAGAAAAGAACGCATTCTCACCTTGAAGGTCGCACGCATCTCATTGCCCTATGGTGTTACGGATGTTCATGGTCTGCGGTGATCACTTGGGGGCTCGACTCTTGAAGTTGTTGAAGAATATGTCTATTTAGGACAAGTGGTCTGGTTAGGCAGATCCAACTTCGAGAGAGAGGTAAATCGTCGAATCCAACTCGGTTGGGCAGCGTTCGGGAAACTACGCGACGTCTTCTCGTCCAAAATACCTCAGTGCCTTAAATCGAAAGTCTTCGATAGTCGTGTGTTGCCAGTGATGACTTACGGCACTGAGACGTGGCTTCTCACTATGGGCCTTATTAGGAAGCTCAAAGTCACTCAACGAGCTATGGAGAGGGCTATGCTCGAAATAACTAAAATAACCATATGACATAGCCCACCGGATTAGCAAGTTGAAGTGGCAATGGGCAGGGCACATAGCGCGGAGATCTGATGACCGATGGGGTCGGAAAGTGCTCGGATGGAAGCCACGTAGCGGAAAGCGCAGCGTGGGGCGTCCACCCACAAGATGGTCAGACGATCTTGCAAAGGTCGCGGGACCTCGCTGGATGCAGGCTGCCTCCAACAGGTCTCTGTGGAAATCATTGGGGGAGGCCTATGTTCAGCAGTGGACTTCCTTTGACTTATGGATGGATGGATGGATGGTGATCACTTACCATAACGTAAACCGTATGGTCGTCTGCTACCTATGATAATAATATATAAAAATAACCGTAAAAGGCCATCAATCGCACAACTCCCGCGTACAGCCTCTGGTAACGTTTGAAGTTCAGTAGGTTAGACCAGGACTTCCACAAGTTATTTGTACTATTCACAGACCCTTAAGAAATTGTTTTTTTTTTTACGATTCCCTCAGATCAGCCCCTAATAACAGATTATCAGAAGAACTCTTAATTTGACATAAAGTTTTTTTTTTTAATAAGAAAAAAAGCAATAAAGAATATATACCGGGTATCTCAAGACTGCTACCGAAAACGAAGCCGGGTGGTAGTTTTAGTGACTACAAACACAATGTAACTAAAAATTTCGCAAAGAAACGCGACAATTATTTTTTATGATTTTTTAAATATCGTCATTTTTGGGTGGTAAATCCATAGTTTTTGCTAAAATAATAATTTAAACACTTTTATACCCTAGATTATTTATAAATAAAAGGGTAAACACTATTATTTTAGGAAAAAAATGTGACCAAATATGGTCATAGGAAAAAAATAACAAAAAAAAAAATTTCACTTTTTTTTGCAAGTTTTTCTATTGCATTGTGTCTGAAGTCGCTTAAACTACCACCCGGCTTCGTTTTCGGTAGCAGTCTTGATATACCCTGTATATATATTTATTTTACTTTTGGTTATCTGATAATGGAAAGAATGTGCTTGCTTTTCTGAGCATAGTTTCCCAAAATGGGGCTCCAGTTTGGCTCACTCGACTCGGTCACCCCTGGGACAATGCTGCGACGCCCCAGGGCGTCGTGACGCTCTGTTTATGAAGCCCTAGGCTAGACAATGCGTCCACTGCCTTGACTAGTTTCGGTCTCAGTCTTTGGAAATGGTCATGAACATTCCACCGATTATACAAAACAACTCTAAGATGAGCTGATAGAGATTTCCACGCCATCAACTGTTATGTTGGCCCCTGCAGGTGGCCCTCTCCGAGACTCAACACTACAAGCGGATGGTCTCAAATGTATCCACTGCGAGGCCAAGTTACCGAATTCACTCAATGATACTGCAAGTAAGGAGTTACTTGCCTATGAGATCAGACCAAGTGCAACATGAATTCGTTCTTTTAGAGAATAAGACATTATATTTAAAAAAAGAAGCTATTGCGATACAGTTGCGATAAACTTCAAAATATGCTATTAGTAGGTATACAAGTAGCTAGATACAAGGGTTGGTAGCTATTTCTGGATAAAGGTAGATTTTGTGTGCTTTCTGTGGGTGGTCGAGTGACTTGTCTTTGTCACCGCTTGATGCGTGGTACCCGGGGCGGACCGCCCCCCCCCCCCCCCTGAGGTAGAAGGTCTGAACTCACGGCAATTAATGCGTAATTTAGAATATTTGAAAATAAAATAATTAACGCGTAGTTTACGCGCTTCGTTTACCAGATGGTAGAACTGACTACTTAATATGGAACTAGTTTTAAATTATACCACGAATTTTTATTTTATCGGTTTATATGCATTAGTGGTCAACTACTGGTGCATGGTCCATTACTAGTGAACTTACCTTATACGCAATCCGTATTTAGTTGTGTGTTGTTACAGCATGAACAGTGGCGTAACTACACCAGCCGGGGCCCGTGGCAAAATTATCGGATGGGGCCCCCCTTTTTTTGTGTCGAGACGTATACTGTTAAATTTATTGGAAGTGGTAGAGCCACGCTGTTGTCAGCCATGACTCAGGATTAATGAGTAGGTTCGTCAGGTGCGGTACCACTGGTTCACATAAGATCGACGTGACATGACAGCATTGCGATCGCGTTTCATTCGGTGAATGAGATTGCCGGATGCCCCTTGCCTCTTTCCATACTTTTCCTTCTTGGGGTTAGGCCGTATAGTCCACTACGCTGGTCTTGTGCAGGTTAGCGGACTTTTACATATTTAAGCAATCCTTCCAAATTGTTATACGCGTAGTATGCAGGTTTCCTCACGATGTTTTCCTTCACCGTTATAGTGCGTATTGATTGACTATCATTTACATACATGACTCCAAAAAGTCAAAGGTGTGCCCCCTGGGATTTGAAGCCGTGACTACCGTAAAAATGGTGACACCCGCGTCCGTCTCGTTGTACGGTGCTGGAATTCATCGTTTCAGCCCTTCATGACCTGACGCTTACTTCTACGAAGGTGGCGCCGAGTGGGAAGGTTCCGCTCACGATCGCGTGTTGCGCTCGTTTACTGTGACATCACTTTCTCAGAAAACGTAAGCATTGCCTGCCATGGCCCCTAACTCTTGGCGGTGGAAGGATTCACGGCCGAGAGCGAGAGGTTTATTTTGAGGGATGCTCATAGTTTTGTGCGTTCGTCACCTCGAGCTGGACTCCGAGAGATTGTGCTGGGTTGTGTCTTCCGGACAGTTGTTTCTTGGCACAGTGGTAACATATGACGGGCTCTTAACATTAATCTCTTCACTCCTCTTCTTTTCTAACCCTCCTACCCAGTTATCTACCGAAGCAACGCGATAGGACCTATGTCAGGCGAAACGCGGTGTCGTCGCGCCGCGCCGTGGCGCTAGTTCAATCACTGATAGAAGCCACGATGCACTGGCACAAAGGGTAATGCACCAGCACTGGAATTATCCAGTCTAAAGCGCCACTTCTCCACGGAGATTATGCATAAGGACGCTTGTATGGCACACCTCTAGGGGCTCTTTGGTGTCGATGGCGCCTGAGACCGATGCTGCTAAGACGTAGGCCACCTCAAAGAAATTGTGCGATAGCCCTGAACATCCACTGCGCCACTAGAGTTTGCGGCTTACACAAGACCATAGCACAGCGTCTGGTCAGAGACTCAGCTCAAATGGGACACTCGTAAAGGGTCATCGATCGTACAACTTCGGCATACAATCTACGGTAAGGTATGCTGGCACTCTCGAGGTTGGGCCCCATTCCACTCAACGTGCCTTCACCAATTTAGGCTTGAGACTTTTGAAGTACCTATGCGTGGTACTTCCACCAAATAACTTCAAAACCTTCAACTTCAAGCTATCAAATAAAATACCAAGATACTTCATCGAAGAATCGATAGTAACGCACTATTACATGGGCCACTGTAGGGGCCCTTTCCGAGATTCATGAAAAAAGAATTACCTTGGATTTGGGAAAGCCCACTACAAGTTTATTCTCCTTAATAAGTGGCAAAAATGCAGCAAAGATGATGGGGCCCGATTACTGTGAAAATCTCAATCGCCACATTTGATAAAACTAGTCCAACAAATAATAAAAAAAATGTTTTGGTCATTAATTTTGTTGGTAATAAATGTAAGGTTCTTTCCCTGCTTAAGGCTTTTCAGGTCTAGGCCGGGGCCCCTAGGGTCGGGAGCCCGTGGCATTTTGCGCATTCTGCCACCCTATTGTTACGCCACTGAGCATGAAGTACATACCTAAACAAATCTGGTTGACACTAGTCACACTAGAGTTATACCGTTGGTAAAGAAGCAAGGAGTAGCTGGATACATGTAGCTCCCAAGGGTCGGTAAGGATTATGGAAATCCTTGAGGGAATCTCATATTATTTAGCAGTTGACGTCGTTTAGCTAAGAAGCAAATAATAAGACTTCACAAATCATATAAATTCTTATAGTCTTGCTTGATATGACATGATTTTTTGTATAGTTAGAGATATGCCTCCCTCGCGACCACTGGCTCAGCAGCCGTATGCGTTTACAGCTCAACACACACCTCTGTCTAAATTAATTAGTTTCGCTCACCCACCACTAGATGGCTTTAGTGACTTTTATTGAAGTTTATTCCAACTGCATTTGGAAAAGAGCTACATTATACAATTGGATAGATTTTAATTAAACACAGGTAAAATCGTATTAACATTAAGTTATACTTCCGTTGAATAAAAATCATTTCTTCGGTTTTCAAAAATTTATAGGCTCTTAAATATTCAATTTAATGTATTCAAATGTTTAGAAATTCACTTTTGAACGGGGAGTTAATAAAAAAACCTCCTCTCCGGACAAAAATAAATTTTGTAATCATTTCACTTCGTACACTTTGGTACAGTGTATATCAAGACAGCGCCTGAAAATGAGGCCAAGTTGTAGTTTCAGTGATTCAGACATAATGCAACTAAAAATTTTGCAAAAGGAAAAGCGACAATTTATTTATACTTTTTTCTATACGTCATATTTAGGTGCTAAATACAATAGTTTTTCCTAAAATAATACTGCACATCTTTTAATTTTTAAAGGCGCTATGGTAGGCAAAGGTTTAAATTATTAATTTAGTAAAAAATATGGATTTACCACCAACATAAGATGATATTTAAAATATTACAAAAAATGTCGCGTTTCTATGTAAAATGTGTACTTGCATTACAGACAGACATGAAGTTACTAAAACTACCATCGGGCTGCGTTTTCGGTCGCAGTCTGGATATACCCTATTAAGGAAAGCTTCTACTTACCCAAGTAGAACCTAACCTTCGTTAACAATGTTTGAAAATGATTTAAAAAAAAGCAACCGTTACGAAGCTGTTGGATTCAGAATGATATTTTGTTGCAGTGTCATTACTAATTAATCTGTTCTTATTTGTTTAACCTATTTTATATTTTATCAGCTACTTGAATTGTGTCAATAGTTCTGGGGGCGCGGCCGAGCCCCCGTCCAAGTCGAGCTATAGGCCGTAACATCCTTTTCTCGAAGCAATTCAGACCATTTTCAACCCCCTATAACTTCGTTGTGGCTAAAGCATGAAGCCTGAATTTTCAGTTACTAAGCAGGCTTTGTGTAAACATGGTATATTTAAAATTTCATTCAATTTGAACCAGTAGTTTAAGAATTGTAACTAGTCAAACTATTTAATTTTGTCACTCACTGACTGACCGATCATCAAAAGTCTAAGGCACTTCTAGCTGACATAGAACCTTCAAATTTAGAATATAATTAGTGTTTAGTGTCTAAAGCAAGGGAAAATTCAAACATTTCATAATTTGTGTCTAGTTTTCTAGATTGACCAACTGCGTGAATAACTTTGTAATCCCATATAAATGTATAGGATTATAAAGTTACATTTGCAGTTAATGAATCATTGTACCCGTATATTAATGGAATAAGAGTTGTAGATAGATATCTATATATATGAGGCATAACAGGAGAGGATATAGAGAGGGAAATGGTGTATTCAGCCCATGAAACTGTACAACATTCCTCTAGAAAAACATGACGAAGAAAAACTTGCAAATAAATAGACTAAATAGCTCGAAAATATCAATTATTACAATGAAAGAAAGAACATTAATAATCAAATCCGCTATATTTGTGATAAATTGAGACCTACAAAAATAAGAAAAATCCATAAGACAGAGGCTTGAAGAAAAATCGTTAGTGATATTCTAGAAGTAAGAAGTACCGAAAAGGAAAAAAGAAGGACTCTACAAAAAGACGTGAGATCCCATCAAAAACATCCAGCAGCATTATGTACAAGTTGTACGATACATTATGTTTTCATGCGATGGCCAAGTCGATCTATTTATTTAAAACGTAAAGAATTTTTAATATTAATATGGTAATAACTAACGTAATAACTTTATATAGAAGGTCCCTTAAGGACTAAATAAATTAATCGACTTGGTATTACATGCATCTCACAACTTTTTGCGGTAGAAAACCTGAGCTGCGAGACTTGGAATTTTTTTACAGGATGTTTTTGATGGGTACATATATACTTAAGCCTGGTTCACCACATCGGTAAATGCATCCCACAATCAAAACACAAGGTAGAATTGCCCGGAAATGTTGTGGTTTGTACCTTCGTCGTACAGTGTAGATGTATTGTCAGCTTTAGATCTCAAGGAGTATGCAGCTTATCAGTTAAAAGAAATAGTTCTTTAAGATGACAAGGGGTGACAGAAAAGTACCTACTAATCTGTGTTATATCTACTTAATTGCTAATAACAAGTCTTAAGGGATCTTCTCTAAAATATATATTTATTTGTGCTTAAACTTTTATGAATTGTAATTGTTCTACTATAAATCGGCTTTGGTAAATTCAGATGAAATATATGAATGGAAAATAAACCCCAAATCTTATAATAAGCTTCATAAAAGCCTAAATCCGATTATTTCAACCTTTGTAATGTCACATAACATGACACAAATAATAAGATCAGTCTCATTCAATTGATTTTACATCCTTTGTACTTGTATTGAATCCTCTTATTAAAATATGTCATCAATTGTGTATTATGATTTCCGATATAATATTATCATCTTTCATATATCGTATTTAAAAGCATTATTTTAATAGTTAGAAGTTAGGTTTGTCACGTTAGGATATTGTAGAGAAGAACTCGCTTCCGATAATAGAATAGTATTTGGGCGACCGAGCTTCGCGACTTATGTATAAGTCCGTAGTCCATAGGTTAACATCGAGGTTTCCGCGAAAGGGTTCGGTTGCTGTCCTTCAGGTCAGCCCAAAAAAGGACTGACAGAGGAATGTATTTATCGACTCATCAGTTAAGTTTTTACCGCACCCAACTCACAAAGAAAACCGGGTGCTCATAAATCATTTATGTAAATACTCAACAACAATGAGCCAAAATATAGAGTGCTCTATGGAAGCTCGCATCGGAAGTACTAGTGACTTCCCCCCGGTTTCTGACAGTTTTAGCTCCCGTTTCCGTTTCGCCGTACACTGTACAGGATACCTCGCTCCTGAGTGCCGGCCTGGGTCGCTCTCCCGCTACCCACCGTGACCTTCACGGCCTCGCCCAAAACTGTCATAGCTGTTAAATAAATAATGTCCGCTTGTTTACATTCTCAGCTTTCCTTACTTGTTTACGACATTTTTGTTACAACAAAATAAATAGTTTTTCATTGTCGAGTGCTGACGGCCATGGGCGGCGTGCCGACTTAGTATCAGGTGAACCTCTCGAGAAAAAACAAATCGAAAAAACCAAAGTATTATTTTTTCTTGTACTGGATGTAGGAGCTTTTTTAATATTTAGACGCGTAATTGACGTCGCTTAGGCTCGCTCTCAGTTGACGGTAAAAATAAATAATATTATGTAAAAATTGCGGAAATCGAGTTTCGGGGACCTTTTCAAATTACAATGCCTTTATATTACGTACATAGAATGTCGAAAGCATGTTTCCAGGCAATATTTGGTGTGTTTTACCCAAACGACGCTAAGACTATTATAATCATTCGAGTATAATAGGATTACCGATATAATTAGTATGTAGAATAGTTAATCATCTAAAGAAAATCAAATTCTACTAAAACATTGTACGGTCGCCTCAGGCCGTAAACTTTTGTGTCAATAATGGAGTTTTTAGTGGGACTGATTTATTTATGCATCATTTATCATCTCCAAGTTCAGATTGAAGATTTAACATTCTTGACAGGCTTCATTTAATCTTCTCAAGTGTCTGACACACGCTCTACTCGACTCGAACTCGATTCAGCCTGGAGCCGTCGCCACGAAATATTATCTTATTTGCACTATGAATACCTGATACTTTAGAATTTCCTTGCCTTTTACAATCATTTTGAAGACGAATGAGGTAGAATAAAACTACCTATTGTTAATTTTACGCGATGAAAATTGCATTCGCAGCCAGAAGTAAAGTTGTAATTAAAGATAAAATTTTATGAAAGGTATTTATGGTATAATTTCGGGTCTTATGTCGCCGAGCGGTTTTGAAGTAGATTTTCGCAGCAATTTGAATTTATTTTAATGAGCGCGCGTGAACCGAGTGTCGCGTCCGGTTTTGTGTAATTGTCAACAGTTAAGCACATCCGGAAGATTCGTCTTCCGGCTTTAGGCGTCTATGGGAGGTCCGTGAGGTAAGCATTCGCATTATATATTTGTTACGATTTTTTGAACCTAATTATTTTTTATTTTTGTGCCCGTGCAGATTTATATTTATTTGTGAGTAATTAGACAATCGATCGCTTCTTATTCATAGAAGTCTTAAAGTAGTTAACAATGCTGTTTTTCTGTACTTACTGCATGAATTATAATACTCATTGAATACGTTATTTGATTATTGTCTAATCTGCAATCTGACATGTAAGTACACTCATTGTTATTCTCAACACGAAATCGAATAGAATATTTTGATTCGGACCCGTAATAAGATTCCAAGCAATTAACACAAATTGTTCGAAGCTTACCAACCGCATTTCATGACGGTATTTGCGTTAAACGTATACAAAGAATTCTAAAAGGACTTCGATATTTCGTGTTAGACGTGTTTAAAACAGAAGCCAATAATGTTATACAGCGGTGTATAATTTAACGCTACGGTTTTCTCGCTTAAACGAATACTTTTCAAAGAAAACTTTACGCACGCAGTTTTATTTTAAGAGGGATTGTAAAGTGAACGACGATACATTATACATGTTATACATCGTACGTATAATCTTTAACCGAAACCGTTGCTGTCAAAAAAATAAGAATAGTTTTTCTCTCTTCAATTTTTTTCACATGGGACATGTAAATACTTTTACATTACGAATGCAAATACTTTTTTTTAATATAAAAAAATATCTCAAGCAATGTGTTAAATATATTTAAAAAAATGATTTGTTGTTCCAAATTTCGCCAAAATAATTTAGATGACTTACTGTGACACTTTTACCGATGGTAAATTCTGTAATATAATTCATTGAAACATTCTCTAAATATAAAATCCGAAATGCTCTGCCTTCTTCGTTCATTTCAAACTTTCACCACTATCTAATAGCTAAATCTTAATATCTCAGCTTACTGTGCACTAGTATTACCTACGTGTTATATCATAATTAAACCCCGGTACACAATAGTTAAGGTGTGTAGCTGAGTGCGGCTTTAGGTCATCGGACCACTAAGACTTGTTAAATCTCAGGCTATACTGCAAAAATCTTAGCATTTAAAATAGTTCAACCTTTAGAGGATAATGTTAAATGCTTTATAGTTATTAACTCAGTGTTATAAAACCTCGAACGAATATCATGTCTCAAATTAACATCTGAAATAATTCAGTTGGACAGAAGCTCTTGTATGCTTTAAAAATAAATCGCGGAATAATTCTCACTTGGCCGATTTTCGGGTTCCGTACTCAAAATGTCCGAAGAGAATCCAGTGGGAAATCCACGCTATCTGTCCGTCCGCCTGTCACAGGATGATATTTGTTCAATGAAATAAGGTAGATACTGCCTATGACGGATTTTAGTCCTACGAATAGAAAACACAATTTGTAATTATTAACCAAGCTATTTAAGAGGTAAGATTCACTATAACAGAAATGTGTTTTCTTTATTTAGCCAGATAATCTTAAACGAATAATTGGCCTTCTTATTTTCCACTCTTAGTTATAAAAGTCAGTAACACAACAACAGATCCTCGATGGGCTGATGTACGTAGATAGTAAGTAGGTGTACCCAAATTGTACCCGCCGGCGATCACGTCCATTTAGTTAAAAACACGCTTAAATGATTTATTTCCAGCTGTAACTAAAATAATATTATTAATTTGGAATTATATTGAACTTTAATGGTGAAGAAAAATAACGCAAGGAAACTTGCTTATATTTTAAAGAATTTCTGTGATATGTAAAGTCCACCAACCCGTTCTAGACTGGCGTCGTGAGGCCTAACACCTCTCAATAGATCTCTCCATTGTTGAAGAGGTCGATGTCTTTAATAAGGCCGTATATGGGTAAATATTATTATTTTTCATAAATAAAACTTTAAATCATTTTTACTTTACGACATTACACGATCATAAGTGTTTATTTACTTTTAGGTACCACTATTCCTCTTGTAGCATAAATCTTAAAGTCCTTAAACGCCAGTAATATTTATTTCCCGCAATAAAAATATTTGCTTATTTAAAGTTGTACAGGAAACAGTGAGATTTACTTGTGAATCGAAACCGACCGTGACAGTTATGTGTTTCTGTAAAAAAATATTGAGTCAATAATCGACGGAACCCTTACAAAGGTGTGAGCGTCATTCCATATCCGGCCCGGAGGCACGGTGTGATATTAAACGGTGCGATTGACCGGGCGTGAAAAACCTGCGGATTGCCTTCAGTTACTTTACCGATTTTACTCGCTACAGGTAGGCAGGGCTTTATGGCTTCCAAGATGTAGATGTGATAGTAAGATGATTTTTTTTTTCTGTAGCCATTAATCAAATCTTGGATCTGTTTACGCGACCTTCAATCACGTATCGAATTTGTGAATTAGTTTAAATAATGCAGAGAGAAAAAAACAGAGATATTAGATAAGATTTTCGTATTATGTTTTGATTTGCGTTATAAATAAGATTGACCCGTATAATTGGGTCATTATATTTTATCAGGAGAGCGACGTGGTAACTTGTGCATAAGTAAGTATTACGTGTTCATTTAAAATAAAAATGAATAAAAATATCATTAGAATTTTAGACTTAGATTGATCAAAACGCATCGAAGCTTTAACACTCGGTATCTTCTTTTACCTTTTTATTATGTAACTCTTGAATTATGCTTTTGTAACGTCATTGATTAAATACCAATTCAAGTAATTCAATGTTGTAACATTTTGTGCTTCGTTTATTTTTAACATAACGCTATTCTGTAAATTAAAATAACAAAGAAGGGCGTTACGTAATTTCGCAAAGCATTTTTTTCATGGCCCATTTTTTTGGAGTTGCTTAAAGAGTTTTGTACTCTTTCAGTAGGTACTTCCCGGAAGCTATACTTACGAAATGAATTAATGGTTTTTTCCTACATTCCGCATTGTATTTTTATAAAGTTAGGACGACAGTCAGATTGTTACGAAATGTAATTTTGCGCTTCTTGTCATATAATATTTTTATAAACCTCGTGGAAAATTTAATTATATAATAATAGCGGTCCGGCCTGACTTCGCCTGGGTGTAGAAATAAAGGAACTATTATGCGTGATACTTTTTTTAAATATACTATTCATATACTAAAAATAAACTCAACGTTACTACTACTTTAAACTCGCCATCTAATTCTTTTGAGTGTGTATCAAATATATTCAAATTCCGTGCACATCCAACGGGAAAAATATTTGGTCAGGATAAAAAGTAGCCCATGTGTTATTCCGGGGTGTCAGCTACCTTCATACAAATTTCATCAAAATTGGTCCAGTAGTTTGAGCATGAAGAGGTAA
This sequence comes from Hyles lineata, assembly GCA_030180105.1. NCBI lineage: Eukaryota > Metazoa > Arthropoda > Insecta > Lepidoptera > Sphingidae > Hyles > Hyles lineata. The sequence continues at coordinate 20,880,328 of JARJEE010000001.1, forward strand.
CAAACACACAAACTTTCGCATTTATAATATTAGTAGGGTTAATTCGACGCGAATATATTTAGCTCAATATATTTAAGGTTACTAATTAACGCGATAGTTGATACGGCCACTGATTCGTATGTGCATTGATATGCATGTCAGTTTGATTAAAATGAACATAATATGGGTAATCCAAACTCGCGGCCAACAGTGTTATTAATATGAAAGCGTTTTTAAATTCAGTTTATATATTGTTTTGATAATCAGAGCACTCACTTTTTTCGTTATGGAAAAAAGAAATTCAAAATTATTTGTTGTCTCCGCCCGGCTATTTGTAAGAGAATAAGCGTGTAAACGTTGTTTGATGTTTTAGGACTAGCTCCATTAAGTTCGGTAAACGCAGAGTCGAGTAGACTTAAGGTCCCATTTGGTATTTCACTTCTGTAACATTAATCTTTAGGTAAAACACAAGCATAAAATTTTATTCAACGGATTTCCTCAAGGAAGTACTTAAGGTCAACGGATTTTGCCAACGCATTAAATATTATTGTCACAATAATTGTTTTCATTTATATTTTTATAAAAGTTAAGTAATTATGTAAATTGTAGAAAGCTTTAAAAATGTTTTTTTTTGTATCATCCTGCTATATGACAGATGAGGGATGAGAGGCTTTAGGGATGACGAAGACTTTAAATAATCACTCAAGCTCCTAAAACATATGTTTTCTTTTTTAAATTATGCGTCCCTACTAAAACATTAGGAAAACTATTATAGTATAATATAAAATAAGAATATGCCATATGACATGGCCTTAACTCAACCGTCAAGGGTGTACATGCTATGATTAACTGTCTAGACAGTTGATTGATGGTCTAATGTTTGACATGTCCAATCAATGCGGTTTGTGGGCGTGCAAAAGATTTTTAAGACTGCAATAAAGATGGACGGTTTCGCTCAAACTTAGACGTGTTTGCTTTGAAATCAGTATCGGTTTTTGACGCTGATGCTCAAGGAGCTAGGGTGGTAGCTTAGAGAGCCTGGGAGGAGGGTGACGGATATTACCGGGGAAGTCTCCAAGTCATCGATCATCGTTACTGTCAGATGAGTGATGCGCCTTTTAACGAGCTAGGTGGCCACGACTTGGTGGACGCTGCTCTTATCACAAACAACCACAACATAGGAACTTCCGGATGACTCTACCCAAGATCAAATTACCCGTTTGTCGCGCGGAAATGTCTGGATATCGAACTAATATATTTTTCGTTTGCAATCAGATTCAAGACAATATTCATATGCATGTTGCAGCAACTGCCAAATGTTATAACGACAAACAATGCAGTGTTTTCTTTTAAACATGTATCAAAGTATATTCATAAATTTAACAGAAGCACAGTGCATATTTTTGGTCATTCTAGCTATTTAGATATCCCCTTTTCCTATTGATCGTCTCCGTGTGTTTACTGGTAGTAGGTCCCTCATATGTGAGGGGTTGCCTGGATAGGTACTACAGCAATATTTATTTCTTCGCAGTGATGTAGCTAGGTAACCAAAGGCCCTGAAGCAAAAAAATAACTAGGGCCTCAACTTCACCTAATCTAATAAAAAACCCAACCTAATCCAGATTTGTCGTAATACAATTGATTTCAAAATAAAATTAAAAACCAAATTGTAGCTTATTAAAGGACTTCAAGTAAAAAGGAAGAGGTTTCTCAATTCGACTGTAGTAGACCGTAGTGAAGTAACTAATAATAATATCGTTGTGATTTGAAATTTTATGAAACGAAAATGCAACGGGAATACGGCTACCTGAAAAAGTTCTTACATATCAACGTGTAAATACTTCTATTTAAATATTCATTATTATTTATTATTTTATTTATTTCAGGTAAACAAGGAGCCATAAAAAAAGTAATATGTTACATTTATTATTATATTTTATATTTTTTCCAATTGCTTTCAAATTCGATCTTGACGGACCCCTGAGGGATGTTCAGAATTGAAAAATATGGCCATCATTATCCACCACCCTTACGCCCCGACGGGCCCCGATATTCTTAATTGATAGTTAGAATTGAGTGCTTTTACTGTTATTTTGGACTTTTTAGTTTTGTACCGATTGGTCTCAAAATTTCGATGAAAGACTTTTTGCACCGATCATTTAAGTTCAGAGTCATAATTAGAAATAGTGGGCACCATTTTGAACTATTTGGTATAGATCCGCGTAGCGGAAAGCGCAGCGTAGGACGTCCACCCACAAGATGGTCCAACGACCTGGTAAAGGCCGCGGGACGTCGCTGGATGCAGGCTGCCTCCGACAGGTCTCTGTGGAAATCATTGGGGGAGGCCTATGTTCAGCAGTGGACTTCCTTTGGCTGATGGATGGATGGATGGTATAGATCCAAATGGTTCCCAAGTCGATATCTGAGAGACTCTTCCTTGCTACTCGTATATTCGAAATTAATAGTCATATTAAATATTTGAACTTTTTATTTTTTGGTCAAACAAATATGTTGGAGAAATGCTGGGAATTGCTGTTTTTCAGATAAATTCCATTGTTAAAGGAGCATTGCTGGAATCTGGTTTATTTATATTCCAAAGTTGGAGTTTTCACTAGTTCAATGTATAGTTTGTAAGTCAGAGTCCGAGGGCCCCTGAGCTTGGGGGCTTCGGGGCACTGCCCCGTCTAGCCCTCCGGTAGCTACGCCACTGTTTCTTCGCCAAACAGCGATATTAAAGCACAATTGTGTTTCAGTTAGAAGGACATTGTAGTAGCTACTGGATATATTGAGACTTAACATCTAATGTATCAGGATACCGAGCACAATGGAATGCCAGGCATTGCTTTATATTTTAATTCATGGTGTTGTTTGGTTTTGCTACTGTCCATGAGCTTCGCTTACCATCAAGCGAATGGCATGCTCGTCTCGCCATTAATTGAAATAAAAATAAAAAAGTTGGTTAGAAGGCTGTGAAACGAGAGGCCGCATGTTCGATTCCCGTACTGAGACAAGTATTTGTGTGATCCACAGGAATCTGTTTCGGCTCTGGGTGTTTGTGAATCCAAAAAGTCTCTCGTAGTTTCTGATATCCAAAACACAAGACTTATTCTAAGTGTTAGGATTATGTCTATGGGCACTAAAATAAAATAAAAATAAATAAGTCATTCAATTTGCTATAATGAATATCATCATCATCATCAGCCCGTTGCAGTCCACTGCTGGACATAGGCCTCTCCCAAGGTACACCACAGAGCCCGGTCTGTAGCTTTACGCATCCAGTTACGTATAATGAATATAATTATCAATTATTGAGTTAATCTATTTCAATCGGCGGCGGTTTGACAATGGCTTTTCTAAAGCGAGTGTGAAGTGTCTAAAGGCATCCATGTCCATTTGCGACGTGTAAGAACGTCCGAGCTCTGGCCAGCGCGCCTACCTCGAGACATTCCTCCGGCTGCCACCGCTAAGTGCTCTCTACAATAATCAAGCGTTGCAGAGCGCTTCAATTATTAGCTCGCCATTTGCCCGTTATTACGTAGGAATTTGCGTTGCTAACCCTCCTCTATTCCTAGCCACTCGGGCTATAAGCGGCGCAATAACGCTGTTGACTGTACCGGCTGAGGGAACAATTGTATTGTTATAGGCACAAGAGCTTCCTCGTCTCGTCTCGTAAACAGCACAGAAACCAATGTCATCGCTACGTATTGTAGCTTTGTTTTTCTATTTATATTTTTTTGTAAACATCAAAGTCGTCTTAATTTTTACATTTATTAAGTAAACGCCTACCGTTATTTTTGAAACGAAGGTTTAAGAACTATCACATATCATAATTATACATTAGTAAAGCAAGCAAACAAAATATTTCTAATTACAGAAAAGCTTTTACTTTGTGACTCAGTTGATGTCGATTTCATGACACTTATTTTTAAACTTAACGTTAAGTTTACTGTAAAAAATAGTGTTCTACTTACATCTTGTTATTTATTGTTTATTTAAAGTGATAATCATTTATGATGTATGCGTGATTACAAGGACTCCAATTTTTTAAGCCTGCATGCGTAACTACTCGTAGTTTACAAATCTGCATAAGGTCATCATGGAATTCGGATGTTAATTAAAGTTTTAACATAAAAAAAGAACATTCAGTATCCCTAAGTGGTCATCTACTGGTGTCTTTACCTTACCCCTTTATTTGTAAGGGTTGAAGTCAGACAGATTATATCGAAAAATAATTATTCGACCACCTAAACTAACTATGACCGCGTTAATATACGCCAAATCATGTTTCGGTGGCGTCCGCGGTGTAGATAAGATAAATCGTTCGATTTCGCGCAGTGACAACTGTTTATGTGATTCACAACATTTACTACTAATTGTTTCTAATACCCAAAACACAAGACTTGGATCTGAATATTATATTACTTGTATTAGGGGAGAACAGGGACAAAATGCTTATGCTGATATTAAATAAATATTTTCATTTTTAAACAGTCTTTTACATCTTAATTTACTCAAATTATCATGAAAAAAATTAACAAATTTTGCATTTAGCGAAATAAGATAACAATTCTAGAAGTTATTGAATCTAAGTTTTTTTGTTTTATGTTTGGACATCAAGTTTGTAGCGAGGCTCAATTTTTGCTAGTTTTCTACTTCATCTTACCTTTCCACTATTCTTCCTTGATTCTGACTATTAAAACTTACAAATATAAAACAATAAAAATGCTTTGACATATCACGAATATAAATATATGAAGGCACGAAAATAATAAATTATTAAATTCATCTATATATTAAAATTTTCCAGATTTTGACAAAATAATTATGACTATATCGTAAAAAGTGGTTCAATAATTATCTTTTTAAACTGCATTAAAACGGGATATGGTTGTGCTGGTTTACTGATATATAACATGTGAGATTAAACCATAATAAAAATAAACACTGTTGAAAAAGCAGTGAAAAGTAATTTGGAGGTATTTTTGCAGCATCGACTTGCTACAGCCAGATACACCTCTGTAACCGCAATTTAGCTGTTATTTTTGAATCCCCTGAATTCCAAATACTCATGTCAGTCATACAGCACATCAGTGTAAAAATAGTTCTTGCACAAATTCAATTGTTACGTTCGTCCCGCGTCACTTTCGTCCCCGATCTCCCCTATATATTATTAAAGATTTCTCAGAAGTGGGTTGTATTTCGCTCGTTGCAGAAGTTTGCTATGTTTTCAGCTCGGCTGTAATACTATGATGTACGTTTACATCCCAAAAACTAATAGAAGCCAGCAATCAAGAAGTAGTTACTACCTTAATAATAGACGAGAATATTGTTTCAGAGTTTTAGATGAACATGGTTACCTGCGCTACACTATTTAAGTCATGTACGGATAACTTCAGGGAAGTCTATTCAAGTTCGGTGGGTCGTCCTGCGATAAATACTTCAATCTCTTCGGGTCCAATAACTTATCGATTATATTTAAGCAAGGATACACTGACACGAAAACATCGTTGCTACTTTCTACTACTAACTGCTGCATCTACGACTAAATCGAAAAAATCGAATATCGTGGTCGCAAAACTAGTTTAATTACTTGATTTAAAAAAATGTACTATATGGGCGCGGTGTGACTGTATTAAGTAAGATAAATACTCTTAATATGAACCATAGCCCGGTGAGGAGACGTTTCAACAAATGTTTTTATAGTGGTGTTAAATCGACTCAGTTTTGAGTAGCGCGTTTTACATCCTGAAACATTTATTAAAAAGTCTTGATTTTATTATTAATCAAACATAAAAAATGCTGTATAAACGTGTCGCGATGACATCGTTGAATGAACGCTAAAGGTGTTCTAGATTTGCCGTTTAATACCGAAAATCATATTAACATGCAATTGTAGAAGATGTAAATTCAGGCCTAATTTGTTAGATGAATAAATGTTAAAGTCAACTGTAAAAATCGGGTCCTATAGAGATTTAGACGGAACAAATCAGAGTATTTCGTTAATGCGCGAATTGAAGTCATCGGGCATGTGAAATGCGAAATGACTGGAGTGTTCATCCTTCTTAAACAACTGATGTGGAAAATAATTTGTTTTGACAGAACACTAACATATAGGTAGGTATTTGTATACATAGTTCAACTAATTGTACGAGTTTGTCGAAAGTTTTTTTGGACAAAATGCGGGGTGACTAGGTTTTGTGTACATTTAGTTAGTTTTGAAAATATTAATCATTCATTAATATTTTCAAAACTAACTAATCATTTGTAACTCAAAATCTTTCACCATTTGAATAATTTAATCCTGGTTATGTAAAACTGTGTTTAATATCATTCTCAGATAGTTTTTGAAAGCATAATCATATTATTATTAGGTATTATTCATAATGCTCGAGGATTAGGAATAACTCTGTTTTTTACTTTTTTTCTTTATATTCCTCGGATACGATTTTCTTCGCCTCACATAAGGAGTGGTTTGAGAGCATCCTTGGCGCAGTTGATTGGAAGCCGGCTATGAAACAAAAGCCTGCGCGTTCGGTTCCAGCACCGATACAAACGACAATGTGGCTCACAAATTATTATTTAGGGTCTGTGTATTGACACCAAAAAGTCTCTCGTCGTTTCTATGACCACGACACAAAACTTATGTATTGTGAGGTCAGTATAATGTATTTCATTCAAGTGCATATTTATTTAAAAACATGTTTAACTCTCTTATAGTTTTTAAATCTCAGAAACTTTATCTTTTACTTTTTAGTCACTTTAAGTTTGTATATAAGTAGCAGTAGTGGCCGCATAGCCGCGACGCTTATTCAGAGTGACCGAGCAGTAAATGTTTCCTTGTTATTTTTTTGCGTGTGAATAGCTCGGGCACAAGCTCCGTACATTTACACCCAGACACTCCCCAGACACAAAAAACCAGTCAGAACAGAAATATATTTATGTACAATGTGTAGCAATTTCAGTTGTAGCCTAAAATTGGCTTATTTTTGAGTTTGGACTAGATTTTTTATTGTGTTTTCTAGAAAGCAACGAAATAAGATGAATTGTACCAATTCTATTGCGTAAATGAAAACTTTTAATTATTGAGTAAAGAACCGTAAAGGCAAGATAGCTCACAATAAGCATAACTTTGAAGTTTAAAGTTGAGTAAATGTGTCGATAAATAATAAATTCCGTGCGGCCATTATACGCAGGACCACACGCAGTACATTAGGGCGATTCACGTAATAAAATAGGTTCAGTTGCAGTGCACTTGCGGTTAAGTTTCGATCAAAACGACCTTTTTCGTATTCTCGTAATTTTTACAACCGCTGTTAAATATGCTCGCGTCAAGTTCGCGTCACGCGAGCGCTTTAGTGTATTCTACTGTTGCGCGTTTTATGTATGTGATTCAGATCGAAACTGTATCGGTAGATATTCAACTTCACCTATTCATTTGACGTCTCAAGTAACAGTTTAATACGATTAACAATGTGAAGCACATGTGCAGTTTCGATTTTCATAGTAAGGATATAATACATCCTACAAATCGTATCAGAACGTCTGACATAGGTACAGTTAACGCGCAGCTCACGCGCTGCTAAACAATTACAAGAAATGGTATTTGCACAAAAACGTAAACTTAATTGCAACCGCACCGCAACTTGATCAGCGATTGATGAAATTACGTGAATCACCCTACTTGTGTATAGTATGTTCACTGACCATTTTAATATGAATTTTATATTGGTAAAATAACGTGTCACCTATCCATAAGTTGGCAGTAGGGTTCCATCCTATTATACAGTACTTGAAATAATTTATTCACCTAGCTGGAAATATATTTTTGCTAAGCTGGCTTCTTAGCTGGTGTTAGAAGAGCAAATTAATAATAGGCTCCTAATTTAGAGGTAGGATAAAGAAGATTTTATAAGGCGACGACGCGACGCCACTTTTGTGTAAACTTTGCAGTTGAAATTATCTCGTTACACATTACACAGAGATATTATAAATTTAACCGAGTAAAAGCTAACGAACCATCACGCTCAATAAAATATACTCGCCTCCTTAAAATAATAAACCTCGACTTCTCGCCACTTTTAATTAAATATTCAAATTATTAAAAAGGTCACAATTTAACTTAGTCTCAAAACGTATTTGTCATTTAGCTGTAGCACAATTTAAAGCTGCCGCTAAACGGGCGAGCTGCAATTTTTATTTGTTTTTTACCAGCAAAAGCGTTATAATGACTGTCGTTAATTTTGAGCTCAGCAATCCCAACGATTTTGTTAGATCTCAGCTTTTGTTTTGTGGGAGCGTAGAGGTTACCCTGAAAAATATACTTCTACGATCATTGTTATGTATCTCACTTATTTTAATGAGATCCATTCAAATAAATGCGTATGTCTCCATGTGTAACGATTTTTTATAATTTAAATATAATTTACTTAAATAAATAAATAATAAATAACACCCAACAGTCACATACATAGTCCTGACCCCACACTAAGATCAAGTTTTGTGTCGTGGGTATCAGGAACTACGAGAGACTTTTCGGTCTCACAAACACCTAGACCTGGAAGAAATATTTGTGGGCCGCACAAACATTTTTCTCGGTACGCTGATCGAACTCTCGGCCTCTCGTTTCACTGGCGGCGCCTAACCTACTGCGCCATGGAGCCTGTCCACTTACCATTTTACATACTTAAATAAACTCACGCCTTTTTCCCAGAAGGGGTAGGCAGAGGAGCCAGGACACCGACATTTTGTATGTTCCGTCCCACGATGTGATAGGTGGCGAGCATATCGCCGCATCGGGCACAAATTCCTGACCCTGGGCTGATAATGAATAGAAAAATCCAATATCACTTTGCCCAAGCCGGGATTCGAGACCTCAGCTTTGTAACCGCACTCTAGTATTACCATTTTATACTGTTTAAATTTATTATTATTTATTACGTTTTTATTTTTTCATATTGTGTTCTGCCACTTACTTGTGGTTCGTGCTCCAGTAACAGCAAAGACTCAAACAAAATGTTACAAAGAATTGTTCGAAAAGATATTTTACGTATTCATAATTATGCAAAATATTTCAGCTCATGAAACACACTACAGAAAATGACAATACCTAAATATCTACACCTAATTATGATGGTGTACTATCGCAGCGTATTATCAGTTTATCGTACTATTGAACAATTTCATACTGTTCACTAAGGTTTATATATTTTTTTTTATTGCTTTGAATGGTAAGCGATACGACCGCTCATGAACAGTAGCAAAACCAAACAACACCTTGAATTACAAAGCAATGCTTGGCACTCCACTGCGCTCGCCATCCTGAGATATGTCTCATCAAAACATCATATGAGATGTTAAGTCTCAATATGTCCAGTAGTTACTCTGGCTACATTGCCCTTCAACCCGAAACACAACAGTGCGTTTACACTGCTGTTTGACGGGAGAAATAGACACTGCGGTGGTACCCACCCAGATGGCCTCTCACATATGAGAGACCTACCACCAGTTTATAATTAAGCTAATATTAAAACGAACGATCGCCATCTCGATTAATAAGGTAATACCAATACCATCTAATTCTACTAAGTAGTTCAAAAGCATGCAATCCCTAATAGCCCCACAGGCATTTTTATACATGGAATACCTAATATAGTATACGGGGGCAATCATGTCTCAGTAGTTCCTGTTGTGATGGGGGCGCGCCTGTCGGCACTCCGGGCTCAAATCTAATTCCCGGCAAATTTATTCTATCGTATAAATTGTAAAGTTTACACAAAGGTGTGTCGGACCTGAGAAATGAACCCGTGTCTTTACGGTTTACAGATTAAGTATACATTAATCCTGCTGCAGAATATATTTGCTAGCAAGATATATAGATATGTGAATTACATGTTTCATAATAAAATTGATATTTAAAAATAATATATTTCATATTCTGTATCCGTCGATATACAACTCCTCCACAATCTAGAATAAAATTGGGAGTGGTTAGGCTGTATAGTCCACCACGCTGGCATAGTGCAGGTTGACGGACTTTACAGACCATAGAAATTCATACAAATCGCTATGGCAATTGGCGTGCAGTTTTCCTCACGATATTTTCCTTCAGTGTTATAATGCGTGGTGATTGGCTATCAATACATATGGCTCTGAAAAGTCAGAGGCGTACCCTGGGATTTGAACCCGCGACCACCATGATCATGTTGGCAGCCGCGCCTGGTCCGTTTACGTTTGTTAGGCCACCACACCCTTTTCATATTAATTCTTCATAATGTTATCTATTCATAAACAATGCATTTAACTTATATTTATAATTATGTAATAGAATCTAAAAAAAGTCAAAATGATGAAGAAAATCACCGAGCCTAAAGTTTTCAAACAGCATATTGATATTCCAGGAATGTGAAGTAGCGAATCCTTTCGGGTTAGAAGTCTGACCAGAATTGCCCATGTATTCAACTAGAATTTAGGAATTTCATGTTGTTAAAATTAAATAACGAAAATAATGAAACCACAGTTGTAAGACAGTATTTTATATAAACTGTGCCTGTTTCTGCTCTTAGCGGTTATTAATTGATGATTGAGCTCTGCGGTATATGCGGAGTCATACACCAGAGGTGCCCAGTTAAAGTGGAGTTTGACCACATATATTTGCCACTGGCAGACCGAACCGGCATCAGCTTTTGTAATTAATGCCGTATTGCAACCCTTTATAGTGGATTTTGGAATTCCATGGGCTAGAAATTGGTATATATGTTAAATTAAAGAATATCTAGACGGAATAATTTAGGTTCCCCTTTTAGAATGTTGTGTATTTTACATTTTATTATTTGCTTTTAATTAACATTACCATGAAGTAGGAAAATGTAAATATTGTGTCTTTAAATAGTTTATCGAAAGTTTATTTTTGAGTATACATTTAATACTACAATGCCTTCATAACATGTTGTAGTTCTAGGAAAAGAAAAAAATATCTATTAAATAAGTTTTTATGGGATTGTATTTACCTATACTTCTTTGTAATTACCCCTTTAAATTATTAAGTCTTAATCTATACAAATGTTTAAAGCGGAAGAGTTTAGTTGTTTGAACGCGCTAATCCTAGGAAATACTAGTACGAATTAAAAATTCCTTTTAGTGTTAAGTGATCCCTTTATCAATGAAAGCTATTGGAGACTTTATCTTTTTAAATGTATATTCTTTTTATAGCGCGACTTTTGCCGAAAATCTTTTTGACGCAAGTGTCATTAAGGATCTTGTATGAAGGATATCAGTCGTGGATTAACTACAAAAGAATTTATGTGGTTTCCTGTTGTAACTTCATCACCACACATTATAACGGCGAATGAAAACAGCGTAAGTTAATCTGCGTACCAAAGGGATTCGGAAGAATTTCTATAGTATGTAAAAGTCCGCCAACCCGCACTAGGCCACTGTCGTGGACTATATGGCCTAGCTCCGCTTATTAGTACCCTTGATTGTAGATAAGGCCGGTGCCATGCAGTGGAACGTATATAGGCTGATACAGAACAGGCATAAAGTAACTAATAGTTGATCATCTGTTTTGTTTCGGGTTGAAGGGCATTGTAGCCAGAGTAACTACTGGACATATTGAGACTTAACATCTTATGTCTCAGGATGGCGAGCGCAGTGGAAGGTGTTGTTGGTTTTGCTACTGTTCATGAGCGGTCGTGTCGCTTACCATCAGGCGAATGGCATGCTCGTCTCGCCATTCATAGCAATAAAAAAAAAGATCACATCAACATTCGTCACGATGCGGAACCGACTCTCAACTAATAGTTAAAAAATAATATAATATACAATATTCATATTCCAGAACTGTCTGATTTCCAGTTTTGTATACATAATAGTAGATTTTGTCCAATCTACCACCTAATACAGATTAGTAAAGCATTTACACATATTGGTCAATACTAGCTTCAATACGAGTATTTAAATTAAAATCGTTCTCAAATGAAATCCAACTCGTTTAGTCTCTTATAATTAATGCTACCTATTTTCAGAATGCTATTCAATCAGAAATTTTCATCTCAATTTGACAAATTATGCTTTTTTCGCCGAAAAAAGAAATTGAAAATACTTGACTGCCTAAATGAAAAGTGTAATTATTAAAGTTTTCTGCAATAATGAAGTGTTTCAACACTTCTGAATTGTATGTTAACATATTACAAATAATTACTAATAATTGTATAGCATTTATTTTGAATAAAACCTTCTTATTACAATATTTTGAATTTTATTTACGCGGTCAGGTTTTAGACCGTAGATCCCCAGCCCAATTACACGGGGGGTGTCACTCGCCTCGAAGGTTCGCTTATCGTACGGATTTAAAAATTTGCATCATGTAAACATTTGCAATAAACATGACATATATGCCGATCTTATATAAATTATCCTTAGCGATGACGGCTAAGATTTTCGTCACCAGGCTTTAACAAAAAAATCGTCGCGTAAAACTGCTATTGTGGAACACCTATTTTTAAATAAAAGTGGTATTTTTAAGATTTTGTTTATTAGTCCACAGCAGTCCACCGCTGGGCATAATCCTTTCCACTGCCAGTATCTTTGATCTTGTGATCGAAAGGTACACGGTGACGCATACCTCAACAGAACAAATGACGATGCTTCACGTTTTTCGTATATAGATATTAACTAAAATGATTTTATGTTGTAATACTAAGCATATCACGATATATTGGATATTGTATCTGGGATTTGACCCGTTATCTCGACCTCTCCCATAGTTTAATATAACTGGAATTTGAAACATATATACATCGATGTCGAACCAATATCTGCTATGTCTTCAAAGTAAATAATGTAAAATATGAATTACAAATATTACCATTTAAAATTGTATATGCATACATACATAAACTCACAGCTTTGTCCCAGAAGAGGTAGGTAGAATTGCAACCAGTATACCCAAGTTTCACCTTGTATTTTCGTCCCATAATGTGGTAGGGCCTATAGCTATATCGGACATAAATTCCTTACTCGGAGCGGATAATTAATACACACATCTAATATCTATTTACCCGAAAGATTGGGTGGCAACCAGTGATCGTCTTTCAATGATTGAATAACAGTTTCAGAAAACCAATAAAGGATTTAAATCCGATTAATCGAACCTAATTTTCGCTCGTCAGGTATCACAAATACCACGTGCATATGTTCCAAAGAAATTAAATACGTTAGACTAGCTCATGTTACCAATGACTCGCCCTTGTGTCTAAGGAGCCTGAAGTTTGTGATATTCTATTGCAATGCGGGCATGGTCAAACTGGATAAAGAATAAGAATATTTATGTATTACATTTCACCTGAACATTCCATAAAAATATTACTTTAGTCGGCAGTTGTGTCGTTGAGCTCTCTACTTAAAATACATCTCAACTATACCATCAGCAAGCGTCTTGTATCTTTCTGTTGAGTAACTGAGCAGGATTATATCAGCTTACTTCTGAAATTCCTTTAAAACATACGTAGGTACTGACAAAATGTATGTTGAATCCATTTAATATTCGACACAGACATGCATTTAAATATTATTATGAAATATTCGAGGAAATCGTATATTGTTTGCGAAACAGCGCGGCGTCAATAAATTGATGCATCTGCAAAAACCGAACAAATTGAATGACGGTTTCATTCATTACAGCATCTCGATAGTAATTAATTTTGTTTTCTGTTGCATGTCTCGCTCCGGTATTGTCTTCACTCTCGCACAGCGATTTCAAAGCGAAAGTCTCGACAACAGGAATTAACAATTGCATTTGACAGAAAGCTTCGGCGGCAAACTCCGTTTTATCTGCGACAGGAAAATACAGCTTCGAACCGATCGCGTCCAATGAAGTCTTGAGCTTTGTTATTTTAGAATATAACTGCGATAGACAGTTGCGGCCAAGTCGAAATCTTGTTACAGCTGCGCTATGTACAGGAAAATAAACAAGAGACAAGATTAATAAAGCACAAAAATAAAGCCTGTGTATACACAATAACGAATACTGTAGTAGGTAGCTGAAGCACGGTGCAAGTGAGATTTTATTGACAATGTTGGAGTGGAGCGGAATAGCGCAAATCCAATTATGGTTTTGCCGACCCTTTGGATACGCTAACAAAAAATATTATTTTTTGAGATGTGTCCTCTGCCTGTGACAAGAACACTTTGAACACTTCTCATATTATCTACAGCCAATAGCCCCACACAACGTCCTGATCCCAAAGTAATAATACATGTTTTGTATCGTTTGTGTTAGAAACTAAGACAGACAATTCGGTCCCGCAAAACCGAAGCAAACATTTGTTAATTAAGCGAAGCTTTTTTTAGTTTTGGGATCAAATTCTTGGGATTAATTTTATAACCGGCAAAATCTCGCTACCCTACTGAGGCTGTCAAGGTGGTAATATGATACGTAATGTATGAGGCTACTGCGAAATGTCCAAATATCATCTATGCAGTGCATGCTGATATATTTATTAGGCTTTTATGAAAGTCTGTCAACTGATCCAGCTGATGTGGCGCCTCAAAATGCCGTGATTTTATATTTGTTTGCTTTCCATCACATAAAAATATACACAAAATCAAGTGTTCTTTCAAGATTGCAACGAAAGCATTATAATTTTTCGCATGTATCAACAGTTTCTTGGTTGCGTTGAGGCATTGTGTTTATAGTTGTAAATCAATTTATCAGGGATAACATTATTAACCATCACAAAGGCTTGGTAATATCGCACTGTCACGGCGTATCTTGTGACGTCAATAAATACCCTTCAGGTTGAGCGTCGTCATCGTTGTCGCGTCACGTCACATCGGCGTCATGCCTCGTCATGTGCCGCTGCGACTGCTACACGCGTTGTTGACTTACCGAAATTGCCTTGTTGTGATGACAATGACACATTTCCCTTGTAAGCCTATTTTCTACTTCTTGAGAATCTCTTTCATTTCTTGCGACTGGGCTCTGAAATGAGCGCTTGTGCTAATCTAAAATGTTATATTTAACTCGTGTACTATGGTTATAATTTATCAATTTATTTATGACAATTTGGTATTAAGCAAAGCCAAAGTTACAAAACTAATTACATCTTTCTTTGTTTACTAACATTTACCTATTCTGATTTGCTTCAAAAATAGAAAAAAATGAGCCCCGAAAACCGTTTTAATTTTGCACTTCGCTCTCGGAGAAAATGGAAATCAATTTACCGTGCAAAATGAAGCTGTTCCTCTGAAAGATTTAGCAAATATTTATTCTGGGAGAGGGACTGCAGCGCAAAGCTGTTGTGATTTTTAATAGATAGATAGCAATCTGAAGATCGGTGTAGAGTTACACGTTAAAGTTCGTTACTCAGGCTACATCTTTCAATGCTGCGCTGTTAGGCGTCGTATTCCTTTTACAAACTACTCCGTCGACGGAAGTTTAATGAAACTTAAACGTCAGTTATTGTCTTCAACTAGTTCTTATTGCTTCCCTTATTAACTGTTATTATTAATGTGGGTCGTCGCAACAACAAATTAGTGCATGGTGAGAAGATAATTGACATTAAATATAATTTAATTACACTGCGCTTGCGTGACAATTCTTTGTGCAAGTCATTTAAACACTAAAAAACTAACTGTTTTGGTGAACTGAAAATGAGCTACATCGCAACACTTATTTGACAATAATACTCTTTAAATTATAATTGTTATTAGTATATCTTGTAAAAAAACGTCGCGAGTTATGCGTATTGTTCCCGTAAGCTGGACTAGTTTACATAATGCTGTATGATCTTTAGCAGTTTTAACACAATCGAAGAACCTACATATGTTTGCTCCGTTGATCCCTTCAATGTATACTGCAGGTGCAAGGCAAGCGATATCGTTTTACGTAACACAGGTTTAATTGGTTTTTGACGCTACGCTAGGGCTTGAGGCAACAGAAAGGAGAATATACGTGGGGCCGTAAACTGATATTCAATTTGTTGATGCAACCACTACAGTCTCACTACAATTTCTAGCTGCTAAATGCCAATAAGGTTGAGATTAGCTCCGCTAATAATTCCACGATTTGTCTTATCGCAGACTGCATCAGCAGTAGAATATTATTACGTGTATTTATAGATCTTAGTGCTTAATTAGACAAGCAGCGGTTCGACAAAATTAGGTCAACTAACTCGGAACTAATGCCGCGACGACTGCCGACAGGAAGTGTCCTGATAACGCCATTAAAATACACTCGAGTGTTGACCGGTGGAGAAGCTTGGATTAAATTTATAGACCAAACGCACAACGAGTGTGAATGATGAACTGTGGAGATGAATTTTAGTTTGTTAGAGTTTGTGACTTTGTGTATATCATAACGGCTCAGTCTGGTGCAAATTCTTTTATCTTTTTGTTCTAATGCATCTCACTCTCAACTCAACCGCTTCACTTCACTCTTCCTTCGCATACCTGAACAACTTCCACATCAATAACCATAACAGCGTCGTAGTATAGTATCATAAATATAAAAAAAACCTGTATCATACGAGTTTAATTTACGTTCGAATGTACCTAATCAAAATGTATTTTACGGCGACACTTGGATATTTTTTGGTGTGTCGCAATAATGCTTCAGAAAGTAGTTATAATTCATCTAGTTCAGAAGCAGAATGGATGAAAGTAGAGGATTCACTGCAGAATCATTATATTTCTCTCTCTTCGGCCACAAGAAGTACATTACTGAACATAGGCCACCAACTCATAGGTGTAAAAATAATAGATATCCACGAAGATACCAAAATTGATTCACGGACTATGAAATAAGCTATTAATTATTAATTACGCCTAATAGGTGTTGATTCATGGGTCGATTTGAACAATGCCCTTTGTGATGGAAGAACCAATTATATCCGAAATTGACTGTTTAAGGTAACAATTATTTTTTTACCCACTTTTATACCATATGAAGAGAAGCTTTGGTAATGTACGTTTTAACCGATTTCAAAAAATAGGAGAAGGTATCGAAAAAGACATACAGTCGTTTGTTTTTTTTATTAGCATAGTTTTTGTTAATAAAGATTGTTGGTTCTAGAATGCAATATCATATCCTTCAATTTAAACCGATGAAAACTCGAAGAAAAATCTTAAAACGTAGAATAATATGACCGGACATGTGCTTTTAGTTTGCAGCCTTCTAGTGTTTTTGCGTTGATTCGTTTCGCTGCGCAAACGTGAAATCAATTTTCCTGTTACAGCTGCACTAATAAAAAACCGTGTTTAAATAAAAGCTAAATCCAAAAACCCGGTCCTTTAAATACTGGAAATGCTCGGTGTATTTTATTGTACATTCATCTGAGCAACGAAATGCAAATCACTGAATTTTTGATCATCACTATTCATAAACCTTTAAAACACTTGCCTTTTGTGAATGCTGTGATCTTGAAAATTGATGGGGAACGAGACACCAGACACATCAGTGGTGACTGATGGTCATCCAAGGACGTAAACGTGATCTGTGTCAGATTAAATAAAAACACTCAACAGTCACATACACAGGCCCGACCCCATACTAATATCGAGTCTTGTGTCGTGGGTACCAGAAACTACGAAAGACCTTTCGGTCTTAAAATCACCCAGACCCGAAAGAAATATTTGTGGGCCGCACAAACATTTCTCTTGGTGCGGGGTTCGAACCCGCGGCCTCTCGTTTCACAGGTGGCGTCTAACCGACTGCGCCACGGAGGCTGTCAACATTAAGTCTATGTTTATTCAATCTGGTCTGTTTTGTATACGCTGTTTGGATTGCACTGCACCAACATAAAAGAAATGTGTTAATGAATCAATGTGTTAATGAGTTTTATTTTCTTCGCTCTTCTCGTGGCTCCACCATTCAAATACCAGGAACGGTGCCCGAGGTTTCTACGTACGAAAATAGAAAGGTGCAAACAAAACTTCTTTGTATGGAGGTGAGCATAATAGGTTTCGGCTAAACATAACGTGTTACTTGATGAAAACCTTAGCAGCTGGCCGGGTAGCAACGTGGTACTTACCACCTACGCAACAGAAAAGCCTACTTATATATTTTGTATTTATTAATCGCCGTTGTTCGCCCTATATTAAACCTTCAAATATGTACGCTGTATTATTTCCATATATTATTTTACACAATCCTTGTCTCATCTAGTTCTGTTCGATTTTTTCATGTTACCCATTGATATCAATGTCAGACATGCATAATAAATCCTATAAACTCCATTTGATACAACAACAAAATAGTTTTAGTGTTAAAAACAAATCCACAAACTGGTTTAAGCCATGGATTTCCAATAGCAAATTTGTTTGCGTATTTGAATAATATTGAGTTAACTAGAACAATGGCATGTGTAGTACATTATTATAGTATTTTTAATGAAATATTGATATGAACGTGCTCTTTGTGTCATGATTTAATACAAATCCGCGCAGTCTGAACGTGCAGAGAAATTTAACTTTTCAATTGACTTAGGTTGTGTTGACACGAACATGGCGCTTCTCTCGCACATACAATAGTTTATTAGGACTTATACAACACTCCAAGTCATTTTTCAGCAGAACATGCTAAATACATTTCTACATTTCATTTCATTTCGTTTTATAATTACAGTTATGTTTTAGAGCAACATTTAGCGTTAAAAAGCACGCCGCATTATTTTAGTGGCTGCCCTGTTTTAAACTGGAATTGTAGGTACGTGTTATTATATTTTGAAAAATTAATTAAGTTACTTAATTATTGCCTCGGTGGCGTAGTTCTACCACGGTATTGCAATGTTGAGGTCTCGGGTTTGAATCTTGCTTGGGGCAAAGTGATTCAGCATTTTTCAATTCACTATCAGCCTGGAGTCAGGAATTTGTGTCGATATGTGGATATGCTAGCCCCTTATTACACCGTGGTACAGAAAACATAAGATGCAACGAGGGTGTCGGGTACTTATCAGCAACTCTGCTTACCAGTTCTGGGGAAAAGGCGTGAGGTTATGTATGTATGTAAGTAATTATTAAATTTGTTACACAGATTCATCTTCAAGCATAATTAATTTTAATAAGATACGTATCTTACTTTGAGGCACGCACCAAAATAACATCGGTCCTAATGTAGGAAGTTATCATAAAGTATGCAACATTTGATTAAAAAGCACATGCATTAATAATACAGGAAGGAAAACATGGCGAAACCGTTGCGCGTTGGATATTTAATATATAAGCATATTAAAAACTTCTAGACTCAACCCAACTAAACTGAATACTACTTATTTGAAATTCGATATTTTTTAAGTTATTTTTTTATACGAAACATGCGTATAGAAATCATGGGGTAATTTTATTAGTATGTACTATATTTATAAACCTAATTTGAAAACGAGTTTGGAACATACATAATATATCCAACACTATATTAGAATAGTGGATGGAAGAGTCGGTAGGGATCGACCTCACCGAACATACACCATCCAAATCGGTGATACCCTCAACAAGGGTCAGGTCAAAAGTACCCTGAACCGACGAGAATGCATGAAGACGTTGATGAAAGTGGATGAAGCGAAAGTAGTACCTATGTCAGGATCGAGCAAAGTGGCGGTCTATAGTCTCTGCCTACCCCTATGGGATACAGGCGTGACGATTATGTATGTATGTATATTAGAATAGATACCTAACTACTCTAATTCGCACGTCAAGCTACGAGTAATTGACTTACGAATAAAATTTGTAACTGTTACATTTAACAAGGTGACTTATTAAAGGGTTCTCATTACAAAATATACTAAGTATTAGTACTTACTATCTCCTAAGGTAGATTATTATTATTATTTAGATTTATGATAAAAAAATAGTCATTTTTTTACGTTTTTTTATCTCCATTAATCGGCGGATGACAGAACACATCATTATACAAAGTCACATATGCCTAGCGAAAGTAAATATAGCTAACCGATATTTATGTGTACCTATTTAATCACATAAGCTGCTATCTACCTACTTTTTTAGTATATGCATTGTATGTATGATAACAAAATATTTTAGAGAACATAGAATTTATTATTGCTATTATAATAATGTCTGAATGGTTATTAACATTAGGAAAAGACGAGCGCTTAGTACTTTTTATCGGAGCTGTGATGTCATCGTCCGGTCATGAAAGAGATATGTTGAGTTATTCGAAAACAAAATAATATATCATTATGGAAGGCAATAAATCAGTAGTCAAAGAAACCTCAAAATAATGATGTGGTTTATTTCATTTTGTTTCCCTTTACGAAAATTGCAGTTAAAACATAAATATAAATTCAGGTAGGTTAAAACAATTAATATTGGCATCATTTTTTATTCATCATCACAAAAAATTGACAAATATCTGCGCGTATGAAAGTTCCACAAACGTAAAATTTCACATGTTATTTGTCACGAAATAAAATATTTCGTCACATTTTTACAGAACATTATATATGTTTACACAACAGGTAAAATACGCACGTAAATCCGTTTACCAATACTATAAGTAAGGTTTTATGTAAAGAGTATGCGCATTTTTGCATTTTAGATAAACTTTGCACGCGGCAATGAAAACAGTCATTTATATTCGCATCGCGATTGCATATCTGCGGTGACAATCAGCATTTTATATTGCTAATCTAAAATTGCTCAAGCACATTTTAAATGTAGTTTGTTTTATTGAAGCTACGGGCGCAGAGGAAAATAAAATGTACGACGCGAAATTTTAAAACTGTATTTTCTTGTTGTGATAGAAAATGAATAACTTTGTATCCAAGCTCGGCTAGACAAACAACTTTCTTCTTTTAAATTATAACATAAGTGAATTTCTCCCCTTGTTCCGGCTATGTACCCGCAGTACTATATATCTTTGTTATTTGAGTGTACCGTGCAGCGCAAGCAAATAAACCTCACTTTTATGTCCTTTAACTGAACAAGATTTTATTTGTTGTGGGCGGGATGGACACAAAATGGAATGATTGTGAAGCTAGATTTGCTCACAAGGAAGTGTATTATATTATATAGAGCACTGAACCCTAGTTATAGCCTGGGAAGGCAACAACAAAGTCTGCGAGTGAGATGCTAACATTAAGCTTACCTTTGATCTACGTCTTCTCATAATCGTAAGGTACATGGAAGAATATTGTATTATCCACTGGGTTATACGATGCAGGCCTTAGTGGCGAACTTTGACTAATGTTTATAGCGATCACCAATGGGATGGACAGACATCTGCTCCCCACAACCTTTGAATGTAATAGTTATTATGCTACACTCATACTAACGTTGAATACCAGATAACCACTTTGTGCAAATTATGGTGTAACCGAGGCCTTAAAGTATCCAAAATGACTGCTTTAATGTGGGAACTGGAGTAATTTTGACACCAAAAGCAAACATTATGGGCTCATGCATACATTAAAATCGTAAATTAAAATTAGCCAATGGTTAAAGAAGATATATTTTAAAACTGGAGCCAGTTTTTTGGGTTCGTATATACCAGTAGTTACAAACCGATGTTATAATATGTTGTTTACGTTTGTTCGATGTGAGATATTTTGTTTGTTTGTACACAGATACATTTGTCAATATAATACATAAGCCTAAAGTATTTACATAGCGGCGTGGAAACGCTCACAGTTGCAATTTCTATTTGTTTTTGTCGCGAAAGGCTCCATAATGGCTGTCATTAATTTCAACGTTCACAATCTCGAACGCTTTTGGTATCTCGACATTTCTTATTTGAGTTCTCCCAATAGCGGAGATTTCGAGAGAAGTCGCACTATAATTACTGTGGATTAATGAAGATCATGGAAATGTGGAGTTTTATTTCAGGCCGGCGGAAGAGGACGCCGCATCACCTACACTCATAGTTATTTAATTGAGACGTGAATGCATGAAACTTCGTTAATAATTCTAGATGCGAGCGGGCTGCTCGCGGTGCAATCATTAACAAGCGCAGTTTGGTGCAACCGTTGTTTATTATTCATTTGTTTAATGGGAAACTAAAGGCTATCGAATATTTTATAAATTACTATTTAGAAAATACATAACCAATCGTAGCTCTTCACGGGTAAGTATATAGGTGACAATAGCTCTGAACTATTATACAAAGCATCAACATGGTTCACGGTCAAAGCTTTATTTCCTTTAATAACGACACATGTGCACAGAAACTTTCGAGAAATCTTCTCCGCAACGCTGCTTTAATTACACGACAAACATAGAGCGATATGTTTATGTGAAGTGCGGACACAAACTAACGCTATACACTTGCTGCAAAATGTCACAAACAAATAATTCAGTGAAAACACAGCCAAGTTACAAGCCACAAAATAAATAAACCGAGATTCTGAGCAATTTGTATTTAAATTATTAAACAGTCAACAATGTCACTTCTCCATAAGTCTTTTCTTAAAAATACAGGAAAATACACAACCAGCGGAAATGAAAACAGGAGGAAACAATACCGCAAATGGAGCAAAACAGAGTTCTAAAAGATGAGTTATCATAACAGCAGGACGATTGAAATTCAAATTGTAGCTTAACATGGGATCTGGCAGTAACGCTGCCATATTAAAATGTGCATGTATCTGAATAAATTTCGCAGTATGGACAGAAGGGGCTAGCAATCAAGCGTTCGAGAAATGTTTGGTAACTATGTACGTAAGTAGATTGGACGTGGTCGAGGTCTACGTCAAGGTACGTAGCCAACCGACTGAGCGTACTCTTTGGAATCTAAAATCCAAATAATATCAATGACAATTACTATAATTTTTAAAAAGATGAACAGAGCATAGGAAGTTGGCTTTATGCATCGAAGGCCTACAAAAGTTTGTCCGTAGGGTGTCTTGTGTGTGTACTTTACCCTTGTAAAACGCGAAATCGAAATAATTCTTAAAACAGTTACGAACGACGAGGAAATTTTGTAAAGTTTTACATACATACATAAACTTACGTCTTTTTTTCAGAAAGGATAGGCATAGGTTCTACCAGGACACCCACGTTTCGCCTTGTGTGTTCCGTCCTACGATGTGATAACAATATGAACAACTATATCACCGAGACGTTCTAGTTATAGTTTTTAGCTTTTGTTTAAAGTAAACATCTACTCGTATACTGCGAACGAAAACAAAACCAGGTGAAAAAGAAAAAAACAAAAAAATCGTCGCTTTTTTTAATTTATTTTTTATTTGTTTTTTGTGTGTAATAACTAAAACCATCACATGGCTTCTTTTTCAGTCAAAGTCACCAGCAAAACAATGTTTTACATTCAGCTCCCATTCCTACAAACACTTAACATTTTCGAATATAAATATTTGTGTAACCAAAACCCATGTGAGTCATCGACACTATGCCATGATCTATATCCGCGGCGAACATGATAAATAACAAACGCAACGCCGACTTGGGGCGAATAGCACACTGTGTTTGAAATGTCATATAAGTAATTTCCGGTTTCCTCAGTAAGTTTTCTTCGCCATTAGACCTCTGTGACTTTGTATTTTGTACTTATATCTCTAAACGTACGTAATACTTTTTAAAAACTTGTAAATGGTTTATAAACTATGTCCATTACATTCATATATAATCTGCGAAGCCCTTATTTCCTACAGGGTAATAAATTTTATGTAGTTCTTTTGTTTAGAAAATGCTTGTCTGATATGGCATAAGCTCGTCTGCATAACGCATATTGGCAATGAAATGGACTTAGTGAACTGCAGGTGGCTTTAGTTACTCTGTCTAGCCCTTTGTGAATAAAGGCGCTAATTTATAAATATTACATTGTACTGTATTGTATCAGCCCATTCACATCCCAGTGCATGGCACGAGCCTCCACTACAATCGAGAGTACGATTGAAAGGGGTTAGGCCATATAGTCCACCACGGTGGCCTAGTGCGAGTTGGCGGACTTTGCATACTATACAAATTCTTGTAAAATCGCTATGGTATGCAGGTCTCCTCACGATATTTTCCTTTGCCGTTTTAGTGCGTGGTGATTGACTATAAATACACTCATAACTCCGAAAAGTCAAAGGATTTGAACCCGCAACCATCGTGAACAATAAATGCAAGCAAATAATAAATACATTATTAATTTTAATTTATTTCCAATGCACCACTGTAAATATTAATTTGATTCATTAAAGTGAGCGCTCCGGAAGCCAGCGGATTTAGATTATCATTCTGATTTTCGATGTACAAAACAGCATTGCTTTGAATAAGTAGTGCACACTGTTCTCAGCTTCCCTAATTATTATTTACTTAGTGAAAGCACAGTGAATTGGAACAGGATGTTTTGTTATTTCCAACTTGTAACGTCGGTAGTGTGCGCGGTGCACGTTTCCAGCAAAGCTAGCTGATTTAAGGATTAAACCTAAGTTCTTGTAATTGTTTTACTTGTTAACAAGTCTTGATTTTGTTTCAATTTTAAAAACAATTAAAGACTGATTTCTCGATTGTTAGAGTTAATGGACAAATTTACGAATACAATTGCCATTTTTAATTTGCTCGTGTTGTATTTTAATATTATAATAAAATAAAAAATGGGTTTGAGAAATACTAATTATTATGTTCTAGTTTAGTATTAGCGTTGTCAGGCCTTCTTGTGTTAAGGATTTTTGTCTCAAAGTTATATGTCACCAGAGGCACGCTTAATATCAATTTTCGGATTAATCGAGTTTGGGACTCCAGATAAATGTAATTAAGTAATTCGTACGTACTTTTAATGTATTCACAGACATTCTATGGATATATCATTTATCTATTCCTCTAAATTTATAGGAATCAGTGGAATGCCGACACATTTAATTTAGTTAGTACCTTTTTTTTTAATTGTTATCATTAACTGAAACGTTTACATTGAGTAAAATATGTGTAAGAAATATTTTTATTGTTTTTTATGAAAATAAATAGATGTATCCACTCGGTCAGAACCGTGCCGGGCTGTTATATCCAAGAAAGGCATCACGGGAGAATAACTACCGCATTTTAACATTTTTGATTTTTTTACTTTTCTTTCAGACTATTGTAGTGTCAACGTTTTGAAGTATTAAAAATCGAATTTAAAGAGTATTACATAGATAAAGACTAGAGTAATACGAGTATAACCAAGTCAAAATAAAAAATATTCATTACATCTACTTAAAAGTTCAGTTTACATTCCGTTTTCGACGAAACAACGCCTTTTCTTCAAAATGTGACAAAATATCACTTTGCCCGACGTCAAAACATATAATAACGCACAAACATATAATGTAATATTACATAATCTGTTATTTAGTTGATAATAGGCCGAAGCTGCCGAATATATTGTAGAAGGCCGCTAACTGCCAATAATTCTGACAACGGTGATAATCATCGCTGCGTTATCTGGCTATTCATCTTGGCAGCTGCCATTCAGCCCGCATCTCTTCCTGAGTAGGATGACAACTTCTCAAGGAGATTATAATGAAGCCAATATAAATTGTACCTTCTTAGGGATCGAGTTAATGTATTCATGAGCGCAAATAATGACTTTACTATACGCCAGTATGACGATTATGATGTAAATAACCGCATCGTAAACGTGATGGGAACGTTAATGATATATTCGTAAATAATGGAGGTGGAACGAAGCATGTGTACAGGTTGGACGATTTGCCGCAAGTCCTAAATGGACCGATAAAATAAACCATAAAATTTTGCTGGCGTCCATCAAATGTGAAAACGAATGGGCACCATAAGAAGGCTGACCATTTATCACGTTTATCTTGATTTCGCACTGGACCGTATCATTTACCGAGCAGAAAAATCTATAACGGGTACATTTGAAACACCATTAATAGGTGTCGAATAAGTGTGCACGCAAATGTGAAAAAAAAATTCTCCCCGATGTGATTCTCGCAATATTTTTATTACAAACCGTAAGTGAATTGCGTTTTGTTTTATTTGTTCGAGTTCAGGTTTGAATAGCTTAGATACGAATATGCGGCGCGTGCAACACCAGTGTTTTATGTTAATGAAAATATTATTGTATAATGAAGTTCTATTTCAGTTATTGTATTCTGTTTAACATGTTGCTGGAGTCAAAATACCTGCAAAAGTCATGAATATGTACAAGATGGGTCATTTGCTTTTGACGTAATTAGGAATAGCTATTTGTGTGTTTTTTCTGCGAGATTTTTTGCCGCCCGGAGTTATTCCGGGTGAAGCTCGTGGCCGTAGAGTAATGAATAATGACATAATATGTTATAAGCTTTGTACGTAATAAGGACACAAGAAGAGGTAAGAGACTAACGTATGTTCACCAGTCATGTACAATGAAAATTGATGAACGCGGATTTTTTTCCTTTGCAGAATTATTTTAGCGCTGTTTATTTTCGTACTATGGACATATGATGAATATCTAATATTGATGCAATCGGCAAGTTATCGTGAGTGATTCTGCTAGAGCTGCTGATTATTTATATGTTAATATTACATGTTTATATTTTAAATAAAATTTCCAGCGCCACCTTTCGCCATAGCTTATAGACCACCAGTGTGTCACTAGCATACCATAGCATGGTCCCCGGCAGGTGTTTGTCGGAGTTCCTTACACCCCACTTACACAAAAAATTCAATTATGCTGGTCTAGCACGTGATTACGTAATCTCGTTTACAAAAGGATACAAAACGTTGAATCCATACCAGGCAGTCAGAAAACAATGAAATCAATTGCAGAGTACAGCGGACAAATGCGGGAGACAATGAATCTACATACCAACATCCAATTAATTAAACGCCATTAACGCTGCGCTGGAATGATGACTGGCAGATTCGGTTGCCGGCCGTGGTTATGAGGTATTTGATGGTGGATTGTTCACTGTGCAAATGTACAGGCCTAGTCCTGAATTGGATATCAGATGATGAGCTTGATCGTATTATAAAAAATGGAACTTAGAACCATAGAGTATACAGGGTATCTCAAGACTGCTACCGAATACGAAGCCGGGTGGTAGTTTTAGTGACTACAAACACAATGCAACCAAAAATTTATTTTTATGATTTTTTAAATATCGTCATTTTTGGGTGGTAAATCCATAGTTTTTGCTAAAATAATAATTTAAATTCTTTTATACCTTAGCCTTTATAAATAAGAGGGTATACACTATTATTTTACGAAAAAACTATTTACCACCCAAATACAACCGTTTAAAAAAATAACAAAAAAATGTATTTTTTTTGCATTGTGTCTGAAGTCGCTTAAACTACCACCCGGCTTCGTTTTTGGTAGCAGTCTTGATATACCCTGTATATAGAGGGAGCACTGTCATATTTATTTTTGTTTTGTTTGCGATGCATGGCGAGTCGAACATGCCGTTCGCCTGATGGTAAGCAAGACGACCGCTCATGAACAGTAGCAAAACCAAACAACACCTTAAATTACAAAGCAATGATTAGCATTCCACTGCGTTCGCCATCCTGAGACATAAGGTGTACAGTCTCAATTTGTCCAGTAGTTACTCTGGCTACAATATCCTTCTATCCGAAACACAACAGGATTTTAAACAATTCAAACTGCTGCTTGCTGACATTGCGGTGGTACTCACCGAGGCGGCCTCTCACATATGAGAGACCTACCACCTGTCATACATTTGTGTCTTCAAACCGTAGAAATTTTCTGGTTCGTAATGTTAGTATCATTCGTATATCAGTGAAAAATTAATGAATTAGTTAAAAACAAATTTGCTGTAAATTCCTTTGATAACCGAAAGTATATTTAGCTTCCTATTAACCTTTGTAAACGAGTTTTAGTGAAATGAAATAGCCCTAAACGATTTATTTTATTTTCCAAATATTTTGAGCATGTTGGACAACCTGTTAAATATCAGTCAATAGAAGGGCAGAAAAAGATGGCCCGGTACCACCATTTTTATCTACTTTTTTGAGATAAGTAAGTGTTAAGTTGTTGACAGTTGGAATTCATCCCGTCAAACATTATACACATGTATATGATGTACAAACGTAAAATGTTTTCTTTATAGCAATGAATGGCAAGACTAGCATGTCATTTGCCTGATGGTGAGCGATACGACCGCTCTGAGATAGTAGCAACACCAAACAACACCATGAATTACAAAGCAATGCCTGGTATTCCACTGCGCTCGCTGTACTGAGACATAAGATGTTAAGTCTCATTATGTCCAGTAGTTCCTCTGGCTACATAATATTAATTAGACGGTTAGTATGAACACCAAATTAAGTCATATTACAAAGTAAAGTAATATTTTTTATGTGTCTTCATGCCAAAATATAATCTGACATCTACAACGAACAAATACAGCCAGTGAACAGTGTTTTTCAAATAAATTGAGTGAAGTTTCTCTATTCAGTATCGTCGTTTGTTTCGTGAGCTGCCGTACCAATCACGAGACGGCACGTATTTTCCGCTTGTTCTAATTAAAATATATACAAATACAAGAAAACACTATTTATTGCACGTAACATTGTACTTTGCTAATGCTTTTACTTATTCTAGCCTGGCGATATCACAATGAGTCACGAATTCAATGGAAAATGAAATAAGAGTTATCTGTGGACAACGGTTTATAGTTTGATCATATAACCTGATTTAAACCACTTGTAACTTTTGTAATATACATACACTAAATTGTAAACTGTTTTTTGTAAAGAGCAACACGAGAGTTTCTTGCCCCTTCTTCTCTTGTGAAAATCGCTTTCCGAACCGGGCTGTATATAATAAAATGACTGAATCTGAACGATGTAGAACATTTAATGGATCCACTAAATTTTTTCTTTATTTTTCTTTTTTCATAACCGAGAAATAGATAAATTTGTCGAAACGGTAAGAATAAAGCCCCTTGTTATGCGGTACCTGGCATCAGCGAGCGTAACGTATGTTGAAAAAAGAAAAATCCTCGTGAATGTAGCGCTATATTTGTTTGATCAATCAATATTTTTAAGTTAAACTTATTTAGGTGCGTCTAGATGGTAACTCAGTTTTTTTTTCTGACGAAGTAGCGCTCAATATTCTACAGTTGATAGTTTCCGCTTTTAAAATAGTAAATAAAATAATAACAAGGTTATATTAGCATATGCTGATCTAACCTTCAATTCGTTATTCTCAATTATATTTTATGAGTATTTTTTATAATTTGAAAGTGGTATTAATGAATTTCATATTGAAAATAAAATCAAATAGTAGTCCGTTAAATAAATGGTGGAGTCAAAGTTTTACTTCAATCGCGCGTAAAGATTATACGTACACGTTTTTTCTTACGAGTCTGAGTATCGTGCGATTGGTAAGTCCCTCGTACTTTCTGTTGCCCAAAATGTTAGATATGTATGTTACTGCGGGATTGGGGTTATAACCTACGCGACCGCTTCCATTTATGCTCAGTATTTCATTACACTAATGTTATTCCTGATTTACATAAAAGTAAATTTTTTACTTAAACAAAAATTTTATGGAGGAATTCAAGAAAAAAGGTTGGTTAATTTTAATATTTTATTTTCCGTGACGATATAAATTTATCCTTTTGTTATTATTATACAATTGTATGACGTAAAAATTGAGGGATCGCAGTAGTGGCCAAGAATGGCGATTTCAAGAAAAGCAGGTAGCTAGAAATACTTTGGTCATCATTTTGGTTAACAGGTAACCACGAAGCGAGAAGTAGGGCGCGGCGAAGTAGCGCAATAACATCCAAACCACCTCCGATACATTAATAAGTCTTCTTGTTAGGAGGCTCTTTTTCTTTACTTATACAATCATAAAACAATGTACAAGATTAGTTTTATTAAAACTCAGTGTGTGTGCTATTAACATACAGCAGAAGTGCAATTTCAGAAAAGTAGCCTACAAGAGAGTGAGATTTTAAAGATGTAGGTATACCTTGAAAAAGCGAAATCAAAATAAGAAAAATAAATTCATAAATTATTTAGTCTGTGAGAGATTCTTTTTTATTGCAATGAATAGTGAGACGAGCATGCCGTCCGCCTGATGGTATGCGATACGGCCGTTCATAAACAGTAGCAAAACCAAACAAAACCTTGAATTACAAAGCAATGCTTGGCATTCCACTGCGCTCACTATCCTGAAACATAAGATGTTAAGTCTCATTATGCATTTACACTGCTATTTGACGGGAGAAATAGGTTTTCAAGATTTAGCAACCAATCGGATCAATAGCTAAAAAGTTAAAAATGACGGCTAAATTAATCGATTCTCACTATAAAAGAATCCCGGAAGAATGGTTACCTCAGATATCGATTTTTAGACCCACCGAATCTATAAATAAAATGTTCAATAGGTAAGGAAAACAAAAACGTAATATTCTTTGAAGAGTATTTCAATAATTTCACGGTTTATTTTTTCCATAGCATTTTTCCCAATCTCAAAAATATTTTTATATTTTAATGAAACATTTTCCATTTCATATTTACATGTATTATTTACATTTATGGATAATTATTTTATACTTTTATAATAATATGTTGTAAGTACCGATTCTGAAGAAGTTTCACTTCATTTATTCACACAAAAATTCATGCCGACTCCACTCGATAATTTATCGGAAATAATTAAAAATCGCTACAGAGATTGTTAAGCGGCGCAATCATTGTACCGGGCTATCAAATAAAATATGATATTATGCAACGTAAATTTTAAGCATTGTCTGTAACAACAATGAGAATATGAAAAGACAGGATAATATTTTTAAAGTATGTGTTCCCGAGCGGGCTGGGTCATCCTCGTTTTAAAAATATTTAATATCCGTTGAATGAAAACGTATTTTATACAAACGAATTAATATTACACGAGAATTTGAATTATAGCGCGTATCTCGCGAATGTTATGTCTAAAAAGAAATGTATCCTTACCAAGTTATGTGTGAATAATATAAAACATGAAGGGAATTTTGTCATTCCTCGGTAATTCTAAGGTGCTCCTTTTAAGATTTGCCAAGTGACTGGTTACGGTAATAGCTATGCGAAAGCGGGGCAATCAATCATCGGTGACTATCGACTAAAACGAGAGTCGGGATTGAAATCGTTTTGCCATTACCAAAAAGTGAGCAAAATACACGGTCGTGTCGGCTCGGCGATGTGAGCGCATCGCTCGCGACTTAATACCAACTTAATACCGTCATTTGGTTTTATGTGTTAACTTGTTTGATGCCCATGCTTTGTAAACAAAATGTAGAAATGGATAATAGTTTTTAAATGACATCGGGGAAGTAACGATTGTATAAAGAGCATTCCTCGCTGCGGAAATGCAGGGGCCACAATCCACGAGAGATAAAAGGCTCCGCGCTTCACAGGTGCCGTTTATCAGTAGTCTACTTAAAGCACTGCTTTCCGCTGTTAAACTGTTTTCACTGTACTTCTTAAACTTTTTCTCAAAAAGACATTGTAAGCGAGAAACTCTCAGTCCTTATAAAATACAAAATAACTCTTTTGGGTCGACGTGTTAAATATTTTTACTTATGCTTCGCAGTTTTTGTTTTTCTCGCAACTGTTTTCATTAAAACTTTAGGCGATTTAATTCTGTTTTTTTTTTTAGAAATAAACTGCTTTATCCATAACCATATAGTCATGGAAATAGGAAGATCGCCAAAATAACATATACAAATATATTAGGCATAAAGTTTCATCTCTCTATATTTGCTGTGTTTGTTTGCCGATACACAAGGATGGAAGGCTGCTATGTGAATATATTAAAGATATTGGAAACGGACGTTCGGTTTCAGTGATATATCTAACATAAATTGCTAAGCCACTTGGCATACATGCCCCCGGCTGCACTGTGTCAGACATTTTATGTCCTAAAAATAATTCTCTCTCTACCTGTCGATATTGGAAACTATTGAGAACCCGCATTAGGCTGAGATTAAACGAAACACATTAAATATTAACTTTTAGTTCGCTAACTTTCCGAGACTGCATTAAACAAATTGTGATTTAAATAGCACAGCAAAAACACTTTTAAAACGGGACTTATGTAAACAGACAGTGAGGAATATTAACGCTTAATATTATGCTAATAAATATTACCAAGTTTATGTCCAACTAACTTTGCTGGAAAATTGTTGCGTTTTCTCTCAGTACGTAGAAATCAAGTATGCAGAACATTCGCTGTAGGAACAAGTTGCATTATTGAAAAAATACTGAACTCTATGGTTGTTACCGTTGTAACTCCATGCTTGTTAACTTCAAATCGCTTAAATGCCAGTTGAGCTGAGTACACGTATCGATACGTATAATCGTATTTAATACATGCTTCAGACAGATTATCTAGATTTTAAGTCAAACTGTAGTGGCTGTTTGATAGCGATTCGGAAACAACATTACACTCAGCAAATCATGTTTTTGAGTCGAAAAACATGAGTTTACTAGCGGTCGGGCCCGGCTCCGCCCGGGTGCATACACGTTTTAAAATGGCGGTCAAAATGTTTAATTCTGACTATCAGTTTAGAATATCGACCAATCGGACCACGAAAAACAAACAAAATTTCCTCGTATTTACTAGAAATATCACTACTGCTTTCTTCCTTTAGGTCATAACGTGATGATATATAGCCTATAGCCTTCCTCGATAAATGGACTACCCAACACTGAAAGAATCATTCAAATCGGACAGTAGTTCCAAAGATTAGCGCATTCAAACAAACAAACAAACAAACTCTGCAGCTTTATAATATTAGTATAGATTATCCGACCAGGAGAACGTACTGAGACTTTACGGTAGATAGTCCATATATGCTGTCTTTAAACCAATGAGGTTATAATTAACGTGACCATACGTCCCGATTTCGGCGGGACAGTCCCGATTTCGGCGGGATAGTCCCGCTTTCAGGAAGTCTGTCCCGGTGTCCCCAGCAAGGTCTACATAGTCCCGCTTTTGCAAACAGACCAAACGATGATCTAAAAGTATTTCCCGCTCGAAATGCTTTATCGAACTATTACTGAAAACGGTTGGGTCAAATTTTCCGGCACTTTCGTAAAAAACAATCTTGATTTAAAAAACTTTTCCACAATTATTGAGTACGTTATGTGTCTGCTTGGAAGTCACACCACTACTGGAGCTTATAAATCGTGCCTAACTATTTTGTGTTTAGTAGTATGATTATTTTTTGTAATTCAATCTTCTTTATTAAAAACTTGTAAAACACCAAAAACTTTGTATTATTATTTAATTCCACAGATGTCCCGCTCTGGCACAAAAAATAAATGGTCACGTTAGTTATAATACTACATGATAATTTACGTTTTAACGCAGCACGTAGGCATTTTCATTAATAAAATCACACCCGTGTCTAATCATTCAAATTTTAAATTACGGTAAAACCAGTAATTTAGAATGTGATGTGAGGCCTAAATCCTAGTTCGCTTCACGCCTGTGGTTTCATTATGTTTGTGATACTTTTGAGCTTAATACTTACAATTATACGTATCAAACACAACCAGGCCGACATAATTGTTACTAATAGATACACAATTGAATTAGCATTTTGTTACACTATTTTTAGACCGACTATTCGTATTAGCTGTAAATTTACTGAATAAAATCAAAATGAAATAGCTTAATGTAATGGCAGCGTATAATTTCCAAGCCAGCCATTACTTTTGATATGCAATTTTTAAGCAAAAACTTGAATTTCCTGAGATTGGATTTCATCCCGTATTAGTTAAGTTGGAAGACGGTTGGTAGTAAATTTAAAAGCCAGATCTCAGTGCATACATAATATTAAATCTAGTTGCACCGACCTCACCATTCCACGATGAAGGCAGATAAAAACTTGGACACTAAAAATTAAAATTCTTCTAATGACTTTAATTTATCACGTATATTTTTGTGGATACGTAGGGTACGTACTTGCAACACAATTAGTTTTAAAAACCGCAGTTAACAACAATAAAAATACTGTTCCTTTTGGTAGACAGAATGCCAGCTGTTAAGCTGGTAAAATATTGGTAATTTGACATTATTTTTACTTTATACATTATTAACTAGAGGAAGTCTCTATTAGATCTTACTGAAATTGAAAATTCTAATAATTATATTAATTTCCGTCTTAGATTTTTCTATCTCTCCCATTATTCACAACAGTTACACTTCATGCCTCACTTTTGTAACATTTATCTTTGTACAATGAATATTGCAATATAAAATTATGAGTTGCTGTCCACGTATTTTGTTTGCTATCCAGGTGAACGTAAGTTATGACAGAGCTGGCGATATTAATAAAAAAAATTGTGAACACGCTCAAACAACCGCTAACGAACGCACTTCTACCTTTTAAACCACATTTTATACAAATAATTGAGGTTTCGATGACGGTGCAACTAACAGCCCTCTCGTACGTTGATGTAATACAATATTCCTATGTGTAATAGATTTTTTATTATTTACATTTATAATGTTATAGACTATGAAATACTATCACATTGTTTCTTATGTTAATGATCTTTGTATTAATGATACTTTTGAGTTTACAATGGATGATTTTAATAAATAATTAATTTACTATTTGATTTTTACCCTGTTATTGCTATATGTTTTTTTCAATAATTTATAAAGATTTTTCCGAAAGGTTATGTAGCCTGGATAAATATAATATTTTCTTTTATTGAAGTATATGGTGGGATGACCACTGATAGCAAAGCACGTAACCAAACCAAAAACACCATGAATTACAAAGCAAGGATTGGTATTCCATAGCGCTCACCATTCTGAGACATAAGATGTTAAGTATCAATATGTCCAGTAGTTACTCTTGCTGTATTATCCTTCAAACAGGATCACAACAATGCATTTACACTGCTGTTTAACGGGAGAAACAAACATTGCGGTGGTGGACATGACCTACCCAGGCGGCCTCTCACATATAGAGGCATACCATCAGTAACTATTAGAATATTACAGAAGTAGAATTGTAATTAATTATTAGTAATTAATTATTATTAAAGTAAGCCTAATTAATGTAATTGGCTTACCCAATGTTAATAAATTAGCCTCTAGTAAGTTCATCAAGACTATTATCACTAATGCATGAAACATTTTTAACAACTGTTTTGGGTTTAACAGAAAGCGCAGTAGATTTTAAAAGACAAAGACCAGCTTTATAAAATAATGGAATTCAGTGGGAATGCGCCAACGAGTTGTATAGCGTCGCTGAGAACACAACATGCATTTGCATTGAGAACGTTGCTTTTAATTTACTAACATGTTTATGGATAATCCAAATACATCCAAAGCAGACCGGCAAGTGAAACCTCCGACCTGCCGCCACCGACGACTCTTTTATTTGTGTCCACGTCCTATCTCCGTTGTGGTTTTATTTCCACGCCGTCAGGATACACGTCTATACATATTAATAAAAGCCGTGACCTAACATCCCACATTTCCGACGAAGCTAGATTTTTTTATTTTCGTTGTGTACACCACAATTTATATCGTACACCTGACTACACAAAGGAAACTAAGTGCCCATATGTACTTACTACACGTTTAAGCAATATCCAAACATAACTTGGACTACCAATGAGAACTTTGTGTGCTTTCATTATAATAATGCAACGTCGAAATTCTATAGAAAATGAAATAATTCTTAGATAATTGCTTTGAGATTTCGATGTCGTCAACGATAAAATCACATCTAGCTGATTACATATTTTCCAGATACTCGTATTATTTAGAGATGTCTCAGTGGTCTCCAGGTTTAAAACCGGAAGTGATCACCGTCTCGTCCGAGGCACTCTAACTATCAATTGTAGCTTTGAGCGTGCCCGTCTTATGAGGTCTACGCTCCGACCAAACCTGTTCCGTACCGTGGCTGGGTCTGAAACGTTCCAGTTGAACCTGGAGAACCGATTCGCTGCTTTGGAAACTACAGTTTGCGCTGATGTGGATCAAGAACTCAACCAAGTGGTGGAAATCCTCAGGAAGGAAGGGACCAAATTCTGTGAGATGCGGAGGATCCGAAAGGGGTCCAAACTTTCGGCAGACCAGCGGTCACTGAACCGAAAAATAACCAAGTTGGTTAGACGCGACCTTCGAAGGTTCAATACGCGCTCTGTAATAGAGGCGATTGAGCTAAATCGGGGGTCGAAAGTCTTCGTTCAGCAGCTGGGCCGAAGTCATATCACCAAGCTGACCACATCATCCGGATAAATCGTCGCTTCTAAGCCGGAGATTCTGTCGGAAGTTCAGCACTATTACGGGAGACTCTACGCATCTCACATGCCCCGTCCAGAACCCGAATTTGAGGATCGACGAGCCACTCTTACACGCCACTACTCAGACGAGTTGCCAGAAATCAGCCTAGACGAGATTGTGATGGCTCTCAGGCAACTTAAAAATGGAAAAGCCCCTGGCGAGGATGGCATTACGTCTGAACTGCTGAAGGCAGGAGGAACACCTGTACTTAGCCAGCTTCAGCGGATTTTTAATTCCGTCCTCTTTTCAGGGAGAACTCCTAAGACATGGAGCAAGAGTGTCGTTGTATTGTTCTTCAAAAAAGGAGACAAGTCCCTCTTGAAAAACTACCGACCAATCTCCCTCTTGAGCCATGTCTATAAGTTGTTTTCGAGGGTCATCAAAAACCGTCTCTCGCGTAGACTCGACGAGTTTCAGCCCCCGGAGCAGGCCGGGTTTCGAAGAGGATATGGCACCATAGACCACATACATACAGTACGGCAGATTATACAGAAGACAGAGGAGTATAATCTGCCCGTATGTCTGGCGTTTGTGGACTTGAGAAGGCCTTTGACTCCATTGAGATCTGGTCTGTTCTGGAATCCTTGCAACGTTGCCAAATTGACTAGCGATACATCCAAGTGTTGAAATCATTGTACGAAACTGCCACTATGTTCGTCCAAGTACAGAATAAGCAGTCTGAACATATCCCTCTGCATCGAGGCGTGAGACAAGGGGACGTGATTTCCCCCAAATTGCTCTCAAATGCATTGGAAGATATGTTCAAGACCCTAAACTGGAAAGGTCGCGGCATTAACATCAATGGCGAATATATTTCACACTTGAGATTTGCGGACGATATCGTCATATTGGCTGAATCCGTGCAGGATTTGCACCATATGCTGACCAGTTTAGCTGATTCTTCAGCTCGCATCGGTCTCCGGATGAATTTGGATAAAACCAACATAATGTTTAATAAACATATTGATCCGGAACCGATCGTTGTGCACGGAGCTCCTCTTGAAGTTGTTTCAGAATATATCTACCTCGGGCAGAAACTGCAATTAGGTAGAAACAACTTTGAGAGTGAGGCTCGAAGAAAAATCCAGCTGGGCTGGGCAGCATTTGGGAAACTTCGTCGGGTCTTTTCGTCGCCAATACCGCAAAGCCTGAAGACGAAAGTCTTCAATGAGTGCGTCCTACCCGTAATGACATATGGTGCCGAGATGTGGACACTGACGGTGGGACTGGTTCACCAATTCAAAGTCGCTCAACGAGCAATGGAGCGGGCTATGCTCGGTGTTTCCCTGAAGGATAGAATCAGGAATGAGGTTATCCGACAGAGAACCAAGGTGAACGACATAGCCCAGCGGATCAGCAAGTTGAAGTGGCAGTGGGCTGGTCACATTTGTCGGAGAACCGACAACCGTTGGGGTAGACGTGTTTTCGAGTGGAGACCGCGCCTTGGCAAGCGTAGTGTAGGACGCCGTCCAACGAGGTGGAGTGATGATATCCGAAGGATGGCTGGTAGCGGTTGGAGACGTTGGGCTGAAGATCGAGCCCAGTGGCGTGCCATAGGAGAGGCCTATGTCCAGCAGTGGACGTGAATAGGCTGATGATGATGAGGTATTTGTATGGTTCCCTAGCAATCTGTTCAAATAAAAACACATTTAGTGTACAGAAAAGGGGCAGAGATTATAGGCCAATGTTCATAAGAATATTTAATACGATGATTTCGTCATTAACATAGTCTTGCCAAATTATCACATTGATTGAGGCGCTCGTAAAAAAACAGTATATTTAGGGATATCTGATTAACCACTATTTTATTATAATTAAAATATAATTTGAAAGACACGTCAATATTCTTTAGGGAGGCTGTTATTCAACAGTGGACTTTATGGGGTTCAAAGTGATAATCCACGAATAGAATATTAATTTTCACATTGACATAGATGATCGAGGTCGACGCGCAAATGAAATCATAAAGTTATGACATGTCTTATTTGTCTCATTAGGCAAACTAAATTAACTCTCACGCTTCAAAGAGGATGTTTATTGGTATACGTATGTTCGCAATTGGCAATATTATGTAGTTTAATAACTATCATGCTAGTTTCCCATATGCGTCAAATAGTCAATTATTTAATTAATCAGAAACGTCTACGAATAAACCACAAAAAACTCACCGAATAGTGCAATTCCCTTTTTTCAATATTTCAATTTAGCTTCATAATGGGAGCCAGACCGGTAAATCAGATGGGGAGGTAGCAAGCAATTAAAATGGCGCCGTATAAATTCTATAAAAATTCGGCAACTAAAATATTCAGTAGTTTGACGGAATCTACTCCAGCTACCGTTTTGAACGATTACTCTATTTCAATTTAGTTTGAGCTTTGACTTTTATGATTTTAATGTTCCTTTTATATTAATAGCCTTGGTTATATTAATAAGTATGATTCAATGAAAACAATGAGTTCTTATCACATTAATTTTTATCTGTATAACTTTCCTTTCATGTAATTTCAGTGAAAGAAATAACATTTCAAGCTATGTGACCAGCCCACTGCCACGTCAATTTGTTTAATCCTACGAGGTGGGCGGACGACCTGGTTAAGGTTTCAGGAAGTCGCTGGATACAAACCACTTCCGCCAGGCCAATGTGGAGATAAATAGGAAATACATATGTTTAGCAGAGGACTTTCTGTGGCTTAAGATAGAGAGAGAAATAGATAGAGAGGACATTTGTAGTCGATCAATATTAATACGTTGGTACCGTAATTGACTCGTGAAAACTACTTTTAAATTGCAGTCATAGAATTAATAAAAAGCATAAAAATCTTAGTTTGAGGAAACAGTACTGCATCGAGGAAATGATTGGGTTATTCTTTGTAATATTTGATTGATTTGGTGTGTGGTAAGCAATGGCGTGCAACCGAAGCGCGCTAACAAGACACGGCATGTTCTCACCGCACGATACAAGAAGCATCATTAGATTGTGAGCCCGTCACATCATTTAAAGCTTTACTACCTCAGCTATCGAATATTACTGATTTTTAATGTTATTTTTCTGATTCTTTGTTATCATACTATTTACAATTTGTATTTGTCACACCTACCGACAAGATCTGAACATATGCATTTCAAAATCAATGTGTCGGATTTTAATCAGATTGAATCGAATTTAATCTTGGTCACGTATATGTTTTTATTTTCGCACTGGTGTCCTAAAGAGCATGCTACTTGCTTAAACTAGATCTTGCTAAAATTCTGTCGTAGTTGATTACGACCTATTTAAAAGGATTTTCTTGTTGCAGAAGTAATACGCGGGCACGACATCCTGTTGCAACCAAACACTAGCAAGAGACGGAAGTATTACGTAACATCCAAATAGTTTGTGGTTTCTTTTTGGTTTTTGTTTAAGTTTACTTTTATTAATATGAGTAAATAGTATGTATAGACGAATGTAATGTATAATGTATTCGCTGAAATCCGTGTTTAGCGCAGGACCTTCCTATTTGTTTTTTAATTTCGCTTTCGTCCATCATGCGTGCTTACCACATTAACACGCATACGTACGCGAAGGCATTAGTAGGTACCCGCTTAAGAACATCAAAGCGTTCGTAGTAAGACTGCAGAACTTCAAATCGATTGCAATTACGTTTGCGACACTAATCCTATATTAGAAAATTACTCATCCGTATATTAATCGCAGATAAAGAACAACACAAACACAAGCCTAATCTCTTGATTGAAATGAAGACGCCGGGGGCGATACGCGGTGTCTGGCACAGCTTTGTGTGAAAAACAATAAAAATTGTTTTTGTTTTTTCGCGTTATCGTCGCCGGTGGCAGGCATTTATGACGATGCGTTAAGCGCTCCGATCACAAGACTAAAGGTTAGCTTCGTGCAATATCGACGTGGATTCCACCTAGATTGGTTAATTGGCGGCTATGCAAAAGAGCTGGTCGGTGCGAACAGCGGCACGGGTGCTACGTGTCAGTGGTCCACAGCTTTGACTAACACCTTGAAAAGACGCCGCTTTACATACGGTATTGTGGTTTATGTTTTAAAATTTAAGATTTACCACTGTTCTGTATCAGTTCATAATTGCCAACTGTTACGTACGGGATTATTTTATAACCGTGCTCGATTGAAGAAGGTTAGGCTATGGTTTACGAGGCTGGCCTGCTGATTAGGAGCACGGGATTATTCTAGAACCGTGTTCGGTTGAAGAAGGTTAGGTCACTGTCCAACTCGGCGGCCTGCGGATTAGCGGACTTCAATTATCATAGGAATTCTTATAAATTTCCATGGTATACAGGTTTCCCCGCGTTTTCCTTACCGATACAAGTCTTGTCTTGTTATTATCCGATATTACCAGAACCAAATATTTGATGTTACACAAACATTTTTCTCGACACAGGGATTGATCACGCGGCTTTTTGTCCATAGCTACAACTTAAATGCACCACAGAGTCCAAAATAAGCTGTAAGATAAGATGTATTTTTTGACTTTTTAAGTATAAGAGGATCGTGAGAAAACACGAATAGCCAACCTTAAGATTCTTTTGTTTTGTATAAATATAATAACACAAAACAAAATAACAGGATATAAACATTGATATCCTGGATTTAATTACCAAGGCTGACTTGCGTGGTATTTCAATTCGAAATCACATGATTCGTTCGGAATTTAGGTTAATCCCGTAAGGAGTAACTACGGAAACAATCTAATTTATTTAATCCCTCCTACAACAGGCAGGGTAGGTGCAACGCACCATGTCAAGTCACAAATCAAATCATATTTGCAGTATTCTCGAAAAATAATATTACGTAAGAAACCCTCAATGAAATTAAGAAATTAACAACGAATAAAATTAATAAATTAGTGGTTGTTTTCATCAGATTTTATAAAAGGAGAACATCAAACGGACATGTAATGATGATAATATTCGTAGTTTTTGGAACATTCGTAGAACT
Source organism: Hyles lineata (assembly GCA_030180105.1). Taxonomy (NCBI): domain Eukaryota; kingdom Metazoa; phylum Arthropoda; class Insecta; order Lepidoptera; family Sphingidae; genus Hyles; species Hyles lineata. The sequence continues at coordinate 20,921,481 of JARJEE010000001.1, forward strand.
CGTATAGTTAGTCTATTTCGACTTTTAATGAAATACACCCCACAGTCACATACCTGACCTCAAATTAAGGTCAATTAGGTCTTGTCTCGTGGGTATCACAAACTATTATACACTTTTCAGTCTCACATACACCCAACCTCTCGTTTCACAACCAGCGTTTGACCAACTGCGCCACGGAGGCTGTCTAAACAAGTGAGTATCTGTAAGTGTATATATTTATCTACATATATATGCATTTTCAGTAATTAGACGTTGTATTGCAATAATTCTATTAGTATAATAAACTCTTTCAATTTACTGAATTATGTAATTTTAATTATATACAGTTCAGTAATATATAAGATATGGACTGTTAGGTTTCAATTTCAATCTTTCGACCGCGTTATTTTTTATACTCTGAACACTTTTCCATACAGACACACACCATAGGGTCGTTGGTTTTTCAATCAATAACGCGTTAAAACCCTATTATTCTTTGGTATTTGTATAAAGCTCTAAAGATTATTCAAATATTTATCATTCATCTTTAACTATATCATTATTTCTTAGTCCGATAAATTAAAAATAAAATATATATTTTATTTATTTAGACAAACATATATACTGGGTATATCCAGACTGCGACCGAAAAAGAAGCCAGGTGATAGTATTACTGCCGTACTCAGAGGCATTTAATCTCAGTTAAATTATTATTAAGTGAGTGAGATTTTACCAAGAGAACCTAAACTAAGGCACATTTCAATTGACGATAAACGTCTTCGAGTTCGGCCGATAGAGATTTCAGACACAAAATAAAAATGCAAAAACGCGACGTTGACAATCTATCTTGTAGGAGACAATCCTATCGATACTTGATAATCCCAAAAATCTCACCAAAAGTAAATTGATAAGGAATGAAACTCGTGTCCTCATAATTAACAGCCCCTACGTCAATAAGCCGATTGTAGTCATACAATACGTTATTATCGGAGAATCTATGAAATAAACCGCTTGTATTATTCAGCAATTTATAATCGGTTATGTCCTGGCCGCGTATTCTCGTTAACAATGGATTAACTGTGTAATTGTTTTAACGCCATCATCGTATGTGTAAATATCGACAACGAATGTGCATAATTTTCAGAATACATTTTATAAACGTCTTAGAAATTATTCAATGAAAATTTGTTAGTAGGTGAATCTCCGGATTATTTGATAAAATTAGAAATTTTAATAATATTTCATTCATTCAGCATTTTTATTAGCGTCTAATAGCAATAAGAGTTAGGCGCCGTGCACACAGAGCAACTTTAGTTGAAAAAACTGTCAACATTGACTAGTTTTCGATAAAAGTTGTCATTTGAAGCAACAGTTTGTAAATCAACTTTTCAAAACTGTGTGTGTGAATTTTAATACATCATAGTCTGTTGACGGGGGAGGGGATTAAATTGCTCGACGTATTGTGATTGCCGTTTGGGGAAACTAGCTACATGACACAACTAATGCTTTGACAACTGTTCGTAAATTGGAAACTGATTCTTTATTAAAACTGACGTCAATCATCGAAACTCGTCAAGTACCGTTGCTAAAGGTGCGTAAATTCCTTTAGGTTATATGTAAACAACTTATTGCGAGTTGCTTGTTACCGCAAATCGGAGATCAAAGTTGCTCTGTGTGAACAACGCCTTAAGTATAATTACATTTTTTAAATTAGAAGTTCAGTAGATTTATAAATTTGTGAAATCCAATAATACAAAGAATAAAGTACACTCTGCTAAGCATAATAGGCAAGTATGTGTACGGAGTAATTTCAAATATATGTTCTTATTTCAAGGATCAGATTTTAATTTCGCTTTTAAATTCTAAAATGCCTAATTTTGCATGACCTTAACTATTTGGTATCGGAGCCGATGTGACTCCAGTTTACCGTTGGAATATTTTTCTAATCAGCACATTTTTTCTGTCTGTCTTACTCACTAATAATAATGGAAATGTTCCCATATCCATCACACTACCTGCGTTGTTAGCAATAGCATGCAATAGCATTTGCATAGGCCAATCAGTCCGATGGTGTGTGATTAATTGTTGCTTTGGTCCAATCGGTTATAGTGCCATTGCTAATAGCTTGTAGATGCACAGATTTACCCGGCCAACACGTCTCAGATCTGATCCGTTACCACACAAGGTCTCAGAAATCAGCTGTAGGCGTAATAACAAAGTAAATTGTGAAATTAAATAAATAAATTGCACCCAACAGTCGCACATACAGTCCTGACCTAACGTTAAGGTAAAATCTTATGTCGTGGCTACATAATCTACGACAGAACTTTTTGGTCTCACAAAGGCTCAATTTCAAAATACTTTTGAATCTCAAAATCGTTAGTCTCTGCAGAGAGCGAACCCGCCGTCCCTCGTTTAACAGCTGGCATTTAACCAATTGCACCACATAAATGATGATGAATAATATGAATGTAAAAAATAGGTAGTAGAGTTTTATAAGACACTAGCTAGAATGGCGATCGCGATATAGTAACGGCGCATATACTCAAACAGTACCTACGTCCACACGCACAGTCACATCAGAATGGTCGGCGCCGCACCCAATCCATTGATTTCGGCTCGGACAGTAGACGAGTATCCAGAGTTATATATGTGCTTATTAAAATAATGAGATTAGCATAGCCTCACCATAATTGACACTAAAGTACAATTTTAAATTGTCGCGGAGTTGTTATATAGATCGTCTTCGGTCTTTTGGCGTGCCAATGCGTAATTTTCATGCTGTTGTCAAAATGTTAGGAGCAATATTTCTCTATTTAACGCTTTGTTCGAGATATTTTCTTAATAGAAATAGAGACCGTAGACAATCCATACATCAGTTTCGGTTTGTTGATTTCGGTGTAGCAAACATCATAGATGATATCTCTGGGACTGCAGTTAGCAGCCGAAATGGCATAGCTATAGGCTCTGTAGCATCTTTGAATGAAAATTGGCATGACACATTTTAGATGACAAGGTAGCAGTATATGTACCCTCCTCTTCAGACACAGGTGTGATCTGAACTTTTCATATCCACAAAACATTCGAATAAGAAACCAAAAACCTCATGAATTATTGAATGTCATTGCTTACCTCTTTATTTTCAGTGATTGAGCACCACAACGTATTTATAGATCCTCATATGCGGCAACAATGAATTCGGATTGAAAATTGATGGATGGAGCATTCGCGTTAGCTTCTTGCGGGATGAGCAATGTGCCAAGGAGTTTTATTCCATTAGCACGTGAATTTATATGCATTCGGTCCACAATCGCATGAAACGGCGCGCGGCTGCGTTCCGTATTGTATTAGTGGAGGCGCTCCTCTTCACAATTGCCTTTTTGTATTCCGGCTGAAACTGTACTTTAGCTACGTGCAATATCTACCTCTAAATTCTCAGGAGCTGTCAACACGGTTACAATTTTAGACTTTTGCACCATTATTTGTCTAGTATTTACTTCTATAAAACATTAGATAATATAAGTAAAGGCTGTGGGAAATAATTAATAAGGGAATCTAGGTTACATCTCACATTATTCAACTCATATTTTATTAAATAAAACTTTAGAACTACACTAATTACGTCAATCTTATAAAGAATAATAAAGAACATTAGTAGATAAGTAACTCTTCTCACTCGGTCAATATGGAAAAATATTGTATGGCTATGCAAACTTGAATAACTTATTCTAAACTACTGAAGTCTCTAGAGGAAACTTCAATGAGCTGACCTTATTTATTTAATATTCAGTTGTGACTTATCAAATTATAGTTCGATCGTCACAAATAAACTTACCGGTTTTTCTATATTGATTTCTTCAATATTGATTTTAGAGAAAAAAAGTATGGGTAAAAAGTTGTTAAGAATTTATTGATTTAAAAGTTTAGTCATTAACAATTTTTTGTTTAAACAATTATTAACACAGATATCGGCAAAAAGGCATGAAACGAATATTAATAACATTGTAAATCGCGAACGGTTAATGGTACAAAAAAAATATTGAACAAAAAAGATGGGAAATTTAATTATCTACAAGAAAAGTCCTTAGCATGATGGGCCTAAAGTGGACGGTTCCGGAGATATGGCTTCAAACGCGTTTTCCAAAATGGCGACTCTAGCGGACGCCATTTTTGTATTTTGGGTTTTTAACTTAGTGGGGTCATATGCCACCTCTTCATGAAAAAAAAAACTCCTGGCAAATTATGCAGGAAAAATGCTTCGTTTCCTGTATTAGTAGCTACAACTTGTTTACGTGCAAAATTGAAAAAAAAAAATACATTTATTTTGCCACTATAAAATTCCTTACAATCCAAGCTGAAAGCTCGAGCTGGAATCTGAAGTAAATTAAGTTTGAACCGTCTGGCAATACGATTGAAAAATATTATGTCGTCGGAAACGAGGAAGAAGTGTTGTATACATAGATAGTAATTTATGTATTGACTGGTGTTGGTACATTGTAGTATGTACGTGAGTGACCTGGCACACTCCCAGCTACGCGATGCTAACATAGTTACGGACAACCATCCTAACTATTGATAACTAAACTTTCTTGAAATTGAGATTTAGTTCACTGCTCCTCCAAATGTTTAACTAGTAAACTTGCTAGATGAAGCTCGAACAACACGTACAGGAGTGAACTATATCTGCTGTTCTTTATTCTGCCGAGGTTCTCGATTACCTCGGCAAGAAAGACAAAGGATTTTTTTTAAATTAATAATTTAGATTTTTCACAATTGAAAATCTTAATATATTGGACAAGAAAATACTTCTCATTTACTTAGACTTAAGAAACCGATATAGGAAGAAAGTATGTTTAATGTACAATCTAAGTAAATTAAAAAAATTGCGACTTTGAGTTTAATCAACAAAATTATTTAATTGGGTCATGGAGCAATCGACACCTCAAGTTTGATACAGTCATACAATTGCATTTAAAATTCCACTTTGTATATCTTTTATATCCGATGATAAACATGTAATACCGAAATTATGAATAACCATTCCACGAAAACATGCTGTTTGTTCCTGATTTAATACTTTTGAGATAATATTTCGCAATAAATGCAAAAATGAACAATATTGCGTGGTGGCAGGCTGGCGTACGCAACTTGTTTATAAGAATAAACCAATATCGGTATAACAAAGCCGCGGAGAAACAATGAAACTGCAGTTTATCCTATTTCAGTATCGGGTACACGGAAAGTTTTGAATGCCGGCGCGCAATGTTCGTGATGTAAAACTGGGGTGGACAGTTGCGAGTGTGGGCGCATTTTATTGTTTTTGCATATCGTGAATTTTTGTTCACACCTTGGATATTCTATTCAGCGTATTATCTACGCCCTAAACTATTTGAATTGATATCCTATCGAGAGAGGTGCCAAAGGTATCTGATGACGAATACAGAAGAGTAATATTTTATTGTGTTTGCAATTAAGGATTAGTTACATTATGACTTTTATTTGGTTACTATATTATTTAGATGACAAATTAATATGTATTTTTTTTTATTTTAGCTTAGATCCAAAGATTTTAAAGGAAACAGTGAAAATCTTAGTTATTTAAAAGACTACTAGTTCATCAAAGGAAAAAGATAGACGACTCGAATTCCCAAGAACCTTACTGTATTTCACCACAAACATGTAGGTGCATAACATTTATTTTCAGTTTTTAATTTCATGACCACTTTAACGTACTTTACAAATGTACGTTGGACGAGCTCCACTTGCATTCTGTTGGAATGTGTCTGAGAGAGTCCTCGCTCTTTACAGCATAAATATTTCGTTCCTTTGAAGTCAGGGTGCAGAAAAATATACGGGCGTATTACTAAATGTCCCACGTATCTTAGATTTACCGAACATTGCAGTTTGCGAACATACGGAGCCCGAGGATCAGGGTTGAAAGCGGTCATTATTGATTTTCGAAAAAGCACGACTTACATTCCAATGTCTAGATTGGTATGGCTATCCTAGATTGGCCTCCAGTCTCAAACCCATCCGCACACCATCTTTCACTTTAACACCTTCGATTAGCTTAACGCGGGTGCTAAAATAGTGCTTAACGCGCATGTTGAATTGCATATAAAAGGGTATTATGTTGGAATGACAAGATAAATGTTGAAAAAGTTGATTGTTATTCTACGTTTATAAAATTTTCAGAAAACTTATGGCCTTTGTAATTTGACACACGGACGCAGTATCAAAAATTTAATATATTAGACTTATTATAAAAAAAACATAATACGGCATCTGAAAAATATTTTTTTATACAACCTGAATACCTATTAACTTTCTTTCGATCTTTAATTGATAATTTTTATAGTTAAATATCTCTGGAAGTGCATAAATATATTTTTCTCTTTTCACTAACGTATTTTTTACAATGGGGAACTTTCATTGCTGGAAACAATTTTGATAAACGTAACTCAGTGTTCCTGAAGTAGCTAGATAATAAATAGAAATACATAATATACGTGGGCAGAAAATACTTTGCGTTTTTTTCATACTGTCCCGACAAACGGCCACAATGGTGAGAAACTGCAGAGTGCAGACCCATTACAGTATATAGCGATATGGGATGATTATCTTTAGCCGGAAGATACAATTATGCTTGATTATTACCGGATATACACAGGATGAATCTGTAATGCATCACACTAACATTGATTGCTATCACGGGGTCTTAACTAAAGCGGAAAGTGTATGCCTATTCCACGTTCTGGCCGATTTTGAAAAGAGCAACGTTAGAGTTTCTTGCCTGTTCTTTGGCGAAAACAGCCTAGTGAAACTTGTGGTAGTGAAAAAAGTGACTGAATCTAAAAAATGTATGCCATTTTATGGATTCAATCTAATATTTTCATTATCATTTCATATTCTGGAAGTGGGATAATTGTACATGTCATAGAGTACAGTAGCGCTTGTTACGAAAGGCACTGATGGAACGCAGATTACATATGGAACCATTGGGAAAACCATCTCCGGTAATTAAAATGGTTGTGCGTGCTTAGCACACAACACTGCTATGTACAGAGCTCATATCAAATTTACTGAGACAGCGCATTCCACTCACACTGAATAAATTTGACTTTAATATGTTAAATAATTACGCTGCCTAGATTAACTACTTTCCTGCTCGTTGGTGGTCTTTTAACACTAAAAGCGCAATTTGCATTACGAAATTAGTTTGCATTAATTTCATCGACAATTTCTCGCGGGTTAAATTTTACAACGCATGCATTAATTTCGTGACACTGATTTGGTTTCACGCCTCGCACAATTTCATGCAACTAATTCCTTGCAACCTTGTAAATGGAGCTGACTTAGCGACAATACTGAGTGTCTGTTTCACTACAACATTTGTTCCCTGAAACCGTTTGCATGTTGCAACAAACGCGGTATTACTTGCATCATGCATGAACCTAATTTGTTAATGTACGTTCAGCGTGAGGTTCAGCGTGATATAATTGTCAATGTCAAGAACCCTCAACTTCGTACTACGAGTATATTTAGATCGTCTACAATCTTCTGGTGTCCGAATGCGGTATTCTCATGCCATATATCTCAAACAATGTGTTAAATAATTATTATTGAAATTATACTTGTAGTTCCAAATTTCGCCACATGCCAATAGAAAATAGATGACTTATATAAAAGTGTTTTAGAACGTTTTTCCCATACTTTCCTTTTGTGTTTTTCAGACACGTCGATTGCCCGTATGTGAGTGACATAGGGCAGAATCAAGGGCTGTGTGCGAATTCGTTTGATGTGAAAAATCTTGCGTCCCAAGCGAATCGTACAGCACGTAATGCCTTCAGTGCGAATCGGTGTCGAATGCAGCTGAGGCTAAAACTTTCACAAACGTATAGGTCATTGGAAAATACAGAGAACACTCAATACTGGTTTTCATACAAACAAAACTTCGTTTAGGGATTTTTCAATTGTTAAGAAAGTACATACATACATGTAAGTACTTTCGTTAAGAAAATTATCTGTGTAGTAGGTAAGCGATTACCTGACTGGATGTAATGTTATAATAAAAATCCACCACTCGATAGTTTTTAAACACACTAAGCCAGGGTGGTGGTGGTGGTGGTGGCTCTAAGATCTAACCCAGCTCAACTATACTCTAGATTATAGAGGCGACTCTTGCAGTGGGACGTATATGGGCTAACACAAATATTACAAACTATATGTTTAATATTATCCCACGCATACGAGTATATCTTACATTTTTATATAAAAGAAAGAATATATAAAATAAACACTTGGTACCAATATATAAAGTTGATTCAGGAGATACCGTCGAAGTTCGCAAGAAGCAAGTTTTTTGCCGAAGAGCATGTTCGGCAAATAAACCGCGCTATTAGTTGGCAGTAAATGCGTATCGATTGTGTGGTATCTGTATAAATTAACGCGTGTGTACACAACACCCGCTTGGAAATACGCAGACCCTTCGACTGATTATATTGGCCTTGCGGTGTGAATTGTTTAAAGGCAATTACGTAGGCCATTATGACAAAACCCTTCATTACAGTAATAGTTTAACGCGACGCATGGGTTATTTGTACGTAAATAGTACGATAGATGTGGTGGGATTAACTTTCGACTGTACGTTTATATGTTAGTTGAAGTAAAAGCCAGCGGGGAACATTGTGACAGCAGCTGATAGTCTTGCAAACTTCATTAACCGTACTAACGTGGAAGCACTCGGACAAGTTTCGCATACCGCAAGCCAAGCCGCCGCGCCGCCTTCAACACAAAGCGAGCGTCCGCTCATCTCACATCGATTCCGCTTATTTATTCCATTAAATTTGACGGTCTGCAATAAAGCAATTTGAAAGTAAAAGACTGGCTATCGTTAACGTAAACTTACTACATATACAAGATTAATGCGGCGCCTTCAAACAAACATTTCGACTACTTGATGTCTTAACAATTTGTATACAAACCAAAAGCGGTGTACGTAATGATACGCGTCTAGATGAATGCCGATTCATTTTACGCGAAACAACAACAATGTACCGTGCACGTATCCAAATTACCTATCTAGTACGAGTAGAGCAAAACCTGTTTTCGTGTATGAGCCATTGCAGAGTTTCTGTTATGTGCGAGGCGGGCTCTAACTACTATTTCATTTTCCGCACTGCATTTTCTCACTATGTGAAAGCACCGTAATGCCATCAGAAAACGACCTCCGGAAGCGTGCATAATGTATATATGAAACATACGGATACAGTCGACACACATAATACACTTCACACAATTACGTTAACATATTCCGTTGCAGGAAAGGAAGCGAGGTATTGCATACAGTTAAATGCACTTACGTGTTCCGCTAATATTTATTTCCACTTTATTTAGTCGAGTGCGCGTCGCGTCTCTTGTTTAATAGTAAAATGAACAACCTGTTTGTGACCTCGAGAGTGGAATGCCGACGTCTCCTTAAACGAATTTGAAATATTTTTCGTGCAACCGCAGACTCGACAGTCTGCGTTTTTCAGCATTAATATTAAATTAATATTATAATGTATTTTCATGAACAATACAAGTGTAACCGCAGTGTGATAGCTGTGGTTGTGAGACATGAACCGTTCGAACGTACTCATCGAAATAGCTCGTCATATCCCGAATATAATTATGATATCTCCATTGTTTTCACGCATATTTGCTAGCAAACGGCAGTGATAGGTGTATCAAATTCGTGCATATTTGAAGGTTTGAATAATTTACTATACAATAAATAATATTAGGAAAAGCGTGTTTATTAATTTGAAAATACAGGTATATAGATTAATTAATATTAGTATCTTTCTTTTACGTTTTGCTTACATTTTTACCAATATATAGATGTAAGTATAATATAAACTCATCGACAGCGAGACTCAGGAGTCAAGACCCAAGCCACCGATGTTTAATTATTGTTATTATTAAATAATTGGATTATTGATTATTTATTACCCCCATCGCAGCAGACAAAAAGTCGTAATTAAATGCCTTGGTCTTCATTACTTAAGAATTTTAGTGAGAATAATGTACATATACTTAATATATAAAGCTTAAGAGTTTGTTTGTTATCACTTATCTCAGGAACTACTAGTACGAATTGAAAAATATTTTTTGTGTTCAATAATTAATCTTTCGAGGAATGCTATAGGCTATATATCATTACGCTATAACGTATAGGAGGGAAGCAGTATTGAAAAATCTAGCAAATACGAGGAATTTTTATTCGTTTTTCGTGGTCGTGGTAATTGGTTGATATTCTAAATTGATAGTCTAAACATTTTGGCCGCTCTTTGAAAAGTGTATCCGCACTCGGGCGAAGCCGACCGGACGGCTCATGTTTGATAAAACTTTGATATAGTCTGTCAAAAGCGCGACGGAGGCGTTCTAAGATACGCTAATAGCTTTAAATCCCAACTGTTAAATGTAAAAACTAGAACGTGCTGTCGCATGAATAAGACTAGCAATTTTGGAGTGTAAATTGGAGTCTCGTCGTCTGGTTCCGCACATGTGTCGTTTAGTGTTCAGTGCCCGCCGGCTCTACACAGAAACCTTATATAACGCAAGTGTGTGTCCATTCGCCCGGCCCTTCGCATGTCCATTTGTCAAATAGTTGTAAGTTCTTATAGAAATGTAATATAGCTTCCAACGTATTATAATGTTGTGAAACCAAAATATGTGGCTTTTTGTGTTTATTTATATCGCCTTATTCTTCTTTTAGTGCCTCTCCAACTAGTGAAGGTTGGCAGTCAGCTCAGCATACTGAACCTTGTCTATTATTATCTTATTTCTATCTAACTGCTCAGAGTCATTTCTTAAATTACTCCTATTGAATAGTTTACTACTGAACATTAAATTCTTTAAGGAACGGTTCCTCTCAGAGTCAATACTTAAAGGCTCATTAGTTAATGTCAATTTTAAGTAACTGTAGGGCGGTACATTGACGAAAATATTTACCGATTAAATAAAATAAATAAATAAATAACACCCAACAGTCACATACATAGTCCTGAGCCCACACTAAGATCGAGTCTTGTGTCGTGGGTATCAGGAACTACGAGAGACTTTTCGGTCTCACAAACACCCAGACCCGGAAGAAATATTTGTGGGCCGCACAAACATTTCTCTCGGTGCGGGGATCGAACCCGCGGCCTCTCGTTTCACAGGCGGCGTCTAACCAACTGCGCCACGGAGGCTGTCATTGCACATCCAAAGAGGTTTGTTGTAGTTACTTTTTAAAATTATTGGTATAAAAAATATTTAAATACATTAAAACCAATCATTTATAAAAATATATGGTAAATTAGATTTTAACTGTTCAGTTTTTCAAAAAGATAACCCGAAGCGCCTATTTTAATAACAAAATATAAATCATTTCTATTCTGTATTCTGTATCAGCCCATATACGTCCCACTGCAGGGTACGGGCTTACTCTACAATCGACAATACGATTGAGAGTGGTTAGGCCATGTAGTCTACCACGCTGGCCTAGTGCGGGTTGGCGGGCTTCGTATCATAGAAATTCATCATCAAATCATTTTTATATAAATGTCAAATGACAATGATGGCTAGATGGTAGAGATGGCTTGTGCCCACAGTAAAACTTATAGGGCCTGATATAGCACAGTACAGTAGAATTGACAATTATGTTTACTGTATTCATATCTAGTGGGTCAAAATAAACTAGTTCATGAATTACCGATTTTACTAAATGTAAAACATACAGACATCCTGTGTACAAACATATATTTTATAAATTATGTAAACAATATTTCTACCACGGAGTATCACACTGTAAATGCATTGTGGTTGGAGTTTTCAGTAATTAGTGCAATGCTAACATTGCCTTGATATCAACATACTCCTCGTTCAAAGGCACCAACACATCAGTCGGTACTGGTTGTACAGTGTTGCACATGTACATATGACAGCCACAACGGTACCTTTTTTGACTACCATTCCTACTTGTACACAAGGAAATCTTCTTTTCCAAACCCCAAAACATGTTTCCAAACTGTTTCTGGTTCTTACAAGGCTTCTATTGTAATTTTGGTCTGGAGCAGAATTATGGGATAAAATACGTGTTAGCAGTACATTAATAACTGCATAAAGAATCTATAAAGGATGCTAGATTAGACATTTTACTTTAAAATCAAATATAAACGTAATGCGAATTCACTATTTTCTAAAGTAAAATGACAACGTCTAATGTCAAAATCACTCATTAAACGTCCATTACAAAGTTAAGTAAAGGTTTTCCCTACCTTAGATTTAATGGTCACGAAGCGATGTTAATAAATCATTAACTGATTCTGAGATGTAATTTTTTAAAATCTGTACTAAGGATCGTTTTCACGGACGTTAGATTACTTTGAGTGCAGCCGTAAGAGTATGAAAATAAATTTAAATAAAAATACTAACTGTTACGTACTAATTTCATTTCATATTATTGTACAATTACATTCCAATATCAAATACTTGAATGGTGAATATAAAGGAAATCTAATCGCAAAAATGTTGGTTAAAAACTTTATTTGCTGTAGATACCTACTTCACATTATTAAATGTCTTTAACATAACGTTGTTCTTGCAATTAGGTGCTTGTTGTCGAGCAATATCTTTTTTGCGAAAAGAAAGCCGCGGAGCTTTTTCCGGTAGCTGGGGGAGTAAGGGGTAATGCCATTATCAGTCCGGCGTGCTTGCAAATATTGCGCTCCATCAAGTTTTACGCATTACGGTTAAAAACACCACTTTATATTGAGTTGAAAAGGTTTCAAGCAAAATGAAACTAGTCTGTGTAGTGAATATTGCATATTGAATAGTGAAACTGTTAACAATCAAAATACAGGTCTTTCAATTGCATAATTTTGTCCATGCATGTCATTGCTTCGCTGTGATAAATTGCCCCGCGGCCCTCGCTCGGCGAATAGAAATAAAATACTAAACATTTACATGTCGTTACGGTTGATTCAACACCTTAATGGACCTTTTATTGACTTGTGATTCATTTATAGATTCAACGACCGTTCCCAAAGACGAAATAAAGAAGCAAATCAATTGAGTTTATTTAGCACCTACTCCGCGCCCGCGCTGGCTTCACGCTTACTGGTGAATAAATAACGCGAATACACGCGTACCAATTTAAATTAACTCATATTTACTTATGTCAATTGGTTAATTTCGAGTATTGTCAATTTGATTTGAAATAAACTCATTTGCACAAAAAACGGGCACCTAAGCAATTATTAGACTTATGTTATCAATTTCCAATCTAGGAGCGTTCCGTTGAAAAATAACCAAATACTTGTACTTGTATAATATATTTATGTTGTTACCATTAACACTGTTGAAATCGGAATCAGAGGAGATGCACCCAACACTCAGTTTTTATAGCAATCAATGAAGGTGCCCCTCCTTTTATTCCATATAAAATCAATACATTTACTGTTTATAAAAATAATCACCAAATAAATCATTACATATTTTTAAATGCTTATTACACTAAATTAACTATATGAATAAAATTAACAAATACTTAGGACTTATTATAACTTATCTTTGGAGTCAAATAAACAAGAACATATTGTTTCCTTTTTCAATTTATTTCCTACTTCCTCTTCACATTTTATATTTCTCTATATAAAACTCTAAAATTTGTCCAATGTTTTCAAATATTTATTTTGTATTTCTAACATTCGGCCATCCTGACAATAATAAGTTTGTCCTCAAACTTAGATTCTTAAAAAGGAAAACAAATAATTTATTAATTAATCAGTTTAGTTTTTACACTTTAGGTTAAAGCAGGCATTATGGTTGTATATAAAATAAGATTAAACTATTAATCATAGTTGTATTCTATAATAGTCCTACACCGCGGACTTCATCTCATAAAACACAAAATCACCTTCGCATTCAATCACATTTTCATTTTACAACACCTTTAATCCGTATCTGCAACCGATCCCTCGTATCTTACATAAAATAAAATATGTTCGGTACCGTATCAGTCTTCCAGAACGGATCACAAGGACTCACAAGGATCACTCTCCATGAGAGCCACTTAGCCTTCCAGCTATTTCTTCTCATCTGCAACGGACCCCACATGCCATAGTGCAAAACACCTTAGCACCGTGACCGTCTTCCAGATGATTAGCTGCATCGTGAGCTTCACTCCACTCTTGCGGAGCCACTCACGCATTCCAGCTACAACATGATTTCCACCACGAATACTCTGTCAGTGCCGGGATTTTATCTTAACCTTTTTAACATAGTACCTGCGTATAACCTAGCAGAATTGATAATCTCTTTTTTTTTTCATAATTCAAAATCTCAATTGATTTGATTCATAATCTCAACTATGTGTACAGAGTTCGGAAATATCAAACATTAAAGTAGGCTGTATTTGTAAATGAAACATAAATCGTTATCAAATATAAAACATAATTTAAACATATTCTTTATGATTCATAATGTTAATTTAATTACTTAATAATACCCCATAGTCATAATTTATCGCCGAGTTCTGGATTAAATTAATGTCAATCCGATTCAAAGGTTTCAAAGAGATGGCAGTTATAAATACTTAGATAATTATTTTGATAATCGAGATAATTATATCCTACGAATATGTACTCCAAAAATTTATAAACCTTTTACGGAACATAATTTCTCCATGGAATCATAATTATTTTACATTTTCCATCTAGGATTTCATACACACATTTGAAAGTTTATTTTTGTTCTATATCTCTAATTAGCATGCACGTAAGTATGTATATCCGTCATTTATCTAATTATTATAGCAAATTATTAAGCCAATATCTTTTACTTCAGAATCAGATGAAATATGTAATTCACACTAATCTTTGCTAAAGTGTTCGATTTCTATTCATGGTGGTAGTCGATAAATCACGGAATATTATATTCAAAGTTTAAATTTTTCATTATAATATTAGGTACCTCTGAAATTCGGGCCCACAAGTAATAACATATGTAAATGCACGTCGTCAATTACCAATGCAGTAGTTTCAGTATCAAAACAATGTATGCGAAAAAAAAAAAAAAAAAAAAACTTAAGAGAGGTATTATGACATTAGCAACACAGAACATTATTATGGTAAATTATCATTAGCGACATTAAGATCAAATTAAGAGACTGTTTCTCGAATGATTACTGTACAGTCGCTCCCAGATCTATGAAGCATTCGACAGCGTCTTTAATATTTTTATGGTATTTTAAATATTTTTAGAAACATTGTCCACGAAAGGTACACGTCTGTCATCGTCTTTATTCATAAATTGATTCCTTAGGGAACATTCTTTACTGGTATGCCCTAATCTTTCGCAGTCATCACATTTTATTATTGGTTTTTGACATTGATGCAATCTATGCCCTTGTTGTTTACAATTGAAACAAACGAGGGTGGACGTCGAGCGCTGTGTATTGCGAAATTCGTCTGTATGAAATTGAGTAGTCCCATGACCTGTCTCATTACTTTTAAAGTCATTACTACTACTATCCAGGCCTACCCTATTAAAACCAGATGTTCGTATAATATCTTTGCTTTCTTTACACACGTCTTTCAGGAATTTAAGCAAATCTTCGGGCTCAGTAAATCGTGCAGAAGAGGCGCCAGCACGGATGGTGCGGTCATCTATACCGTGAATAAGGCAATCTACAGCTCTTTTGCCAGTGATTTCGCACGCATTTAATAAAATTATTTTTTCATAGTAATATTTATCTAAATTTTCTCCAAATTTCAATCGCCTTTCAAGCATCTCTGATAAAAGTGCACCATAATTCGTTTCAAATGGAAAAGCTTTACGCAAAAGTACTTGCCATGTTGTCCAATTATGTGAAACTGTTGTTTGGCCTTCATACCACTTTTTAGCATTACCGACCAATTTTTGCAAGGCATAATGTATAGTATGAGCCTCATTCCAATTATATAACTTTGCACATTCGTTCACCTTATCCAACCATAAATGAATTTTGTGACTTTTAATTGACGGATCAAACTCAGGGACCATATTATTATTGGCGTGAATTGTAGATGATAACCCCGAATTCGCAAGACACAGTAATAACTGAGCAAATCCACCATAGTTTGACTCCATAATAGAAGACATACTACTAGTACCTGGTAACTGTCCTGTAGGTATTTCCGATTGCTGAACAGGTATTGTAGTTATATCAGGTAATGCTTGCACTGGTTCTCCACCCTCGGCGAGTGGTTTACATGCCTCGACAAGCATACGTCCAGCAGCTGTTGACGGTACCGGCAACGGCAATTTTTCCTCTGGTACACTCGCCGAATTATTTCCGCGGGTTTCATCTCCATGCTTATATCTCTTCTGTTTCTTTATCCGTTGCAGTGATATTGGCCGTTTACGTCCCATGGGCGAAACTTGAGCACTTTTTTATTACCACTTCTGATATTAGACTTATGTTATCAATTTCCAATCTAGGAGCGTTCCGTTGAAAAATAACCAAATACTTGTACTTGTATAATATATTTATGTTGTTACCATTAACACTGTTGAAATCGGAATCAGAGGAGATGCACCCAACACTCAGTTTTTATAGCAATCAATGAAGGTGCCCCTCCTTTTATTCCATATAAAATCAATACATTTACTGTTTATAAAAATAATCACCAAATAAATCATTACATATTTTTAAATGCTTATTACACTAAATTAACTATATGAATAAAATTAACAAATACTTAGGACTTATTATAACTTATCTTTGGAGTCAAATAAACAAGAACATATTGTTTCCTTTTTCAATTTATTTCCTACTTCCTCTTCACATTTTATATTTCTCTATATAAAACTCTAAAATTTGTCCAATGTTTTCAAATATTTATTTTGTATTTCTAACACAATGAACCATTTCAAATGTTACTATTGGTTTGTTTGATAATTATAGGTAGTTTTACTTTCACAATTTCGTAAATTAATAAGCAAATAATCGTTTTCGTCAGTATTATCATAAAATTTTGATAAAATTTATGGGTTTTAATGCTAAAGTTTACTAGTAGTGTATGCTCGCTAGTAGTGCACGTGCTCGTGAAGTAAAAGTTAACAAAGATTTTTGTTTGTTTCTTCTTTAATAAAGTAAAAGCAGATAAATGTTTAGTATTGAGTGTGACCCCCTCTAGCTGAAATCACAGCTTGAATTCGTCTGGGTATGCTAGCGAGGATATCCCGGATACTTGCTTGCGGAATACGTTCCCACTCCGCGGTAATCACATTCTTCAGCTCTCTGATGGTCTGCGGAGCCGGTTGTACTGATCTCACGCATCGTTTCAGAACGTCCCAGACATGCTCTATAGGATTGAGCCTGGTTCTGGAAGAAAACCATGTACCCAACCGCTCGAAATTGTGAGGCGTTGTGGAAGCGTATGTCCAAGAGGTCGGCATTCGTCGTTTGGATTGAATGAAGACTAACTCTGTACGATCCATTGAATTTATTCCTGCCCAAAACATAACAGAGCCCCCACCATAAGGTGTGATTTCTTCAAAACAAGCCTCTGCAAAGCGTTCTCCTCGTCTTCGTAGCACTCACCGACGTCGATCTTCACCGAACAGAGATATCCTGGCTTCATCGGAGAACATGAATAGAATAGGGTATTATTCCAGTCTTCTTGAGTCCATGACTCACAATTTCGAGCGGTTGGGTACATGGTTTTCTTCCAGAACCAGGCTCAATCCTTTAGAGCATGTCTGGGACGTTCTGAAACGACGCGTGAGATCAGTACAACCGGCTCCGCAGACCATCAGAGAGCTGAAGAATGTGATTACCGCGGAGTGGGAACGTATTCCGCAAGCAAGTATCCGGGATATCCTCGCTAGCATACCCAGACGAATTCAAGCTGTGATTTCAGCTAGAGAGGGTCACACTCGATACTAAACATTTATCTGCTTTTACTTTATTAAAGAAAAAACAAACAAAAATCTTTGTTAACTTTTACTTCACGAGCACGTGCACTACTAGCGAGCATACACTACTAGTGAACTTTAGCATTAAAACCCATAAATTTTATCAAAATTTTATGATAATACTGACGAAAACGATTATTTGCTTATTAATTTACAAAATTGTGAAAGTAAAACTACCTACAATTATCAAACAAACCAATAGTAACATTTGAAATGGTTCATTGCTTAGGTGCCCGTTTTTTTGCAAATGAGTTTATAATTTAATTTTATCTTGATCTCCATATTTCATTATTGTAGACAGACCTTTTTGCACGTGGTTCGTGATACATATACGAGTACATAAGAAAGGCTTAAGTATAATTTGGCAAGAATACGTTGCGGTGACAAGTGGCATTAAGAATAACAATTAAGACACCACTATTAAATATATATATATACTCGTAGATCGGTATTTCTATACATTTTCGTACAATTTTAGTTTGTTTTGTGACTTAAAATAAACAAAGATACTTATAACAAATATGAATAAAAATACCTAATATCTAAACATTCCTCGTTGTAGTACATCGGGTTGCCGTATTAATGTTAAATTTAATATTTGCGTCCTCATTATAAACAGACTCATTTTTGCCGAGCTATAATATGGCACGTTAGCTTAAAGCGAGTCGACGTCTGATAGCATTTTGTGCTAGTGCTATTGAATTCTCAGAAATATTAATACCTTCATAGGGCCGCTGGTGCGCCATGCGGATTAATTCCCCCAATTGGCAAATCACAATCGCCACCCGCCGCATAATCTGATAAGAATCTTTGAGCTATTTCCACACGGCATACAGTATCCGATTGATGTCGTGGTCACGTTGTAGAGGATATGAAAATACAGACGTATTATTTATTCGGCTTTGCGGACAGGAAGGAAGGATGAAAAGGTAGGATAACCCTTATAATCCCCACAAAGCAAGAAAGGACAAGTGATGTAGTGTGTAATACATACATACATACATAAGTATCGATATCGGGAAATACATGTTACAAACTGAGACACAAATAGGTCACTGTACACTAAACATAACTTGCATAACACTAACTACTGCGGTTAACATCTTACAAATACGAACAACTTAATAAATAAATAACACCCAACAGTCACATACATGGTCCCACTTAGATCAAGTCTTGTGTCGTAGATATCAGGAACTACGAGAGACTTTTCGGTCTCACAAACACCCAGACCCGAAAGAAATATTTGTGGACCGCACAAACATTTGTCTCGATACGGGGATAGAACCCGCGGCCTCTCGTTTCACAGCCGGCGTCTAACCGACTGCGCCACATAGGCTGTCACAATGTAAAACGAATAAAGATAATTATTTTATTCGATTACAGTATAAGCGTTACAAATTATATAATTTATAGAGATCCGGCTCGGCTCTCTTTCTAATATTATTTTAAATAAATACTACTAAGATACCGGGGGTAATAAGGTATAAAGGATTTGAAGCTATGAGTAGCGAAATTTGATTATACCAAAAAGTATTTGACAGTATTTGATAGCCATGAAGCTTAGTATCTTCCTTTGGCTTTCAGGTCTACGTGTTTACTACTATTTTTAATATTTTTTATTTGTATTTATCATGACAACCAATAAATCTTAATTTTAGTTCTCCATTTATTTTGTACAATATCTATCCGCTGTGGTTGTGACGTGGGAATGCTGTCCCATTTTGAAATTATTATTAGTTCTGAATAAATCACAACTTTTGAAACCAACTTCAACTTTTAACACAAAACTTTCATCTAGTACGCAAAATTTTGTACGTCTGATAGTAGTGTTATATTAAACAGTACTAACTACTGTTAACAGTTAGCATCTACGAGTATATCAGTAAAAAGTATTTAGCATTCAAGACAAAAGGCTATCTCGACAGATAGAAGAGTGGGAAATCCAGAACTCTGTTAATTAACTCAGTCCCGTGGAAAAGATAATACACAGTAAAAATACACAAAAGATTCCTGTTTTTTCCTTGAGTGTAAACATTTAAATAAAGGAATAGTACGATTCGAAATAATGTATCTATAATTGTTAATTTTAATCATACATTTATTTTTTGTGGGTATTATTTTCTCACTGCGATAGTTTTAAAATGAGTTTCGTCCTCATAAGCGGGTTTTGAACACTTTGTAGCCTTCCGTCATTCCATTGGTTGTAAGAGCTTGTTGTAAGATACCGAAATAAATTGGGAATATTGCAGAACAATATACGAACAAATTATGCGGAAACAAATTACGATACTTGCGTAACATATGCAATATGTAATCGTTTCTTAGAGTTCGCCCCGTGACCATGAATGCTGTAAACTAATAGAAACGTGGGGAAGTAAAAAACTTAAAAATTAAACCAAATCCGCTATAAAATCTGTAAACCATACTCAATATCCAAAAAAAAAAACGCTGATACGCACTGTATATTTTATATATATTATACATACAATATTCGGCCTGGTAAAGGAATACAGGATCCGTGTAGTTGCCCGTCTAGACTGAGGGCGATGTCGGTAGTGTATTTTGTTGGAAATGCTCTGTGAAAATCTCTAAGAATCGGTCTAAAAGGGTTTTAAAGAGCAGGCGACAGCGCTCAATGTCTCATCTTTTGCAAGTGCGGCGATAAGCGCTTACTATCACAGAGACTGTTTGATGTTCTTACTTAAAGTACTGTACACGCGAATAACAAAATACGTTTACTCTTCTGCTTTGAATGTGTAGTAGTAGGATTAATATAATGTCTGATAGTTGATACTTGGCCGACTGGTACGTTTTAAACAAAATATTTCTTAGGATGGTATAATTACGTTACTTTTTGTATTTTTAAATTTATGTACTTTTTATGTTGCACGACTTTTATTCCGGTAAATCTTTTTCAGTATACCCAATAATACTAATATAATATAAGATCTTGTGACGCGAATATCAGTCGTGAATTAACGACGACAGAATTTATAATTTAGGAACAGGGACAAAAGTGGAAGGAAATTTGTGGTGAGTCATGTTGTATTACTGTGAAGAAAAACATCGTGAGGAAACTTGCATGCGAATCAGAAAAAGGATGTGAAGTATGTAATATCTCCCAATCTGCATTAGACCAGCGTGGTATACTATATGGCTTAACCCCTCTTAATCGTTCTCTCCATTGTAGAGGAGGCCTTTCCCTGTAGTGAGAACTGAGACGTATAGGGGTTGATGTATCAGCAGTACTGTAGCACAATTTTAAGTGGATTAGTTGAAAGGAATTAATTATACGTGATAACAATAATAAAACCGCTGTGTCTAACTGACATGTTCCACCACTCATAACATTATTACAACTCAAATCAAGTTCCAAGCGTCTAATAGACGAATTTAAAAAGTCCTTTTTTAAAAACATGTAAAAATATATTGCACTGGTCACGTCAATGTTAAAGGAGAGGAGGAACAATACTACTAGGTAGAACAGAACCTTGGCACCGCCTATCCCTCGTAAAGGTCGATTAAAAAAACGAAAGCCATCATCAATTATCCCTTTGATAAACAATTAAACACGATAAAGCACAATTATTTTTGTAATATACGTAACTAAAAGAACTATAAAACATAATGCAATAGTACGTGGATACTTTGAAGAACAAAATATGATATGCAACTGATAGAAACAAATTTGATATTGGAATTCGAACAAAATTCTAAGAAGAAAATGTATTGAAATGAGGGAGTACGTTCCCGACGTTTTGCTGCCATTGATATAATACATTTTATCGCGGGTGCCGGTTATGAGGGCAAATAATATTTCTTCTAGGAATCACCAAGAAAACTATCTACCGTATATATTAGGTACAGTATGAAAAATACAACTCCCTTTTAGTACTAAATAATACGTAGTAAATGGGAAATGCCTTGGTATTTCATATTTAATAGGTATTTAAGGAATGAACATAGAGTCTGAATGGCCTAACAACTTTCAATCGAACTCTCGATTGTAGATTCGGCCCATGCCCTGCAATGGGACTCATATGGGCTGATACAGATACAGAGGTACATAAGTGCTATTTTATGGTCAGGACGAAAATTGTTGAAAATGCGCAAATTATTCGTACGTAGTCTGATGATTGAAATAGAAATATTGCGTGTACGAGCCTTGCTTAGAATAGGAATAATCATTATTTTAGTAGAAAAATAATTACGTTTTTAAATCAAATTTACAATTTATCAAAAATATTTTTTTTTTATGAAATAATAAGTTTGAATTAGTTGCCAATTTTTCTTTTTTATTAAGGGAGTGTATTTGACAAAACATTTAAAATGAAAAAGAAACATGAGGATACTGTATTTTATATTATAAAAAAATTGTTCATGTCACATCTCGAGCCCTTGCATAAAATCTTAATTATTTACAAGTGTTATTGCGCAATAACTCAACACAATGAGTAAACAATAATTTTATTTCAACGTTTGAGTTTAAGGGAATATTCAATATTAACTCAAAATAGGAGTAGATACTGTGAGATAATATGTTAGGTGCATGGGCCCTCCAATATTCCCACATCATCCCCTCGTGGCCACAAGGCGATGTTTTAGAAGAAAAAACAAAGCCTGAAAATTTCATTAACAGGATATAGTTGATAACTCCCTAGTAAGTTGTAAGGCGAAGTAGCTGAGTGGCAAAAGCCCTCTTATTTGGAGACACGTCTCTCTTGATAGTTAATTACCACCGTACACAGGTCAATTATCCATCATATTATTTTAGCCTCCGTGGCGCAGTTGGTTAGACGCCGCCTGTGAAACGAGAGGCCGCGGGTTCGATTCCCGCACCGAGAGAAATGTTTGTGCGGCCCACAAATATTTCTTCCAGGTCTGGGTGTTTGTGAGACCGAAAAGTCTCTCGTAGTTCCTGATACCCGCGATACAAGACTCGATCTTAGTGTGGGGTCAGGACTATGTATGTGACTGTTGGGTGTTATTATTATTATTATCTTTTTTTTTTCTTATAAGAACTCAGCTCCGTCAGCTGGATAAAAATAATACACACGGGTCTGGGCCAAGTGTGCACTATTCATTGTTAGCTCTCAATAAATTCCTACCTTCTATGTCAGTCTGTCCGTTGTTGTCACTTTGTAAGAATTTACGTACTATCCTGCAAGATTTAAGATGGCAGCCTTTTGTAATTTACAGTAAATGTTTGATGGGAGATCTAAAATTTCTATGGCTTTATGTAAGTATTTAGGTATGACGCCCGTAGAAGAGAGAACTATTGGAACTATTGACACCTGTTGTAACTTCCACATTCGGGTTATTTCACACTTAAGATCTGCGTATTTTGATAGTTTTTCGGATATTGTATTTTGTAGGTTGTGTGTATTGGGTATGGCTATGTCTATGATGAGTGCTGTTTTATTATTTTTGTCTATTAGAGTGATGTCCGGTCTGTTATAGTGCACCGTCTTGTCTGTTAATATTGTCCTATCGAAATAAAGTTTATGGGTATTGTTTTCCAGTATAATTTCCGGTACATACTTATAATAGGGTTCTAAAGGATTGGTGGGTATCAATTTATATTTCTGGGCTAGTTTTTGGTGAATAATATTAGCAATTTGGTCATGTCGATGTTTATAGTCCGTCTGTACTATGGCTTTGCAAGCACCTGTTATATGTTGGATGGTCTCGGGTGCACTATTACATTTTCTGCATATATCGGAATTTAAGTTTTTAATTATATGCTTTTGGTAGTTTCTGGTTTCGACAACTTGGTCCTGGATGGCGAGCATAAAACCTTCGGTTTCAGGGAAGAGCTCTCCTCGTCTGAGCCAATCGTTCGACGCTATCTTGTCGACGTCTGGTTTGCTCAGATCTTGGAGGTGTCTTCCATGAAGTGATTTTCGTGCCCACTCTGCTAATTTATCCTGTCGGTCTATTATCTTTTCATTAGGTTGAACTGTTTGGTCTGCTAGGTTTAGTGGTGTATATTTACTATCGTTTTTTACTATTGCTTTATGTAGAGTAGAGGTTAGTGACTTATTGTGGAAGTATTTTCTCAGCGTAGTGATTTGTCTATTGTGCAGGTTAACAACATCAATTATTCCTCGCCCTCCATCAACTCTAGGCAATGTAATTCTTTGAATACAGGATCATGGATGATGCTTTCTGTACTTGGTCATAAATACTCGTACATTAATTGTTCGCTGGATATTTTTCAAGTCTGTTTTCGTCCATTTTAGAACACCAAATGAATATGTCAAAATTGGGATGGCAAATGTATTAACGGCTTTTATAATATTCCTAGAGTTAAGTTGGGATTTTAGAATAAGGTTGAGTCGACCTTTAAATTTCTGCGTTAATGCGTCTTTAGTCTCCTTATATGTTATTTGTTTAGATTGATTATAACCCAGATATTTGTACGTAGCGCCTTCATCTATTGAATCTATTTGTTCTCCTGTAGAAAGGGTGTGATAATGCTTATGGATATGTCCTGCTTTAATCGAATTAATTTTACATTTATCAATACCGAACTGCATACAAATATCTTTAGAAAACTGTTCAGTTAATTCTGCTAATAGATGCATGTCATTTTGGGAAGAAGCATACAATTTTATGTCATCCATATATAGCAAATGTGTAAGTTTTCTAATATTTTCGTTGGTTTTTAAGATGGGACTAGTGTCGTATGTTAGAGGATAACCGACGTTGAAGGCATTTAAAAAATTAGTTAACGGATTTAAAGCAAGGCAGAACCACAAAGGACTAAGGGCATCGCCTTGGAAAATGCCACGTTGTATTTTTATACTCTCCGTTTGTGTATATCCATCACTTGTTTTTATTTTTAATCTAGTTGTCCAATGTTGAGATGTAATTATTATTATTATTATCTTTATTTAATTAACCATATTTTTTCTATTTTTACATGTATAAATTATAAAAAATATACATATAAAAATATGAAAAATAATTTATTTACCCTCCGGTGGTGAAGCTCAAGACCCAAGCCACCGGCGGTTAGGGAGACAAAGTGAGGAACCGCCTCACAATGCGTGCCGTGTCCAGTAATACTGCCTTCTGTATTTGACTTTTGACCCAACAGTCAATTGAGAGCCTCTGTAGGTGTTGGTCGAGGCTCTTTGGTATCAACCCATGAGCAGAAACGACAATCGGGACAATAATTGTTGAATCGACATCCCACATGTCGGTAACCTCGTGTGCTAAATCTAAATATTTAGACAATTTATCTTTTTCAGCTTTGATGAGGTTATCGTCATGCGGAATGGCGACGTCAACAAGTACAGCCCGGCGCGCCAATCGATCTATTATCACAATATCAGGCTTATTGGCGACAATAGTCCTGTCTGTGATAACAGATCGATCCCAGTACAACGTTGCATGACCATTTTCGAGAACTGGTTGGGGAACATACTGGTAATATGGCACTTCAGAAGTCACAAGTCCATATCGAAGAGCAATTTGCTGATGAATGATCTTGGCTACTAGGTTATGTCTATGCAAATACTCGCCGTTAGCAAGATACGAACAACCGGAAATAACATGCCTGATGGACTCGCCAGGACGGTGGCATGCCCGACATATGTCGACCGTACCGTCCTTCAGGATGTATTTCCTATAGTTGTTCGTCTTAATAACTTCGTCCATAATTGCAAAGACAAAACCCTCGGTTTCCCCAAAGAGGTTACCGAAGCGCAGCCAAGACACAGACGCTAGTCGGTCCACATCAGGCCCGTGAAGGGCTCGATAGAACCGACCGTGCAGCTCTTTGCTCTTCCATATGTCCTCGCGATCCCTAATGCCTACCACCAGAGGTTTCCGCCAGTTCTCAATCGCCAAAGACAGCGGGGTAAATCCTTTATCTACCATAACTACAACCCTATGCATATCCACGTCACTGTGAAGGAAATAATCCCTGAGATTGCACACCTCGCGATTATGTAGGTCCTTAGCATTAAGAATGCCTCGGCCCCCACATCTCCGCGGGATGTACAACCTCATCACTGACGAACGTGGATGATGCATACGATGTGCAGTTAGGAGAGTTCGGACTTTACGATCCAGGGCGTCCAATTCGGTCTGAGTCCATTTGA
The DNA here is from genome assembly GCA_030180105.1 of Hyles lineata. Taxonomy (NCBI): domain Eukaryota; kingdom Metazoa; phylum Arthropoda; class Insecta; order Lepidoptera; family Sphingidae; genus Hyles; species Hyles lineata. The sequence goes on from JARJEE010000001.1 coordinate 20,947,559, forward strand.
GTATGCCGAAAGAGTACATGAGTACAGGCATAACCCAACCATTGAAAGCGCGAATCTTGTTTCCACCTGACAAAAAACTGTTAAGTACTTTTGTCAGGCGGCTAAAGAAACGCTCTTTCATCGATTGTTTTACATCTGCACCCATGATACCAAGAGCCTCTGGCATACCCAAATATTTGTAGGTTTCCGTTACAGAGAGGGACCTGAGACTTACAGTCTCTGAGACTTGTATGTCATCAGAGACCGCAACCTCCCCTCGCTTCACATGGATAACCGCACATTTATCGACACCAAATTCCATATTGATTGAGTTGCTAAATCGTTCTGTTATTTTTAACAACTCAATCAATTCGGATTGTTTTGATGCAAATAATTTGAGGTCATCCATGTAGAGCAAGTGAGAAATAGGCTCAGATCCTCTCCGCAGACGGTAGCCTAACCCTGAATCCAACAGCAGCGTGCTGAGAGGATTCAGGGCCATGCAAAACCACAGTGGACTCAGACTGTCGCCCTGGAATATACCCCGCTTGATTCTAATCGGCTCATCACAATCAGGAGGAACCGTACCACCTGGATATCTCAGGACAGTGGTCCACTGCCCCATACAAGACCCAAGGAAGTTGCATAAATTTGTATCAATTTTATACAAATTTAACACCCTCATGAGCCATGTATGGGGCACTGAATCATAGGCCTTTTTATTTATTATTATTATTATTATAATTATCGTGTACTCTAAAGGCGAAGAAAGACATTTTGAGAAAACCTGCATACCATAGAAATCTTATCTAAAATTTATATTACATATTTTTATAAGCAAGCAAATAATGAGAATAAATAAAAGGAAAACTATCATCTTTCTGAATTTAAAAGAGGCCTACAAGAAATCTACGTGAATCTAACGCAGAAATAGTCATTTTATGTCATAAAAATACCAACCTTCTTATTAGTAGAAAAAGGAAACGAGGAGGTAGCGCTAGCGTTGAGAGCAACGTACAGACGTACAGACCATAGCGTGATGCAATTGTTGGATGCTTTTAAGTTGTAAAATGGATTTGCCGTGACGAGGTCGTCGCCCTCATCCCAGCGGTGGTTTTCACTTCTGCTCTATTTTTCGGGTTTGAAACTGCCATCAACTTGAAATACTACAAGATGATATTTAATTAAGTATATATACTGTGTATTTCTGAATTTATTCAGGTAAATCAGCTGTATTCCCGGGTGTTAATAATTAAATACACCCAACTGTCGCACACACAAAATGCAACTAATATAGGGGCGTATAGTACCCCCTATACGCCTTTGAGAGACCTTTCAGTCGCACAATACCAATATGCGCTCAATACCTAAACAGTTGTCTATTATAAGGTAAATGCATAAAAAAGTTTATACATGCTTTAATATAATATACTTGTGCCGAGAATTGAATACTTAATACCTACTTTAACCTTTTCAAGCCCTGCATAAACCTTAAGGCAACGTAATCCTGCAAATAAAATCATATTCTACGGTTTGTAGATTCTCTTTAGTTCCCTGGATATTTCAATCTGATTTAATGCTTAGTAACCTTAGTAACTAGGTGGTCTAATGGATTCTAAGATTTCCTTTCATGGAATGTTAATATTTTACCTCTTGCTATATTACTTAGGTGTTTGTATATATTACCTGTATGGAGAGTGTCTGGCGTCGATTGCGCGAGATAACCGCGGGAGGGATCTATACAAAGGGGCTGCTTACCGGCATTAGCCAATGTGCATGTATCGACCGACGGCAGATAATCATCGGTTTGCCAGCCGCTGCGCTCTCTAAACTGAACTGTACTGTGGTTCAGGTAATACAGAGTATGTCAAGACTGCTATCGAAAACGAAGCCGGATGGCAGTTTAATGACTTCAGATACAATGAAAATAAAAATTTCGCAAAATAGCGCGACAATGTCTTTTTTTTTGTATGCAAATATTATCATATTTGGGTGGTAATTCCATAGTTTTACTAAAATAAGCGTCTTTAAAAATAAAAGGCTGTATTACTATGGAATTACCACCCAAATACGACGAAAGGAAAAAATACAAAATAAAATCGTCAATTTTTTTGCAAATATTTTAGTTGTATTGCATCTAAAGTCACTGAAACTACCACCCGGCTTCGTTTTCGGTGGCAGTCTTGATGTAACCTGTATACACTTTCTTTACGAAAAAAAAATTACCTTTAGCTGCAGCGTTCAAAATATATTGTATAGGTATTAAACAGCCAATGGGTAGTGAGTAAAGGAGAACGGGCCCAAATGTATGAAATTGGGTGCCGGTACCAATCATTAAGAATACATGACACATCATTGGAAATTAATGTTTGTGTGCATTAAGAATGACCATGGCGTTGGTTTTTATTCACTATCCGATAGAAATAATCTGACTGGTCTTTTTTACTACACCCTATAGATACATTTATTTTATTGTAATTTTCTCAATTTTGAATTGGTATATACACAACATTATTCATATTTTTCACTACCTAAGCTTCCACTTTACTTGTAGTAAATGAATTAATATCCGCACAGGAATATTCCGCGCGGTGAGGTTCTGCATCCCGTCCAACATTTACAATAATGATGTAATATTATCTTTTTATTCTATTATTCACCGTCGACCATATCGGCGATATAATTTTACTTAATTCTATATCGAACTAAATATCTTACATTTCTTGAACACTATATTTTCAAACAAAAATTGATACGGTTTTGTTGCCATGTTGCGTTTATGTGCTCTTCACAATATCTATTCAACGATAGTAAATTCATTTTGATTAGAGGTAGGTTCCAAAACGCCCGTCATCCTTCTCACGAGGAAATGAGATTACCTTACATTAATTGAAAAACTTGTTTCACTTTTTCAATTAATGTAAGGCAAGCGCTGCTAGAATATTAGGTCAATCAAAATAAATAGCGTGAATATCTTTACTAATGCTGTAAAGATTTTATTGTTTGTTTGCATTAAATAGGCGCTAAAACTACTGGACCGATTGGAAAAAATCTTTGACTCAGCTTAGAACCCATAATTATCCCTGAACATAGGTGATAAAATATTTTCAACAGAATGTATCTGCACCCGGGTGAAGCCAGACCAGGCCGCTACTTTTATATAAACCAAATGAGACAAACATTCAAATAATTCATCCAAACTTATTAAATAATATTCTCCATAACAATAACTTCCCTAATGACTGTCTAACAACTTTTCTTCGGTTTTATTATTGCGTGCTATTTTCATCATTTTTTCCTCGTCGCAAAATAAGCAAAATAAATTCTTACAAAAACATAGATTCTGGGAGAGTTGGCCATAAGGGACATGTTCATAATTGAAATAAAACATATTTATACATATTCACACATAATAGTTAACACCATTACTTTGGCTTATTTTAGAGGGTGGAAATAACTTTTCACTTAAAGGTTACTGAAAAAGAAAAAAATTAAATAAACAAAACGTAGCCATTACGTTTATCACATTTGTTTTTAATGATCAATGTGTTTTTATTAAACGGTGTAAGAATCATAGAGATTCATTGGGTATTATAAAATATATTTTTGAGGCCACACAAACTCAAAAATTAAAAAAGAAATTGAGTCCTTATTTTTCAGGTGGGTCTCAATCGTGAGAAACTATGAAGCAGACGGATTAGTTATGACGAGGTCTAGAGGAGTTTAAAATTGTTCAAGCTGCACATGCGTCGGAGAACTTAGGCGAGGCACCGCGTCCCTAGAATTTTCAACACTTTCACACTACACAATAACTTTCCTCTGTTATAAACACGTTGTTAACTTGCATTCTATTTATTGGCTCGCTCGAAGTTCGAACACACAATTTGATTTTTTTATTGCGATGAATGGCGTGACAGGCATTCCATTCGCCTGATGGTACGCATACGACCGCTCATGGACAGGAGCTAAACCAAGCAACACTTGGAATTACAAAGCAATGATTGGCATGCTACCACGCTCGGCATCCTGAGACATAAGATGTCAAATCTCATTATGTCAAATATTTATTGTGGCTACAATATCCTTGTAACCAGAACATAATAGTGGATATATACTGCGTTTTGGCGGGAGAAATAAACATTATATGAGACACGTACCAGTACCAGATTTTTTACAAAAAATTATTACCAAAACTTTAGAGATTTTAGTATATTATTTTTACATCACGAAAATGATTTTATTTATATGAGAGATCTACAACTAGTCAAATACACAATTTGCTATAGATGAAAAATAGATTTCTCAATTACCTGAAAACTGATATTTAAGTTTAACACAGAGCTGATATTGCAATATTAATTCTCTCGGTAGTTTATCTATACAGTGCCAATTTTGGGATAGTATAACTTAGTTCTTGATAAACGGAGCTTGGAAATTAATTGCACTGCAAAATATGTTAATTTTTGTGTAAATGAGGACACTAATAGTGACAATTGCCGGGCTTTTTTGTTTATTTGGGTGGACTTTTTAGTATTATCAAGAAATGACAAAAATTACCAATTTTTATTAGTTTTTTTTCAAAAAAGTTAAATTTCTGTTTATTCTGGACAAGATAAAGTCACATTTTTTTTAAAATTATTGTTTTGTTATCGGTCCTGGATAGGTATGCAAAATTTCGAAGGATGTCAAAATAATGTACAAAGATTCCGTTACAAACTAACATACGTCTGAAGCTAATAAAAGCGTATTACAAAGAACAATAAAGATGTTTTTAACAAAAAAAATATTGCAAACCGTCTACAAGAACTGCAGTGAAAAAAATACTTTAAGGAGGTGGTTTTTTATATGCATTCTATTTTCTAAAAATACAAAATAATATCTAACAGTTTTGGCAAAATTTACGCATACATTTTACTAAGAAGTAAAGTGAAATAGGTACAATAAAAATATATCGTAATGACGTAACTTAATTCAAGAAATTAAATAAAAGATTTCATTCATATCCATGCAGTCACATAAATCAATGAATCACAAATATAATATATTTTTGTTTTTTCATCGTTTAATGAAGATCAACAATGAAAAATATCGATACATTTAAATGAAGTTATAAATCCTCACCTAGATATTATATGATTAGAGTTTTATTTCCGCATTGAAAACGAGGTGTGACTGTTCCCCAATTCATCCGTATCTGTTTTTGTCCGTAACAAATAATTGAAAAACAATGCCAGTGGAAATAGAGGCGGCGACAACAGCTGAGACGGATTTAAAATGTGTTTTTATTAATTAAAAAAATGTCTTAAGCACTAAGACTGGAATTTAAAATTAAATGCGATTTAGATGATACGATGGAGACATTTTTGTTCATGTTTTGGTGACGTGTACTTTATACTCAATAAAATGTTGCATTTTGTTGTGATTGATATTCAAAACAATTTTAAATAACCGATTTTTAAAAACGACTAACATTTGGTCCCTAAACTTCTTTAAAAGACATCCAGTTTAAAAAATCCCACTTGACAGGATAGCATCGTTTTCAGAGCTTCGGGACACAATACAGGATTCGACGGAAAGAACGTAAAAAAACTTTTTTGTTTTTAAAATTTGCTGGGATTGATTACCTTTGTACAAAGGCATCACGCGCAACCAGAGCTCAGGCACGCTTTGACAAAGGCTTTACCATTCATGCGTTCGTGTCGTTTCAAAGGTATTTAAAACTCTGCTGTAAATTTTCTTTATATTTATTTTTGCAAGGCGTGGAAATCAACAAAAGGCCATCTATTAGATTTTTCACGGATTTGTTGTTAGTGATGTCTGTAGCTAACTATGTCTTTACAAAACGATTTGATTAAACGATCGCTTCATTTAAATATGTCGTAGTCGATGCCTGAAAAGACAAAGACAACTAGTTGCTAACTTAAGTTTACATATGTTTCTATTTTATTGCAATGAATAACGAGACGAGCATGTCGTTCGCCTAATGGTAAGCGATATGACCGCTCATGAACAGTAGCAAAACCAAGCAACACCTTGAATTACAAAGCAACGCTTGGCATTCAACTGCGTCCGCCATCCTAAGACATAAGATGTAAAGTCTCAATATGCCCAGTAGTTAATCTGGCTACAATGTCCTTTAATCAGAAAAACTATTAAAATTATTAAGTATTAATTAAACAACAGTACATTTAAACTGCAGTTTGGCAGGAGTAATAGACATTGTGACACACCTACCCATTTGACATGGTGCTACCTACCCAAGCGGCCTCTCACATATAAGAGACCTATCACCAGTAAAAAATATATAAGTATATATACTTAGTTTGGTTTTTTTATTGCTATTGTTAAAATATAAATAAGTATATATTTTCTTTTGTCCTATTTCTGGTGTCAATATTTTATTTGTTACTTCACGTACATTCCATGTTGTGTCAATAAATCGATTTTTTTCTTTCTTTCTACTTAAATAAACTCATGCCTTTTTCCTGAAAGGAGTAGGCAAAGTTTCTCCTGGACACTTCGTCTTGTGTTTTCCATCCCACGATGTCATAGACAGCTCGCCTACCGCCATACCGACCTTAAATTTCCTGACTTCGGACTGATAGAATAGAAAAATCACTTTGCCCGACCCGGGGTTCAAACTCGAGACCTCAGTTTTGCAATCATACTGTAGTACAACGGCGCCACCGGGCACCGAGACAGTCAACATAAGTTCTGAAAGCACTAAAGTAATCCAACTTGATATTGTATTGTGGTAAAATATGGTGCAATAAACAACAAGACCTAGTGGTTCCTTGAACATTAATCTTATTTATCTATTAAATAAACTTTTAAATATAACTATAATATAGTATCAGAGGCTACTTAATCTGGCATATTTTAAGCATCGGTTAAGAACCGCTATGTGTCGAGGAAAATTAATAATATGTATAACATAAAATATTAATATAAAAATGTTACCTACGTTAAGTTTTAATAATATATTGCACGCATAATAAACGCAAAACATGTAGATTCTACTATTATATTGAGTTCTGGAACTGGACGGCTGCTGCTCCGAGATCAAGACCATTAATACTGGTATTCCACAAGGGTCGGTGCTATCACCGACACCCTTTATGTGTATGTACTCCTTGTGTCTGAAGTCAGGAGTCCTCTGGGGCGGGCCTCCGATTGGGGTTAATTGAATTTGTTCAGTTTAACCCCTCGAAGACACAAGTTTGCACGTTCACTGCGAAGAAGGACCCCTTCGTCATGGCGCCGCAATTCCAAGGTGTTACTCTCCAAGGATCCGAAAGTATTGGGATCCTCAGCATCGATATATCGAGCAAAGTAGAGTCACTTGGAGGACAATGCCAAACTGGCGAGCAAGAAGTTGGGAATCCTGAACAGAGCCAAGGGTACTTTACGTCGGGTCATAGATTGACGCTATATAAAATCAAATCCGGTCCCACGTGGAGTACTGCTCTCACCTCTGGGCAGGTGCCCCTAAATACCAGCTCGACCCACTTGACTCCTTGCAGCGACGAGCTTGTCGCATGATCTCAATCTCACGGACAAATTGGAACCGTTAGGACTGCGGAGTCTTCGGGTCTCTCTATGTGTTCTATCGTGTGTTCCACGGGGAGTGCTCCGAGGATTTTTTGCGATGGTACCCTCATCGGCTTTTTATTCGCACCATCCGTCACCGCAGTAAAGTTCATTCCCACCACCTGAAAGCGTACTGTTCCGGAACGGTCCGTTTCCAGCGTTCTTTCTTACCACACACGTGTAAGCTCTGGAATGAACTTCCTGCATCGGTGTTTCCGGAGCGCTATGACCTGTCCTTCTTCAAGCGAGGCTTAAAGAGAGTATTCTCCTTAAAGTCGTCAGCGACTTTGTTGTGCTGTCCATGAGCAGCGGTAGCCGCTTACCATCAGGCGGGCTAGCTCATCTGCCTGCAAAGGCAATAAAAAAAAACCTGTTTATACCATTTTTATGCAAATTCAATTTTATAATAAATAATATATTTCGATAGATAGATTTTTCAAAAGTCAATTTTATTATGTTATATCAATTTTTATGTCAAGTATCGAATGGTAAAGCTTCCTAAAATAAGTGCCTCATTAAACTCATATCTTGCACTTGATTATAAAATTATGTTCCAAATTAATAAATTAAACTTTTATAAACTATATTAATAAATCTTACTATGCCTATATAACTTGGCCTGAATAGACTTGTACTTATTATAATAAAAAGCAAATGCATAACTACTCATATTATATAAAAACATAATTTTGAATAGAAGTAATTAATATTTTTTATTCTCTATACAAACACCTACATTCATTACGTTTATTTTCCGTCCTATGTAAAGATAAACTATAAGCAATATCAAGGGAGAATGAACCAGATGATTCCATTTCTAGGAAAGTCTTCCAAGTATATAATAACACAAGAAAAATTACAAAGTTAGATTACTTTGATCTATAGTTGGAAATAAAAGATGTATATTTTAGTTACGTTTCGAATAGCACAATAATAGGGTGCTGGTCTATAGAAAAATATTTTTCATTTCGAGTATAATTGTTTTTTTTTTTTATTTGCTATAAAAATATATTTTCATGTTTCGCGGAAATCGGTGTTCAGAATTTGTTTCATACGATGGTTATAAAATGTCTAAAATATAACATCCTATATTTTTGTGATATTTTGCAACATTTCAAGTTAGCAAGTTATTTGCTAACATTTTTTTCTGCAGAGACTGTAGTTGCGATTCTATTTCTTCGTATATTTCTCGCACGTAGACAGTTGTAGCACACAAGGATAACATCGCAAATCACTCCTCTACTTCGATGTATGCGCGCTGTTATTCCCCGAGGTATGTGGTAGTTCCATTCCATCATGTCATAGGAGCCGACGCTGTCGCCATAGCGGCTATAAATCCAATTCAAGTCTAATTAATCTTCGGAGAAATCGCTATATTTATAAAGGATTGCTTCAATTTAGTTACTCGTGGCATATAATTTAAAACCGATAACTTTATTAGTGTCCCTGGATCGACGAGATCATATAAACATTCTCCACACAGACGATAAAATTGACGTAAATAACCTGTGGGTAATTGCAATTATACTGAAACACACAATTAAACCGAACACCCCAAACGTATATACAAAGGCTGAACCCAAAACTCAATACCCTTTTGTGGATGTGACGGATTTTCCTCCACCGTCGAGAGTGGTCAGTACCTAGCAGAAACACAAATAAATAAAATAAATACACCCAATAGTCACATAGTCCTGACCCCACTAAGATCGAGTCTTGTGTCGTGGGTATCGGGAACTACGAGAGATTTTTCGGTCACACAAACACCTAGACGCAAAACAAATACCTATGGATCACACAAATGTTTGTTTCGGTTCGAGGATCAAACCCGTGGCCTCGTGTTTTACAGCCGGCGTCTAACTAACTGCGCCACGGAGGATACATGTACTTACTTACTTGATTCCCTATCGTCATTCTGTATGTCATTAGGAACATTGCAAACAGACTAAACAATATGGTCCCTGTATGCTGCTTGTACTGCTTGCGTCGTATTTCCATATGTATACAAGTTATTGGCTAAACCCATTATCATAAGCGAACACTAATTATGGGATTTAATTAATTTGGTGACAAGCATCCACATTATAGCATGTTATGATAATATCACTGACACCATTGTTACTTCGTTATAATAGAAGCTATTATGTTGTTATGTTCAACTAAGAATACAACGTCATAATAGAAGCTTAATTACTAAAAATATACGCTATGAAAACAATACAACGCTTGTAAGAACTAAAGAGAAAAGTATATTCTCTTTTTGTTACGTTTTATAATTGTGTGGTTAACAAGAGGTGTGCAAGGCTCAACCGCTAAAAAGTTCATTAAATAGCGACGATACTATTATAATACCCGGGAACATGATACTCGTATTGTTGCCCGTATTACTCACAAATGCAAAATAAAAACATTATTTCTGTATAACTGAATCTATGAAAGGGATTGCGTTCGGGCGCACTACGATTCAGCGAACCCCTAATAAAATATATTACTTTACGACTTCAATGATTCCTCTCAACTTTTCGTCCCCGTAAAGGAAGCAGGAAAATGTATTGAGAATTATAAATTTCCTCCACACTGTGTTTTCTTAGTATTTATGAATACTTTCTGTTTTTATTTTGTGGCACAGGTGCAATATTGTGCATACTTTTCTGAAACTGTTGTATTAAAAATTCATAAAATGCGTGCATAAATCATATGTGACATAAAGGCACACGTTTTATTCCGAAAATGCGTTTTATTTTTGATATGAGTGTGTTTTATCTTTATTGGTTCACGTAGGAAACGGACGTGAAAGAGTAGCGCTGTTGGTCAAACGTCCAGCAAACACAATAAGTTTCTAATGTGATCTAAACATTCGCACGAGGGAAGCTTTAATTGAGAGACGTTTTATTAAACCGGCCGGCTTCCTCAACTTAATGATTTTCGTGACTAATATTTGATCAAATAATCTGCTTCGAATTGCGTATTTGCAAGCTATTTAGCCATAAACCACATTGAGGTCAATGAGTTGACCACAATTGACACCAAACAATGAATTCAACTTGGCCTCTTGGGAAATCAAACCTCCAGGATAAAGCTACAATAAATTTACGACCTCCAATGAAAGCGTTGCAACTGTCTAAAACTGGCGGCCATTCGTATTACGTGTAAAGTCTGTAACTCTGCAGGTGTTTCAGTATTTTGAGTACACAATATAACAATAATCAAGTTCCATTTTGTCGGTCTGTTGATTTCATTTTGCTTTGTAGGTCATCACTTTATTCAATAAGTACTAACGCGTGGACAACGGACATGCGGAGCGGAAAATAAAATGAGATTTCTCACTTGGCCTCCAGTCGGCCATTTTTAATTTTCTACTCTCCCTGAGGGCCCCGGCAAAGTTAGCATTGCTACGGTATACGCGAAAATGTAAAAAGATAGGTTTTTAAACGTTAAATCTAATTTATAACGGTATTTAATCTCTGTCTGTTTCCACTTTGTGGTTGTATGTCGAGTTAAAGATTATGAGCCGACCCGGCTATTTAACTGCATTAGCCAGCTGAAACACGCGGCGTCTGTCGACAGTGATGTATTTTTTTCACTAGATTTCAAAATGTGCAATCTTGATTCATAGTTGAGTTCGTCTGATACTGACTTGACAGTTTGAAAAGTGCCCACACATTTTGATATTTTACTTCATAGAATATGACTGTCCTCTGGTTTACTCTATAAAGTTTTATATTTATTTTTAACATGTTGTGCAAAAATTAAATAGGCAACAGATATTGATACTTATTAAATAAATTATTCAATGATTTGTATGAACCGATTAAATGCGTTATAGAAGATCGTAGTATGCGTAATTATGTGTTTAGGCAAATGCGAGCCGCATTTGCTCGAGCGAGCTCATCCGTTTCAGATCCTCGGATGCTAAGCATTCATAATCCTATAAGGATTAACCTTCAACTTTACCTCTGCCAACGACAAAAAAAACGGATTCAGAACTCTTCGTGGTATACATATACTATTGTAGTTTTGTAGACACTAACTACATAATAAAAATTGATCTTTTTGTTGCTTCACTCGTTTAATTTAATCTCCTTTTTACTTATTTTTTTTTCAAGGTGGTTTTTGATTCGTCAAATATTTTTTATCGAATAAAATAAAATTGGTAAATACAGAATTGTCGTTGTAATAACAATTTGCCGATTGCGAAAGATTATGCAAAGATTAATGAATCAGATATATGTATTATGATCAAAGTACATACGTTTGGACACCAGTTATTGCTGACCCGACATATACACTTATCTAAACTATTCCATATTAGCTAACTTGACCACTCATATTTGTTTTCGGGTTAACATTTGTTTCATTTGATTAACCCTTACAATATTTATATGTTATATGTACTTCTCACGGTAGGAATTATTTCGCCATAAGTTTGTATTAACTCTAAGACTCGCCGTTCAAACGGTATTTCACACGCTTAATAGATGATTTTGGAAGATTGCTGCGTCGATTTGCTCCTTTCATTTCCATTTCCTACTATACAGACAATTATTTGCATTGATCTGATATGTATGCGCCAGAATTATGTTATTATAATTGTAATATATATATATTTTATAATTGTATCAGTTACATTAAATTATATATATATAATTATATATATATATGCTTATATATTATGCTTAAATTCAATACTTATTCTGAAAAAAAATTCTAATATGATACCTCATTTTATAATTAGGTAGCGGAAAGAGTAAAAGGAAACGTCGTGAGGAAACTTGCACATAATACTATACCCCTTTTTGAAATTTCAATTGTATATCAGTCGTCATCAATGGGCGTATGTTGGCTTAAATAGTTTGCATAATTAATGTGTCTCGAAGAAATTATAGTCCAACGAATTTACAATATATTCATATAGTGACCCATTATATTTAGATATTAATCACGTTGTGCATAATGAAAAAAGAGGGACTGAAGCCAACCGAATGATAAAGAAAAACAATTTTTGTAGTAATTTTAATTAGCTGTTATAATAAAAAGAAAAAGGCACGAACACCAGATCCATAGACGAAATATCTATAACCTCGTTACATTTCGAAATGAACGAGTAAAAGCCAATGTTAAAACAACATGCATTTTAATTATCGGGAAACAGCAGCATATCGGTGTTGTCTGTTGAAATTAATGTGATTATCTTACCTGCGGTATTGTTTATTCAATTTGTTTAGGAGGCAAGTATAGATTGTCAACGATCTTTTGGCATCAGAATACGTTGTCGTCGTGCTGCTGTCAAAATATTAGGAATAGTTTTTCTCACTTCAAATTTTATTATATTGGACATTTTAATACTATAAATCGACAGCCTTCGTGGCGCATTTGGTTAGACGCCGGCTGTGAAACGAGAGGCCGCATGTTTGATCCCCGCACCGATACAAATATATGTGTAAAACACAGGTATATGTTACGGGTGTTAGTGAGACCGAAACGTCTCTCGTAGTTCCTGATACCCACGACACAAGACTCGATCCTAGTGTGGGGTCAATACTATGCATGGGACTGTTGGATATATTTATTAGAGTACGAATATATATGTTTGTTGATTATAATTTGACAACATAATGTCTAAAACAATGCGTTTTTATTTAATTTTAATTGTATAATAGGTCAAAATTTCCAGTATCCATTGTTGAATTGTTACCGGCCATACTCCTCATACTTAGTGGTTGATATTTTCCTCATTAAAATTAGATTAAGCATAAAAGAATTTTCTGCTTTTTTAGAGTAAATTTCAAGATGTCATACTGATAACGGAATCACTATTTTCAGAATATTCAAATCAAAGGTCTTAGATAAGCAAAATCGAATTACATAATTTGTATCTAAGAAGGTAATAATAATACTAGACGTTGTAGTAATCCGGTAGAGGGTCTCATGGCGGCTTATGTCGGCCGTGAGCCGTGACATCATTTATGAACAAACAGCACGCGTACGTGTACCAGTAGATCATAGTTAATTACTGACTGTGCCGTAATCAATGTATAGCTTCTTGATTTCGAAACAGGGGCTACTCTAGGAAACGATGCGAACTTCCAATGTTCGGATGTTCGACGTCCGGAGATATAAGTTTTCCACTTCTAAAAATCAATACTACTATGTACTATAATTACAATTTTCTCCAAATTTAGTCTATGGTTACGACGTACCATAGAGGATTTCAACATTTTATGGAGAATCTAGGCACATTAGTGAAGTTTTACGTATGGCGTCTGAATATTCGAAGTTCGTATCGTTTCATAGAGTAACCCCCTTGAAGCGCAGGGCAACCTCGTGTTCATTTGTTTTCATTTATCACGTTCTCCTATTGTAGATCAGTAGGATTACTTTTAAATTAATATTGACTTTAAGACTGCCAGAGCGTGAAAAGTAGTACTATTTAACAGGAAATCATTCGTTTTTAATTTAATTTATCATTTATTTATAGCTTTCCGCTACGCCAGTGGAATAATAATTAATAAATTAATATACCGAAAGCATATCATTAAAATTTTCAAGTATTCGAACTGAAATTTATCCTTCTTCGAATCATATTAATAAAATATCGTACGATTTCATTTTGTGCGATGTAAATATGATCCATCGACAGTCAAGTGTAGCGTAAAAAGGATGTAAAAATGTGTTTATTGCGAAAATAAAATATAAAATGAGTTACCGAGAGATTTTGGGCCGGCTCCGCGTGGGTCGCCAGCGGTCACCACTGCGTACACACGTCCGTGCGGTTTGGCGGACATTAGTAGGATTACCGGACACCTCAAACAGGGCCTCGCAGGGATCTCGGGAATTCTCGCCAGCTGAGTCCGCCCCTCGCAGCTTCTTCGGATCTCAAAATACAATACTTTCCATTTTGATACTCATGGCTAATTAAAGTTTTTACACATTTTTTATGATCTGAAAATTACAAAACGTTTCAAAAATGGGTTACAAGCTAAACGCAAAATGCTACACACTTGCATGTCTTCACTGGTGGTCACATCATGCACGGTGGTGGCTATTCAAACGAATACATAATAATAATAATAAAAAAATTGTTAAATTCCTGCAACGTCAACATTTAAAGAAAATTACCTATTTAAGTTCGCTAGGGATTTGTTGGATTGACGGCGCGCGGGCGTGAATGCGCGGCGCGTGGTTTTGTCACCGGTTCAATTAAACTAATAACAGGTCAAGTGTTTGTAAAAAGCAGTTAACGTTGCGGCAAACGATTCTTCGCTCGTGTGAAATGGCTCCGTTATTACGTGTTGGTTTTAAAAGCGCAGCCCTGTAGAGTACTTTCACACACATTACACTTTGCACGCCTTTTTTTCAAATCTTTTAATGTGGTAACCCTAGTTATAAATCACAATGGAGAAATAATATAACAGTGGAACGTAGCGAGTTCGTTAGCATACAGTAAACATTGTTGTTTTTGCTATCTTGGTATAGTAATGCTTTATGGATCAACCTTTTACAATATAATCGAAGTGGAAAACAAAACAAATGAACGTGGATGTGCGCCAGACGCGGCGCGGAGACGCTCGACGGCAACAAAACGACGACGCGCGGAATAATGAATTCCGTGGGATGCACCGCGGTGTGTTGCACATTTTAATTATTCGTTTCGAACCTGCTCAATTCGAAACAACCTTTAACTAAGCGGATAGCGGAAATTGATTTCCATGCGAAAAACATTTTCAGACTATTTCATTTTGTCACATTTTTTTGTATTTATACTGAATAAATAAAGAAATAACACCCAACAGTCACATACATATTCCTGACCCCACACTAATATCGAGTCTTGTGTCTTGCGGGTATCAGGAACTACGAGAGGCTTTTCGGTCTCTCAAACACCCAGACCCGAAAGAAGTATTTGTGGGCCGCACAAACATTTTTTTCGGGGCGGGCATCGAACCCGCGGCCTTTCGTTTCACAGGCGGCGTCTAATTGCCTGTACCACGCAGGCGTTGAATACTTAATGACTAACTTTATAGGTTTTACAAGTAGAGTTAGACATTTAATCAGAGAATTTATTTTTTCATTATTGACACAAACAAAGCCCAATGAAACAATTCCAACCGTAACTTTGGAAGAGTTTAACGCCTCAACTTAATTCTGAGTGTTAATTCGGCTCAGCCGAGTAACATGGAGAAGTCCATTAATGTCGAAGGGCGAACCATTATATGAGAAAACTTCGAACAGATGAGAGGCTAGACGATATTTATTACTTGACGACCGATACCATATTCCACTTCCAACATATCACGTAAAAGGAAGTTTCCAAAGTACTTGGTATTAAAAACACATAAAGGAAGTGAAACACGCTGAAATAAAAAAGAGATTAAATCAGATAGGCTTTGTGTGGACATAAAGTTCAGTTAGAAAATGATTTACGCACAAAAATGTAGGTACATAATGTAGAGCGACAGTGGCACGTCGCGCGTTAGAGATAATGCGCTCGTGTGAGAGACAAATGTTCTCAGCGTGGACTTGACATGAGGCTGTAAAAATAAATAAAGGGACCGAACCATCGCGTGTCGTCTTAACTCTCGCACAGGCGGCGAGGTAGCGACGCGCGCCACGCTACGGTGAGGAGCTACGCCGGTGCGATGCTACGCTCGGAGCTACAGCGCTACGGCCACGGAGCTACCGAGCTACGGCGCGAAGAGGATTTAGTGGGCTTCGGCGTTTCTACTGAACTGTCCACTTTATACCACATCTTATTTTGTTAAAATACGATGAATAATTGTGTGATATTCATGACACGTGTTGGATTTCTACAATATAAATGAGGTCGTTTTTTTTTTGAAATATTACTTTCGTACCATGCCGACTAAACTGTTAAATTAAAAAGTTGTGATTGATATGTTCGTTCTATGAAGAATTTTTTTATAATTACTTTTTTAAATTCTCCGAAACAGGTATTCAACAGCCTTCAAAGCATTTAAAGTGAACATGAATGTATAGACTAACAGGCAGTCGACACTGCTCATAATCCTCGATAATTTAGTTTTAACGGTAGCCGGCAACGCAGTGACAACACATGTCAGTTGTCCCCCCCCCACCCCCCCTCCCCGTGGTGGCCGGATACTGTGGCTATTACTATTAATGTTTAATTATCTTTTCGATATTTCTGGGAAATTGTACGATTTTGTGTGTAAAATACCCGACACAGGTAAACGCTTTGTATTTATGTTTGTTCACATTTGCCAAAAAATCACTGCACATATTTATCAGTAATCCCGAAGTTTCAATAGCAAATGAATATTTCTTTGTGAGCCCGAAAATTATTTATATGTATCCAAAAAATGTGAAAAACTATTGAATACGAAGAATATGGGCAGTTTGGTCCAAACAAAAATTGGAGGCTCGATAAGCATTCAAACGTAGCCGCAAGCCATGCGCACTGCATATATTATATTCTTTAAAACTTTATTACCTGACAAAAAAATTGAAATATTTGTATTTCCTTTTTCCACTTCATTTTTTACGTATGTAAAAACATGTTATACTTGAGACATAAAATAATATAAAATAAAGAACATTTCAACATCATAGCTAGTAAGGATTTAAGGTTTTGTATGAATATTTATTATGATGGGCCGTCACTTTAATTAGGTATCGTTCAGTACTTATTTTGTACATGATTGAAATGGGACTTCATGACGTTCATAGAATGAAACAAAAATATTTTTTGTACTGCAAAAATAATTCATCAAAGTCTCCACAGTTTTAGTAATAACTTTTTGTAAACAAAATAGGTATGGACCTGATAGGTTGTAGGTATCTCATATGTGATAAGTCACCTGGGTAGGTACCACCGCAAAGTCTTTTTCTCCCGCCAATCAGCAGAGTAAAAAAAAAATGCCAAATATAAAGCAACCAAAATCTTTGACTTGACTTGCCTACTATATGGTATTTTTTTTGCATATCGCCGTATATGTAAAGCTCGTACTACAAGTGAAAAGCTTCATGTGCTCTTGACTTTACCTATAATTCATACTTTTCTCATTCTCCATATTATTTCCCCCCCTCTGTGCCATAGGCTGGCGAGGCCACTGGTAAATGCACTGCTGTGTTCCACTTAGAAGAACATTGTAGCCAGAGTGACAACAGGATCTATTGAGACAAAATATCTAATGTCTCAGGATGGCGAGCTCAGTGGAATGCCAAGCTTTGCTTTGTAATCAATGATATTGTTGAGTTTTTCCCCTTAGTGAAACGGTCGTACCACACGAATGGCATACTCGCTATTCATGGCAATAAAAAGGAGGAGATGCAACTATGTGTAGTATATAAAACTGTCTTTACAGTCAGGTTTTTAATAATAAACCACAAATCCAGTTCTGCAAAAGAAAAAAAATCAAGTCATAAAAATTCTGAATAACCCCGCCCAGGCCGTTTGTATACAGCAGATATCAAAACCAAAGCATAAAGTCGATGTCACTGTCAAAGGCGAAATTTGAACGAGGTTATTCTACCGATATTGTATTTGTTTTAAGATGGCGGTGCCCGTTCCAAAGCACTACCAAACAGAGCACGCCTTTCATCGGAACTCCTTGCTAAATCCAAACTTAATTTGATAGCCACATGAGTACAGCTTTGTAACATACGCTAAGTGAACTTACCCATGTTTCTATTACTAGGCATCAATTAAGGATGTGTGCGGACTGCCGTTTTTATTTATGGCATACTAGAAAATGCGATCTTGTTTCACTATGTTCTTTAATATTTTTTGCCTGTTAAGCGAAAGTTAGAGGAGCTTTACTATTGAAATAACTTTACTGTATAATGGCATGAGACAATCGTTTTTCGCTAGCTGAGTGCTGTAAACAACACTTCAATTTCTATTTAACGACATTCTCCCTACTGATATAGTGCATGAAAATATATATAAAATCTGAAATATTCGTACCATACTATAATCTTACCCATATCTACGAGTATGTAGCACGCAGGCATAATTGCATCTAATGGTAAGAGAAAATTTAATACAACCTGAGAATATACGAATAAAGGTATTGTTTGCACGGTAAAGTAATTTGAAGCCAGCCAGTGTGCTATCCATGGTATGTGCTTTTGTTACGCTGTCATTATTTAATTGCATCCGTCTGATCGGCGGCTTGCGCCAGACAACACACGGGATTGCATATCAAATGCTTTGTACAAACGTATTTCGTAATTGACGGGTATATTTCGGGTGAGGTATGAATTCACTCGTGGTTTGATATAATTCTAACGTGTTACACAATAGAATTATAGCATTTATAATGTTTATTGGATACTTATTTTTGAAATTCTGACTTTGTCTATTGTTTTTCTAACAATACCATAGTCATTGCGCGTGCTTTGGGAAAGACGCCGTGTCTAGATATTATATACACAATGTACACTTTTTAATTTTGTTCCGTGTCGTCAGCCAACCAAACAAAGATCATCCTATATTGTCTGGATGCATCATGTTTGGATCATTAAAAAATTGGTGTTTTTAGTATTTTTCTTATTTTTTCAATTTTTTCTCACCACTTTAAGCTTCCTTGGACTTCTACAAATATTTCAAAATCAATATCAAAAATATCGATCCAGCCGTTCTCGAGTGATGCGCGTCAAACATTTGGCGATTCATTTTATATATATAGAAGATACAGTCATAGACAGCCAAGAGAACTGCCGACAAAGTAAAAGTTAAGTGTTAATTTATTTATTAAAATAATCCTTAGTAATAGGTTTTCACAATACATAGCCTCAAAATACGAAAAAAATAGCATTCGTAATATCTAAATTATAACTATGTATAAAGTTTTCAGTAATAAACCAAATCATTCCTACTGAAACCGAACCGAAAATTACACTTGGTTATTCTGAAATAAATTAATCAAAGTTTAAAGGCTAAAAATTAGGCTTTAGTAAAAGACCCAACACAAAAGGTAAAACTAATTGGTAATGCGTTTAAGACTAGAAAATGGTGTTACACACATCAAACATTTTAAATCTTTGTATTCAATTCAAAGCAGTCGTTGATAGGTGTGCAAAATCTCAAATTAATTTGAAGTTTTGAAGTGCTCGTAAATCGAGTGCGAAGATTCCATTACAAACATACATACGAGCGAAGCTTATAAAAGCTTGTTAAAAAGGAGTTAACGTAAAAGTACATCCGGCGCAACAGCACGTCACCCCAGTTCAACTGCGTCCTAACTCCACTGTAAACTGAACTGACGCAGTGAAAACTTACTTTACACGTAATTTTATTTTCGAATCTATTAAATCCTAGTGCTCGACCCGGCTTCACTTGGGTACAATTCGGCTAATACTTTAATCCATCGATCCCTTCAGAACTCCCTAACTCTCCTAATAACCTACATAATTATACTGGGTATATATGTTCCACGTTCGTCCTTAAATGACTTTGATGCTATAGAAATATACGTTTTGGTATAATAATCTGGTTTACAACAGCAATTGTTCCACCTGGCTCATGACAAAGAATAAAGAATAATAACAAGAAGATGAAGGCCAACCTTCACTGAAGAGGCACTCGAGAAGCAGAATAAATTGCTTTGATCCTGATTTAGTATTATATATAATTTTGCGGTCTCTATTCATAAATGACAGATTTCGTTGAGGAGTTAGTTTGACGCCGGCTGTGAAAGGAAATGCCGCGGGTTCGATTCCCGTGCCGAGAAGAATGATTGTGTCTGGGTATTTGTGAGCAGTAAGACAGATAAGTCTCTCGTAGTTTCTCATTCCTACGACAAAAGACTCGATCAGGCGAGGATCAAAACTTTGTATGTGGTTGTTGGGTGTATTTTATTTATTTAATCTTGCGGTGTCTTAGCATGAAAAGTGGCAAATAGAGTAACTCCCTCACAACATTTCATAATTATTATTTATTTATATTATAGTAATGTAATGTACAATTTTTAAGTTATTCATCCATCATACTGGCGTATTTTACTGGCAGTTTTAAAATGTTTTAAACTTGTAAAACCAACAGTAAATTTCCAAAAATTACCTTTTATGTATACTACCTATGTAAAGCTGTTAAGTGAAATTCCCCAAGGTGTATAAGTTTTGCACAAATATGTTTTAACTAAATAGATTGCATTTAAATTTTGAAACTTTCTTAATAGCATTTCAGAACCTTTACGAGTACAAACTTTAACCAAGAAGTGAACTACCGCCGTGTTATTGTGTTTCATATTAACTTTAATAATAAATAATAATATCATTTCAGGGGTTTTCATTTCACAACGTCTTCTACTGTTAAGAGAGTTTAGGCGTAATTCTACCATATCGACTTAGTACGAGTTAGTTGTTTTATTTCATATATAACGTAAAAATGGTAAGCTGATTATCTAAAATTGCTCACTTTTTCAATTACTATTTTCAACATTTATAGCTTAAAAACAATATAAAATTAGCTATATACTCAACGATGGACAAGCGCCTCGCCAAACCCCACCCATTAATCAGACGCTTTTGTGAGCCAATTGCTATTAAATTGAATAAAAACACTTAGAGAAAGCGTGTGATTGACTACTTTTAATTACTTCAGTTTTTAGTATTCGAAGTCTCATTTAAATAGAAGCAAGCTCTAGAATATATGACCTTCAATTAACTCCAGCGATTGCCAACAAAATAAAAAAACAACAAAGTTTGTCTGCTAAACGTATTCGAAGGTGACTTTATTAAATGTAAGCACGCTATCCCGGCAAATGAATTCAGAAGTTACGGATAGAAAAACGATCGGTTTGAATAAGGAAGGAAGGCGAAGGGGAAGACAAGTATTCAACACTGAACACTCTAAACTTTACGAATAAATTATCGAAGTGGGATTGAATTAATGTTCTTCCTTCCTTAACATCGAATGGCAGAATTGCACCTGCCATTTCACGCTCATTATTATAATAAGATACTTGAGACTTGGCGAATGTAGTGAATTGCGATCTTATCGGACCGCCTTCCATGGACCTTTTTCAACATTTTACCTCATTTTCCTAATTCAGTTAATTAAAGGTCGACTGGAGCCGGACAGAATGGCGAATGTAAAGTTTTTTAATTCAAAATCGGTGGATTTGTCTTTATTTATTCATAACAGATGGGTTGAAAATTACATGAATGTTATGAGGACACACGTGAAAAAAAGTATCGAAGTTAATAATGCAAATGTCATCTGGGATGGTGAGAAACATGTGGAATAAATCAAATAAAATAATATGTCCATATCACTCTGTATATTGTGTTTTTTAAATACATTATTATGTAAAAGTAACATGAAATGTATGTTTCACAAATAACATTGTATAATGTAAATTGGAAATTTAAATGCATAATGTAGATTAACACAATACAATGTAATTTCTCCTCACACATACTTGTAATTAATAATTTTAATGATGATTTTTATAAATGAAATCAGTGCTGCAAATTTTCATAAGAAATCCAAAGGCATGGATTCATATTATAAATATAATTTACGATCAGCAATCAAATTTCTATCGTCGATTCCCTCAGAAAGCCTTTGAAAAGATTCGAAAGAACACTAAATAGAAATAGAGGATAATAATATGTTACTGAAAATTTGTAAAATAATAAATAAAATAAATTTTTTTTTAAGGGAATTAACATAACGGCATCATCATCATCATGATGCTGTGATGTTGATAAATTAAAATAAATAAAATATAAAAACATTTTAAATAATCAACATAAGAACACAAAGTGTGTTTTATTATAATTAATAATATATTAAATATGATTTTCGCACGCATGAAGCATGAATATGAAAGCTGCAAATGCGAGTTGATAATCCATTTTCTATGTCTTTTTCGAGCTGTCAGTGTGTAGCAACAATTATTTATTGCGGACGGAGGGAATGTCCCAGGACGCAGCGTTTCCGCTCAACTTACCCACATGATTTATATTCGTATGCGTGAATAATAAAAATTTTAAACTTCACATATTTTATGTGCACGCTAATGAAATTTTAAGCGATTCCTAAATTACGTTTTTGCGTAGCAGTACTGCGGGCAGTAAAAGAACCGTGCGAATAATGATTGTACAAACGACAAATATAATAAATCACTGAATGTGTGTCAGTGTTAGCTGGTGCTCGATCACGGCAAAGCCGCTGAACCTATTAATACCAAACTATGTTGGACAAAGCACACCGGATTATTTCCCACTAAAAGCTTGTATAAAATAAAACAATACACGTTATAAATTAATCCTGGTTTTGCGGTCTGATATTTCAAAACTATGAATGAGTAATCACATAGTGTCAGCATATTGTTACGCTATCTGAATCTATAACAATGGGACAAAATGAATAGCTCCGATCGTTTACTCCACGTGGGAATTTGAGCTATTTAAAGAGCGCTATCTTAGAGTTACTGAAAACTAATAGTGCAGAAATCTGTCCTTCGAAGCTTAAGTAAACAACACATATAAGTTTGTGACACTAAATTCAACTGAAAACTTTTCTGACGCTCCCTTTTTTCAACAAAATGAGCGCTTCACTTTATTCGGCGAGCCTGCGCCATAATAGTCATATAAATAATTCCAGATGAGGTTTTTAGTAAAAGCGGTTTTTAATTGAAAATCTATCTAAAAGGTGGCAAAGTTATAAGCCCCCAAACGATATTTATATCGAAACGTTTTTTATCGGATAATCTTTAAAATAAATTATTTTTTTGATTGAAAATATTTCTGTGCTCGTTCCTCGATGACGCAACTATGTTTGAACGGATTTAGAAAATATCATTTAAATGGTAATAAAGAATTTGAAGACATTCTGAAATAAAAATGTTTGTGTAACCCACAAACACTTATACAATCCGAGGCTTCCCTTATCAAAGTTGTATTTTATTTTAACAACGACGCTTGTTTTTCATAGGTTTCAAAGTATATGCTCTTTACGATAAATAAAAAGAAACTTCAAAGAAACTCTTAATTTAATAAAAAATAAAGATTTAAAAACATTTTCTGAATTTGCTTCATGCATATATTACGTCGCATATTACTGTACAACAACGAAATCTTTATTAGTTGCTTCTTTATGCACTGAAATTAAAAACGCAAAAAACATTTACGAATTTTAAATTATAAAACAAATGAAGTGCTCGTTTATGCAAAACCATGGTTTGTGTTTTTATTTGCAACAAGTCCGACTGTCGGCTTCACAATTTAAGCGAGCCGGTAACGAGCGTAAATTCAAACCTTAGCGAAACAGCTAAAGGACTGCGGACACGGCTAAAAGAACAGGTGTCACACTTAAAAGTCTGCTACAAAGGTGACAGCAGCAGAATTGAGACGGTTTAAAAAAGCAAAATAAAGACTGGGGACTAGTTGGCAACTAATTAACTCGACTTTGGTATCTAGCAAAAAAAGTTGTCCGTTAAAAATTAAAATTGCATGTTATTAATATTTTTAGTAAGAAAAGCAATTTTCTTTTGCTAATTATACTCTCCACGAAGTGACGGAGACTGTAACACCAAGGGTATCGTTTCGCTGGACAAAAGACTATTTTTTATGTTGTCTCTGTGCGGCCAGTTTCTCAGTAAAGGTATTTATTTTACAATTTTATAAAAACATGTTCTTAATTGTTTTATTTTTACAAATTATTTTTTCAATATAAAGCAAAATTATATTTGAAATAAAGTTCATTAAAATTTACGTAGACTAGTACGTAAGTAAGCATATGTTTTATTTCGGTCAAGTTACATATATACATAAGTGGATATACATATACATTCTATTAGATACGCATAAGTTTGTAAATTATGATAAAAACAGTCATTAAGTACTCAATCAGCTCTATTCCGCGACAACCTCACCGTATGGCACAACTTAAGGAGTGACATGAAAAGTCTTAATATAAATAAAATACTACAAAAAATATACAGAACAACAAAATATTTCAGCTTATACGTTTGGTGCGTTGTTACTTTAGGAATTCAATGACGGTTTAGTTGAAAAAAAATTGCTACTATTTTCGCCATAAAAATGTTGAACGAAACCATTGTTTGCAAAATATTATTTGACAATATTGCCGAAAATATTTGCTATTTTTATATACAAAATTGAGTTTTGTCTGTCCCTTGCTTTGTAAACTAATCATAAATGTTACTGTACAAAGAAATGTATTCAAACATTTCGAAATAAAATTTAA
Organism: Hyles lineata; assembly: GCA_030180105.1. Lineage (NCBI taxonomy): Eukaryota > Metazoa > Arthropoda > Insecta > Lepidoptera > Sphingidae > Hyles > Hyles lineata. Next base: position 20,972,328 of record JARJEE010000001.1, read on the forward strand.
AAATACGAACACATAATATAAACCCATAGAGTCCTTCAGTATCTTGTCTAATACATTGGTTTTAACACAGAAATACTTTTATTAACTTCAAAAGAGAATATCACGCTGAGAAGAAGGTATGCAGATATTATCTTTCCGATATCAAAATTTTAAATTAGCCATAAACAGGCTGGTAAAAATATTCAAGTTAATATTTTTATTGAAATTCTGCGTGAAATACATTAGCCTAAAAAGTTTTTTGAGCAAGTAAGATTTACATTAAAGAGCGGGCAAATTTAGCCATTTATGAAATGTTCTAATTTAGTCCTAAGAGCGAGATAGGTACATGTTTAAATACTTTTTTCTACTTTTCGTCCTAACTTTGCCACTACACAACGCCTTTATAATAAAAAAGAAGTCTTAATTTTTTTTATTTTTTTACTTTCCGACGATTCGATTAATTTACACCTCATAGTCTCGGCATAAACCACGGAAAAATCCTTTAATAATAGTTTTATTTCAATCTGTAACATTCGCGTAAATTTAAGAATCCAATAAAAAGGACGTCATAAAGATAGCTTGTGTAATTTTTGCGTGGATAAATATGTAAAACAAATGTACGATGTGAAATATAATTCATTTTATTCTCGTTGCTATTTGCTACAATGAAGCCGCCGATAGCCGCAGACTACTTTATTATAGTACCAAAAATTATACTGTAGTAAACATATTTGGGTTGGATAAAATGCAAATATGAAGTCCCATCTTGATATGATAATATGAAAGCACTTATAGCTAAATATTATTTACCTGCTGTTGTCCGTGCCTCTGTACACATGATAAAGTTAAGCCGTTATCTTTGAAACAGTGCATTTTTCTCGATAAAATCTATACTTTGTCTTTCTACTTTAAACTATCACTCTAGCTGTCAATAGGATCGGTTCAGTAGTTTACCTTCGGCGACGTGGCCAGCGAAAAGCAAACTACTTTCGTGATAAAAGTAGGGGTGAATATTTCAAATGTATATAATATAATATAAGCGCACGCCAATATTGTGGAGGTAAGCAGAGGTGAATTATGTGACCATTCGTGGAGATTATTTCAGTCCTTATTATGATATTGGGTGAGATTATCTGCGTGCTGGACGCACTTTACAATTTGTGGCAACATAAAATAAGATTTTTCAGATAACTAAATAAGACATTCTCTTACAAAAATAATTTTCTTAGCTGGGACTATAAGCTAGGAACTTGTGGCTCACCGTCCATAAACGCTGCTATTAGATAAGAGGCGACCTAATAAACTAAGACGTTGCTTCCTGTATGAGAAGTAGCAGTTTTGTTTCCAACACAGTTGATGTAATTTAAAATTTGAGTATTTGTGCCGGTGGAATTCAGTTTTTACAAAACTAACTAACGATACAGAAGTTAAGTGTGGAAAATATTTAAAACTTAAAACATGTCTCTCTTCTTTTACGCGGTCGTGATCTTCCAATTGACTTTAACTTCTATTCAATTGAAGTTCCACGCTGGTGAAGTTTTTCAATACAGTACGGAGTACCGTCAACGTACTAAGCTTTGCGGCGATGTAATAAAATGAAGGAATTCGTATGGAACAATATGAAACGGACTCTACAAAGTAGTAACAAAGCTGTTACAAGAGAATAAATAATTATTTTCGAACACCTTTCTATTTATACCACCTATATTTTTTATTACGCGAGATATTTTTCTTCGATGAGTTGAAATAAAAAATTCAAAGACTCATTATTATAAATATGGAAGCAGCTTTGAATTATAATATGGAACTGAATTCAAAAGTGATTACCTACACAACTAAAAAAAAGAATTGTCCATCTTATTGCAGATAAAAAATTATAACACAATGAAATATGAACTAATGAACTATTTGATTCGGAAAAAAGAAATTAAATTAAATATTAATAAAGAGATAAACAATGTATTTTACGCCGAAGATGTAGTCCTCTAGCTGACATAATGAAGTGATCACCGCAGACAGTGCACGAGCTGAAAATACGGTAAATTACTTCACCGACCTGTTGAAAAATCGTAAACGTATTATACGTTACCGAGCTTCCAAGACTGAGAGCGATATTTTCTCGAAGGCACATAAGTCGCATTGGTCAGGAAATACTGCAGAGGAAAATAGATAAGTAGATTCCGCGAGGTGGCCGATCGAGAAAATGCCATAAAACGCAATGTAGCAGACTGCCCCTTTGATGAACGAATACACACTTTGCTTAAATAATTCTATTACACAACAAAAAATATTCCATTCTTACAAAAGCCTGGATTGCTGATATAAACATAAAATAGAATTAAAGAAAAGGTAATATCAAATTAAATATTTTAAATTTATAAAATGAGACGGTGTAAACGGCTCATTTTAGGATACGCCGATAACCAAAAAGTGTCTAGAATAGAAAATAGATGTCTCATAACTATGTTGTATGTTGTAGCATTGCTATGTTAGTAACGTAATACGGGCAGAACTTAGTGATGGAGTAATGCTAATTATCGACGCCTGAGGCATTTGCTACATACTTGCAAACACCGCACCCAACTATAAACAATGTCATCGAAGAGAAAGGCATGCGAGTGAATGCTGTATGTTATGCCACTCGGCGGTGCGTTTACGAGACCCAATCAACAGAATGAATATTGCTTACCCTCGGTTCGTTCTTACAGTTTATATAAAAAATGTTATCGGAACGGGTCATATTCCGCCAAATGGTCCGTAGCCTTCGATAATGCACAAGCTACATTAATTCGCTGATAACTGATTTGTTGCCATGACATGTTCATGTATTTTTTTACTTCAATAATTGTCCGACGTGCATGCCATTTGCCTGATAGTAAGCGATACGACCGCTCATGAACAGCAGGAAAATCATACAGCTCTATGAATTACAAAGCAATGTTTGGCATTCCACGGCACTCGCCGTCGTGAGACATAATATGTTAAGTCCCAAAGTGTCCAATTATTACTCTGGCTACAATGTCCTTCAAACCAAAACACAAACATTCATGTGTGCATGCATGCACATGCAACATACATATAAATGCACATTTACACTGCTGTTTTGCGGGAGAAATATACATTGTGGTGATACCTACCTAGGTGGCCGCTTCCATATTAGAGATCTACCACCAGTATATTAGATATTTGTTCTTGTTCACGCATCTGACAATCAAGTCACGTTCACAAAATCTATATTACTGACTGAGCATGAATGTAAGCAAGTTTTAAGAACATCTGTTGCTGACGTCCGAGTTGTTTAAAGGAACGCTTCTTTGATATTTGTTTTATGTGTCCACTCTCTACTATGACGTATGTGAAACAATATCCCTAATTACATGACATGTCACCGAGAAGCCTCTGGAGATGTAAATTGAGTGACGTCATCAATAGGAGCTCCATGTGTTTGTAACAACAGTAATAATTGTAATTAATATGTATTTCGAGGTACCAAGTGAGGTATTCCTTGTCAGGCATCAAGTTAAAACACTCAATGTTAATTTATACATACATACATAAACACACGCAGGTTCTTCCCAGAAGGTGTAGGCAGGAATGTTTCCAGGACCCACCTTTCGCCTTGTGTGTAACGTCCCATCATGTGTTAGGGAGCGAGCCTATCGCCATATCTGTTACAAATGTCTGAAAAAAAAAAAATTCTAAAAAAAAAATTCAATATCCTTTGCCCCGATCCGGAAACCGAACGATCTCGGGTTCGAATCATACCGTGGTACAACTGTGCCACCGAGGCACTAAGTGTAACATATTAATTTATAGTTATTATAATTGAAAACTCTAGTGTTTATTAGAAATATATTATTTTTATCGCAAGTTCCTAAATACTTTTTAATAGCATTTTTCTGAAGTTAAAAGTAAAGAATAAAACAATTCACCGATGTATACATATTATTGAAATATTGTAAAACATTTTAAAGCACCTAAGTAAGGCTTGTTTAACGTTATTTTACGTTCAGACAGACTTCATTATACATTAGGTGCTTTGATAACCTCGTGGAAGCGACGGAAGGAATAATTATTTTTTGCACCATGTCATAACATACTTGGTCCGCACAAAGAACTCGTTGCTAGTAATTAGTTCGTCGCACAAAAGATATTATAACATATTATAAAGAGAAACATGCTTGCAGTGATAAATCATATTCCGTTTATACTTACATACTGTCTTCCTAAAAAAATAATATATTATATTATCAAAACACACTTTTGTAGTTTCTTGACCTAATTATAAAGAGCTTACTAATTTAAGCAACGCTACTTAGCCTTAGGCTTAAGTTACATGATAAACATACTGAAAAATAAGATACAAAATTATATGTGTATAATCATAATTGATAAATCAAATATAAAATATTAAAAATTGGATTCCAAATTTAAAAATACAGCAGACCAGTTATTTTTGAAAAAAGTGGCCCTCGTTGTTTGATATTACCCCTTGAATTACAGCATTAAATTCAATTCATAGCAATACTGCATCTCCACTGGTCCCGGCATGTTGGATATTAAAAGAGCATTCCGTTCATTATAAGACTTAATAAGCAGTGTATAAGCTAATTAACGTAAAGAATGCACCAAACGCTTTCAAAACAGGAGACAAATAATAACACCGGTATTTCAAAGAACAATTTTATTATTTAATTTGTGCATCTTCGTCCGTTATTAAACATTCCGCGATTCACTCTCACTTCGCTCTTGATGTCTGAACGAATAAAAATATTGTTTGTTATGTTGTGCACTTGGAATTCATTACAATGAAAGAATACTCAGCAACATTCAAGACTTGAGGCTTGTATTGCAGTAGACGATTCACTAGTGCTAGCGATGGAATACACAAACATACCGATACTTTTAACTAGCTGCTTAAAAAATCTCATATGTGCCTCCGAAATGTAGTTATCTATCTCTTCATTTAGACACTTAATTCCAAGTGCATAAATATCGACGTAGCGTGCGGATTAGTTAAACTATAAAGGCCCATAGCAGTCTAGGTCGTTAATATAATAACGCTTTCAGGATGTTAGGTCACCTTCCTTTGAAGCTCACTAAATACATCTATAAATGCTCAGGCAGTTTCACTTGAGTGGACTAAGAAATGGACTTTATGCCCTTGATCATAGAATTCTATTTGTTTCGAGAATTTGCAGTGAAAACCATCTGTTTTTACTGGCCTCTACTGACCCGCTGCTTGGCGAAGGCCTTACTTACCTTCCTACCGTTCCTTCGATTCTATGTAACCTTTTCAATATAAGTCACATTGATCCGGCCACCTCCTTTAAGAAATAAGTTACTCACTTAATTGAAATCGGATTCACTGAGGAATAAGGCATTTCCTAGTAAATGTAAAATCTGTCGGATTAATTCTGGAAAAGTTATGTATTTTTCGAAATAGGATTAATTCGACGATATTTTGAAGTTTATGCTATCTGTATTACCTCAATTGTCTTCAGGACTTTAGACATTTTTTTTTAAATTGTATTCTTTTGCGGGATTAAAATTATCAATACAAAAAAATACATTTTATAACAAAAGGAGGAAAGACAACGTCCTAATCGCTTTGAGTTGCTAATGTGCTCACGAGAGTGCATCGCCGTTCGCTGCCCCGCACAGACAAAAGGAGCGTTCCGAAAAGAGGCACGTTGTAGATAATACCTTTCAACTAGAAACCACTGCTTAGGCATTGTGAATTAATCTTATCAATTTGTCAGCTTAAGTTTGTATGTACGAAAGATTGTATATTATTAGATATTATTATTTTTTTTATTTTCGTCATACAGTTTTTGTACGAAGTTATCTTATGATCACATGACTTACAAGATTTTTTACATAATTCTATCATGCTGTGTTAGGGATTAGCAGATGGATGTTATTAGGCTTGTGGTTGATCTAGACTTTGAGCTTATCGAAGCAACTAAAAGACTCCACCATTATGGTCTGTTAACACTAATGTTTCATATTAAAACAACGCTGGTACTACGGATTTTATAGTGGATTACAACTTTGGATTCTGGAACGCAAACTCAACCATTATCGAAAGTTGGGGCCGCCCTCTTAATATACCATCAAACATCGTTAATAACTCCCTCCCTTCCTCGTGCTAATTTCTGAACTCGTGCGTTAATATGCGCCGGTGGTCATATACTTCATGTTTGATCAGCTTACCTACTTACTTACTTTACCATAACATAAAAAAACACACATGTGACAATTATAACGAAAAATAAATTTTACTCACTGAAATAATAATGAATCTGAAAATCAGTAGTGGGCCATGGGATTTGAACCCGCGACTACCGTGAATGGCATGTTGGCAGTCGCGTCTGGTCCGATACCAACAGACCAACACGCACTCATAGTCAATCACAAGGCAATGAAACGGCGAAGGAAAATATACAATATGGTATGTAAATTCAGCCAATCCCACTCGGCCAGCGCGGTGGACTATATGGTCTGACCACTCTCAATTTTAAAGGAGTCCCGTACCCTGCAGTGGGCCGTCTAAGAGCGAATGCAGACGGTTTTAATAATCACTTGTAATGATTGCAGTTTTCAAATACGAAAGCCAATTAAACGATTTATACACGCGTAACTTTTTCACCATTGGAAATACAACAGATAAAAAAAGAATGTAGTATTTTTTCGTGTTAAACACTTGTTAACAAACATTACAAAACTAAAACTCACAGCCAAAATCTAGTTTTTGGAATTGCATGCAACAATACCAGTTAAAGTCTTTGTTTTTTACATACAGTCAATTAAAGCTGCACATGCAACGGATACGAAAGTTCCTAGCGTCGAGAATTTTACGGGCAATTTTAACAACCTGGCCGACAACATCCTTACTGCACATACAAATAACCGAAAAAATATCGTTTGCGGATCATAGAGGAGGGCACTCTTTCAATTCGCCTCTCGAGGGAAATAACTGAGTGGCTCGATCTAAGAAAATTATCTTCGGTGCCTACAAAGAGCCCAGGTAAAACACGTTACTGTTATGATGCTCATACAATCAGCACTTTATACTCAAAACACTTTCTAACTGGCGGTTTTCTCAACGTTGTACGAGTTGTGGGTACGAGTACATATCAAAGTCTTCAGTAAGGAAATTCCTTTGTGGTGTTATTTAATTATTTTTATTTATTATTATTTTATTGAAAATAATTGCGTATAATAATAATGATGTCATCTTACGTAGCAATTATGTTGAAGAATCTCACATAAATATACGTCGTTTTTAAGATGTAGTGTGAAATAAGAAACTTTCGTTTCAAACCACGTTTCTTTTATTTTATTTTTCAACTAGCATAGTCACGGATTATTTTTATTAAGGAAAAAAGTGTACATCAATTAAGCCGCGTAAAAAATCAATACAACTGGAGTATTCAAATTAAATTAAAACTTGCCAATACTAAAGGTAGGACATATAGAGGAACGAATAAAGCCAGGCACAATAGACGATAAACAAAAGCGATTGATTTTGCATGGTGTTAATAAAGGCAGACAAATCCTTGTACGATTTGTAAAAAATAGACCTCCGTGTAAATGGAAAGGACTTGTTCACACAAAACTGAGCCATTGCATCCGTGGCATTTTTATACTTCAGGGCGAATTACAGTGATTTTTTTTAATAATTTCCTATCTGTTTATTTCTGATTTGTCCGTTGCGGATTGAAGACAAGTAGACCTTACATAACTTGTGGAGCTTCAGTGTTCGATGTGAATCCTTTGCATGCTGTTTACTGTCGCTACTAGTTTACCAGAGTAGCACAGATCAGTGGGCAGGATAATCCCAACGATGTTTCCGAAGCAACCAGTCGACTATGACACAATGTTCTGTAAAGTTAGAAATATAAGTAATAAATCGACAGACTCCGCTGGACAGTAAAACGCCGATGGTGGAACAGGAGGTCGCGGGTTTGATCCCTTCACCTAGACTAATGTTGGTGTAACCCACAAATATTTGTTCGGGTGTGGATTTTGTAGACGAAAATGTTTCTTAGTAATAATAATCGCGCTACAAGATTTGTACCTCAATGCATTGATTATTCTAATATGTGCGACTATTGAGTGTATTTATTGAAATATGCTGCAACAAAAAATAATAAAGTCCAATAGTGGAATTACCCAAGATTTAAACAATGATTTTGAATAAGCTACAAAATTTAATTTCTGTTACTTATAAAATCACATAGAGCATGCCCTGATTTCTTAATTACATGGGGCATGTACAAGAATGGGAGCCGGCACAACTTCCGTTGGCATATATTTTAGGGTTTTAGATCCCCTTAGAACCCCTCCCCCCTCTTTTTCCCTCCTCTTCCCCCGCATTGAGTCACTCGGCACCCCTACTGTCGCCTTCTCATTTCCATCTTCACACAGTAAAAAATATTTCCTTAGAAACTTTTATCATTTATTGTTCATTTCACCCTCTTAAATATTATTTAAATCAGCGGGACGTTTTAATGAGTGTTTAATATTATATCTTGTAATCTTTTTTATCTACAATTTTTAACAATGTTAAAATCGTTACCGAACACTCTTAAACGACACTTCAATTTCATTATAGTTTAAATAAAATTCAAATACTTGCATATAATTATTGAAATAAATATCAAAACTTAATTGAATCGTATTCTTACTCTTTTCTCTTCATCCACAAGAAGTTTACTGCTGAACATAGGCCTCCTCCAAGGATCGCCACTACGACCTGTTGGAAGTGGCCTGCAGCCAGCAACTAACTTCCTGATTTTTTTTTTCAAATTTCTTTTTTAATATTTGGGTTCGCGATCTCAATTAAAATAAAACACAGCTCTGAAGAAGACTGCAGAACGTCATCCCAATAGCAATACATTTTTATCGGACAATATTTGTGGTCAGCAGAAAAATAGGTACTTATATTTCACAAAAAACCTTAATAACTTTAACTCCCGAAACATTTCAAGTCAAATAAAATATTTAATACATTACTTGGATTTAACCAAAAAATCAAAAGATGATTTTAGCCGTCTCCGTCTCCGTTGCTTTACCTATTAACTAAGTGCTGTAAGATATTACCATAAGCGTGGCCAAGTTCTGCTTTTTAAGGTCCCGCGCCTGAAAAAGAGAAAAAGATACTGATATAGAGCTACTTAATTATGCATTTGTCTGTGTGTACGATATTTTTTTCTTTAAAATTAAGAGTTATAGAAGTAGTTATATTGAAGTTAAAAACATCAAGCTTCAATGTCAAAACTATAAGAAACTACGTCATTGACAAATCTTCGTGGTTCTTGCAATACTTAGTATTTGATATATTTAATGTGATTATTTTCTAAAAATGATAAACAAAAAAAAATTAAATTCTACAGGTGTTTTCCTGTTTTGGGAAAAGGCCTGCCCCTTAGAATAGAAAATATTTTTTGCGCTTACATATTTTTTATTCATAATTAGAAAGTAGTCTTGACGTGTACCGATTTACAGACAATGTATTTTCCTTTAAAAAAAACTTGTTTAATCCGATTAATCTGATTAATTTATTTTTGTATTTTATGAAATGTTTTTTCGATAGCTGTCTGCTGATGGAATTAATTGAAATCACGTAGGACGATCGCTAATTGGAAGTAAGATAATCAAAAACAACATTAATTATCTCCGAGAAATATTTTTTATGAAGTCCTATTTTTAATGTCTCGCCAAGGTACAAGTTGACTGTATAAGTAACCCTTATAGTCTGCAACAAGACCCTTATTGCTGACAAATGCTCTTAATATTCCTTGATTTGATATATCTTATTTTGTGACAACTATACAATACAACATATCCTTGTGGCCGGCGACAAATAGCACATTAAAATTTCACGAAGTTATATTTTATTTACGCCTCTAGACTTATTTATATCTGATACTAGCGGCCCGGCCCAGCTTCGCCTGGGTGCATATATTTTTTTATTCCACTCCACACCAAATACATGTTGTTTTTCGTATAAACTCTTGTATACCTAAAGCTATCCTACTGTCTGGCTCAATCCCGTCACATCCGCCTGTTCAGTCTCTTCCCAATCCGTCCCGTCGCTTTTCTTTATTATCCATCCCGTTTTATAACGTGCATTTACATTTCGTCCTAACAAATCTGTCATCTATCCCAGCCCTCTCCCGTACCTTCCACTCTATTTTATTTTATGTCCCTTCTCTCCATATACATCCATATATATATACAAATAAAGATTGCCTTATGAATTTTTGTCATTAAAAACTTTAGCGTTTTTTATTGTCCATCCAATATTCCTTCCCTTATTTCAGCACCAAAAAGCTGTTTTTCCAAAAAATATTGCACGCCATTACTTTTTGTTAGTAATAAAGAGTTAAAATATTTTTTTATAGACATAACTTCAGTGGTTTCGATTTTCTTAGATATAACAATTCAACCCTTTTTTACCCCCTTTAGGTATAATATAACCTATCTCAGTCCGATACGATGTACATTTCTATCAGTGAATTATAGCGAAGGAAAGGCCACTGTAAAAATTCGTGATAAAAATGGCATTCGATCTTGAAAAGGAGTAAGTATAACTTCTTATGCTGCATTTACACGCTTGGCCAACCTCAGCCAGCCTCCACCAAAGCCAGCGTGTAAACGGAGTGTTTGGCTCGGCTGGCCTTATGTTTTTCATAGTTAATAGCTTGGAGTTGGTAGACGTTGGCCCAGCCTCAGCCAACATGTAAATCTACCATTACGTGTGAACATTATTTATTTCATTGTCTTATATTAATGTAGCTAGATATATTCTCCTTAGTTTATACAAAATAAATTTCTGAACGCATGCATAAACAATTACAATCAATTAAAATGTCAATCCATTTTCACTGTCAATATTTTACTTCTTTAAAATCTAAAATACGCCACTAATCGAATATTGTGGATATATGTTTTCGATTCGAAACCTTTATTTAAATACGTTCTTTAATTTGAGGGCAGAGTTTACCATATCGACAGGGTGAAAATTAAATGTTTGACAGTTACAAACCCATGAACATATTGTATGGGAAAATCACGCACATTGTTTTGATAGATATGATTGAATTTGAATTTTGTATAGCGGTAATAAAGTACAAATTGACTCTTTGACGTTAGGAACATACCTACATTGTTTAAACAACAGTGAGTGCTTGTTATTTAATATGAACCTTATACAATAGCAATAAAGCTCAAATTGACTCAACGTTTTAGTTAGAAAACGTTTGTATGGGGTAAAGAAAAGGGCTGTTTTTAGGGCTTTTCCGGCAATTATTCGAAATTTTCTCGCCGTAAAAACCATCCTTGGACTTTCACAAACATTTTAAAAAAAGAATCATCGAAATCGGTCCAGGCGTTGTTGAGTTATGCGGTTACCAACACATTTTGCGATTCATTTTTATATATAAGATAAGGACGTACTTACATCTAGACCGAGTTCTAGTCCTGTCACCGGAACACGGAAGTGACGAGCGTAAACTAATTTACACGCATAAAAGTGCAGTTGATTAGTGCAGGCCGTGTCAATTTCCTCACAGATAACTCAATTAAGACACGCTAAAAGCATGCACAAGCTACAGACCCACTTAACGTGTCCGAAGTGGCACCGGTAGTTCCTGTAATTAGCATAAAGCTTTTCTGGGAAACTGCCAAATTTAACAAGATGTGTACACCACTAAGATATCCCTTTTGAGATCGCTGCAAAATTCACAGACACAAATTTCCACAGCAAACAGAAATTCAATCATCCTAACCTAGTTACTACGCGAGTTCTTCTTTCTTATGCAGCCAAACTAACTTTATGTATATTTCTTTTAAGTTTGGCAGACACAATTTAAAGTCAAGGTAAAAGGCCACAAATAAACATATATAACTCGTATTTGCGCGGAATAACCTCGCGAGACCTACGACTTTTCTTCAAACTTAGTTATAGAAAACTTTTCCAAAGCAGGACATCCATGGAATATAATCCCTCGTTGGCTCCGCACGATTCTCCCAGTGAGCGGTCATGGCTCAATAGTATTCGTTATATTCATAAATAACCTTATAAATCACTCACATCAAAGCTGGCCGTTTCTATACTAAAATGTTATGCGCATTTGTCACCAAACGGTAAAAACATGAATGTTTATTCAATATTTTTTGCTGAAAATCAGCAGCGAGGCACGCGATCCTTTGGTAACATTTTTCCGATTCACCCTCAGGTCACAATCTGTAGAGTGCATGGAAACCTCAATAAAGCCTACCCTCGGACTTTGAGATTTTACGTATTTATCAAATATGTGTTTTAAACACGAGAAAATAAAGTTTGAAACCAACAATTTTTCATAAATTTTTGTCTCTCAATTTTTTGCCCAAATTGAAGTATCGTTTATCTACATATCTTACACTTTATTCCAGTGCATATTCCATACAGAAAATCTAATAAAGTTACAGCTTTAAACACAAAATTATTCATCATAGAGGAGAAAATCAGAAGAGTGACATCTTAAAACGTCTCGGGAACAAAGAAAAAAAATTAAACGGATATTAGCTGGTAATAATCACGTTCATTTCTAGGTGTTTAAATACTCATTTTGCCTTAACACTTTATAGTAGAAGGAAGTAATTATTAGAATATTTATTAGATATTCTTGCGGTAAATAGTTGTGGTGTCGTACGCGTGGACATTTCGTCGTTCGTTATGGTAGGCGGCAAATCTAAATCGACAGTAAATCTAGATTCAAATCCGGGTTGAGCAAATACTCCGTACTAGTATGAACGTGGTGTCAGTCGGACTAGTTCCGGGTCAAGTGAAGTGTACTTTTAAGGGAGGTCGATGCAGTGCTATCCGACACTAGCGTACTTCAAAAAATAGTTTCCATAATACTTACTTATCTAATATTTATTGTATGGTTGTCAGGCAACAGCAGAAAATTCCCTTTCAAAATTCAAGTCGTCCGCAAGTAATCTTATGATTACTAAAGTATTTAATCAAGCTCACTATTTTTAACATTCTTATTTCAATTTACTTTTATTTTAAAAAGCTACCTAAAGATTCGAGGTTCTTGGCCGTCAAGCTGTGGGCGGTTGCCCACTTCTTGCACAGCCTTTAGTTGTAAAATATTTAGTATTTTAAATTATTTCATCAGAATCAATATCCATAAATAGAATAATGGAAGGGATCATACAAAAAATGGCAAATACGTTCTAAGCTTATTGTCAAACAAAATATTTACATCAAAATAAAAAAATCATAAGGGTAACAAAAAGAAGAACGAAACGAACGATATAAATCAAAGAGAATCAAAGTATTTGCAGGGAAATATAAAGACATAAACTAGGATTTTATAATCTTATTGGAGTGTGGCCCGAGTGGAATACCAAGTGCGAACCCAACAAAGACATTATTATATAAGTATATACTTAAAAAGATTTGTGAATTTCTCGATTTTTAAAAATCCTGCAGCATACAATGTGAATAGTTTCATAATGAGCGCCATTATGTAGATAAAAAGAAAATGGCTAACCATTGGTGTAATCTTCTTTTATATTTTCTTTTCTTTTTTTAACTCATACAATATGTAAGTTTATCTTAAATGCAAATTACCATCCATGTCGCTCTTAGCGATAAGATCATTTATTGTCATACCTGATATAAGTTCATTTTTCTGTACATTTACGTAAAATTTATTTATATATTCAAATTTTAAGGATTCCATATTTAATCAATTCATATTCTATTACGTATAGTCTTGGATGTCGAAATTTTCACATTCAACGACACTTTTATCCCGAAATAAGTATTTTATCATCCATCAGCCAAAGGAAGTCCACCGCTGAACATAGTCCTTCCACAACGATTTCCATAGTGACATGTTGGAGGCAGCCTGCATCCAGTGATCTTCACCAGGTCGTCTGACCACATTTTGGGTGGACGTCCTACGCTGCGCTTTCCGCTACGGGGCCTCCATTCGTTAGGTGTTTGGCCCCATCAGCCGTCAGTTCTCCGAGCTATGTCCCCCGCCCATTGCCACATGAACTTACTAATCCACTGGCCTATGTCGGTCACTTTAGTTCTCCCACGGATCTCCTCATCCCTGATTTTATGGTCATCCAAAATTTTCTTTTCCTCGTCGTAAGGACGAAATTTTACTGTTGGTAGGTCACTCATATGTGAGACCCCGCCGGAGTAGGTACCACCGCCATGTCTATTTCTCCCGGCAAACAGCAGTGTAAACACATTATTGTGTTTCGGTGTGAATGACATTGTAGCCAAAGTAAGTAATGAGTATATTGAGACTTAACATCTTATGTCTCAGGTGTGTATGTGTGCAGTGGAATGCCAAGCTTTGCTTTGTAATTTAAGGTGTTGATTGGTTTTACCATTGCTCATGAGCAGTCGTATGGCTTACCATCAAGTGAACGACCGTATCGTCATTCATTGCAATAAAAAAACCTTTTCGCTAGCTTACACTGGTTATTAATCCACCACTTTACATAACCTGTCTATGCAGTGTTAAAAACAAATAGGTATAGCACCTACCATATACGATCATGATCTTGTTATACAATTTGAACAAGAGTTGTCTGTGGAACAGTTGTCAGTAACAAAGTACAAGTAGGCGCCGATATTGCGGCGTGCCGTCTGCTAATGTGTCGCGCCGCCAAACATCGACACCAATGTATCGCAACTGTACAAATAATCAACTAGCAGTTGATTTGTTCACAAATAAACATCTAAGTATATAAAATGGTATTCAGGTTTTAATATCATATATTTATTTATCTATTTTACTAATAAGAAATGGCGGGACAACGTGAAAAAGAGGACTGGCGGCGACTCGATGCATGCAGCAGACCTGTGAATACTCCAATATCTTCAGCTTTTAGCTGATTTTAGCGATTTCATTGTCATCGGAAAGAATATGATAATTATGGGACCAACTCTTCTTCATTTATATGCCTATCAACACTAAAAAAGTAAAAATAATTAAAATTTTATATAAAAATAAAATAAAAACCGACTTCAAAACAAAAAACACTAAAAACAAAAAAATAAGTATCACAGCAAATAATAATATTTATTTCATTGTACTTGTGCATGTTGATTAATTTGCTTAATGACTTGAGTAGCCAACAAATCAAAATATATGCGGAACATATTGAAGGCGGGCCGCCAAGTACCCAACATGTAGGACCTATGCCTTATATTAATTTAAATATCTATATGTTTTGCAGTGGTACTTATATTTTTATTACTTTTTTGTATTTAGTGGTTTTTTGTTTTGAAGTCGGTTTTTATTTTTTATAATACGAATGATAACATTTTGTCAACGACAATTTAATTTGGTATAGGATCAGGAAGCAGCAGGTTTTTTTTTTACAACTGACTAGAGTGTAATCTATTTATCTGTGTCAGAAATCGACCCTAGTCTTATAAAATATATCCACGAACCAACAATGGACCAGCATGATGCATTCACAGTATTTAATATCATTTTTGTATAAGCTAAATTCTTATAACCGAAATCAGCTTAATTTACAACAAAAAATACGCCGCACATTTTTACTTAAATTCTAAGTAATAATAAATTACAGGTCCGAGTAAGTTATAGTCATGTTTTTCTCGTTCAGCCATCGTACATTTCACATGTACATAAGTCGTGCCATAATGTTCAACAGTAATGTACTGAGCGAGCGCCCATTATTATCCTCTGGCTACAATAGAGTTTAATCAATTTCATCAAAAGAGCATACTGCGGGACATATTATGTACATATACTATAAATCCGAGCATATTGCAGCAGATGCAACGCGTTGCCAATCATTTCCTATCTAGAGTACTGTGATTGCGAGCGATGCTGTTTTTCGACGCAACAAAACGTGCTTTGATTGCAACATTCATTACCGCTAATCATGCTTACTTATATGGTGTACTTAATTTTTGACGGAGTATTTTTTTTTTTGTTATTGCGAAGTAATTTTTAATACACTACTTCTTGAAATTATGTAAGGCATCCCACGGCGATGTCACATGGAAGTATCTTAAATATAGTATATAAACAACACAAAGATATATGGGATTATTCAAAAATATTTGAATGCAGTTTGAATTGTTTTCAAAATTAAAATGATGTCCTCGTTCAGTTAAATTGTCTATCTACAAAAAAGATACTTGCCCTCCATATAGCATCTGCGTGGACTCCCTGTATAAATGGGTTCAAAAATATCCCAACTTATTAAAATCTTTATGTATCTTTAGCTATAGAAATTACACATTAATTAAGTTTTATGTAATAATAACACCAAAAGTGATATAACTACATTCTCCTTCTGTAATTTAAGTTCTTGTTCAAACATCTCGAATTCTATTTACGCTATAAGATACAAGATGACGAGTAAATATGTTAATGATATTTAACTTCCAACGACATATTATAGTATTCCACCTATCCCATGTGTCGTAAGAACTTCTCTCGCATAACAAGAAATTGTTCTAATTGTTATTGCGTTTACTAGTTCAAAATCGATAGTAATTATTTATTATTATTAGCGTAGTCACGCAAAATGTACTCAATTCCGAAGTTGCTTGCTACCCTAAATATAATTGTAATTATATTAAATATGTCTTTTCACAATCTTATCGATGATAGTGATGTACGGTAAAACTCAATCGAGTTTTTGATCTTATTATTTGAATATTTATAATATGTTTGTATTATTTTTGTAACAAATAAATAAATGAAATGAATACTTTTTCCATCTTTGGTCCAAAGTACTAAAATCAATTACAGCGGGCCATTGAATAATAAATGTAGCAGAAGTTATACTCTACCTATGTACTGTACTTATTAAAGGAATACTGGACAGCGATCGTTTTGTTTAAGCTTATGAGAGCCACAAAATGACGCATAAATGTACCTTTTTTACAATGTGGTATTGAAATAGTTGAATTAAATTATGTTTTTTTATAAAATATGTATGTTTCTGCTTATCTGTTGTGATTGGCAATTTGTTTGTAGTTCATTATATTTTTCATACTCTAACTAAATTTAGTTGGTCTCGTTGCGCATATTGTGTACCTACGTAAAGCCATCATTATCATCATCTCAGCCACAGGAGTCCACTGATGAGCATAGGCCTCCCCCAAAGATTTTCACATCGACCTGTTGGAAGCGGACTGCATCCAGCGACTTCCTGCAATCATAGCCAGGTCTTTCATCTGTCTGCTCATCTTGTAAGGGGACGTCCCCCATTTCGCTTGCCTATATGTGGCCTCTGTAAAGTATGGACTTTACAGAGGCCACATATAGGCAGAAATTTCTATGGAGAAAGAGAAGAAAACAATATTTTTATGCACTCTATTTTAAATACAGTTTATCAGCACCTCATTGCTTGTTTCACAATCAATACTAATGACATTATTCAAAGACACCTTATAAAACCTATTTTAGCTAACGGATATTTTGGTTTCCTCGATCAAACTTAATTCAAAAGTGGTTCGAAAGAGACAAAACTTTTGATAGCTAAAATAGGTTTTACTGTCTATGAATAAGACCGTGACAAGTTAATATAGTTTTTTTTTGTAAGTGACTTAGTATTTAACTTGTATCCAAAAGCATTTTAAGTCCAAGTTTTCAGCGATAGTTACACAGAGCGTAAGATAAACAAAGGTATACTTACTAAAACATGCACATTAAGCAAACATCACCGAACCACTAAGCTAATGAGCTCACACGATAAATCTGCGAGAACTTACCCACCAAATTCTATTTTCCTCGATTTCAAGGCGATAGATTTCATTACGTTTTCAATTAAATAAAGAGCACACACGTGTGTGAACACACAGGAAAGACAAGAGAGGCGGGGGGCGGAGGGAGGGTGTGGACGTGAAAACACCTACAAGATAGTACGTGCCGCGTCCACCTTAATGAACCAAATCAATTTTGTCCATTGAGCATTACGCACAGCCCGTACATGATGAGACTAATAAACGTCATTAACCATCAATGTCACCATTTAAATTAACCTTATACCATTCAGGGTAAGCGTCGATGGTATACCCGAGTGAAGAATACAAAAAATATGTTAATCGTTCCATATTTCTAAGACCATCTCAATACGAAAGAGAATACAAAAAGCGAGGCTGAGTCCCTTGTTTCGACGTTCAATAAAACAATCAGTTTGGTGATCGCGGCAATATCTGCCGAATACTAAGCAGATTTGGACCGAAACAAAGTTGCCAAACTCAATGAATTATAGCAGTAGGCGATTGTGCTAATGAGGGAAGCAGCGGCAGAACACCCAGTGAGGGACACCTAATAGATAACCGATGGATCAATGCCCGCCGAAATTACGAGCCCGCTCTACATAGCTGCGTCGAGGAAGTTCCCATAGTAAAAACGTATTTTGGATTCCACTCGCGTAGTTCACAACGTCAAACA
This sequence comes from Hyles lineata, assembly GCA_030180105.1. Taxonomy (NCBI): domain Eukaryota; kingdom Metazoa; phylum Arthropoda; class Insecta; order Lepidoptera; family Sphingidae; genus Hyles; species Hyles lineata. The sequence continues at coordinate 20,990,777 of JARJEE010000001.1, forward strand.
AAGGAATTAGAGAAACATGATACCATGTTAGCAGTTCAATAAAACTACCGGAGCCGGACACTTTTTTCTTTCATGTGTTGTGCGTCGTGAGCCTTTTGTTCGCTTTTATCGAGTTAAGGACTGTCAATTACGATAACTATATAATTTATATCGGATCTTATGGACGTGAGAAACCGCTCAGATTTAATCCGTTACTAATTGACACCAATACATAGGTAGCGCATGTGGCGACCAGTTCGATAGTACTTTTGATGGTTCTGAACAACTTTTAGTGTTATGCTTGCAAAATAATATAAAAACAAAATGCATCAGCTTAATTAATTTTACAAAAGAGTTTTACTCTCTATTCTGTATGTACACCTAATTGGCAATACAAATATTTGGTTGTATCGCCCAAGTTTACGTCTTAGAAATTAACTTACGTCTTTAAATAAATATAATTAATTAGAGACTTGTTATGCATTAGCTTTTCATAATACAGACAGGATACTTTAGTAGCTGTTAATTATTGGCTATCCGCAGAAAATATACTTTAAAATAAAAGCCAAACAATCCTATGTAATATTCATTACATTTAAATTTATTAAAGCTTACCTATTCAGGTAAGCTTTTATTTTAGATATTCACTAAAATAATACAACTGAGTAATTACATATATTAAGCTTAATATTTTCAATCAATCATCACATTTGTTTTGCTTCTTAATAAAATTGAAGAGACACGGGTATTTTCTTAAATAGTTTTATTCGTCTCCTTTTATTTCTTCCCTTGACATTGTACTAAGATTTCAAATTCTTTGGGAGACCTATGTCCAGTTGTACCTTCTTGTGGCCGACGATGATGATAATGAGGATTTTACCATTGGATGATCACGTTCTTCGGCCAATCGAAGTTCACTGATGTACATAGGCCACAATGATTTCCCTAGCGACGTGATTGGGTGTTTAGGTAAATAAAATATTGATGAAAAAATAAAGTTGCAAACATCAGCTGTTACAAGATAAAATTATCGGCATTAATCCGTTCTGCGGCTATCACAAGCCTCGTGTTATTTTCATACATAATACGTCTGAACCGCAGTTAACTTGTTAAAGCATTATTCAAATGGACAGTACAAAAGAGGAACACGGTAAAGAAATATTTCTAGCGTGTTCAACAACTAATCGCCTGTTAATACTCATCCTGACGATCCTTTGTAGCGGCGATGGATGGGCAATTGTATTTATTAGAGCATGCTGCAGGCCACATTATACTTCTTCCATTATTTCAATCGTTCGAGAAAAGGGGCCATTCATCTATTCAAGTGGAGGGGTGCATTTGTATTGTACTCGTACTTCTTGCAAAACGTGTTGATGAGTTTTGAAATTACCATGTTTTTAAAGTTGTTATGAATTAAAATCATTGAGGTATATTTATTTCTGGTATTACAATATTGAAACAATGATACAATGTAGGAAAATTTGAAGGCATAGTAATAAACAACATAGTCCTTACCCCACACTAAGATCAAGTCTTATGTCGCATCAAAAAGTACGAGAGGCTTTCGATCTCAAAAAAACCCACACCCGAAACCAATACTTGAAGATCACACAAATATTTGTCTGCGTGCGGGGATTGAACCCATAATCTCTCGTTTCACAGTCGGCATCTAACCAACTGCGCCAGTGAGGCTGTCAAAATATATATACCTAATGATTAAGAAAATACAAGAAGTTTGAAACCAAACCAATGCTGGAATCGTAGCAGTAATAATATGAGCATATCATGCATTTAATTATGTTTTCCGGAAAGGTGAATGACCTTATCAATTGTGTTGAATAAATTCAAAACATAGACGGAATAACAACAGCATTCACTGCATATTAGGTGCGGAAATATTAGATACGTTGTCGGGCTATGTTCAGAGTAGTGTTCCAGCGAGTGTTACACAAGGTATTACTGTAAGACCCGCCGTAGTGTCCTAAACAAATGCGCATCGTTTTGCCTACACGCGGTTTCAAGCAGGCTGACTACAAGATATCCACCAATAATTGATGCAGTCTATGTGGACAGGATCCCTCTGCTGCTGTTACAGCAAAAATTGTAAAAAAGTTACATTATAAAACATATTTTTGCCCTGCATGTAAAATATTAACAACATACTAAACAAAGCCTCACTTCGCAAAATAATTAAACCAGCGGTTAAACTTATTCAATCATAGAAGAAAATTATATTTGGCGAGTGTTTAATTCTGTACATTAGAATCTTTTCTATAGAATGTCAACCTGAGCCCCGGCGATAAGGATTGAATAAATTTGATTACAGTGAGCCGACGAGTTGAGGAGCGCGGGCCGCACAGGCGCGGGCGGTGCGTCCGCGCTCCGCCGCCAACTTGTCACATTCAGGCACATCCACTACAATTTGATCACGAAACGAATGCACGATAGCCGTCTCTGAATATCAAGTGGAAAATACAAAGTGTGCGCCAATACAATGTTTGTATTCCAAAGTGAATGTATTCAACGTGATCTAAATAGATATAAATATATCCATCGTGATATAAATTTCCAACACATTATACTTTGACGAGAAACACTTCAACTTCCATCGAAATAAAAACGCTTTAGCCATGCTTTTGCCATTAATAATGCATGAATCGCGTGTTGAAGGAAGGGTCTCGCGAACTGGTTTTCCACTTAGCTAGATGGCTAAGAGAGGCATCATAATGTAGCATTGGTGCGTTTAACCTTAAGAAATAAATATAAAGATCCGAATTAATTGCATTGAACTCATTAAAGAAACCGAGCTCAGTCTGAATAAGAACGTGACTATGTCTATTTTCGGCAAAAAGAAAATTGAAACTAACCGCCTCTGCCGCCCGCGAATACAAATTATAATATCGAAAGAAACCCGTCCCTACCGAAAACTAATAATTTTCATGAGCAAAAATGATTCGGGCGGCCTAAAGTTCTGTCAGAATTCTGTAATAGTAGCGACAAGAATATAATTTACATTTAATTCCATTAATCGAAGTCATTAAGAGCTGCTATCACGGCATCTATTTCAGTGTCTAGACGACATTTTGCCATCGCATTTACTTAACGAATAACTTCGTCGTAGAAAGTCCATTCTCAACTCTGCTTCGCTTTGCCGCCCCGTGTCGGGATTAAATGTTTTAAAGCCAAAACACAAGTTTCAGACGTGTTATCCGGACTCTGAATAGAGGCGCCATAGTTTAAATACATATGAAGTAATTTTAACTTTGCAACTACAAAAAGCTCGGGTACCGGTTGTGGTGATTTTTTTATTAAAATGTGTTACATCACAGGACTCGTCTTACAGTTTTTGCTGTAAAAAGTGTACTACGTCCTCATATAATGCCGGTGGCAAGCAAGCGAAATTAAGTTAATTTTCCATCACTTATGTCTGTTGCTCTTGGCTACGAACACGTTCATTAATCGTAGCGTTCCTCGTGTCGCGGTTTTAAATTTGCTTAAAACTTATATCATATTTGCTGCGTCCCATCGTTCATGTAATACGGCTGTATTAATTTTTGGCTGCGTATTATTCAGAAATATTTGTTTTTAATTACGAAATGAGGAAGTTGATCAATGTTAGTTCAGTGAATATGTATGACACAATTAGGCACATTAAAATAATGCTAAGGTAATTTATTGTTTTATTCAATAATTGTTTAACGATACAAATGATTATCCCGGATGTTACTCACTATTTCTGGTTCCCATCTATCACCATTCGACAATAATTTCTCTTTGTTATAAAATAGTTCTTCTCGCGTCTCTGTGGAATTTTCGAAATTTGGCCCTTCTACTATAGCATCGACAGGGCAAGCATCCTGACAATAGCCGCAGAATATACATTTCGTCATATCGATATCGTAGCGGATCGCGCGACGAGAGCCGTCGCAGCGCTCCTCAGCTTCTATGGTGATTGCTTGCGCTGGACATATAGCTTCGCACAATTTGCAAGCGATACATCTCTCTTCCCCCGTTGGATATCTGCGTAAAGCGTGTTCACCTCTAAAACGCGGTGACAGAGGTCCCTTCTCGAAAGGATAGTTGATCGTAGCGGGTTCTGTAAATATATGCGCCAGTGTCACTGCAAATCCTGAAACCAAAAGTGGATTGTGCAATTTTAAAGACCAGTAGTTATCGCAACTTATTACTTTGAAAGTTTGCTATTCAAGCGACGAGAAGAAACTTCTTTCCACTACAGCGTTTTACGAGCAAATATGTTTCATTAGAGTCGCAATTACGATGGAAATAAGAGTAAAAGTTTGCAAACTTGTCCTGTTTCACTGCCAGAGAAATATGAATAAATTAAAGCGACGCGACAAAGTACAAGATAACCCTAGAAACGGATCGCCGGATAAGTTGGGGGATAGCTTTTGTGAGGCATCTAATCAGCAAGCGACAGCTGAACCGTGGCAGGATTTAGCTAAGGCGGCGTATTCCCGACAAAGCGTTTGTCCCGTATTGCAGTTTTGTGACCCGTAATAAAACAACAGTACTAACCTCGAGCCAGTTCTGTCCAGAATATAATTTGCGAAGCTCGGTCGAAAAAGTCTCTCACAGTCGTCGATGGCGGCTTATCATTCACGTATATAAAATTCACGTCGTATTTAGTACGAGGACAGCAGTAAAACGGCGGGTATTGGGGAGATGGCACATCGGGCGAGGATCCCTGCTCGGCGCCGCGCGACACCGGCGGGAACGGCGGACACGGCGGGCACGGCGGGTTCTCCGGGGTGCACGGATTGCCACTGCTCCACCGCCGACCATCCATCAACGCCTTCACTGTCTTCGATTTATTGCAATTGTAACAACGCCTCACTAAAAACATTTCCAATCGTGTATATCATACAAGCGCTTGTAAATGAAAATAAAAAGGCCCACAATTTGTTCAGATTGAATCTACGCGTCAAGATTTTATGTCAAAATTACTTATTTTTTATGACGTTATTAGTATAAAGGTTGCACTATTTTTTTATTTATCTCGTAAAACTTGTACAGCTACGAGTATTTGGTGAAATTGACTATTGGCTCTACATAAATAAATCATTGATAGTAAAATACTGATGGGCTACAATGTATCAGCATTTTTTGTGTCATTCTATGAAAAACAATACTTTTATTACGGAATAAAAGCCTTTTGAAGCATGTTATTGGGATTTTATTCAACTGAATATCGTAGTAATAAAGTGTAGAATGTGAGAATATTATGATTGTGATAGTGCCGTTGTGTGCCTTTAGAAATATATTTGAAAATGGCATGAAGATGCGACCGGACATTCTATTTTCCTTTCTATTTGCGAATAATTTGAGCAGCCGAGAATAGTGTTAAAGTGGGTCGTGACTGGTGGATGGTGGCGGCGCGAATGGTTAACTATATCTCGCACTCCAAATGGACTTGACGTTCTCTATCCAATTTAGCATCATTTGCATTCGAATCTCGATATTTTATGTGATTGGACGGAAATTGACGTATTGTATTAATGTATTCAAATTAATAACAATGTGTGAATTAAATATAAACACGTTGTAGTGGCGTTGATTGAATAATGGTTTACTAATGGACGACTAATGCGAGTAAATTATTAATTTAAATAAGGTGGGAGATATCATCAATATTTGGACCCACGAAGACCATACACGATGGTTGCCAACCAATAATAAATAATAAATACAAACTCAGATAAATATTATATTCAACACCATTATTTCTGTTCTTTCAAAACCTTCTACTTACAAGGTCACAAGTTAGTACAGGCATCATACGAGCTTTGTAAAAATCCACCAGCGAATAGTAAAAAAGACGAGTTTTATCTAAGCGATGATTATATTTATGAAGTTATGATGTTAAGCACATGTGCGTACTTGCGTTATCGAGAAAGGGCTCGTCATGTGTTCAGGCTGGTCGTTAGTTGGTCGTTATGCTAATAGCTCCTGACATAACGTGTTCCGACACCGATATCACACGAATTATTTCACATACACCCGTATCATTCACAGCTCATTCGTACTGCTCATTGCGTCCATTAAAAATATTTATAACCGACAATTACGTTACCGTTCATTTATCAGCCACTCTACAATTAATCACAATATGTTAAATATATTAATTCCATTCAAACATGCCTTTATTCAGTACACGCTGTATAATTTTTATTCCAGTTCTTATGACTTGGCGTTCCTTGCGAGTGGTGCGCTTTTGTAAAAAATAAGTGAACCGTGAAAATCCTACAAATGGAGTGACCTGAGTGATATTACGATGTGAATCCAAATGCTATAGGACATCATTTAAATGCGTTTAAGTGTAAAAATTACGTCTTTGAACGGCTAAGTAGTGTCGTATGTAGTGGTGAAAGATTAAAAAGAAATTGCATTAAGACAACACTAATGGCACACAGTCTTTGTGGCGCAGTTGGCTAAATGGCCCGAGACAAATATTTGGGTGATCCATACATGTATTTGTTTCGGGTTTGGGTGTTGTGAGACTGAAAAGCCTCTCATATTTTCTGACTCTATCTTAGTGTGGAATGAGGACTCTGTATGTGACTGTTGGCGTCATCACAGAACAGTTGAATATGGGGCGTCATGGTAAGCTTAAAGAATCGTATTCATTCATATGAGAAGCATGGAAACCGTAAAGGCTATATTCATAGACAGTTGTAAAAACTATTTAGAAATCGAATGTTTTGTGTCTTTCACACGACTTTCGAATTCAGTTTGAGCGAAGAAAACAAACATTCGATAATGAAAATAGGTTTTAGAACTGTCTCTGAATAAGGCCGTAAATCACTGAATTACATTAACGCCCTTTTTCCATGACTGTTGTAACTAAGCGATGCGTTTTAAAGGTGAAAGAGGTGATTATGGTTTTTTATAATATAATTAATAATTAAAAATATCAAACGTTATTTATAGACATAACTTTATCCCATTAATACTTAATTAAATCTGTGGCCCTCGAATGTTCCAGATGTGTGGGCGAAATTATCTGTTTAAAAAACATCCGCCCTCACGTCATGTATATTAACATAAAAATATGATATAAGTTTAGAATCAGTGACCCGTCGACGAAAAATATAAATAAAAAAAAAAGTTGAGTGGTGTCAAGGGACACTGGGATGGAACGAAGTTCCTTTCGATTAATTAGTGAAGGAATTGTAATAAAAAACAATTTTTAACTTATAATAATATTTTTTTTAAATTATTAACAAATATAATGTAATATAAACTTAATCAGTAGGCTCAATTTCAGTAATAATTGGCAAATATACATAGTCAAATCTAGGGTTGATGATTGACAGCAGGGTAACAAATTAAAATTATGAATAACGGTAGAATATAAGTCAATGATGAATAATAATAAATTTATTAAAGAGCATCGAAAATCAATGTATTACGGTTTTATTATGTAATTTGAATTATATGTCACCGTCAAAAGAATCATTTGGGTATCACCATCATTATGTTTTTTTTACATATTTATGCAATTTATGTTTCTTTTGTACCAATTTGATTTATGACATTTGATGAAAATTTGAAATTGTCGCAACGTTTCCCACTTAATTTTGGGCTTCAGCGTATTCTTAGTTTTTACTATAGGCTTTAACATTTATTAATATCTATTTGGATATTTTATTGCCTCTATTAGAGCTGTTAAATAAAATGTATGACATCATTTTCAAATAAAGAAATAAAAAACGATTGTCAAATGTTTTTCGTGCCTATTTTTCGTGAGATTTTTTCCGCCTAGCCCCCTTTCACACCGCGCAATAAGGAACTTCGTTCCAAAACTTCGTTCCAATTAAGAATAACGTAATATATAAAAATAGCTGTCAATTGCTATCATCGCCTTCTTGATGAAGTCAACTGTTTTTCATTAGAACTTATTGTTGTTTATTTAGTCCTTTTGAATTTGTTCGACAATTAACATTATAATAATTCTATTGACAGCCTCCGTGGCGCAGTGGGTGAGGCGCTAACTGTGAAAGAGAGACCGTGGGTTGATAAATAAGCATCTACATAGTTTTCATTTGTCTTCCCAAAAGACATCTCGCCAATTTTTGGAAGCGGCCTGTAACTGGCTTGAGTGCTTGTATATACTACTCGTACTTACAATATTTTCACTGGTTTTCACTGGTGGTAGGTCTCTCACATGTGGAAAGCCGCCTGGGTAGGTACCACCGCAATGTTTATTTCTCCCGCCAAACAGCAGTGTAAATACAGTGTTTCGGATTGAAGGACATTGTAGCCAGAATAACTACTGGACATATTGAGACTTAACATCTTATGTCTCAGGATGGCAAGCGCAATGGAATGCCAAGCATTGCTTTGTAATTCAAGGTGTTGTTTGATTTTTCTACTGTTTATGAGAGGTCGTATCGCTTGCCATCAGGCGAACGGCAGGGTCGTCTCGACATTCAGCGCAATAAAAAAAAAATCGGAAAAAGTTTTGGAGCGACATCCCAACAAAATTATATATTTTTTTATAAAATAGAAACTATTTTCGAACATCGAATTTTCATTATTTTTAAAATAAGTAACAACCTTGTCGATTTTTAACAGTTTAATTTTTGCAGTTTTTTTGTTATTACGATTATAATAAAATCTGAAACTAATGCAATTGTATGTGACGTATTAAATTAAATTAACACTTTATAAAGCCTACGAAGACATCTATTACAGTCACTGAAAAACACATCATACTGCTCTGTAAATTAAAATATCCTATTACAATAATTAGCAGTAAGGTACGAGTCATATCTGCATAGGCCTCCTTCGATAGGTAATAATGATCTTTGACTCGGCCCGAACGGTCCCCATTAGCCGCTGATCGCAGGTCGTCGCCTTGTCGCCGTGCGCCCTGTGTTTCAGACACTTGGTGTTCTCTTTAAAATCCATTGACCTTGCCTAATAGTCAATTGTGACGATAATCTGCTATTGATTCATCACTTTTATGTACCTGGTTAAGTGACAACGTTTACCAAATGGGTTATCTTTTTCTATCTCGATAGCACTGGTTATGTGGGATTTTTCAAACTGTTACATGTTATTCGTCAAATAAAATATGTGAGAAATTAAAAATTTTGATGCCTGGTTAGGCTAGTTTAGAACGTTTTTTTAAGGTCAATTTAAAGATTTTATGAAGATGTATGAATACAATTTTGCCAATGTATCACTTTTATATTAAATAAGTTCAAATTAAACGAAAGATAGAACGATCAAACAATTTAACTAATAAATTAATTTATCACTTAAAAATGAATGATTTAATAAAGCAAATTCTAATAATGATATGAAGCCGGATAGAGAAAAATAAAATAAAAATAGTCAATAAGATGGCAAACGTCGTAAGACAATTCATAAATATTTATTTCAGTAAATGACCAAAACTATGCCCACTCACTTAGACTCGCTGGATCTACTCAGAACTGGGTTTAGACATTAAGTACCTACTGTGTGTATTGACCTCTCTTAAGTGCTATTTCATTGCCAACATTAGAAATAAAAAAAAACAAGTATAACGTTAACCCACCTCTTCCCAAATGATTTCAAAATCGGGAGCAAAAGAAACAACTCGTTTACCAAATGAGTATTCTTTATTGGTTAAGTGAATATGAGTACATACAGATACATAAAGTCCAAAGATACATTACAATAAATTATTTTCAATCCCAAAAGATGTACAGCATTAGTAACCGAAGTTGTAGCTTACCTACAGTAATGGAAATGTGAAAACATTATTCCAAGGAGAAAGGACAACAAATAAATATTCAAACGAATATTACAGAGTTTTTAGGTATTTGTGTTACGTGGACTATAGACCGCTCATAAAAACTATTTAGATATCATACACCGAGCCATTAAGTGTATAAGTACTTACGTACAGTGAAAAATATCGTAAATGGGTGTTGTATAAGTATTTTACCATAATTTAATTAATATGCAAAAACTGTTTGAAATGTGTTCCATTTGGATAGCATTGCGGATATTTATAAGAAACTCCATTAAATATTAATAGTTCATCAGACTTGCAATGTCTACCACTTTTGGTGACTTTCACTAACTTTTTTTTTGATCATTATTGTAGTCGTAACCATAGTATGAAATATCAATCCATAAAAACTTTGAAACACAGGGAATAAAAACATTTAAGTAGCTTGTAAGTGTCTATAATGTTAGGAAACGGTTATATACGCATTCAATGAAGACTAAAAGTCCACAGAAATTTCATTGATCGTTTCAAACATTAATATTATTTCCTTTCAAATATTATAATAACCGCATTGCCGTATATTTTTAATTGTCAACTTTTTCTATTACAGTAAAACAAAACAGTTAGTAATTTCAGATCCAATTTATTACTCCTATCATAAAATAAGTTTGGACTAAACTTTGCATTTAAACTTCATAACTGGAACATTCAAATAAGCATTTATTTAAAACTATAATGACCATCCACGAATGTAGATCAAATAGAAGTTTGGGGAATAATTTCACTGAGTTTCAGGTAAAAACGTTTACGATGAACACACTTACAAGCTTGACGTCAAAACCTAATATTAAATTTTGAGCAAAGTTTCATGTTAAATAAAATATTCAATATTTGAATATTCCTTGCAAGTCGAATGCTTACATTAGTCAGTGTTTTAGTTTTATACCTCACTAGATGTGTAGGTATGCTTCGCAATATAAGAGGAGACACTTTTACTGAAGTTTTTAAGTTCCAAGGCCGAAGGTATTTTTTCACTAAGTCAAAAAAACCTACGCAAGACAAGGTTCGCGCGAATTTATGAGCAAAGTTGATATTACTAACAGAAAAGTGGCAAAATAAAAATGTAAGGCGCCAAATTCATGAGTTAATTTCTTTACCGCGTTTATATAACCACATTTAAATGCACAAGTTTTGGTAGACTAGATCTGTTAATACAAGTACTCGTACATGCTACAATACAAAATTATTCAGTAATATTAGATAGTGACGTGCTGTTGAAAACGCCTTCTTAATTAATCGCTATATCCAAGAATTCCTAATACAAGATAAAAGATATGTATTTGTTGACGTGATATAATCACCCTAAAAAGTCAACCACATTAACAATGCAATGTTTTTACATAACGTTGTTTACAAGTCCGCCTGGAGTAACAATACACCAGACACTTTTGATTGTTCCGCTACTCTTGGTTATTATTTGACAAAAACAAAATCATTACGTTCACAATATTTGGAATCTGCGATAAATAAAATTACATTTGCAAGCATTATAAAAGTACACACAATACTAAGATACTCGTATTCCTATTATATTGTTTTATTTTCTAACATTCAAAATACAATAAGTTCACATAGTTTCACATCTTTATAAATTACTTATGACTAAGATCCAATAACATATTTCTCCAAAATTACGCCATACTCTTAAACAATAACAGTTAACTTGTTAAACTCATATATAAATCGTCGTTCTCAAACGCATATATTAATTCTACAGAACATATAAAGCAAGGTATTTTCGATTATCTAATGACTTTAACTTAATTTCGCGATGATTTCGCCATTTGGTTAAAAAGTGTAAGTGTTAACAAGTTAACCATTTATTATTTACATAAAATTAATTATCTTATATATTACGAGTATTAGATGTTTAGTTTGAAACTCCTTGCCTATAATATAAAAACATTCAAGTATTTTAAAAATACAGACACATTAGAAATATTGTTTTTAGTACCTGAAGCACTTAGTACAAAAACTGTATGAAAAAAGAAAATACTAAGATTTTGACAAGATAGTAAAATATATAAAATATTAGATAGGAAGATGCTGATCTTATTCTGTACCTTATATGACACATTATGTATACTGTATACAATATTACTTATATATTTTATCCATTGTTAAAAAATGTAATGATTGTTAAAATAGACACGTATATTTTATCCTAGCTTATTAATACCACAATAATTTCGTACCACAGTCCATATCATAATCATCAAAACAACCGTACAAATAACACGTCCTGATGGTTTGCTCTAGTCCCGATTTATCAATGCGATTTTTCTTGGTACGAATATTTTATCTTGCATACATGAATTACTTAATAATAGATTAAATACAGTTTTGATTAAATTATATAAAACACTGATTTTACAGCTATTTGGTGTTATTCTTACAGAGCAATCGTCGTCAATTGCTAGAACAAAAAAAAAATTAATGTGAGGCCTGATCTAGTTGGCTTTGCATAGACCTAAGATGTTAACATTTCGCTCAATGCTGGCTGGCCTTCTAAAACCAAATATTATTATATTTTTATTTACTTAAACTTTAATACATTCTGTTCCATATTTATATAACATCTATTTAGTCACATGCCATTCGTATTACAGTGGGAATATTAAGAAACTGAGTTCGACTGTGAACAGCATCGTAAGAAACCAACAGATTTCTCGCTACTCGTCGAAACTCAACTTCGGCGACCAATATTATATTTTTAATATATTATACATTTTATGAGCTATTATTATATATTTCTCTGTGCAATCGAATCGAATCGAATTCCTGTACAGTTGTCGTCAATTGCGAGAATTTATTTCCTATTTATAAATGTTTTATAAGAGAGCGCGTAAGTAGTCTAGATATTTAAATGAACCGGTAAATTACGACCCAATGACAGTCTCTTATTACCAAATTCTTGCTTGATGCATAATATAAATATTCTGTTGATAACCTATAGTTTTATGATAATACATAATCAATTATTTTCATGGCTACAGTCTATTTGGAATGGTGACCTGCGTACAGGGCAATTGTATTCAATTGCAAAAGAAAACAAAAAGGTTTCAAACGGAGACCAACGCTAAATCCCGTCACTTGCTATCAAGTGTCACAAGCCCAAAATGTTACGAACAAAACATTATGACAATGGCTACTCTAATATCGACAGGTTTGGTGACGACGCTATCATGACCATGACAAAAAAAGTATATCTTAACTCTCTGTCTGAAGGTTGCTGTCAGCGAATATCCACAAGTATCTAAAAATTTACAAAACTCAACATAACACACAACATTAATTTCTGCAAGAAGCACTCATAGCAAATGACGAAATGTCAGTCTTCTACAAATAAAACACATACCTACCATATTCCTTCGCTATATAAAATATCTATATTCAGCTCTTTAAAAGGAAGTCGAATAAATATTATGTGAAATATTATTGAAATACAAGATTAAAACAAAAAATCTCTCAAAAGTAAGTCCAGTACTAGAATATATAGATGGAAATTAGGTTGTATTGTTGTGTCAAACGTCGGACTTCTACGAGTAATAACATGTATGTACATAGCATTCTGGATATATACTATTTTATTTATAACCTAACATTGATTCGGTGTTCAGCTTACAGTGATTATTAAGAATAAAATGTCTCAAAAAGCTAAGTGACAGACATGGAAGTAATTTCGAGAATTTGCCTGCTAATTGTCAGACTTTACAAATAATAATATGTATGTACAATTGTGCATATTCGTATAACATTACTATATGTCCACGAATTTCGATAAGTTTCTACAGAAGTGCAAACCACGACGTTTACTTTACCATCACAATAAAATTCTTACAAGAAACACTGATAGCAACAGACGAAATATCATTATTCTACAAACATAACTCGTACTGTACTGGTTTCCATTACATGCAATATCTATTATTATTTTCTGTACAACTAAATCAAATTGGTGTTCACCTTACAGTGCAATGTTTTCAATTGCAAGAAATATCCTTATCACTGAGTTCGATGCTACGTGACATAAGTGATACTACAAGCTAATTATAATATTCTTGCCAAATGCAGGAATCCTAAAAATAAAACATGTAAAATTTATTATAATACATATTCATACGTCATTATTGTTTTAGTAACCTAACATTGAATTGGTGTTCAGCTTACAGTGATTATTAAGAAAAAGAAAACAAAAAATGTCTCACAAATTGACTCCCATTCGTAACAAAGATGGAAATAAATTTGTAATGTCCGGCCACTTATCGGATTCTAACAAATAATATTTATTTATGTACAATATATTATGTATTATTGGTATTAACTTTATGCCAGCGTATGTCGACAAGCTCTTACATAAATGCACAATTTGACATATACTCGTATTTTACACTTATAACAAAATTCTTAGATGAAGGTTTGTTACAAGACGACGAATATCTGTCTTCTACCAAAAAGCCCCTTGCAATACTGTATTCCACTACATGCAATAATTATAAGTAATATATGTATTCTCTGTACAACTTAATCGATTTGGTGTTTGCCTTACAGTGCTCAATTGCAAGAAAAAACTTAAAAATATCTTAATAACTGAGTCCTATGTCCTGCCAGATGTAGGACTCCTACAAATAATAAATGTATGTACAATGTTTAGAGTATATTTATGCGACATTATTATATTTGTAATCTAACATTCAATTGGTGTTCAGCTTACAGTGATTATTAAGAAAAACAAATCCCAGAATGTGAGTCCGAAACTATGGTTAGACGTAAGATCGTAATTTTCCTGCCACATGTTCGACTCCTTAAATAATAACTTATAATGGAAATATCCAGAATTCGACCGAAAACGAAGCTAGGTGGTAATTTTAGTGACAATAGACACAATACAACTAAAAATTCGAAAACAGGAGTGATGATTTTTTTGTATTTTTTAAATATCATCGTGTTCGGATTAAATCCTGGCGACCCACAGTTTTTTTAAAAACAACAGTGTTCAACAATGTTATTTTTTTCAAAAAAAATTTTAACCGGTCATACTCGATAGGTATAAGTAATTGTTTACAAAAAAAACGTTAATTCTTTTTCGGAAAATTTTGTTGAATTATATCTGGAGTCACTAAAACTATCACCTGGCTTCGTTTTCGGTCGCAGTCTGGATAAACCCGGTATATTCAATATTTGTGTACACTTAGAATCTAGTATTGATATTGAAATCTACATATTATTGTGCTATTATTATTGGTGTTCGGCTTACAGTGATTGTTACTCATAACTATATTATGTATTGTGATATAATTATTATTATTTATGGGAATATAAAATATGATATTTCCTATGAGTACTTATAATTATTGTGGTTACGTTCTTAGCATACTTATATAACATACATACTAGGTTGCATGAACCGATGAATATAGAATAATAGCATCAGTTAAAATATTCATAACCTTTATAGATAGAAAAATATACGATAACTTCTATGTATGAACCGAATATCAGCAAAGTATAAAGAAATCAATTCCTTGGAAATGATTACGAACTGAACTGGTCGTGATAATTACTTCATTGCATGTGAGTATCGATGCTGACGTCATATGACTTGTGAATCGCCAAATAGAAATCCGAATAATATTCCAGACTCTAATAAATTAACATGAAATAGTAAGAATTGTTATCCACATGTAAGTAATATGTGCACTGATCGTAGGGTAAATTCTATATATAGCGATTGCCTTAATTCAATTATTTTTTTCTTTACGTGCGATTTGACCATTAAAACAGTTTAAATTACTATCAACTAGTAACCTACATACTGCCGTACTGAGAGACATTTTAATGTCAATTGAATTGTTCCTTAGTATAGATTATCTTTGTAAAATCTACGCTGTATAAGTAATGATTTGATTGACACTAAATATATATTATGAGTACGGCAGTTAGAGACAAGATTGGTGGAGGTCTTAATAATCTATATTTTGTATTACTCATTGTATTGTAGTATCATTTTAAGAGCTTTAAAATAAAACCTTTTGTTTGTAAACACCAGTACACATGATACATGCTAGCGTACGGTACACTGGTCGTAACTTTTTGTCTATTTTGTTTTTGTATTTTTATCCAGTGAACGGCCTGATAGCAATGGTGCATCCACAACAAAGTTAATTTTGTGAAAAAACATTGTGCAACAATGGTATCGATTGCTACTACGTGTTGAGAACATGGCAATATGTACTAAAAATAAATAACATGTTGTTATCAGATGTTAATGACATTTGGAAACATTGCTCAACAAAAAGCAACTGCCGTATGGATGCAGTTAAGTAATTACCGCCGCCCATGAATAACACTAACCGGAGACATATTGCTAGACTATGAAAATATGAAGAGTAAGGAAAAGAATAAGAATGGGTGGAGGACAGGAGTATAGGGCCTCCAGTAATCTCACTCACCGAGAAACACGACAACAATGCTGTCGCGTCAGGTCGTATGTTGCGAGACAGTGGCGCCACCCTGATCCAGCCGGCCCATTCAAACTGTAGCTACAGTGTGGCTCTACCACTTACAAAACTCTCGTAGCCGTGCAAGTGGCCAATCATTCTGTGCGATGCGTAGAACTTTGTGAAACAGACAATTACCCAGATTTTCAAGATAAGATAATCTAAATAAAAATGTGTAAAAAATTAAACTAAATCTGCGATAAAATCCGTAAAAATTAGTTTTATTTCAACGAAGTAAACTATTTTTAGTAAATTTTGAATCCATAAGCATATTTTCTTGCATAAAAAAATTAATCATTTTAGAAATAAACAAGAATATTTTGTATCAATCCCTAAAATGAGCAATCACTAGAACGTTTACCCTACCTTACCATCTAATACAAATTTTGGCACATGTCCTTTACTTTTTGTCTTAACTTCATCCAGTGAATGTGGCCGGTCATTTAGGTTACGCAATTAATTGAACTCTCGTAGGTAAAGAGGGCCCATATATTGTTACATAATGTAATTATAAATTAATGCTATAAAACGTAAGATTTACATTATCTGGCTAATCTAGCAAAGAAATTATCTATAGTTGTATTTGAGTTACCATTTCATTACTTTATTTATTATTTTTTACTTTATATTGGTTGTGTATACGTTGACTAATAATATTCACAAATGGTTATGCAATGTGATTTTAATAATAGACTTTAAATTTTTCCAATATAGCGGCGCGGGCGGCACGGATACGAAGTGACAAAGTAAAAATTCAGAAATCTCTATCTAGGAAATTAAAATATTTTGGAACTGCCGGAAACTTTTCAAGTAAAGCTATCAAATGACTGGGCTATCAGGCGAAGCTGCCACCTGAATATTTATAGCCCAATCGAATTATCTTCTTACAAAGTAAAATTAGGAGATTAAATTTAATTATGTTATAATTATGGATAATCTTATGTGCGCTTTAGTGCAGGTTCACTAGACACATCACGCAAAACATACAAAAAGAAATCACAACAAACTGATCTTGCAGTTTATGGCAAAATCTGGGTATTATCCCAGATTTTCGTTATAATTTAATAGTTCTACACCAAAAATATTAGGATTTATTTTGTAATATTTATACGTACGTTACATCTGACCTATCTCTAAGTCCATTTTATTCTCTACTACTTTTCTATAGAGTGACGAGGACGATTGCTGACACCAACGTCTTCTATTTGTTTTATCTATTTATTAACTTTAATTCTAATTCAATATTATATCGATTTAGATTTTTTTGCGTGTTGTTCAGTGTCATTCCAAATTGGTCTAATTTTAGTTCCATTAATACCGGGCCGCAAATTTAAAATATATTTTTTGATACAACAAAAACACTTCAAAGTCAAAAAAATATTCCATTAATATGTTGAGTTTTATATTGAAGTCTTTAATTTGAGGAATAACACAAATTACGAAATTGATGTAAAGCAATACTTCATTACGTAACAGTGAAACCATTTACCTTAAGAGATCAATATTATTGAAATCCTCAAATGTACGACATTTCACTCACTGGACTACAAACTAACTCCTAGCTCGCTTAGCTGACTATTTACTTCCTATATATACATATAGCTAGAGCTCTAAAATACCACGTAATATATACATGAAACTTTTATAACACATATTTATTGTGCAATAGTGAGACAATCTGTTATTACAATCACTATTTTAAATCAATAATAATACTGTTATATATACTGGAATAGTGCGTAATATTAAGTCGTTAATCGAAACAATACTCTTGATTTATACATTGTTATGATCCATCTAGGCGTATATTAATTACGGCATACTTGTTATTCACTTGCAGTATATTGTAAACTGGAATAGATAGAAAAAGATATAACTATAATATTATGAAGTGCAATAACGTCAATAGACGTGAAGTAACTGATCGCATCGCAATAATCCGTGATGTACATGAAACTCGACGGTTGTCGTATAAGGTCGTGCTTAGGGTAAATCAAGACCGCTACTGAAAACGAAGCAGAAAAGGTAGTCTTAGTGACTTCAGAGACAATGCAACTTAAAATTTTTCAAAATAAAGCGTCATTACATAGGTAAATATATAGGTTTTTTTAAAATAATTGTGTTCTCTTTTATTTGTATAGACGCTATGGTATGGAATGTTTTCAATTTTTATTTGAGCATAAACTATGGATTGACCGCCCAAACGAGAAGATATTTAAAAATTCACAAAAAAAGTCGTGATTCTTTGGGAAGTTTCTAGTTGCATTGTGTTTGTAGTCACTAAAAGTACCATCGGCTACGTTTTCGGTAGCTATCTCGATATACCCTGTATAATTGAGCTTGATGGGACTTGCCCCGTCTCTTAGTGTTCGTTCACACCGCAAGCAAGCACTTAGTGGCTCGTTACCTCCGAGTGGAATACCCTCGAGTGAAGGCGAGGCACGATCGGTGTTAATACTACCAACGCTTCCCGTAATTATATTCGTTCGATATCACTGGCGCAGTTAGATAAAAAGCCCGCTGTGATACAAAAGGTCTACGGATTTTTTTTCGTTGACAGATGTATATTTCTTTCGGGTCTAGGTGTTGTGAGACTAAAAAGTATCTCGTAGTTTCTGGTACCTATGATGCCTCGTTTATTTAATACTATTGACCAAATCTATGTTATCATTATAATTTTAATATTACTTTACTGGACAAGCTATATGCCTATCGCTTGCGGTATAAACGCACCCTTAGAGATCTTAAACTTAACAGGGAAACAAGATCATCCGATGCAGTTTTTGAAACCAGAACTTTTCAGAATTAATTAAACAAAAAAGTAGTTAAAGTTTTGCATGCTGCTGGATAAGTTCGCTGTTGTACATCACTTATAAACTAACAAAACACAAGATAAAATAAGTGCGTTCTTCACAAAAAACAGATTACTAAAATTCTCGTTGAAAGTTAGCACAGTAACACGAGATTAAAGGCACCACTGCCATTTCATTATCTTACAACTTACTCATAAACATTTTGTTAATAAGATTTATACATCTGGGAAAATTACCACGACCGCGAAGGCCAGCGGAGTAGCAATTATGTCTACATACGTTTAATTATGAAAAACACAATTTACTGCTGCTATGGACTATGAATAACTTATTATCTAACACATTGTTAAGACAACTTACCTGAGATTATAATATATAAGTTGAATTATATTATATTGGATTATATATTACAATATTTTAAGTTAAATTCTATTTAGAACCAATGACGAAATTGGTTATTATTTAACGATACGCTTTATGAAATAGGCCTTAGTTAATATACTTTTATAGTTGCTAAACTTTAAACCTATCACTAGGGCGATATAATAAGTTAAAATTTTTAAATATTATCAATAAATGCACAATCCTTTCACTTAACACTGAATTAAATGTACGTATCATATACTTACATTAAGTCCTGTTTCTGATAAAATCTTAGAAGTTTTTTATAAAACCATAACATCATAGAAAAATATTTTTTTACAGGTTTAAACCCTAGCTTATGAAATACGATTAAATGTTCAATATAAACACAAGTGTTTGTACAACACTAAAGTCTGTCAATATGGTGTCGATTTACACCAAATCGTCTTCATATTCGTATCATATATCTCTAGAATTGTAGATCGAAGGCGGCGGAGCGGCGACGAAGTAGCGCAGCGGAGCCGCTTCGTTGATGGCCGTGGACACACTGGAGATGGAGGCGAGCGGGGTCGGCGCGGGCGGGTCGAGCGTGACGCGCACTGCCCGGGGCGGTGCGGACGTCGGCTGGGCGCGTTGTTAGCTGCCTTTAGGCACCAGGTGGTAGGGCGCGTGGATGGTGGCCACGCTGCCCAGCTCGGTGTGGCTCAGCAGCTCCTCGGGGTGGTCGTGCTCGCGCTCGCGCCGTTTCTCCTCGTTGGTGTAGTAGTGCGCGGCGCGGCGACGCGTGCAGCACAGCGCGCCCGCCACGGCCGCCAGCACGGCCACGCACAACAACATTAGGCCTGCAATCACGCTCATTTGCGCCTCGTGGGTCGTCGGGCACGGATCCAGTCGATCGAAACTCAAATCACCGAAGCTCGTACCGTGTAGCCGCATGGGCGAGTGACATTTTAATTGCCGTATAGTGCCGTTGAGCACTGTGGTTGACATATACAACAACATGGTGACCGCACCGCACTGGTCGCAGTGCCAATGATTTTTATTCAAATTTACCTCTGCTATCGCTTCCAATCTCTGCAAGTCTTGTTCGTTCAACGTTTGCAACTTATTGTGCGATATATCTAACCGTTGCAAAAACTTCGTCTTGGAGAGAAGTTTGTAAGGAAAACTTGTTAATTTATTCCAAGATATATCTAAAGCGACGAGGTGCTCATTGTACGTAAAGAAATTCGGTGGCAGCTCTTGCAGAGATAGGTTGGCCAAACCCACGCCGTGAATCTCCGGTAAAATTTGTAACACTATGGCGATTTCATTCAGAGGTAAATTATTACCGCTGAAGTTTATGGTTTTTAAAGAATCCACGACAGGTGCGAATGTTTGCAAATGAAACCTGTCAATTTTATTGTGACTTATATCCAAATGTAGTAGGGCGGTCAAATTGGTGAGCGCTGCCGGCGCCAACAGGGCTAGACGATTGCGTGCCAGCGTTAATACACGGAGCTCTCGGTTTCGCCCGAACATGTTGTCCACAATCACCGATAGCTGATTGCCATCCAATTTTATTTTTTTTAATTTCTTTAAACTTATGAATTCATCTGATGTCAAATATTTAAATAGATTTTCTCCTAAATCCAATTCCTCAAGATGAGCCACTAAATGGTAAATTTGCGTGTTAATTCTCCTCAGTAAACATCGTCGACACTTGAACACCCTCAAATGCTGTATATCCTTGAAGACTTCTGGGTTTAAATCTTCCAAAGGATTGTCGCTTAAATCCAAAACAGATAGTTTGGCTAACATTCTAAAGAGCCTGGGCACCAACGTTGAAATACGATTGTTTGCCAAAGTCAGTGTTTTCAATGAAGTTAGGTGCCTGAAAGTTTCGCTCGGCATTTGCTCTATGTTATTGTGATCGAGATATAGTTCCGTGAGATTGATAAGACCTCGGAAATTGTCAGCTCCTATGCTCGTTAGGTTGTTATGTGTGAGATTTATCAGCATCAAATTTTGCAAACCCCAAAATGAATATTGGCCGATGGAGGGCACGTTTGAGTTCACAATATGAAGTTCGTGGAGGTTCGCAAACGGTGTCGGTTGCGTAAATATGGGTCCGATTGTGAGAAAGTTGGGTCGGTCCGGAGGCGCAGAAATGACGATGACATGTGCGTTCCTATCTATGTAGTCGACAGGCACGATGTGCATGTCTCCGCGGCTGCATGTAACGCGCACCATGCTGCCTTCCTCGGGATCGAAACTAGATTTACACGAGCACTCATCCGGACATGTGATCCCCGAGCCGCTGCTGTTCGTAGCGAGTAGCACTGCCGTCACTAGTGCTAGTAGAACCCGGCATTTCATGTTCCTGCAACAAAGAAACAAATTTTGGTACTCGTATTTTGTACATTTGAGCAAATTAAACTGTTGCAATAGTATTTTGAAAGAAAAATGCTTGCACTATATCTAAGCGATTAATTCAACGCATGATACTAGAGCACGTGTATCTATTCTAACACACGCAATAAAATAAAGGGCATTAATGCGTTGAAGCAAAAAAGCCTAAATTCTGTGAACTAGGAACGAGATTAGAGTCTGGTGAAATATACGCCTCGCTTTGTCTGCGGAATCCAAACCCCCTGAAAAATAACACGCAGATAACAAAAGGCATTTTGACGCGAGTAAGCGTCATTCATTACGCGGGACTGCAAATTCTGAATGAAAATTTGCACCTTTATAAAATCCAAATGTTACTTCGAGAAAGAAAATATTACAAAGATTAATTCCTAGCATTTTTTACTAACGGCTTCTTTAATTTCAAAGTAAATAATATTTCTTTGTAGAAAGAAAAATATTTACCAAAAATATTCACATTCGAACCCTTAGAAAAAGAAAACAAAATTTTATTGTGATTTTCAAACAATATCATTCCATTTATCAATTAATTGGCAATATTTCTTAAGATACAAATTCTGAATACAATTATGTTAATATTGCAGCACATGATCATTTCGCAGTTTCCAAGTCCATCATGCGAAATTGCTGTTGTTGACACATCCATTTAAACCCGATTGAACTTTCCATCCAATATGTCTCAAATTCGGAGACTCAAATATTACACGTGCTCTGAATTATTTCCACAGACTAACAGACACATGTGAATTTATTCATATGCTTCTAATGGTATACAAAACGATCAACGATAGCAATAAAATATTTATTGCTAAATTAATGTAAGTATTCCTAGTATTTAAATACATGGTACTCAAATTATGAGTAGCATAGTATATGACCAGCATTACACCGAAAACATAACTAGTTACTGATCGACTTTGCTTTACTTTTGCAAATCAGAAGGTAATTTTACATATACATATCTCTTCAGCCACAGGAAGTCTACTGCTGAACATTGGCCTCCCCCACAGAACAGTTCAATATGGTTAGAAAGGCAATAGCCGTCTAATTGTACGAAAACTAGCGTCGTCGTTTTCGGAACACAAAACCTCGACAAATACAATACATAAAGCTTGCAATAGTCGATTTAAAATATCGATAAAATTATGGAAATATGTCTTTGTTATAAGACCGAAATTTATTGTATCGAAATGCTTAATAGTTTTTTCTAATACAGTTATTTAATTAGTATTATGTCAATAGACTGAAAATAAATGAGACTACAGTGTCTAATATTGAAAATTAATTTCAATTTGTATACTATTTCACAAATCTATAACTATGTACAGGATTTTCTAAATTTTCAGCTGTGTATGAGGTATTAACATTTTTATTATTGGAAAAGCACATATAAGCAATTATTATAACCAAATTACATTTTTTTTACGTCAATTGATTCAGTGGTTTTGATTTTTCATACAATATTTCATTATTTCATCGCCATGATACAGTTTTTCCATAAGCGTTGCACGTAATTATTTTTGGTTTGTATACTTATGATCCAGACTTTTCTTCGGTTTACGAAAATGACTACTTAGATGAAATCGTACTGGATTTCGTAGGAATCCAGTTGTCTTTACCTATTGCCTTTATCGATTCACTCTTGGAAACTTATAAATGAATAAGTTACTATACTATATTAAGAATATTCAGACGTAAAATATGTTGTTCTCAAGTTGGCAGAGGTATGAAATTAAAACATAAGGATAGGTCGTCAACGTTATCAGACGTTACTACAATTAAAAATGAATAAAAACTGATTTATAGGTATACGAAATCTATAACTACATCGATATAGTTACTATGTACAAGATTACAACACTACGTGACATGTGCCATTTTTCGCTGTTGCATGTATGCATTGCTTAGGAAGTTGGCATTCGCGAGCATTATACGTATGCGTAATCAGCAATGTATATTTTTGATTTGTCGTCTCTCATAATTATTATCGAATTCTTCAAAATGTCGTTATTAATAACCGCAATTTTTAAAAACAAAGGTGAAAATGAATAAAATCCGGTTGAATATTGGTATAAATTTCTTCCTATATTAATATTTTATGCTTTAGTATTGGAACTGCAAGATAAAATAGCACAAATCTGCATTATTACTCTATTTCGCTGGAGCACCTCTCTCCAAGGCATTTCGACAGCGACTAATTTGACAAATCATCCGTTCCGCGGCAGTGATGCTTTTTATGCACCACCTTACGCCGCGTCAAACGCTTTTATTTACCTTCTAACTATATTCATCTGTTCTGTGGCCTCCCCCAAAGATCTCCACATTTACCTGTTGGAAGTGAATTACGTCCAGCGACTTCCTGCCACCTCAACCAGGTGTTCATATACCTTGTAGGCGGGCATCCGACACTGCACTTGCCTGTACGTGGCCTTCTCTTCAGAAACTTTCAGCCCCAACGACCATCAGTTCATATCAAAAACTCTTTTCACAGGCTGAACATATTTTAAGACTAAAGCATTGCAAACCAAAGAAAATAATATTAAATTAATAACAAAGACCAATATTGTCGCCTGTGCAATAACGTTGCAGGAGCTAAATCATAAATAAACTTACTGACGCGGAGGTATAGCTCCAACAACTTCGTTTAAAATAAGGCAGAATTTTCTTAGCTATCGAAGTCTAATTTTAAAGGCAGAAAAACAAACACTTTCCCATAAATTTCTCTAGAGAGTCGACCGCACGGAAACGCCGACAGAATACGGATCGGGTATTTAAAAGGCCATCTAGGTGCCAGAGGGAATCTTATTATAGAATCAATATGTTTCAATATGCGATGACGTAGGTCTTCAAATACTACTGCATCTATTTTCCAACTTAATATTGAAGTGTTGCACACATGGCTTCATTTAATTTACATTCCCAAACAGTTTTGTTTAAAGCAGAAGCACGTGGACGTTTAGATCTATGCCAATCAATAAGCTTTTGTTCATGTTATCTGAATTGCAACACAGTTGCATAATGCATTCTATCATTACGGCAGTATCTAGTACGTGCATTGTGTAAGAGAATTTTGCAGCCAATAAACTGAAATAACCTGCGTATAGAATATTATTGTCGTGATCTCCTTTCGTAGGGTAAAGTATTAGTACTAAGAATCTCAAAGAGCAAATTATTTACGCATGGCTACTAAGGTTGTGGATTTATAAAAAAAATATTTATTTTTATTACAGGCAGATTTGGTGTTGTTTCTGTCCGCGGATGTAAATGTGACACCGTACTGTATTCAAAAGCTGAATGGAAATCCCTGCTTTGAATAATTCGGGCCCAAATTTCAACGGAACATTTAATAAATTTAAGATAATGTTTAGTACTTTTCGGCGGGATTTGACGGGTAAATCCGGCTCAAGTCATCCATGTTTCTGTAGTTGTGTATGATTTAATTCAGTTGTATGAACCGCTTATATTTTAATATTCAATGGCTCATGAAATTGAAGTACTCCTTATTATGTTTATTAACAAAAACTGGCAAAAAAACCTTATATAAAGAGGAACAGGAACGACAAGGGGAGAGCCGTTGGCCTATATTGGTACAGCACAGGCTTAAAATTTAAAATGAAGAATCGATGCGATGTTAGTCAGTTGATTTTAAAAAGTATATTTATCTTTGCAATCACATTAGAGATAATTATGTGTCCGACAACACTCGTTCATGGGTCATCGAATTCCAATCAAGCTTGTGGGCATTCAATTGATCACACGTTCTAAGTGATTTCGACCACATTTGCCTCGTTTTATAAATTCGTTAATTTTGTTCAATATTTATTATACACATACAATTACATGATTAAAGTCGATATTTCAAGTCAAACATATACAAAATGTAACAACACTACTATCCATACTTTGGCCATATTAATAGTGAACTCATTATTTAATTATAAGTATATTACCGACGAGCGTGTATGAAAATATTGATGACCGTTGATGAAGCGAAAGATATTTGGGCGGTAACAATTAGCATTTTATAGTCTCTGCCTACGCCACTGAGATATAACCGATTACGCATGTAATATGTTATATGTGAGAAAAAATAATTATGCATAATTAAATAATGAAAAGATATGTTAATAAAGCTTGCAATAAGTCAGTTGTGAGAAGCCTCTTACAACAGTTCATTGTTGTAATTCTTATAGTATAGTAAGCCTACATTCAGCTGTGGACGTCATATTATACTTAAATATAATGGTGATTTGTAAGTTATGAATAAATATTTGTTTAGTAAATCACGGCTACAAGGTCCTGACGTACAAAAATTCTGTACAAAGCTATGACGCAGCTCCGATAGCGCGATTGTGTCGTTAATTAAGATGTTAATAGCATTTTAATAAAGTGTATTGTTCTAGCAGGCAGCCGATTATGGAAAATAAATCGGGTTCTGCCCGACGTTCTTTAATTTAATTTTCATGAATGGTTGGCCTATACGAGTACGATCATCAATATGACGTGACAATATCCAATTGTTTTTTATTTCATTGTTAATAGATGGTTATTGAAATGTACAATACTCTATTTTTGTAAATATATCAAATATATCACCATTCCCTAAAAAGTTGACTTCATTGGGACGCTTTATCCATAAAGTAGCAGTCATCCTGCATCATACAAACATAATACAGAAAAACCTTATACTTAAAGAAACGCATACCGTTCATATTCTGTATCAGTCTATCTACGTCTAACTGCAGGGCACGGGCCTCCTCTACAATCTTAAGTACGATTGAGATTAGTTAGGCCATATAGTCCACCACGCTAGCCTAATATTTTTTAGAAACAGCTAGGTTTAATGTAAAAACTACACTTATAAATACAATAAATAAATACACCAAAGTCACATACATAATCCGGACCCCACATTAAGATCAATTATTATATCTTGTGCCAGGATTTTTTTTATTGTAATGAATTGTGAGACGAGCTTGCCGTTTAGCTGATGGTAAGCGATACGATCACTCATGAACAGTAGGAAACCAAACAACACCTTGAATTACAAAGCAATGCTTGGCATTCGCTCGCCATCCTGAGACTAAGATGTTAAGTGTCAATATATCCAGTAGTTACTATGCCTATAATGTTCTTCAAATTGAAACACAACAGTGCATTTCTCTACAGTTTGGCGGGAGAAGTAGACATTGCGGTGGTACCTACTCAGTGCGGCCCTTTACATATGAGAGACCTACCACCAGTGAGTTACTCAGGTTACAATGTCCTACAAAACAAAACACAAAAATGCATTTACACTGCTATTTGGCGGGAGAAATAGATTTTGCGATGGTATCTACCCAAGAGCCTCTCACATATGTACCAGTAACAGTAAATATCAGAAACTACGACAGACATTTCGGTTTCATACACACCCAGACTCGAAACAAATACTAGTGTGCCTCACAAACATTTGTCTTGGTACGGAAATCGAACCCGCAGCCTCTCGTTTGAAGGCTTTCAAACCTGGAATGGAAATATTTATGTATTTTTAGTCCGAATAATCATGAGTCATCTACAAGCCTTTTACAAAATTGCGCCTCTTAATCCAGATGATTTAAGGGGCTTTGTTCACATAGATTTAATTAGAAGTGGTGATAACCTGACAACCCTTCCGGATAGATATGATTTGTAAGCAAGTTCTTACCGACGATTTAAAGAGCCGCTTCAGTGATTTTGGAAATGGTAACTCTTAGGGTTATTAATGTTACAATTTTTAGACATAATTTATATTCGAGCTTCTATTTTATTCACTGTTAGTACTGTATAAAAAACAAATTTATATGTTTATGTCAAACCTGTCATATGTCAGGATCGACCAAAGTGGCGATCTATAGCCTCTGTCTACCCTTATGGGATACAGGCGTGACGATTAAGTATGTATGTATACCTGAAACTACTATCGAATAAATGAAGAATATAATAAAAACAGAAGTGATTTTGAAGTCATATCCGTGCACCGAATTTAAGCCATCGTAAGAAATATTGTAATAAGTTTTTTTTTATTATTGTAGATGTTGTCTTTAGAACTATTGATGGTAGGTGCATGCAGTCATAATATAAGGGCAACTAGAGCGAAACTTCACATCTCTCGACCTCCCTAATTGGTTCTTGAAACTTCGCTTATAGGAACCCCATGTAGGTGGAAGGAGCACGGCTCGCGCCGTACCATACCTTAATGATGAAACAGATATACTTGGAAAAGTTTTGCTTCGAATAGATGTCGGTCGGTGGCCACATTTTCATGAGTCAACTTGACTTATTTTTAGAAAAATCCTTTCTAACATTCGTTGTTTGTTTATTACAGTTTCATGGTAACAAACGAATCGATTATCATAAAATTTTCTTTCACGTCGCCAGTGTACAGAGACATTGGGCAGATTCACCCAGAAAAAAGAACTGTTCAAAAAGGATAAATAAAAAACAAATCATTGTTATACAGGGTATGTCAAGACTGCTACCGAAAGCGAAGCCTATGCATACGAAAGAAACGCGACAATTTTTTTAAGTTTTATTTTTTAATCATCGTGTTTGAGTGGTAAATCCATAGTTTTTGCTAAAATAATAATTTAAGCCTTTGCGTACCATAGCGTCTTAAAAAATAAAAGTGTGTACATTATTACTTTAGAAAAAACTATGTATTTACCACCCAAATACGACGATAGATAAAAATAACAAAAAAATATTAAATGATATAAATCTGAAGTTATTAAAACTAAAGCAGTCTTAATATATAAATGTTTCCTGTGTCGACCAACAACTTAAATTAATAAACAAAGCCTAGATTAACGTGACCGAAGCTACAAAACAAGATCCAGTATAAAGGTTACAAATTGTTAGACCGCATTAAGCTTGGCAATATCCCTAGGTAGTTGAAACAGCTCTAATTTGTTAGAGAGGTCTACATATAGAGACATACTGTTTGACAGGGCCTTCTCGTTATATAAGAGGTGAAGCTGACGGCTCATAAAAAAAACCTGAAGATCAAGGACCGTAAAGTCTATTTTAATATTTACGAGAAAATATTAAATATTTTGTCGAATATTTCAATTACATAAATAATATTATATTTTAAATATAATCCATTTCATTACAATATGTTCTATTGATCTGACTTCTTTATAGCAACACAGACAATATTATAATTTGAATATTCGAAATATACAAAGCAAATATACTATAATAAACAGACGGAAACTCATCTTAAATTATTCTTCGAAACCAAGGTTTCAATACTACTACAGTAACAGAATCATTAGGTTCATACGAGCGAATTATTGCTTCTCGGAATACAACATAAAATCCAATATGCACGGTTCATGAAAACTAGAACTAGCACATACATTTTTTTTATTAATTCGATATCAATTGGTGCCATATTGAAGTTCTAATATTTTAATAGTTTCTTATATTTACGTAAATTTTACTAAACTATTTTTTACGGAATATGTTGATAATTTTGTACATATTTTCCGCCACGTGACTACACTGTAATCAATCAGTTATAAAATATGAAATTTATATCAGAAGTATAAATTGTTTATTCTATCTCTCAATCATGTGTAATATGAATTAATAATTTAGTTCTATGAAAACCAAATCTGCCGTGATAGACGTAATGTCTATTAAATGTACCGTTAAAATATTTATGACAAAGGCAAGTTAAATCCGTCGATAAACTTGGCCGTCTGCGAAGGAGATCAGCTATATAATGTATGTACTAAATCGGAATATATTGATGAATGTACATTAACGGACCATTTAACAACGATTGCTCTTCCGCCGATGTCAGCGGCCAAATTAATGGAGACCGAATTTAGATATAGGACAACAATACTGTAGGTACTAGATATATGTACGTCGTGACGCCACACTTCTATCGGAAATTTCAAGTCAAAGCTCCATTGCAGAATTTCACTGTGCTACTCGTCTTTTGCTCTCTGGTGCATTGCATATTTCGAATTTCATTTCGCAATATTTATACCGGGTGTATCCAGACTGCTATCGAAAATGAAGCCAATTGTAGTTTCATTGACTACAGACTCAAACCGACTACAATTTCGTAAATAAAAACACGACGATTGCTTTTGGAATTTTTAAAGTATCATCATGTTTAAGGAGTATATGCATACTTTATCAAATATGGCAAGAGGTAGAAAACAAAAAAAAACCTATACTTTTTTGTTGCATAGTGCAGTTGCATAGTGTCTGAAGTTATTAAAACTGCCACCCGGCTTCGTTTTCGGTCGCAGTCTGGTTTTGCCTGATATACTTTAGAAACTATCAGTTTTTGCGTATTAAAATTATGATATGACGTTAAAGATTGTAATTATGTTCATTATAAAAATTAATTAGACTGCTCTCAGTGAGCTTAATGGACGACAAATAATATCTATGTAGTATAAAAAACAATCTTAGATATATTTTATGCTCTATTTACAGCCTTCTTGTTAATGAACTTAAATACGGCTATATGTCTTATTTAACTTCGTATGACGAGTATCACGTACAAATTAGTAAAGACATATTAAGGGAGAAGGTTTCAGAGATACATACATTTATTTTAGGATGTACAAAAAGACGAACGGCGACCTTGATTACATCTAAGCGACCATTCTCGTCCCGTTCTTTCGATTGCCAAACCAATGTTATAATAGGTCTGTAATAATTATGTTAGCTTTAGATACCACACATAAAATAAAAGTTTCGCAAGTAACATTTCATTTAAAACTTTCCTGTCGGTTTCATAAATTCACACGTGACAGAATAACATTAAGGTAAGACATTTGCCCTTGCCACAGTAAATGAAATGTATAACATTTTATTTTCGTGTAATGTTATGTTGTTAAAGTTTTTTTTGTTTTATATAATAATAAAGGTATAATAAACTCAAGTATTAAGAATTTATTTTTTAATGAAATGGCGTATTTTATCTTCAGAAATGTTATTTTCTTTCATTTCATTAACTCAAATCGCACAACATAGACTCCACTCCGTAGTTATGCCGACGTTTACTTAATTAATTGATCTGGAGACTATATACATTTATAGTTTAATTAAATATGTTTACTCCTTAAATTAATGGACTAGTCTGAATGCAGTAGTTAGTGTCACTCCATAGTAACAAGGTTAACAGAAAACTCCAAATAAGTAATTTCAAAATAAAGATAAAGTCCTACATATCTCATAAGATCATAATTTTGGTCTTAAAATACTTTTATAACTGATAAGCAGTAGCTAGTAGTTATTTTTTTTTGTTATCGTCGAACTATTTAGTATATTTGTTACTATTTATAAAGTAAGTACAATTGGTTTCATTGGATACAGACAAAAAAGGAGTGATAATTATCTTTCTAATTTTAATAATAATTACACTCAAATATTAAACCACAAAACACTAAATAAAAATATGAGACATATGTACATTTGGTGAAACAGTTGGTGGCCTTATCACTAAAAGCGATCTTTTAGACAACAAACAGGTAAAAAAAATCAGGACACAAACAAATAAACTTACATAAACAATACCTACATCATAATTGGTTTATACCCGCCAACGTGCGAATAAATTTCAAAATACTTGGCATTCAACGAGTATTTATACTTAACGACCCTATAAAGTATAGTAAAGTGGTAAAGTGAGATTAATAGGAGTCATGGTCATCCGCGGTCCGCGAGCACCTCCCCTAAAAACTTCGATTAATTTACTAACTCCTATCAAACTTTTCTAATTACGAACTTGTGCGCGAGTTATTATATTTTAATATTTATGCAGTACTCATTGCAATTATAAAAATTCATAATTATAATTAATTCATGATTAATGGCTGTGTCGTATGGCGTCTTGTTAATTGTTTCAGGGTTTTCAATGACATTGTACTATCTAAAAAAAGTATTTGACTCCATTTTTATTGTATTTATCAAAAGGTAAAACATACAAAGAATTTTGAAAATCCTCTCAGGATTAAACAAATTAGAAACGTTTTAAATCTTATAGTGGAGTAATAGGGATGGAAAACAAAACTAGTGACGTCACTAGGCTTCACATTCATTATAGAGTGCGCGTGAGAAAGAGACGCTAAGATCTTCTCACAACACTCCTACTCTTTAATTTGAAATACTGTTATTTACCTCATGTTACAGGCTCCTTGAATACTATTTCGACATAAATGTTTTATTTTAATGATATTTGTGTTTTTACGCAAAATAATACAAAAAAATAGATAATAGTGAAATACCCTGTTGTAGTACGGAAGGTTAGGCACTGTCTGAACGTTAAAAGTATAAGTGAAGGTAATTTTTTTCACCTTTGGGTGTTTGTAGCGGCGCCGAGGCGGTGCTCAATGGCATCACGTAGCCGCTGCGAGCAGCCAGTGCGTGCCTCTCGTCTGTCACGTACTGAGTCGTGCCCGACACTCATAAAACCGGGAAATCGCTTCCCAGCCCGCGACCATTGTCATCACTTTTATGGATAACGGGAATGAGATACGTAATTATATGTAAATTTATTTAATTCACTATAAACAGACAAATCCCAGCTTATTTGTTCTGTAATTTGTTTATAACAAATATACGAGTACTAGCCGCAGGAGCAGCGTTTAAAACAAATTAAGTATATCAAATTACACGCATGATTAATGAAGAGCCCTTCTACCAAAAACCCAATGAGTTATTAATAATTTGTTTTCATAAAATGTTTTGCTTCATCCGCATTGATACTATAACTACTAGTATCATAAAATATCGTGAATAATGAAGCTGTATTATATAAATAATAAAATATGAATCCGTATTATTTTGAAGTCGGGCCGCCTTTTATGATCGTAGCTTATCGACAGACAGCTAACTCATAAGCGGCACACATATAAACTTTAACACTTTCTGTATGAATATAATCTTACAAATGGTGGAGCGAACATAAGGGATGGCTGTGAATTGCACCATTATTATATCACATACTATCAGATCAGGCGACAAAAGACTCACTACAGTTACAGAATCACGAAGTTGGCATCCTAATTCGTTGTCGCTCTATTCTCTATCCATGGCAAATCATAATATTAGCCATGAACAGCTCTGCTAGTTCTCAGAACAGTACAAAATAAAATGTGCGTAAATGTTCTATGTCAAACAAAATCCCACAATCCATAATTGATTCCAAAAACAACGATATAAAACCGCTTGTGTCTTTTGTCAATAAAACAGAAATAAGATCCCTTTTCCAGGGAAGTGGTTTGAAATGTACATGGGGCTTAAAAGGGAAAATGTTGTTTTCATTTCGTGTTTAACTGTCAATTATTAACGGCACAATATGCAGAATGACACATCATATTGAACAGAGGCGTACAAATCTGTTACACGCTTAATGTTAAGTCCACCGCAAACATAATATTCCAAAAGACGCGCCGTCCGTTTAAAACTCTTGGCCTGGCAAAAATATAATTCTGTCCGGCAGCTCCTTGGCCTTTGAGAAATGACATGTAGAATAGTGAAGGCGTAGGGCATGTGCAGTCAACACGGAGCCTCCATTCACCTCGCCGCCATCTTACCTACGAGAAAGGCGCCGCTACCATTCAACTGAATTTTAATCACAAACCTTCATTCTATTTACGACGCTACACAAAATGTATGTAAATAAAATGTCATTTCATTTCACATTGACACCCAGCGTATCCCAAGAGATCACGAGCAACGGGATTGGACGCGTATAATCGCTATCTACATGTGACCAGTGCCTAGGTAAAACACACACCTATCCGCGGAATATAGGTCGTTTGATATGTCACTCGAATATGGAATGCAATAACCGTAATCATTTCATCCGCATCATGAAGCTATTTTCGACACATCCTAATTTCAATGATCATTTGGTGCGAGCACGTTACGATGGAATCGACGAGCATTCCGAATTTTTCGATCTTGAAATATTCGATTGGGTATTCTTTTGTAACTAGAAGTTCCAATCTGATAGCATTCCGATATCGCGTCCGCCGCTAAATGCTGATGTAAATTTTTCGTAAACAAAAATTTATTTTTGAAAAGTTATCAAGGAGAAATTCACCGAGACTAACGTAGAATGAGTCGTTCTCACCAAACGATTATCGTGCAACTGTATTTCATAGAAGAAGTGTCTTTCTCACCGTACAAGTTCGATTGTACGAATAACAAAGGCTCGCCAATGGTCTTTTTTGTATGAGGCTGGAACACAATGAAATAAGGCGTTATATAAAGAATCTTCTCCGTGGGTCAAATTGAGGGACTTTATCGTTATTATTTATCTTCGAAACACATTTGTAGGAGCTTCCATTTATACCACCCTTTATTTTACATCGCGCAGTACAAATTGATTTCTTGGGTTTTCCCAGGCAAGGGGTGAGGCATATAACTAAAATATGATAGACACATGATTTCTTTACAATAACTTAACCTATTCTCATTTAATCATATAATTTATCAATGAATATGAATAGTTGAATAAATCGTCATGTTTTGTTATTATTTTCTCACGATCCAGCGTACCAAAATAATTATGGTTGCGAAACTATTAAGACTGGCATTAGAATTATCTAGTAAACATAACATATAATTATTGTATTGATAGCTTATTATTGCACTACACTTTGATTGAACTATATTTCACTTCAAAATATAATTTATTATTATAATGTGCCCTCAGTCTTGGTGACAACATTACGAGTATAATGTTAAAAATAATACAACAAAAAATACTTCATACGCCTTTCAAATCGAAGTCGCTGTGACAACCAAAAGAAAACTCAACACATTAACCCTAACACTGTTGTGAATTGTTTAACCTTTTCACGTAGGTATATTTGTCCACGTGTGTACAAAGATATTTATAATGTAAATTAATTCTATGCTCGTATTATGTTCGTTCTTTTTAATAAAATCTCGTTTATAAACGCCAAAATAAATGTGCCAAATGCGCAGCTGCACTGGTCCTCCACATTCAACAATAAGTTACATGAATACCATGCCCAGCCGAGATTACCATTACAATTAAGATTTATGAAACCGGTTTTAACTATATGTGCAAAAACTAGGGGACATTAAAAATAATCCGACCAACGCGCTTTCCATGATAACTACTAAGTACAATCTTTGTGTTCAATTTGAAATCGGCTTTTAGAGCACAAAGCGACCGTATTTTTGTGCGCCATACCTTACTACGCATGAAAAGCTTTAACCGTTATAAAGGACCTCGATACCAACCATCTTACAATTTACATCGCTCTCCTCACTCGCAGGTTAGCCTAAATTTTTCCCTTCGTCGCAGATAAAAGTACCACTTATGAATTAAAACGCACATGCACCGCATGCCGTCTGTTTATTTAAATGACAACCATCCAATCGGTACTCAAATCCCCGCACGCATATTCAAACAATGAACCCCACGCACACGGGAATAAGTGTTCTACACCATTGAAGAAACCACCACAAAACTTTTCAAAGAGCTGCCATAAATAAAAGGAACCAGAACTAAAGAGTGCGTTTAATATCGCAATCATAATGTACGAGTACCACACGGATATTCAAATCAAGTGCATTCCGTAGGAGCGCGAAGAGCCGGCGGCCGCAAACAGACAAGACCTATTGGTATTCAAGGAGCGATTTTAAAAGGCAAGAAAGTTATTATTGATGCGTATGTGGCGGCGAGTGGTCGGCGGTCGGCGGCGGCAGCGCGGTCTCGGCGGATAGGGCGCGGCCACTGGAGGCTCGCCTTCGAGCCGGCTCCGAACCAAACTTCCCTTAATAACAATACCGTTGAAAGTAACAGCGTGAGATTTGATACGACCAGAATAGATTACCTAGCCTCTAGAGACATTTTCACTAACCAATACCCTGTTTATGTAATCTACTCAAATTACAACACAATTGCGAGTCGTGGCTCGTGTGTCATTTGTTTGAGTGACATAGCTATAAAATGTACTCGTATTTACATTAGTTTATGTTTATCACAGGCCCGAAATAAAAGCAATTTTATTTGTTTTTTATTAAACTGGAAAAGCGGGGATGTGATAAGTGTGTTAAAGCCACCCATTAAATTAATGTAGGATATTCATCAATGGTACAAGCAATTTGTTTGAAGGTTACTTGGCTTGAGCTAAATGTTCGCCACTGAAAATAACAAAAATGCGAAAGCCTTTTATCTACATTACCTTGGCTTTTAATCAATCGACATTATCGATTACATAAACGTTTTTTCACCCCGTATTTCGTATTTTCTGCGTTTGTTTAATTGAATTAGGGGAAGGCCGGGTAAAGTGGATACCTTAAGGTATTTAAGGTTATAGCAGAAAATGTATATAATACAAAATAAAAATAATTATCAGAAACCAGTCTTTATTTATTGCTCGTACAAATACGGACATCAGTTACCATTAATATTTAAACAATAATCAACTACAATTAAAATTTTAAAAAGTACGAAATTATTCGCTTTGCCCGGTACCCCGGGTAAAGCGGATACAGTACTTGGGTAAAGTGAATACCCATATTTAATCTCTGAAAACATAAAAATAACTTTGATAAACTGAAAAAAAAAACTTAACCTATACAAGATTTGCCTATACAAGGTCGCATAAGCCAAACCATACTTTTTAGCTGTGCTTTTTATTGATTCTCCAACTCTGCACAAACCAATAGCCGTTTGCATAGCATTTTTTACTGGTGGTAGGTCTCTCATATGTGAGAGGCCATCTGGGTGGGTACCACCGCAGTGTCTATTTCTTCCGTCAAACAGCAGTGTAAATGCACTGTTGTGTTTCAGATTGAAGGGCATTGTAGCCAGAATAACTACTGGACATATTGAGACTTAACATCTTATATCTCAAGATGGTGAGCGCAGTGGAATTGCTTTGTAATTCAAGGTATTATTTGGTTTTGCTACTGTTTATGAGCGGTCGTATCGCTTACCATCAGGCGAACAGCATGCTCGTCTCGCTATTCATCGCAATAAAAAAAAAAATCATCTCACGTCCCTTGCTTAGATTTTTTTTTATATTTATTCACCATCTGAAACAAATAAAATACATGTTTAGATAATAAGTCACCAATGAGAAATGGCAGGCAAAGTAAATAGGGCAAAGTGGACCATATCCACTTTGCCCTATTCACTTTGCCCGACTAGGTAAGTTTTGAGGTTAACACAATTTATACAGAAACTAATAATTATGCCTTTCTGTTAAATATACCATAAAAAACTACTTTGATATGCTACCAAATTAAGACATTCCTATAAATAAAAAACTAGTAATATAGGACAATTGATCAATGTACTTACCGCGTAAAATCAATCTTTTATTTACGAAAACACAAATTTCCACGCCGCGGATGGGACGCGACGCGGACCCTCGCTTTTATGTTTGCCGCGTATTAAACCAAGATGGCCAAACGTAACAGTGGTGGCGTGTTGAATGAAAAAATAATAATTTAGGAATAGTGGGGAGTATTCGCTTTGCCTGGGGTATTCACTTTACCCGGCCTTCCCCTATATGTTCACACTTAATTAATTACTGTATCAAATTTCAAAAAAAAAAAGTTAACCGACTTGAATATCGAAATCGAAGTAACAAATAATACTTTACGACTCATGTGAAATTATTTGATGGTGCTCACCCGTTCGGAAAAATCTTTTCGCGACTATTTTCTCGCGAAAGAACTGAAACTGGACTCGGTTTGAAGCGCCCTGCTTTTGTATGAAGATAAAAACGTTTTGCACAATGCCCACGCAAGTGTCCTAAGAGGTTCCAACCACACGAAAATTGTTCTCATAGATCAAACACGCGGATCTGACAACCCTTGAGCGGTTCTATGGTTTATCTTATCGGTGTAAGCACTAACAATCGGATCATATATTCGTAATGCTTATGATATACGATGCCGACCTTATGTAGGCCTATTTGTTTTTTATTTTATAATATAAATTCTATTTTTTTGTTGTTGTTGAAATACTTTGATAAAGCTTATATTGTTTTCAACGTACCGTGCGCATAAAATATATAGACGCCGACATCACACCTTGTCAAAAGATCGCATCATGATTTATTGCATTCACGCACCTAAATGTTGCCATGTGGCGTGCATTACACATTCATTTTTGCTAAATTACCTTCATTTCACAAAGCTTAAGGTCTTGTAATAATATCAGCTCAAGCTCTAAGCATGTAGTAGTCGCCAGTCGGATGAAAGTCACCTCACAACACTATCATGTCGACGGCTAATCAGATAATTGTCTTGACATTGCGTTTCAGCGTAATATGTTGCCGTCTTTCGTAAACAAAAATGAATAACTAGAACGAAATAAACATTATTTTGAAAACAAAACATTTTTAAGAATATGTAACTCGTAAAAATCCCTAATACTCGGGAGTACGATTGTTTCGAGCGCCAATTAAAACCAACAGGGTATTGTTGAAACATCTCCTCGATCGTAACCATATTCCATTGATTACGTGTTTTCCATTTTCATTGGAAGAAATATAAATACAGGATTTTCTATATCGTAGCTCTTTTCGATACATTCCTCTTAACTCGATGAAACATTCGTATGGACATGGTTGAAAATATAAATCCATTGACATAAATGAATCACGTCATGGCTTTTAAACGTAATAATTGCATTGTCCCCTGCGGTATTCATTTTATTTAATGAATCAGTAATGGTATTGACAGACGTTTTAATTATTAAGTTAGATTGATTCTTTAAGAATAGCTGCCACAAGTTTTGTAGATATTAGATTCATAGGTTTTTAAAGTGGATTTTAAGTAACATAATGACCGAAATATTTTTTGAGATGGGTTCATATGGTCCGGGCAGGTGGGCCGCTTCGTAAATTATTAAATAATTTGCGTTGTTACCTACACAATCACCATGAAAGGTAACAGCTGTCGGCGCCAACCGTTTTTACATAACGCGAACATGATCATGTTTTACGAACAGTTTCAGCTTGTTGCCTTGGTCTGCTCTTGATCTGTGCATAAATTATATCATAATGGTTGCGTACCATAACTATTACGGCTGTGTAGAAAATAAGTGGCATGTTAGTAGTAAACTGTTGACGATCCACTGACATGAGTGCCAGTCCGAATACCAGGGCACTGACTTTTCGGAGTCATTTACCACGTATTTTAAAGACGAAAAAAACTATGGAAATTTATATATTACAGAAATCTTTGTTACTTTGACTTATCCAGTCTATGACTTGACGTGCGTGAAGTCTATTAACCAGCAATAGACCGGTGCAGACTGGAACGGAACGGCAAGGGATCAATTTTATTACTAAATTATATTCAAACTTATCTGGTGGGAATACGACATAAGTTCCAATGATTCAAATTTATGCCGTGGCATCGAAAGCCATTTCACGATGCCGCGACAAGTCTGCGCTGACGCTAAGC
Source organism: Hyles lineata (assembly GCA_030180105.1). Taxonomy (NCBI): domain Eukaryota; kingdom Metazoa; phylum Arthropoda; class Insecta; order Lepidoptera; family Sphingidae; genus Hyles; species Hyles lineata. The sequence goes on from JARJEE010000001.1 coordinate 21,030,106, forward strand.
TCTCCCAATTGAACTCACGATCACAGAGTCCTGTACTCCAAAATAGGCTTATTACACAGTTATGTTCGAATAGTTCGGGCATAAACACGGCTTATTGCAATTCAACTTAGGCTACAGTGCGATGCCAAATCGATAAATTTGATACTTGAGAGTTATTCTGTATCATTAGAGCTGCCGACCGACCATTTTACACGTATAGTATCTGCATTAATTGGGCTCTTTAACGTTAAGAACTAATTAACAATAATTATGGCCAATACTCGGAACTTCACGTCTCTAATGTACTAGATTTTTGTTTCATCTCCCTTAAACTTAACATCAGGTATTCGTTGATCGGCAAGTCTTTGTAATTTTCAAAATATGAAGCTGTACATAAGCCCATTAATGCCCTGTCTTCCATTGTTTATTTTGCCCATCGGCTCGTTTCCCCCAATTCTATAAAAAAGTAATTTTCATAGGCAAATTTCCAGAAAAATATTACGCTATAAGAAATGTATTAGCCTAATAAAAAAATACACAATTGTGAAATCCATGTTATCAGTGTGAAATAGTTGCATTACTATGAACCGTCGACAGCGTCGGAATTGTATCCCGTAGCCACAATCTCGACCACACAAGGCACACTTGAGCAACATGATACAAGTGGATGTTCCTTTTCTATTTCTGTATCTCTTAGCACACTAGTGGTTAGAAAAACTCATCCAACCGATAGCAGGATTTAAACACTATTGTGAGCAATAAAAGCAATATTGCTCTTAAAGCTAAGTGGCGAAAGAATTGCTTAAGACATTTAACAGTTTTGAATAAACCACATACAATGAAACTGTTGTAAACATCTTATGAAACGCCTGAAAGTCTATAAATGAATTCTAATTGTATGTTTACTATATAGCATACATAGCATATAACTTGTATCAGAAATTCCCAATATAAAATTGCGAACTAAGAAGAAATGGAATATTTTGAATATTTTATCAAAAAATACTACGCATTTTCTACACTCAATAAAATTTTCGCAAGTATTTTACGGGCAATATTCATTAACCGCCACTTTATCTTACAAAATATATAGTATTCATGTACCAATTTGGTCCACTGAAATGGGTTTTTTCATTATCCACTCTTTAATAATTCATACGCTCAGTTTTAGTAGTAGAATAAGCATCAGAGTCTGCACGTTTTCGATCAAATATTGTAGTTACGGTTCCGTTTCCAAATTTCATTCATAGATCAAAGGTGACCCTTAATAGTCTGGGTCCATTCCGAACACTATTGAAATTGAATAAAATAAAAGGATTTTATTACCCTTGGATTTGTAACTGTGATGAACAAGCGTGCAAATATTGACTGAGTTGGCAATTTCATGTGTATTTAATGATTTTCGCCGTTAACGATATCACTTGCGAATCCAATTCGAAACTATTTAAATATAAGCAAATCTATTAAATAAGTCCAAAATCTTTCTTACTTTTCTCGATTAAACCAAAGTGGTTTAATCCACAGAGAAACATTACAGCTACATTGGGGATAATTTAAGGATCTTAGCATGCAATAATAAGTACGATATATTCATATCAATAGCGAGGAGCCGTGGGCGACATAAATATCGCTTGTCCTAAAGGAATAGTCGGTGTGGCGGGGAGCACGATATACAAAATAGCTTCGTACATTATTAACCGCTCTACAAGCCATGGCTACAATATTAGAGGAATAGTTATTTGGATTGAAGTAGGCTCGGCCGCGCGCGGAGCGTTGTTGCGACGTGATTATTTCTGTCTGTAGTCTGCGGCTACATACATACATACGTAAACACGAGGAACACGTTTTGCAATCTCGCCACCGGCCTCGCTTCTATCACTTAAACATTTACCATCTCTGTTCGCCAAACCCATTGTTTAACACTTAACAATATTGTGTTTCACGACTTGTGCCGTACGCCGTACGCATTCCGTGTACCAGATTAATATTCACTTACCAATTAATCGAAACATTACACTATACACGCTGTCTTGATCCAAATAATTTTACTTCACTACTTAATGATGAGACAGCAAGATTAACACTTTGAAGTAAAATGAGATTACATTCCCGATTCTAGTTTGTCGTTGATTATATTGTATATCAGGAATGTGATCACGTAATCCACATATTCCACTAATAAAGTTGTTCAGTGATTTGTCACAGGGCGTGAGGACACAAGCGGTCTGATAGCTAACAAAGAGCTCTAAATCTACTCGGGTACAGGCGAAATGAATGGATCGAGGGCGAAGAATCTCGGCTTTTAACGTAATCCGACTCTTACAAGAAGGACGGCGCTAGCCAGAGGTCTACTAACGATCTCAACCTGTCGTGTTAGCCGAAACGTGTACTCGTATTTTGACGACCCTACAGAGCCGAGCGACTAATATAAAACATAAACAGGATTATGCGCCACGGCGCCAAATTAAGATTAAATACTTTCCCGTACACCGCACTTAGTGGTAGCATTTACAACATCGCTCCCCGCGTGGCAATCAGCCAACTCCAACGATAAATAGATTTTTTAACTATTTAGGATGTGTATTAGTATGAGAGCACGCGATAATATCATTACCTCGGTTTATTTACTTGTTACATGTACGCGTACCTAAATATTATGTAGTGTGGAAACGCGCCGGTGAGTAGGTAACGATGCTGCGAGGAGGGCCCAGGACTGTCATCAGGTGGGTGAAAAGCAATTTCCCGTGTCTACTCAATTACCCGTCAATTTTCAACGTAAAACAGGCTACTTAAACTCCAAGTAAAAATGAGTTTGAGAACGTTATCTCGATGTTACATAAAATTACTTTACTTAACATAACAGCCTGCGAACAGCCAAGGTATTATTCGCACGACTGATATTAATGCAGCGCGGAATACGAAACCGCTCTTTTATTTCCTCTTTTTCTTCGCAGATAGCAAATCGGACCCACATTATTACAAGTTTACGTAAACATTAAAAGCAAAGACTGACTAACTGATTAACTGAATTGTGTGCTTTACCTCAATCTACTAGATGAAAAATAAACTGAAAAAACACTTTTAATCATATCACGATGTGTGAGTTGCGTCTATATCCAGCGGTAGAACGGTTCTAGAGGAAATTGAGAATACTATTTGATATCGATTTGTAAGGCGACACAAATAAACCAAATGACCCAAATATTTAAACCTAGTGGAGATGACGTCGCGTTTTACTTCTGTGGGCAACATGCAACTTGACCACTTCACCGGCACTCCATACCAAAAGCATTGGTTTGAGTACGTCACGAGGAACGACCATTAATTTAATAGCCAAACATGCAGATACTCACGGCACCAATAGCAATTTACCTTAAGTCGGAAACATATATACATACATACATAAACTCATTCCGAACGCCTTATTCCGAAAGGGATAGGCAGAGGTGCTACCAGGCCACCGACGTTTCGCCTTGTGTGTTCTGTCCCACGATGTGATACGGGGCGAGCCTATCGCTAAGTTGAAAAACAACTTCAAACATGTTGTTGTATCCCGGTTTGAAATACATTGTAGCCAGAGCCATGAACATATGGGGACTTAACATCTTATGTCTCAGGAAGACGAGTGCAGTGGAATGCCAAGCATTGCTTTGTAGTTAACGTTGTCGTTTGGTTTTGCTACTGTCCATGAATGGTTGTGTCGGTTACCATTAGACGAATGGCAAGCTCGTCTCCCCATTGATAGTTATAAAAAACTGATAAACTAAAAAAAATATATATGTAATAACTATTATAACTATAACTATAATAATAACTATGCAATATATGTAGTTATTATATTTTAAATTAATATTTCGTAAGGGAAGATAATGCTTATATTAAATAGTAAAGACAATTAAATAGCTTAATTGAACACAAATGTCTTAGTAAGAGAGAAACGATCATGAATTTTAGATAATAGCGTCCTCGAATGAAGCGGCATTTTTAGACATGGTTTAAATAATTTGCTTGAGAACAAAACACATAAATTATTTGGCCTTACTTCTTCTTTAGTGAGAAAAATACATACCAAATGGCCAGAGCATTTTAACAACACAAAGTTACATCGTTGCAGGAAGGTTAATTATTACTTTCTTTTGGGTGAATATAAAAATAAATCTTTGAGGTAAACTTGGAGGAAATGTATAAGCTTTTGGTAATACGGAGTGGTAAAAGAAATGAAGTCTTATTAACTAAGTAATTAATTTGCACTGTTGCTTTTACTTTTTAATGTATTTATTAATGAATTAAAAAATACTTTTAGCTAAAGTCTTTGTCGTGTAATACATAAAAACTAATTAACCCAAAGAATGCTGAATTCTTCACTAATAACAGTGCATAATTACGTTTTTACATTTCGACGCAAAGCTTCTTAATATAAAAACATATTTATCTCGGGAGAAGAGATGGAAGCAATGTCTTAGCGAAATTGGTTTCGTTTATTAGTATGATAGAAAACATAGGCGTCTGCTGGCTCATTAACAGGTAAAAAGGAATTATTCCTGCTCCTCGACGCACACCGGCTGTAGCGGCCGGGTTCATCCATTTCATAATTAAGGCTGTACGAATTCTTCCTCTTTTCAGCTATTTAGCTTCGTACTTACCGTCGAGTAAAACACTCCAAAAGATGTTAATCGTTTTGTACTTTTCATTACGTAATAGGACCGGCAAGGTTTCGCTAAAACATGTATCCGTAAGGAATTGTTTATCACGGCTAAACTTCATTATTTATTACGGAATGCCCACGCGGCTTGGAGCCGATACTTTTATCTTAGAACAAATACTTGTAGTTGCTTCAAGTAAACAAACTAACCCAATCAATAAAAGTGCCGTGAATATTGTGAATTACCTTTTACAAGAGTACGTGGAGCACGTACGTCTATCGCCACCTCGTTCGGAACGTCATCGTCGAGGTGTCAATTATTTTTATGAAATGTATGAATTCCCCGCAACACCGCAGTGGGAGCGCTGTCACTACGATCTGACAGATTTTCTTTAAAAATATCCCAATGCATGCTGTTTGGGTACAAAAATTCCTCATGCAGGGTAAATCAAGAGTGCGACCGAAAACGAAGCAAAGTGGTAGTTTTTGTCACTACAGACGCAATGGAATTTAAACAATTGCAAAAAAATGCGCCGGTTTGTTTTAAGTTATTTTGTATCTTCGTTTTGAGGAGGTAAATATATAAGTATTACTAAAGTAATATAATAAACGCTTGTGTGCCATTGCATCATTAAAAATAAATGGGTGTACATTGTTATTGTAGGAAAAACTACGTATTTACCACTCAAACACGACAATAGTTAAAATGTTTTTAAAAAATCAGCGCTTTTTTGTGAAACTTTAAGTTGCATTGTATTTCAAGTCACTAAACCTACCGCCTGGCTTCATTTTCTGTCGCAGTCCAGATATACGTACGTATATACCCTGAATATACATTGTGACGGTATTTTATTTCGTTTGTTTGGTAAAGAATAATTAATTACATACCAAATATTTATTATTCATTAGCTCACAGTCATTAACCTCTGCCCGCTTTCTTACACAATGCCACTTACAAAGGATATGAAGTTTATTAAATGCTATTTTACTAATAATAAACACTGACGTTCGGTCCAAGAGAAAACCAATAACTCAATATTCAGTTGGCGGAGGGTTTAATAATATAATAAAAATAGATTTCTAAGCGTGAGAAGTACATAATGCAAGGCAATTTCAAACTCTTTCCTTGCAAGACGTGCTCGTTATATTACGAGTCTATTCCCTAGTACAATGAATATTAAAGACGACCTTTTACATATCGATTATCGAGTTGAAATAGACTGCAATCACAATAGACTTGCACAACACAATGAATTGATTCACTGTTCTTTATACCCTATTTTGCTTTCATTATACTTTTTTTGCATTCAGTGCTGCAATTGTATCAATAGTAGTGTTTGCCTGTAAAAATATTTAAATATTGCTTTTCTATGTGGGAATCAAGGCGACCTTTGTATCTCGACTTTACAAGACTCGATAAATGTAACGTCGGTTGGAGTAATAAGTTAGCTCTCTCCATTACAGCAGCCACTCAACCCAAAATACTAAAATTTTCTTTTTGACTTGATATTCTTATACTAGGTTATAGCAGCGGAGACGGACAGCGGTACATCTGCCTATACACCCTCACTTTTACGAGGCCTAAAGTAGTAACTGCGCTACACAGCATTATCTGGAACTCCCCTTTCTTTATATCGTAGCTTTTGTTCAATTGTCAAATGATTGGCCTTTGATTTGCAGCAAGTAGCGAACAATAAAAGTATTCATTCAGTCGGCTAAACTTGAACAAAAGTACAGAATAAACTTATTTAATTTCACCTTGCTCCGTTTAACAATTAAAACATCACAATAACTCTCCACTAATCGTGCGTTGAAACTTCGAAGGTTCCTTGTGTATGTGACGAAGTTTTATTGAAATCCATTAGTTCAAAACATTCAATATTTTTTGAATCCTTTTTATGTGGAGCAACGTGTTATTAGGATTATCATTTACTTCTGGATAGCGTTCACTATAATGAAAAACCTATATTAAAGGCTAGCTAGCTAACGTTACGTTTGATTTTCAGTATTTGTCAAATACTTTATTCGGAATATGTTATTATTTATTTATATGTTATTACTTTTTTTTCTATAAATATTACATATTATTTAATTGCTCAATGAACTCGTCATATGTTTTGTTATCAAATTAATCGTTTTAATTGTAATTGGAAGGTAATTTACTAATAACAGTAATAAGTTAATCTCTTTCTCCCGCCAAACAGCAGTTTAAATGCACTGTTGTGTTCCGGTTTAAAGGAAATTGAAGCCAGAGTACCTGGATATGTTAAGACTTAACATCTTATATTATAGGATGGCGAGCGAATAGTGGAAATAGTGCGAGTGAAATGCCAAGCATTGCTTTGTAATGTTGTTTAGTTTTGCTATTATTCTTAAGCATTTGTATAGCTTGCCATAAGGTGAATGACATGCTCGTCTCGCCATTCATAGAAATAAAAAATAACATGGGTAATAATTTGTAGACATTATTAAGTCACTGTAATAAAAAAACACATATTATATTCATGTCCCTTTAAGAAGAAACCCGAATTGACGATAATCTCAATTTATTTAGCACAAATCCAGTGACTTTTTCCCTAAGCCGAGTTAAACCGCCGGTTGAAATTGAAGTGACCGTACCTACACCAAATGGTGTAAAAGTTATGACGGAACGGAGCCTTAAAGAAGGTATTATTCTGTCTTTCAAGTATTATGCGTTTATGCGGAGCCTGATTCCGGAGAAGCTCTTATTGAGAACACCAATATTGCATAGTTCCATGTACTTGTGGACACATATTCAAAGCGAAAGTGCACTTCAAAAGAAATATGATAAGGTAAAGATTTCTGCTTCCACTAAACTGATTTAACAACAAAATGCATCTTTTTATTGAAATCCCAGTCTGGTCGTATTGATTTATTGTTATAAAGCTGCGACATAATACTCATATGCGCACTGTGATCGCATTGGGGGAACTTTGTACCTACGTGGCTGTTGTCACCGAATTCACCCTCCGTGTTTACCCCGCGCTTTTGATTGCATATTTTTAGGGTCCGAAACTGTGAGGGGTGGAATCACAGAGGGTTATTTAGTGTCCAGCCGTAGTGAATGCGCGAATTGAGATTGCTATAAATGTTATACGTGGGTCGATCGTTTGTCTGGACTATAGTATTGCATATTGGCTACAAATATATTGCACAAACGTAAATTTTAACACAAGAACAAGTTTCCTCAGTATCTGTTAATTCAGAACGTTGTGCGATCGTATTAAAATGCACTCAAAATGTAATCTAATAATCTATTCCAAAGTACTAATCACTTTACTTTAAACCTCTGTAAAATTACGATGCGCAATAAAATATACCCCCGAGCACTCTTAAACTACCCACTGAGAATTCGCAGCTTGGGCAAAAGAACAAGTATGAAGTTGAAATCTTCGTTGCCGCAAACATTCTGCAACCACTAGTACAAACATTGTTTTAAAGAAAATAAACGTACATTAAGTGCATTTTGTAACTTCACCAAGAAAAGGCTGTTCCTGGACAGAAGTGATTGATATATAATAAATTGAAGTTATTTATTATACCAATACAACTTTACGTGTTTAAAAAACATGACACGTCTTCGTAAATGATGACTACCTTTTTTGATATAACTTAGCTGCTTTCAGTTATAACATTTCTTTCGTAATATCATATTTATATTCAAATGTGAACTGTATCCTGCAGTGAAGGCAATAAAGCAGATGCCGCCTAATGTAAATACAACATTATCTACAAATCCACATAAGTTATGTATATATCTGAATATTCCAAATACTTTACAGCCATAAGTGAAAATCTCCAAAGTGGGAATACTTTAAGAACTTACGGAGAATTTAAAAGAATTACTGCACGGTAAGGTTGCTTGAATTCATACGAGTTAAGAATCCTACAAGCGGAATACAAGGAAATGAAATTAGATAAAATATGTGAATTTGTATCGCGGAATTTCCATTAGGTTTGTGGTTTGTATTAATCAAAGTATTAACGATCTCAAGTAATCGAGCGCCTAGGGTTTCGGAATGCGGAATGTACGAACAATGTCATTGTACCCTTTTCGTATTCCATTTGTCAAGGACACAATTTAATTTCAGTGTTTTCAAATCTCATTTTAGCATAATCTATGGCAAAAATACTTTTGTAGGATATAAGGCTGGGAATTCCCTGCTTAGGTTTACTAACACGTACTAATTGTTTTCTATTTAAACTCAACGTAACTATCATACTCTATATTGCTTGTCCTGTCACTTCTCGTCACAACCCTTTCTGTTCCGTCTCAATCTGTTCCATGACTGAAGGCATGCAATCCTATCCCAATTTTTTTACACAACATGTCTGGTAAACGAGCAGACAGGTACTTATCATAAGTGGTCGGATAATAGGTGGTCCCCGACCATGGGCATCCACAACGTTTGGATCATAGATGTGTCATCGGCTCATCAAATCAGGAGGGGAGCGGGAAGAAACAGAATGGGAAAATGTAAAGGGTAGATATTGGGCGTCTGGCAATCTCACTGACTGGACGTCGATCTTATGTGATAGTGATAAGCCTGAACTCCGGATGAGCCTGGTCATTCATACTGAATCATGGAAGACTCTTGTCTTCCATGATTCAGAGCCACGCTCTTGCGTGGCTCTACAATAAATAAACGCTAAAAGAAATTAATCTACCCCAAATAATGTCCTCCGCCCTATACTGACAGCCTCCGTGACAGCCTCCGTGGCGCAGTAGGTTAGACGCCGCCTTTGAAACGAGAGTCCGCGGGTTCGATCCCCGCACCGAGAAAAATGTTTGTGTGGCCCACAAATATTTCTTCCGGGTCTGGGTGTTTGTGAGACCGAAAAGTCTCTCGTAGTTATACGATACCTACGTGATACCCACGACACAAGACTCGATCTTAGTGTGGGGTCAGGACTATGTATGTGACTGTTGGGTGTTATTTTATTTTATATTCTATTCCATCCCTTCTGAAAAAGTGGCAAAGTCATTTGAAATCCTTATTCATCCAACGGAATTACATATTTTTCGGGATAACCTATTTGTTAATCCATGGTATCAGCTACCTCAATACCAAATTTAATCAAAATTTGTATAGCAGTTTGAACGTGAAGAAGTAACAAACACACGACTATATATTCATTATTATTAGACTATTAGTATGGTAGGATATTATTTTATAGCAGGGAGGAGGAAATGATTTAGCATAATTAATATCCGTCACAAATTAAAATAAAATGCTGCAATACATGGATTTTATGATTGTAACTTATTTCGTATAGCACGCACAAAGTTTATATCAATATTCTATTTATAGGCAAAAAACATTTGCAAAAAATCATTTTATATTGTAAAAAAAAATTTTACAATTTTTTAACGTTTCACATTTGATATACATATTCCACGCATTTCGTTTCAGTTATAAAATGTTTAAATAATAGTTGCAAGCATTGACTAAGTTATCGACACTACGTTATCTCATAAGGTATGAAGAAATTCTTAAATTATCAAAAGTTACAGTCTTATCCCAGCGTATGTACCAGTTGAAGTGGCCGTGCGCAAGATTCGCAGTATAGAGCTTACGGCTGACGGAGCCGATTAGTTCTGAAGTGAAGGTCTCAAATTGGCAAGCGAAGGGGCGGTAAGCCTTGACAAAAACGTTGTTCAAAGCATCAGGCGGGCCACTTTCGATAAATCCCTTACGCTAATACACTATTTTGGAAAGATATTATAGATATAACTATTTTTCCTGCGCATAAATTATAATAATAATGATGATTTACAAGGTAAAAATAAATATAAGCATAATTATGATAAAGGAAAATCTATACATCAGCAGGCAAACCAAATGGTTAAATCGATAGGCAGCAGATGGCTTAGCCATAGACGCGGTTTGGTGTTACTCGCCAAAGTTGTTATCGAAGAACACGAACCAATTGAATATACAGTTTTTGTATGTCCACAGTAATAGCCAGTCTTTCTAACATCTACATATTCCCTAACTAATACTTGCACTGAACCCAAGTAATATTTGCCCTTTTGATGTCAATATAATTCATGTATACGCGACACTTATGAACCTTCTGAATAGGTTTTATGATAGCATCAGAAATGCTGTAATATTTTAGCGGTTAAAATGCCTCTTCCGAGGCTTCAGACTAAAGGTATGTGTCCATGCAAAGCAGAATGCTATCACGTTGCTATAAACCGTCATAGTGCGTGGTGATTGACTATCAATACAAACATGAAAAGTCAGAGGTGTGCCCTGAAATTTGACCCCGCGACTAACGTGAACATGTTGGCAGTCACGTTTGGTCCATTACCAACAGGCCACGCTCTTTCTGTAAATACTTTTATAGCAAAAAATATTCTTGGTATTACTTTCTAACGCAGGCTATTAGCTCTTTAATACAAAAAGATTATTTTGCCTGATGTTATAAGCAGAGTCACGGTATGCTACGCCGTAGTTTGAGAGACTTGAGTATAAGCCGTAGCGAAAGCTGAAACTGCAAAGTTTAAGTTATTGTTACTGATTCGTGATAAATATTAAATTATATTAATATTAACTAACATCGGATAGATTTTAGTTTTCGGACACTATAAAGTATTTAGAACGTCTCTTATATGACTGCATGTATTACAGTTACACGATTTGATTTCACATACTGAGTAATACGACAATGGACCGCAGTCATCATCAGATACTGTGCAAACAAATGGAAGTGTTTCACGCACTTAATTACACGGTATAAATACTCGTGGTGACAATATTTCTGTAAAGGTAGCTTCTTTTAACCATATTCGTGTTACAGTCATTTTGACGATGAATAAAAGTTGTGTTTTTATGCAAATAAGTTATATTTCTCTTCATACACACAAAAAAACAACTCAGACACATTTACTCAAAATAGTATTTTTGATTTCATTAGAAAATAAAGATAAATATCTAATCAGCTTTACTACTGTACATATGAATACTAAACGACTTAAGTCTCAGGATGGCGAGAGTGAAATACCAAGCATTGCTTTTATAATTCAAGGTGCTGTTTGGTTTTGCTACTGTTCATGAGCAGTCGGAATGCTTGTTAAACGTCATCTGGCGAATAGCATGCTCGTCTCGTCATTTCTTTATTATATATTGTCACATATATTAAAAAAAAACGTTTTATCTTTAATGTTTACATAACAAGTGTATATTTCTCAAACCATATCCCTTTTGATCCAAGGGTAACGTTCCTGCTCCGAAAATTATGTGAGTGAATTGAGCAGAATCTTTAAAATAACCAAGAAGATTTAGAAGGCAGCTTAACGACCGCCGCCTCTGCGTGCCTATTCCCAAATAGGAAAATAACCTGTGTAATATAATATAAAGCTGAGGGTAATTTGTTGACCATATTTTATTTGAAGTGTCCCTGTAAGTTCCGCAAACCATATTCTTAAAATTTAAAATCCGTGCTTGCTGTATGATCTGACTGCGTGCGGGTGAATTTTTCAAAAGTCTGTGATTTTTTTTCAATAGCTAACGAGTTGAAATTTGGCACGGCTACCAAAGTTTCCTGCCCGAGTCTACTTAAAGTAAAACACTTTTTGAAATATTTTTACCAAAAAGAGAACTCTAATGAGCCATCTGGTTTTTACGGCGAACTACTTCAAGTGCCTCATACGAACGGACTTCAAACTTTGTTACAATTTGGTCACAAAGGGTTAGTTACTCTTGTTTCTGCTTACACAAAATATTGTAACGAATTACTATTCTATTCTATTTGGGATTCACTTAAATATATTTGATTTACAAACTAAGAATTTACGTAACCTTATTGACTTTGTTATTTTCCAATAAAATTTCAGTAAATATTGACTTATGCTAAATGAAACAACTTTAACTGTGAATAGTAGGCAAAGCGAGTCCTACAGTAAATAAGCGCTAGCATTATTACAATGTATTGTTTGTCATAACAACACACGAAATGGGGGTGCGGTGATAATAAAATTTCTCATTATGTCATGAAAACAACGAAATCAATTTTGTCCAAACTGCTCCAGCACAATAACTGAAAGCGAACGCTATTTCGCATAGATTTCTGTGAAACGTGATGTTTTTGCGAAGCGGTACGCACGGGCACTAGTTTTTAGAGTCTACACGATGATACTGGCTGGATCGTTTTTTGCAATATTTTCCTACGTAAACCGCTGGACGCAAAACACAATAGACGAATGGGAAGCCAAACTTTTTTAACCCAATTTAAGGTATTTTGTTTAGTAGTCAACAAATCGTTGAAATTGTTAAAACGGATTGTACCGATACATTATTTTTTGTATCCGATGATAGAACTGATATTTACTAAGCCTAGAAGAATGTGCATTAGTAAAAAGACAGCAAATACCAAATACAATATGCTATAACAAATTCCGAACAATTTGTATCTTCCTATTCATAAGCCCCTCTGGAGGAGTCACCAATCTGACAACAATCACCCAATATTAAATATCATTTTAGATACGAGTAAGTAAAGTACTCATCAAATCAAATAAGTGGATATTTCGAACTCGTACAACACGTTTCCGCGTCAACTTTTCAAAATAAAGACGACACAACAATGCGCCAGTTTATTATCTCTGCATATATAACGTACCAAGCAGAGGACATTGTATTTGATAATATATTCAACAATGTAATCCGGCCTTACTTGTGTTCAATGTCCCAGGTTGCAGACGATGCGAAACATTGTCGTACTAACTGCACATATACATAACGCAATTCAAAGCACTTCTATATTAAAACTTGCAGAAATTTCCAAACACAGGAAATTTCCAAATTAAGAACAATAAAACTAATTGGCACGCGAGAATGATCACCTTGAAATGATGGTTCAACTTCCATGTTATAAATGTTCTTCGATTGCAAACTAAACTAATTGTTTTCCGCAGAAGGGTTTAAGTTGGAGAATGGAACAACCGTTTGGTTAAACGTCGGTCGGATGCCCCGTCGGGTATCGGCCGAACCCCGCCGGTAGCACAGCGGGTGACGACCGACGGAAACCGAATCGCTCACTGTATGTGAATTGTGAAAAGCAAGATAAATGCTTTAGATAGGCCCGAAAGATGTCTCTGTTCTGCTCATTACTTAAAGGTAAATTAATCTATTATCTATCAAGTACATTTTTTTATTAATTCCATATCACAGAAATATAATTGTAAGGGAGAAAGAAATATATAATTACAAACACAACCCCAAAAATAATTAATTTAGTTGGAAAATTATTTGTTCGGATGTAATCTTTTTATCACGTTGTATGGTATTTAAGTTCTTTATATGTTATAGAATACAAGTATAGTAAATATTATGATGTAAGCAGTTAATATGGTTACCTATATATTTGTTTTATTGTAATTTGTTATAGAGGGATCAAGCCAAGATGAGAATGCCTTCCACCTAATTTACTGATTCGCTAATTGTTATTATTCTATTTATTGTACATCTCAAGATATATAGTTGTTAAATATATTAAATAAACATTAAAATCGTACAATCGTTGGCTATATCGCAATGAGCGACGTCTGAATTTTCATATTTCAATCGTTTCTTTGATTTTTTTTATTTCTCCTTTTTTCTCTACTATGTGCAATCAATCAATCAATCAATCAATCTTGTTCCTTTGTTTGAAATCATAGAAATATAAATTGTTCAGTGGTAGAAATATTAGTAGATAGTATTTTTTTTAATTAGGCCTGAATTTCAAAACTCTAATTATGAATTCAACTCGAAATACTTTTTTTTATTTTTGTTTGTTTTATATAAGTTTATTGTTAAACCATTACTCTTTACCAATATAAAGACTATTCAAGTCTACATATTTTTTTATTTCATCATATTATAACGTATTTAATAGATATTGAACAATGGAAATGAACCGTTTGTTTACTTTTCTTATTTCCTGGGTGCATTAAGTACCATACAAATACACCAGAATTATTTAATTCCAATAGACTTTTGAATACGACTTAATTATGTGTTATTAATTAAATCTTCTGTTAGGCTTGCAATTTATTCATTCATTATTTCAATAGTGTTGAAAATCAATCTAAACTGTATATAAAAATATATTTGATGTTTTTAGAATATATAATTAAACGACTTATAAAATATTAGAATCAATATTTTATATGCCGTTTAATTATTTTTTAAACCAACAAAATGGACTGCATTAATAGAATGTTTATAAATATTGTCCTTGACTAAATTAGCGGAGGACACAAAAATGTTTTCCCATTAAAAGAAAAACTCGGCCGCGGACGTAGAATACATTATAATGACTTGTTTTAGCGAAGAAAATAAATCTGACACACAGATTACAAAATTAAACAACAACTTATTATAATTATATTTAATAATTGAATATAACGACTTTACCGCTCTTAAAAAGTCTCGTTAATACATTTTTATAATTTATGTATTCCTATTTAGATAGGAGTGAATATTTCAATACACTCCGTAATAAACATTTTATCAAGTAAATTTACTTATTTTAGACTTTTTAATATCTACAAAGACTTGCATACTTTTTATCCGCATGTATTGTGCTCTCGCACCCTCGTAAAAAGTGTAACATCCCCGAAAGCCGAAAAACAACAACGCAGAGCCAAAAAACAAAAGTCGCCGAGCGGTAAAAAAAATCGCAAATGCTCATTATGTACCCGCCTACACTAAGTTCCAAATAAGACGAAGTTTGTAAACTTGGAAAAAACTGATATACCCACCTCCTGCGATGACATACTGCCGGTCCGCACCTGCTTCTTCTTCTCATTTTCCGTAGTTAATTTATTTGCTGGCCGTACAAAGTTTGAAAGAATACATGGCAAACCCGCTTAGTTGGCGACGCGGCGCGGTCAGAGAACAGAGCGTAGTAGGACGCGGCAGAGACGCGGGTGTCGCGATCGTGACTGAGCAGTGAGCGGCGAGCGCCGAGCGCCGAGCCAAACACCACCGAACAGGGTGGCACGCGCCGCCCCCGGCCTCCTTCGTCTCACACCCCTCACCGCCCGCGTCCCGCGCCGCCCTGTGAGGACGCCCGAGCCGTCTACGTGCACCCCTCTACAGTTTTACGGAATTATTCTACGCCGGACATAGAACTTTCAACAAAAAAATAACAGGTAGCATTCTCACTCCCATATCATACTTGTCGAAACTCACCGACTACTGTAATTTTTTACAGATGTCACGTTTCTTAAGTTTTCTTGCTGACGACATAATTTCATTACGGTCTTGGTCAATCTGTTATATTTTATACTTGTAAAATGTTACTACGAAATGTAAATGTTATTAGCAATCTAATCTCCTTCTAAACTAAATATATTATTTCTATATGTAATTAATTTGTAACTGATCGATGTCTGTTCATGAAAGATATTTGAATAAAACTAATATAGGGACTGTACGAATGTAATAGAACTCAAAACGATTATTATTATAATTTTTGGTTATGCCTTTGAGCGCGCAATTCTCAGAAACGTCTGAATCAATTTCGCTTTTTGATATCAAGGTAGCTGATATCCTGGATTAACACATAGGCTACGTTTTATGACAAAAAATATAGTGTTCCCGTGGTATGACCAACAAATTCAAATATATTAGTTACTTCTTACAAACTTAAAGAAATGGGATGTGTCAGGGGAGGACGGGACTATATGCCTTGAGTCATGGGACTTAAGAAGACGGGACAGGATAAGAAAAGCAGTATGGACGACTGCAATTACATTAGAATTAAGTACAAATAAAATAATATTAGTACGAAAAAATATATGTTGTTGATATGGACTCGACTCAAAAAGTATATGCAAGGGCCAGCCTATAGAAAAAAATAATAAATGTATGTTTTTTTTTTTTTTGAGTGTAAAATATTTTTTATCAATGTCTTAGCTTTTTATAAAACGGAATTCAGACGTCAAGGCTTTCTGATATTTCAATAAACGCCACGGAAGCGGTAAGGTCGAGCTGTGAAAAATATTAGTGGCGTAATTTATATTTGTGCGGTGCGAATGTCGAGGTGCGGCATTATAATGTTGTTTAATGCAGCGTGAACAAGTCCGTATCGTGCACTCCGATCCAGTAGAAGTGCTCGTATCAAGTTTCAAGGCTTGGAGAATTGAAAACCACTCCAATTACCCAACTTTCCCTGAGCTGTGAGATAAACGTTTAGCCCTGCCTCTAAACTTGCAAGAAACTTAGTAGGCACGTTTACGAAGCCCACTTGTGTCACAATGAGTCGGTAAATAACGGCTACAATTCACTTTTGATAGCGAACTACACACACCTGGCCCCAGTTAAACACTTTATCGTTTAGCCGCCTATCAATATATTCTCTTGTTTATGACACCGATGTGAAGCTTTACAGCGCTTTGTCCTCTCACGTGAAATTTCATCAAAGACACCTTTTCTTTTTTTACAGAAAAGTATCGCATGATCACCTTTATCCGCCATGCCATACTATATTACGACGCTATACCGTTTCATTTGCCAATAAAAGTGGCTGTAGACTTTTGAATTAATTAATTGACATTTATTGCACTCTAGAGTTGGCATTTATTCCCGTAGCATTATATTTTTCTTTAAAGCTTGCCCAGAGCTTTTTCAACCTAGATTATCCTGGATTATATTTAAATCTAGTAGCTCTGAACGGCTTTAAAAAATAAAGAAAGTTATTTGCTTAGTATCCGCCGTTTAAAAGTATCAAAGCAGTTATCCTGTAAACATTTCATTGTGAGTATTATGATTGTTTTCTCGTAACGCTATACGTCAAAGCAATAACATTGTTACTGAAGATCCACAGACGATAACAATTTGTCCCTTTAAGATGTGAAGAAATGCTTTGACTGGATGTTTCTGACACTTAGAGAATGCTTGCGTGGGCCAACAAATAATATTGCCGAATAAATACTCACTTCGGAATAACATTTGTGTTTATTTCCTCTGAGAACTTTTATGCAATCGCTTTGAGTGCTTTGATTTAGAAATGACGGCGAGTCATACTAGTTTATGTAGTAATTTAAAATGAAAAAGCTAATTAGAGACTAGCCAAGCCTTTCCGCTTACACGATTATGAAAGTTCGTCAAACAGACCATTTGCCCTAGTGCGAGCAAAAACTTTGATAGATCCATTTATTTGAAACAGCGAGTTCCGGAAACAGTTTACGTGTTTCGCTTTAATATGCGCCCAGCTCTCGTTACTCTTATTAACTCTCTTAACAATGTGTTGGGGATATTAAAAATGGTTTTGTTGTCAAATCTTACATAAAACTAACTGATCTCTATGATATCTGTCTTAATTTAATTTCGAGAATAAAACAGACTTTTTTCCAGCATCCCGAAAATATCTTATTCAGAAAAGAGATTCAAGTATTCAATTGTTTTTAAGGCGCATACATTTTTTTATAAACTTAAATCCATTTTTCCATATCGATTGTTCCAAACGATGTATATTCCCCTTCTGTAATGCAAATCTCACTTCCTAATAACGGCCCGTCCCTCACCTGGAACATTATCATAAAAATATTAGTTTAGTTTCATAATATTCCATTTTCCGTGGTTAATACGAGAAGGGAGGGCAAGATGCAAAAATATATAAACTACACGACAAAATATCAGTTTTGAAAAAGACTTTATCAGAGTTAAAGACAGAAAATGTTAAAATAATGAATACTTACTAAATAATAAACAATTTGTATAATATGTAATAATAAAGACGGAATTATACTCATGGCAGGATGTGTGACGTTTACAATTACATACCGCTTTTGCGTACATACAGTAACAATTTTGTAAAGGTAAAATACTTTCTATCAGAAAATTGAACCTTAATGTGAATGTCTGCAAAGAAAATAACATAAAAGAACCATCGCTCACTTTGTTCAGTACCAATTACATTGTAAAGCGTATCGGACACTACATACGACTAATATACCATGCAGGGGCGCAGCGAGCACCAAACCAACGTATCAGCTATCAAAGGCATACCTGATAGAAACGTTTGAAATACAAAAGCTCGTCACGGACGATGCAAGCGCGCCGGTGTCAGCGAGCTGGCCAGATGGCCACGCGACCCCTCGCTCGCAAGAAAAGGGGTGCAATTGCAATTCTGTTGCCCCGTAATCAATACAACACAAATTTGATTTAACAACATTCAGTGACTGGAATAAGCACCTCGAATTACAAACAAGATTTAAGTTCAAAATGTAATATGGATGCCTCGACGCGGGACAACTTTCTAGTTATTGCACATCTAATCCTATTGGTGCTAAATTTCTCATGTATATTTCATGCGAAATTTTTCATATTTCTTACGGCGGACTTCCACCTATTCGCCTTCTCGGAAATACCTTGCTCTTCACGCTTGATTGCCTTTACGTCTGGTATTAACATATTTCAAAAGTGGAAATCTCAAATGTTTTATTTTCCAAATATCGTGTGATCTTGTTTGTTCCACCTAACTTGAGTTCCGCTTTTATATGATTACTTTATTTATGAATATTATTATAAAGTATGTTTGTTTATAGGTATGTTTTTCATCTAGTCTTAAAACAATTGAACTCCATGAAGACGTATTGTCTGCGACTTTAATTAGGGCGGGTGATTTTTTACAAGGAAGCTTTACAAGGGGATGAGCTTCGCGACTACGCTAATTAATTGAGCTTAGTTTCAACACAATTTTATAAATAGTTGCTCAGTAAGATTATACAGACGTTTTCGATAATTGGCTGCTGAGATTTCTTTGAAAAATGTTATCCCAATTAATTTAATCCTATTAAAAAAGGATTTGTATAATCCCGGTGTTGTTGCTACAATTTTTTTTCCCGATTAATTCCCACCTTAGACTGACTTTGTTTGCTGTAAAGATTCTAGGAATGATTGTTCTCATCACTGAGCCGAGCCGCAGTATTGCGCAGTTTGTATCAAACAACGACAATGTAAGAAGTGACGTATAAAAATGGGAGTGGAACTGTTCTCTTAGCCATTCTTATCTTATATAAAACTCCAACACGTATTGTACGTATAAAATATTTTATTATTTGTATCACTTATTTACAGCCATGTAACACCTAGTTTAGAAAGCAAATTAGTGAACAAAATATAGTAGAGGAAAAGCGTATAATAATGATCGTAATAGTTAACACACACAAGAACGTCTATGTCTGAACACCCGTATCGTGTGAAAAGGTAATAAATAAAAAGCAAACCGTGTAATCGATAGCTGAATTCATGAATAAATGTTTGTATTGAAACTGGCAACAATTCAAAACTGTTGTAAGTACTGAAATAAAATATTCATATGTGAAGGTTCATTCTCACTTCACAATAATTATGTAAAATACCGTAAATGTTGCATACGTCTCTCAAAACAACATTATTTTTCGTTTAAAATATCCACAAGTCTGTGGCAGGCATCCTTCACTTCTGCACAGATTAAAGCAAATCGAGTATTCAGAAGTCGTGGTAAAAGTGGAAAATTGCCAAAGTAGAAGATCATTTATCAATGCCATTTGGTGACGTTTCACGCCGTAGTAAAAGATCGAAAGACACACCACAAGGATATCCATGGGCCGGAAAAAAGAAACCCAACAGATTTTTGATCACTTAAGTTTTATAAAAACCGGCCACCATTTTTTAGATACGAAGAAATAATAAAAGTTGTTCAAATTGGTTTACAAAAAAATACACACAATTATAAACGTAAGGAAAATTATACTTTGAATTTAGTATTTTCTGATTGTTTCGCATTTAAAAACTTATTAGTATTTGAAAATATTATGTTATTGACTGCAATTTTCTATGTTTTGCAATACAAGTTACAATTTCCCAAGAACATATTTAAATCTAACATACAAGCAGCGTCAGAAATATACATAATAATTATCTTTGATATTAAAGCAATGATTCTATCCCAAATGCCGAAACACACAATTTAAATCGTCTCTTAAAACTACCGAATATTAAAATGTTAGGAGCAATGGCTCAATGGGATTTAATCACAACGTTTGATGAACTAATCTCATTTGTCAAGTGCGCACTTGGCTTAGCAATGTCGGTGAGTTAGCATTTTTTGTAATTGTAACAATTAATAACGGCCAAGTAGCCACCAACATAGTATAATGACAATAATTAATTCGTGTCCATGATTTGTTCACTCATTTTATTATAAATTGGAATAGAAAGATTCTTCTTTTCTATAGCTCATTATTCATCCTTACTATATTATAAAGGTGAAAGTTTGTAAGTATGGATGTATGGATGTTTGTTACTCTTTCATGAAAAAACGGCTCATCAGATTTTGATGAAATTTGGTATAGTGATAGCTGACACCCTGGATTAACACATAGGCTACTTTTTATCCCGAAAAATGTAGTGTTCCCGTGGGATGAGTCAGGAAACCAAATATACATATTTTCTACTCTTTCAAATTTGGTATAGTGATAGCTGACACCCTGGATTAACACATAGGCTACTTTTTATCCCGAAAAATGTAGTGTTCCCGTGGGATGAGTCAGGAAACCAAATATACATATTTTCTACTCTTTCAAATTCAAATTGTTGGCACGGGATGTCCTCTCCTACGGAAGGGAAATATAGTCGACGGCACGCGGGAAATATAGTTAGTAGACACGCGAAATAATATGTTCTTGATGTGGATTGGACTCAAAAACTATCTGCACCCGGGCGAAGCCGGGCCCGACAGCTAGTACAATATAAAAAGTTTCACAACTGTAAATGCACCGTAAAATTCCACTGTGAAACTTGTAAAAATGACATAAAATAACGACAACTACCAACGCATATTGCAACACGGAATACTTAAGTAGCAAATAATGTCAATGTATAAAATTTTACTGGTTTATTTTTTGCGATATAAGATGTGATAACAAATAGATATAAGTGCGGACGGAACCGGCGTCTGACCTAATAAAGCTTATCGTGTACCACGACGCTACACGTAAACACAAATACATCGCTCGTATAAAAACATTTCCCGACCAACTTCACAAGTTCTGCCCTATAAAATTGAACTAAAGTTTAAAGAGGAATATTATGAAGATTCAGTGCTCCTTCACTTAAAACTTGTACATTATAGAGTGTGTTTGTTATTGGCAATTTACGATGTTGTTTTTAATCCCATCGTGTCATTTGTCTTGTGCGCGCTCGATACGTGCCGGCAAAATTGAATACTGTAGATAAATCGATACACGTTACATTGCTTTTTTATATTTTATTACTTATTTGGGTTTAGTAGTCCGTATTCGATAATTGTAAGGGGTTTTGGGGTCTCCTTCAGAAGATCACTTCAATAAAGGACGGGCGGCAGTAGAGGGTACAGAATAGAATAAAATAAAAACCGACTTGAAGACAACCGAACCAACATTTAAGACATTTATGACATCATTTCATAATTATAAAAAAATATTTTCCTCCTCAGTGCCTTGTACCACGTACTTGTATTTGTACTACGATACGATTTGAACTTTGAGGTCTCGGGACGAACTCGGATTGGGCAGAGCGATGTTGGATTATCTATTCATTATCAGCCCAGAGTCAGAAATTTTTGTCCGATATAGCGAAAGGCTTGCGCTCTATCGCATCGTGAGGCGTAACCCACAAGGCGAAACGTGGATGTCTTGGTGGCACCTCTGCCTACCCCTTCTGGGAGAAAGGCGTGAGTTTATGTTTGTTTTGTTTGTATGCATGGCGATAGGCTCGCTCTCTACCACATCGTGAGGCGTAACCACAGGCCTTACCCACAAGCCTAAATGTGGGTGTCCATATAGCGCCTTTGCCTACCCCTTCTGGGAAAAGGCTTCGTTTTTGCATACAAATAAATACGAGTACAGGTATCTAAATAAAAGCAAATGACGTAGAAATATCGTAGAAATTATTAAACTGTCAAATTATAAGTCATTTCATTAGGAAGAGTAGTTATACGTGCTTAGGTGTTTTATTCCCTATTTACGCATTATTTTTATTGATTCTATGCAATGCGTCCATCCCGTTATGAAATATGATAATCAAAGTATTTGCATTATTGTCGGGACTAATTATGTGCGTAATATAACGGGAGCTGAAACGTACGGTCACGGACTAACCGTGTGTTGACACATATTCATAAACGTCTGTAAAAGGACTAAACTCTTCCTGTGGGTCAAACTGCTCGAAAGTAGCGGCGCTTCGTGTGTGTACCTACTTACGTACGTGTAGTGGAAATATTACGTTATTTTACTACATACACGGTTACATGGTTCTTGGTAGTAGTAGAGCCACGCTGTAGTAAGCCATGAATCAGCATGAATGGTCAGGCTCGTCACGGGTGGTATCACCGTTGCACAGAAAATCAACGTGAAGCGACAGCTATTCTGTCGCATTTCAATCGATGAGTGAGATTTTTGAAGGTCCAAAACCTCTTCCCATCCTTTATCCTTCCTGCTTCCCTTCGGTTTTATTGATCCAGCAAGACATTCACGATCCAAGCGTATGGATGTTCATGGGCGACAGTGATCACTTACCATCACACATGTTAGCAGGTTTCGCCGGACCTATACAATAGAAAAACACATTAACGGTGTTATTACAAGAAAGTTAAAAGCGCCATGAACACGTGACTAGAAATTCTTCAATTACAAATTCATGTCTAAGCATTGGTTAGAGATAGACATGGTTTTAACCATATTATTGAAACACAAGCCGATGGTGCTTTGACGCATGTCTAATCCTTTAACCATATAAAATACAAATAAACAGAGATTAAACCTTTGCTTTTCGTCTGGTCCTATGTTTTGTGACATCGATTCTGTTAAGTTTAACTAGTAATTGGAAAACATTGTAGTTTTTTGTTTTGACGAGTGTTTAGATCAACAATAGTTAAACACTGTTTTGTAATACAGAGCTAGACCAGACTTTAGACAGAGTGTTTAGATTTAGACACTGTTTAGCCAAACACATGTTAAATCGTGTTTAAATTATTTTTTGTAATAACACTGAATATGTTTCACAATCGCGACAACTTTGTCAAAATACTTTATAATTGTTTAATTGGGCGACACATCAACATTCAATTAATATTATCATACAAACTAAATGAATAATTTATGTGTTCCATACAAACCCGCCGCTGTATCTCTGAAAATAATTTAATATTTTTTTGGTGTACGAACTGCTGACACAATAATTTGTTTGCGGTTATACTCAATATCTAAACATTGCATAATTTCAGCAAGAACTGATTATCACAGTATTAGTAGACATATTCAAAATGGTATGTATGATCAAATAACCAAACTTTCATAATAAATAACACTATAATACGTAGTACATACTTGTACAATGCGAAATAACAACGGCTGTTATATAAACTGAATACATAAAAATAGCTATTCTTTATAGCACACGGCTTATAGGTATGTGCACACAATACGGGTACATACCAAGTGTGATGATTAACGCCAGGAGCACATTCACAAGTCAAAGCGACGTGACTTCGCTGAAAACAATCATTAAATAGGTCGTAAAAATCATCCGCAGAAGTTTTATGGATATGGCTTTATTCGATGGAAAGTCGTTAAATTTCTATTGCCTTGACACAACGAGGAAAAATAGGCTTCCGGTGAGGCAGCACAATATCTATTTTGATAACAAATAGTCAAGCAAAATTCTATTAAATAACTATAAAGAGACCAACAAAATAATAAGAGGGTTGCGGTAATAAAAAAGTAAGTTACAGATAGCGCGCGAGTTGAATGCAGAGCTTAGGAATGCGGGTAGTGCTGTGATCTAATTATTGATGGCCATAATGGGTATATCGATATTTTTTACATTGTTTTCAGTTTATCACTTGTCACTAAGTAAACATAATATAAAAATTAAACAAGATAATGAATATCACACATTTTTTAATAAGTTTTTATTTTACACACCAAAATCAAATAAAACAAATTATTCCTTCACAATTTTCGCTATTTATCGTGCACGACGAAAAAATATTCGTTATTTTTAACAGAATTTGATGGACGATCAGTTATAATGAATTATTAAACAAACAGATAATAACCCGGACTATAATATGTTAAATATCGTAACAAGCGTACGATAGCTCGGGAAGCACTGCACTAAGCTGCAGGCCCGGGAGGGGACACGTGCGAACGGCGGGGGGAGATGCTCCCGCTCTTTACCTCAGGCCCCGACTGCATTCAACTCGCGCGCTATCAGTATATTTACGCGTTCAATAAACGTGAAACAACCGAATGAGTGTGAACTTAACGCTCATATACTTGATATCTTTAACAAAATATGCCTTCGGCTGTTCTGCGTAACAATTTCAAGTACTGCTGTAAATCACGAGGACAGAAATCTACGGCGTTTATACCTTTGACTTTTCTGTTACGGCTATTACCTTTATTTGTAAAATGTATGGGTTTACTTTACAAAAAATCATAGTTATGAATACTTCTAAATTATATTTATCACGATTATGATATACATTTCCAGAGCAACCTAAGTTATAAAGATAATTTTACACAATACACTTAAACTTTGTTGCCACATATAACATACGGCTCGACGCACAAATTTTATCGTGTCTCGGAAAAAAAGAAGATTAGGTACCGTAAAAACATATGCCGTCCTAATCCATTATATAAGAAAATCCCGCCAATGTCCAACACAATAGCAGTATTAGGCCATGCTGAGTAGGTACAAAGGGATTAATAGTGTAGTACCAGATTGAAGATACAATGGAGCATGTAGATAACATATGCAACGGCGACGGTTATTGTCTTGCAATAGACATTCCCCCAGCAATCCTCCACTAAGCGCTTTAGAACGCGTGCCTAGATTCATCTCTTAACAGTATTGTTATTGTAGCAGACACCGCACACACCACAAACCTATACATCCACTACACTTACTGCCGCACTCAGACGTTTAATGTCAATTCCCACCTAACATAAAAAAAAAAACATCAGTGTAAAAGCATCAATCATCATCATCATCAATCATCAGCAATCATCTCGTTTGCCCCCTATAACATAAAAAAAAACATCAGTGTAAAAGCACTGTTGTATTTTGGTTTAAACAAAATTTTAGCAAGAGTAACTACTGGACATATTGAGACTTGACATCTTGTCTCAGGATGGCGAGCGCAGTGGAATGCCGAGCACTGCCTTGTAAATCATGGTGATGTTTGGTTATGCTACTGTCCATGAACCGTGGTATCGCTTACCATCAGGCGAATGGCATGATCGTCTCGCTATTCATTGCAATAAAAAAGGCAGGTCAAGTCTGGGATGATTGGCTGTTACTTGGAGAGGCCTACGCAAGACCTACGAACGTCCAGCAGTTGGTGGCGATACAAATAGACAAACTGAAGATCTAATCAATAAACAGAAGATTTCGATATTTGAAGAGGTGAAATACTAAAACCTACACACGTCTGAGTGTACCATATTAAGATGAAATCGAAGTACTTGGTACTAGTAACACTGGGTGGATTTATTTTGCTCTGACACAGCTCGCTGTGAACACTTAGCTAAACTTTGAAACAAAACTATTATTTATTTTTAATATTCAACTATAATCAAAACGTCGAGAAGTTAAAAAAAAATACCAAGTCCACGACAAACCCCGTAAATAATTGTTTTATTGCAATGTGGAACATTCGCTTAAATCTAAGAAACATAAACTTCTTAGTGAACATTTACACTCAAAACTTTTGTTAAACTGCATATTTTATGAAGTGGTGTGTCTCCGAATATAAAAATGCACACTTGACACACTTATCGTAATATTTTAATGTAATAAGCCTTCATAGGAAATAAAGTTATGAACTATATAGTATTGTCTTTATTAAGATTACGTGGGTATACTTTTCTTTGTTTCTGTCTACCCCTTCTGAGCAAAAGGTGTGAGTATATTATGTATAAATGTAAGAAAATAATGAATATAAATTGTTTCAGCTTCTTCAATAATTGTAATCTACTTAATTATAAATTATACGAACTAATAATGTTTTAGGTTATTTTTCTCATATATAAAATATTTTGAAAGGCGAGAGTTGTGTCCAAAACGTATGTTGCAACCGCTAGGGATAATGCCCCGCGCTAGCTATTTATGTTTGCATAAAATATTAAAACCTACACGTTGCACTGATACAAGTTATAGTTCAGCACCGAATTTTATTGCATTCAGGCATATCAAAAATAAAAAAAGAAAGAAAAGTGTTATTCTTCGTAACAAGCTTGCATTAAAAGCGTTTTACATTCAACGAGCAGAAGATCAGAAAATACGCAATTCAATATGTAGAAAGTAAAAATGAAATAAAAATAAATCAGATGTAATATAAACGCCAATTGGTATAAAGCATGATAATACAGCTCAATTTGTCTTTTTTAATGACTATTAAGTATAATTTAGATGTAAAATAAAGAATATAAATATATAAATTAAAAATCCCCTTATCAAGTCTTCTTTAGAAGCACTTATAGTTGTAGATGCTATTACCATCTTAAGAACAGTGCGAGAATATGTATGAATACGCTTAATTATAACATATTTAAATACATATGTATTTGTAAGCACAGGTTTTATTACATCAACTTGATATTGAAGTAAACTACACGTACATTCTACGTATTATTTAACAGCGCATAATTTTTACATTCAGTTTCTGTAATCACGGAGTCGGATCACACAAAAACAGCGGCAAGTTGGTCGCGGGGGAAATAAATGTCTCTTTTGTGAGCATAACTGCCCTAACTGCCTAATTAGAGTCACGTTATGTAACTAGCGAAGTTTGCCCGCTTACACCGAAATCCTAAGCGGAAATGGCGTTTAGGTATATGTGAGGAATGTTTGTTATTTTTTATACCAACTCCAGTATATATGGACTATTCGCTGTACAAAATTAGCCTTTTGAATCGATTAATAACTAAAGAGACACGTGGTGTGTGTACAAAACCGAGCTTCGAGTAAAGTAATATGCAAGTCACGTGTAAAGAATGCAATTAACCCTTCATAACCGTTGATAAGCGTTCCGTAGCACATTCCATAACATGTGGCTAAAGCACACGTGTCCGTCCTGTCCATCCCCGCTGCATGTTAATTAATCTCTGCTCTTTGTTGGTGCGGCCCGGGATCTCCGCCCTAACGCGATGCGCCGATTCAAATGCAAATTGAAAATCGACCTCCCGCCGTCATCACTCCTCCTTCAGAGCTGTCCTCCCCTTCCTTCTTAATTACCTACTTCGCGTTGACGACAGATGCCGGTCAATGTCTGATTGCCCCAACTTTTTTACTTTAAAGCTGGATTAAAAAATACAAAGCCGCGTTCATTCACCGTACATACACAAAGCAAATTCATTAACTGACATTATCGTGATGCGGGTTTCATAATTTAGCCATGGATGTTATTTGTTTGCTTGGTACTCAATTAATATTCATATTAAATCGCGTCGGATATGTGTTGGTATCGCTGACCGGTGTTCTGTGGCTTCATAACAATTCAGACAACGTTATAGATGGGTCCTTACGTGCAGGTACAGCGTACATGCAGGGCAGCGCGTGTGGAGTGCTGCCGCCTAGCGGGACCGCGCTGCACTGGCGCCGCGCCGGCTTTGTCACAACGTGACGCACCTTCATAATTAGGCCCTTTCATGTACCTTCCACAAATTACTATTCCTCATGTTTACTCTCTGATCCTATAGCGAGATGCACACCAGCAAGGGTCCAACGCGTTATAGTTTCATAATAAGGCATTAGTCAAGATTGCACCTAGACTTTGTCTAATCGACAATTGTTGCACGAACGCGGAACGATTGCATTTCATAGTATTGATTATATATAAATGTCAAGACCTTACATAACGTTCTTTTTTTCTTCTTTCCTTACATTAATGAGTGTGCCGGGTCACCGTCCTATTAATATCTCATATATTTCGCGCAGTATTTAGCATCCTCAATTGTAAAACCATTGTGTCCCATATCTTCCTTAACTACGTCAAACCAGCGTACCCAATAGTTAATATTAAAGCTTGCGGATAACAAATTACCAAATCTGACCAATTGCAAAAACCTACATTCTTTCTTGTGTTAAACATTTCATTTATAACGATTTTGATGCAGTAAAACGCATGAATTTTATCGTGGAATAATCCTAGTGGTACTAGGATTTAGTTGTACTAACATAAGAATTTGTTTTGTAGTAAGATTCTAATAGTTTTTTTTATGAAGTCGGATAAGAGAATTTAAGCCGCATTCCGACCCTGGCTTGTTGCGGATTGGTTGATTTCACATAGTAAGTTTTGCAATACTAAATTTTTTATCCGGATCTTTATTATATGCAAGTTTGCTCACAATGTTTTCTTTCGTTAAAGTGCGTGGTAATTGAGCGTAACATGATTCCAAAAACTAAGAGGCGGGCCCTGGATACCAAGCCTGCGATCACTATTTTGACAGTTCACATCAAGTTGGCCACCAAAAATACCCACGCACTTCAACACCGTCATATAAACTACATCATAAATACTACCTTTTTTTACACGTGATATTCGTAGATTTCTAATTCCTTATATGTTAGCATGACTTGAGTGTTTCCATCAACGGATTAATTCAGAATGCAGGCTCGTGCGGGCGATCACTAATTGCAACAACGCATTACAGATTATAATGTGAATGCATAATGTGTACATAAATCAAATATTAGAAGCCGACGTTCTAAGCCTAATATACCTGTAATGGTTAGATAAATAATTGATTTGTACATACATATCCTGATCCCTTTTCCTAGAAGGGGTAGACAGAGTTGATACCAGTACACGCACATTTTGTCTTGTGTGTTCCGTCCCACAATGTTTTACGTTGCGAGCCTATCGCTATATCGGGCACAAATTCCATACTCCAGGCTGATAATAATCAATAGAAAAATGCAATATCACTTAGCCCGAATCAGGACTCGAATCCGAGACGCTACTTATCCTTACCAACACCTTGTAGCAATATGACCAGTGATTTCTACGATTTATGCATTAATGTTTTGTTTTAATAAATGGATAAGCTTATGAATTATACACTAAAAATAACTAAATCTATTTTTCAAGAAAAAATATCGAATTCCTAACTAATTTAACGCGTCCTACAAACTCTTTTTTTTTGTGACTTGGTTGGGTTGAACTGTGCCTATTGAATAATAAGTATAATGCTTAATCTTACTAACGCTAGCGAAACAGCTCGTAGTACTAATGTTATGGAGAGAGGACACGACTAATGAACGAACTGTGCGCTTTTGGTTTAATCGCTTTCGCATTAGAAACTTCGAAGTGAAGATTGCACTCCGAGGAATAAATTGCATTAAGTTAAATAATAAGTTAAATAAAATGAATTAAAAGAGATGGTAGCCACAAGTAGATTCAGCCGCAGTGTGTGTCTGCTGAAGCCTAGGGGTTCGACTCCTAGGTTTGCTTTTCAGTTGGTGTAAATTGACAGCAATATAATTATTATTCTATGTCTCCAGAACTCTATCGCAAAGCCTTAAATAATAACTGCATGGCATCGTCAGTACGTATGACAAAAATTGTCTATTGTAATAGGCCAATTTGGTACATAAACCCTTAAGTTAAAATACAAATGTTATGTTGTCATTTTAAAACAAGCAATGTTAATTGTCACTGAGCTGGCTCCGGAATGATTCAAACAAGGTTGGGTAATTACCCCGCTCCTATAGGGCGCAAGGTTCTTGAGATAATTGCTACGTCATAGCCATTACACGACAGTAGTATTTAAAATAGCACTCAGTTTAGATACACCTCTCCCTTTGGATACACCTAAACATCATTCGTGTGAACTTATGTCGAATATACAATTCACAAAGAGATAAGGTTGCAAAAAACACTTATGCAATCAATAAATTTAGCCACATCCAGCATTAGAAGTACCAAATCGAACTTGTAGCAAAATAGATAATTCAACACTATTAAAAATTCAGCAGATTAAATACTTGACTGACCTCCACTTTGCCTGATTTAGTTCAGGGATGTAGCTTATATTCGAAGTGCCTACAATAACTTTAACACGATTCGAAAATATCTGAAATATTCATGTCTCTTAAATAAAATTGGTAAAGGGTTTGTTTACATGTGCATACATTTTCCAATATCTGCAATTACGACCATGTCAATTAATTAGTAGCTCATACCATTACAAATCGAATTAATACAGGATTGAATAAAATTCGAGGATAAAAATTAAAATAGTATTTAACAATTGCGCCGTTGAATGGAGATGCGGTGTGGTTTGTGAGCGTTGTAATTGACTTGCGGTCGCTGGCAGCCCTGGAGCGAGCCCGTGCCAGCTGAGGTGCACAAACTGGAACCGAGCGCTGAGTGAATATAAATCAGAATTTAGCTTCGCACTTCGCTCTCATTGCGATAAGCGGACTCTCGTCGGGCGCGCCGCACACTCCTCGGTGCCGCGTCCCCGCCCGCGCCCCAGCCTAGTGCCTACACTATTACAACTGACCTTTGTTTGCGCCAAGCCGGCTAATGTAACTCCGAATACTTCGCTAAGTATTTGTACATTACTACACATTACCAACTTAATACTACACCGACGACAGACTAAAACCGACTTGGCAACTACACACTGTAATATCTTGGCGGAAATCTTAATTTTAGTACTTAAGTAAGCATAGTTCCGTCAATGACGAACTGAAACAGAAATCATACTTATGGAACAGTGAAATTACGAAATCTATACATATATATGAAGCTATAATTAACGAGCTAAATTGCTAGAGCTCACAAACAAGTAGAAATTATTAATGGCAATAGTTTCTAAAACAACATAGATACCTGCTCACACATTATACCTTTACATATTGGAGAGAGACAAATAAATCACGTTAACATTCAAAAAGTTGCCGGTCAAAAGTGATTACTTTCGACTAGCTAACCTTGTTGTGCAATTAAAACTCTAACAAAGGAAATAATTAGTGAAGTCTGCGACTCCTGTAAACTGTAACTGGACTGCAAGAGATGGAAGATGCCCCCGTGGGCTCGAATCATTCAAATGTATTTTCCAAATACAGAACGAATAATGTTTCTTTCCTTATTAATCCATGAAATGAATCGCTATCTTCTTGTATATCATTTTATACCAATTGTAATGTAAGTAAATATTTTGCATCTGGCACTGCAAATCAACAATTAGC
This sequence comes from Hyles lineata, assembly GCA_030180105.1. NCBI lineage: Eukaryota > Metazoa > Arthropoda > Insecta > Lepidoptera > Sphingidae > Hyles > Hyles lineata. The sequence continues at coordinate 21,061,975 of JARJEE010000001.1, forward strand.
TCTGATGGCAGGTGCAGTGTTTTTCAGATCGGTATCAGCCCATATACGACTCACGTCCTGCAGTGGGCTGATATATGGGCTGATAGAAGTATGTGCTCATGCATATACTTCTATCGAGAATATGATTGAAAGGGGTTGAGCAATATAGTTCCACATTGGCCTAGTGCAAGTTAGCGGAATTACACACTTTTGAAATTCTTATAAATCGTTATGATATGGGGTTTTATTTTTCGTTAGAAACAATATTATTATTACTATTAAATCCATAGGTAGGTGCACTGGCTGATCCCGGAACGAATTATAAATATAATAGTAAATTTCTACATCCATGAAGACTAGTAGGAACCGCCGGAAAGTCCAAACCACAGATAAACCCTTAACTTTAAATTAATTTCCACGTAAATAAACTTGAGAAGTAATTAAGTACGCAAACGACTAACGGCCAGTTCCGGTATAATTGAGTGTGAACTTTAAAGAAATTAATAACTATTACCAGTGTGATTATAAGCTGTATTGTTCGTGAATAGTTTCCACGTTTAATTGCGTTTACTAAGTGGAATATAATGTTTGGATACTCGAGAAATAATTACGTTGAAATTTCTACTGTCTTTCTGCTAACAAAGTGGTATACACATAACGACTACATTGGAATGTAGATGAACAAATAAATAAGTATAAAAGTTTTCGTTTTTCTGACATGTTTCAGCAACATCTTAATTTTTGTAATCAACATAATATTCAAATAAAGTATCGAAGATTCCAAGCTGAAAACAATCTAAAGGTAATCAGATCCATCGTTAAAACTTAATGAATAAATAATGTCTTTCTTCTTATACAGATTGTATTCTGAATAACTAATATTCGTTATTAATAAGGCTAAGAGCAAATTTTAATTTCTGGTTCCAGAACAGGATACACAATTAAAGCTTCTAATTAAAAAATAATTTGCTTTTATGTAAACATTTCGGCGTTTAGCCAAGGACAGTTTTACTACTGGAGACAACTGTTATGCACACTCTTTAAATGTAAGGTACGGCCAATACCAAAGCCCAAATGGTGTTTTCAATTTAACCCTGGAAAATGCCATTGGGCTGAGGAATACTAAAATTTTACAAGGTAATTCGAATAAATTAGGCAATTTACAAACATTTTATTTAAGCTTATTTTCAACAGATTTAAGTTACTATTTTTTTTTTATCAATAGGCCATTTTTTGAAATAGGTGATTCTTTTGCATACCGTATTAACGTATTTATTTATTTTAACACTTTGTACAAAGTATAATACTGGCGGACTTAATATATCTATTCGTCCTATCGTGGAAGGAGATCGTTAACTAGAGTCCTGGGAGCTGACTTAAAATGAAGTAGAATTCCAACGTATCACCAAAATTTCTTAATTAGTCATTTATTTGCGCTACATGCTGCCGATTTATGAAATAATTTAATAATTTCTTGATTATTATTGTAATTTGTGTTATGAATCTGATTTTACGGTGCATTCAAATACATTTATTACCAACTAGCGGTCGGGCCCGGCTCCGCCCGGGTGCATACACGTTTTAAAATGGCGGTCAAAATATTTAATTCTGACTATCAGTTTAGAATATCAACCAATCGGACCACGAAAAACGAACAAAATTACCTCGTATTTGCTAGAAATATCACTACTGCTTTCCTCCTATAGGTCATAGCGTGAGATATATAACCTATAGCTTTTCTCGATAAATGGACTACCCAACACTGAAAGAATCATTCAAATCGGACCAGTAGTTCCAGAGATTAGCGCGTTCAAACAAACAAACTCTGCAGCTTATAATATTAGTATAGATTAAATCACTAGTTAGTGTTAGCGCAAAAAAAACTATAATAAATAACTACTTTATTGACAAAGTGCGAAGAACTGATAGCCAATGACAGAAAAGTTTTGGAGTGGAGGCCATGTTCCGGCAAGCGAAGTGTCGGACGCCAGTCTACAACGTGGATGGACGACCTGGTTAAGGTTACTACAAGGGCAAGCAGGCTGCTTCTAACAGGCCAATGGGTATATTCTTGGACTATATTTAAAATGATGAGTCCTATTTTTGGCAGTGAACTACCTGTGGCTATAGAAACCAAAAAAAATAAATAAAAATATTATCGGAGTACAACAGTAAAATCAAATGTATTTTTGTTTTCCATTTTTTGTGATAAAATTACGCATGATACTAATATTCACTGGTACTAAAACGAGTCTGTTTCAATTACTTCACATTATGAGGCTGCGGCGGTATTTCCTGCGTACCGTTTTTAATTTGTGCCGAATACTCAACTTCGTTGGACTGTGAGCTCCCTTCCAGGTCATCGGTTCGATAGTTTCAATCTCTGGCTTTTTATTCTTCTGCTTCTTTACACTTTCATTAGTATACTTATAAAGTTTAATCTACATCGAACTTTTTGTTTTTCACTAAAATGCTATTGAAATCCTGTTAGGCTTGGTGAAGAAAAGCTTACACCTTTCCCCTTTTTTCTCTGTTTAAACATTACATCATTAATTGTTTCTTAATAGTACAATGCATTTATTTGTAAATTAAATCATCAGCGTTACTATTAATAAATAAATACTTAATACAAATTAAATTTTCGTTATTCGTTACATAATAATACTATAAATATTGCTCGCAAAACTGTGTAACCGTGTATCCCTATAATTCATATTACGAATTCACTAACCACGTTCTATAAACCCATTTCTCGAGGAACCGACTTCACAGAATCTATTTTATTAGGATTTCAATATTAAAACAAGTTTTATATATCAAATACCAAGTATCGAGATTTTACTGCCTAACATTCTTAAATTCCATAGCTTATAAGCTTCCAATTTAAGTCCTACTTACATTTTGGAGCTCACGAACAGACGTAGTTTAAGAATATTCTTGAAGTATGTAGTTATTTATTATGTAGCGATCCTTCTTTATTTATTAGATACATTTTTTTTTTTTACACCCAACATTCACATACATAGTCCTGACCCCACACTAAGATCGAGTCTTGTGTCGTGGGTATCAGGAACTACGAGAGACTTTTCGGTCTCACAAACACCCAGACCCGGATGGAATATTTGTGGGCCGCACAAACATTTCTCTCGTGCGGGGATCGAACCCGCGGCCTCTCGTTTCACAGGCGACGTCTAACCAACTGCGCCACGGAGGCTGTCATACATTATATATAACATTTATATGGATGGACGCATATAGCAACAGACCGGGCTCTGTGGCGTACTTTGGAAGAGGCCTATATCTAGCAGTAGACTGCAACGGGCTGATGATGATAAATAAATTCATATAAGCTCTAAAGTATGTAAATATACACTAATATAACTTACGAGTATATGTGTACTATGTACGGTTCCTTCTCATTTATGTTGGGGATTTATTTCAAGGTATTTGCAGAAAATTCAAAATGAAACCGTGAAAACTAACCAGCAACCAAATGAACAACCATTAGAAACGCCTTATCACCTGGCGGCACGTTAGATGCTGGCCTTTACCATGGGATATGGAAGATATAGGGAAGGGGGGTCAGAGGCCAAGCCTATCAGGCCGCCGTATTACCTTCACTAAACGAAAGTTGTTCCTCAAATTCTGGAAGGCGCTGCCTATTTAACAAGATGAAGTCGTTGCCATACTACTACACAGTATCAAGCTAAAAATCGCCAACTGCCGAGCACGTAATTGATCAATCCAGGGTTCGATTTAGGAAGTTTAGACCATAGTCCACCACGCTGGACTAGTTTGGGTTGGTTGGCGGTGGCTGTGCTAGTGCATTCATAATTTGCCTTGGATTCTACGTATATTACAATAATATAGAAAGTACGAGAAAGCCGCAAACAAATCTGACAGATTCAGTGACGGCCACTCCGCTACGAATGTACGACTGAGAACAAGTTAATATTGTATTATGTTGATTGGAAGCTGAATCCCCACTGCCCAGTAGCATTTATTGCAAATGAATTTATGCTAACCGAGTCGATACATCATGCATAAAGTTAAGTTTCCGGTCGCGAGCTTTATTGTGTGGTGGGAAATTCCCGTATAGGATGCAAACGAAGGGAATGTGCATTATTGGTTCGGTCAGTAACGCACATCGTTTTTGATTGCGGTATTTACACTTCAACCATTATTGAAACTTCACACGTTGTTTTCTGCACCACTGTACATGAATGTGTTGAAATTTTGCAATTCAAATCACATGAAAACAAACATTGGCGATGAATAACGAATCTGAGTAGGTATAGAATCTGTTACGATGTCTAGGTTATGAGCTTTAGTAGTTATTTTATTATGATATTTAAACTATGTATACATCATCATGTGAATACGAATTGCAGTAGGTATTGCATGTACAAGTATCTAAATATATTTTTTTTATATTTACCCTGAGCAATTTTTCACTAAACGTAAAAATATGCAAATACTTTAGGTACACAGAAGGATAATGTTAAAGAAGGAGTTTTGTATCTTAGATATTTTATTGTGCTTCGCTGTGGACTTTTGTGCACCAGAGTTATTGGAGATTTGTGTGCCGACCGCTGAATTTATTTTAAAGAGATGACTCTGATTTGTTTTGAAAATACAATAATTAGGATATATTTCTTGTAGAGATGCATCACAAGGTGCAATTGAGATATATGCAGATATATTGACCTTATGACTTACTGACTGACTTGTATATAGCACAATTATACACAAAATATGATAACAAAAATTGCATTCAATATTTTATATTCATAAAACACTGAGATACGATACCAATAAAAACAGTTTTTAGGTTTAGTGATTTCACAGCTAGTTTTGATAAAATAAATTCAAGATAATGCATTTTTACTTGTAATAAAACAAGTTTTAATGAAATAATAAAGTATTAATGTATAATGTGACTGTTGGGTGTTATTTATTTATTTCATTTAGATCAAAAATAATTTTAAAGTTACAAAATGAATATTTTAATCCTAAACTCACGGCTTCTTCTCAGAAAGGATAGGCAAAGGTGCTACGAGTACTAGGACCTACCAACGTTTTGCCTTGTTTGTTCCATCCCACGATGGGACAGGTGGCGACCATTTCGCCATATCGGACACAATTTTCTGACTCCGGGGTGATAATGTTTATTAATTCAGTATTTTAAGAATATTTTATTTCGAAATTATTGAAATAATCATGTTTTAATTGTGCGTTATTATATTGGACTTATTTTCTACTTTTAATTTGTTTTTAAATTGGTTGTTTACATTTCATATTACATAGTAGTGTATGTATTTCAAGTAAGTATTTGATAGCTATCTATGTTTTTACTGACGTATTTATTTCATATCATTGGATTTAGTTAATTGAAAATACCTCACTGCTCAATACATTGTACACACTTTTACAAGTGTATTCAGTTAATAATTTTAACAAAACAATTAATTTATTTGTAAGATGCTGCCTTTGGCTTTTATTTTAATTAGATATAGATTTAATGAACATTTACCTTAATGCAACCGACTTCATATTATCAGATGTCTCCATGCTCAAGTCGATAGCGTAAATAGTGATTTGAAATTTGTGTCCGAAATCTACGTCGAATGGCAGTGTCAGTGACCGCGGTATGGCGGATAAACTCCAGGAATGTCGCTTGAAATGTTTTTGCCGCTTGTCGCGAAAGCCACAGGAGTAATTTGGCAGCATATGCGCCGGTCGGCACAAAGCTAATCGAAAGGCCTGAGGTCTACCCATGACGCGCCGGCTTGATAACTTCGAGTAAGATTTGGGAGCTAATAGTTTTGCTTGGTTATGCTTGGTAAGAAGAAGTGCGTAAAATGTATTTAGTTCTAGAAAAATATCTGATGAGGCAGGATTCCAGAGCCCGAATACATTGACGACACCAGACAGGTTTGCAATGCAAATTAAGACCAAAAAGATTTGAAATATGAATCTAAAGTGTGAATGTGACTCTTACAATAAAGGTTTGATGACTAAGCGAAAGAACTAGTTACTGTTACGTGATATGCATAGTGCAGACATATTTTTCTCCGTAGTTTTGTCATAGCTTTGTAATTATTGTTACAGTGTTCGCACGTATTTCAGGCTTGGTCGCAGTATGTCACACTACGCTATTCAACAAAAACCTAGGTAACCTCGTTTTTCACGTCTCGGTTCAAAGCTGTATATTATCGCCATTAGCGTAGGAGACGTTAATATAATACAATATTAAACCAATATAGTCAAGTTTCTTCGCAAAAAATACTTAGATGAAGTTCGTAATATATTTCACAACATAACAGGAACACTAAACTACGATACTTAACTAATACTTTCCTACACTAGCCTTCAACTTTTATAGGTCTCATTTCACATTCCGATAAACATCGCTTAACTTTCAATATCTTCTCTGTATGTTGTACGAGTTTTCGATGTATACTAAGTTAATTTCTGTGTTTGAAGAATGTGCGTTCTACCTGCCACCTGTTAAAATAAGATTTATCTTCGTCTCCGCCGGAAATAAAACATCTCTATTGAGAATATTGCCAATACCTTCACATCCGAACACAATAATGGGATTTTTATGTTTTTCTTAAAGTAAATAAACAACATTACCTTGAATAGTCGTTTTCAACTATTCCTCGTTGATGTTCTAGCATTTGATTTGTGTGTTTTTATTGTCGGAAAGTAAGACATTTTTATTATTTTATTACGGTTACATGTACGAGTAAATACCTTATTTAAACTATTCTTAATCTAAGTGGTTATAAAACACATATAACCCACGCCATTGTCCAAAGATTGGCATAATGTGACATTGTTTTTTTAGCAATCAAACAGACTAAAACTACTATGGAGTCGCCTCAGACAACTTGAGCATAACATATTTTTTAAATTCCATGTTTGAAAGGTAGAAAATATCAATATCAATGAAATGCATATTATAACTATCTAGAAAACGTCGGATTGGTACCCGCGCACCAGGTTTACTCCTTCATGATGCATGTGGAACAACTGAGGTAGACGCACCCTTCGTCTTATTACAGTTCTGGGTACCCGATATTTGTTTTGAGTGAGATCTATACAATTATATATGTTGTTACATAGGCTACGCAGCATCATGACGTCAAGAAGCAAGCGTCTCGACTCTAAGCTTAGAATTTTGTAACGCTCTAATTAATAATATAATTATGGCATATGATATGATACACTAGCCGCTCATTATATTTGGTAGCCTGTTACCTGTCATGTGGTGTAAAGTGTCTTTATATCGTATGAAGGAGAACAGGTCATAGAACTCCAGGAAGATCGCGATGGAATGTTCATAACAGAGCTTATATGTATAAATTTTAAATACATACATACACAATACATAATCGTCACGCCTGTATCCCGTAGGGGTAGGCAGAGACTATAGACCGCCACTTTGCTCGATCCTGACATATTACTTTCGCTTCATCCACTTTCATCAACCTCTTCATGCAATTTTAAATACATTTGTAAATTACAAACATACACTTACGCTTTTTTCCAATAGGGACCTCATTGAGCGTAAACAGAGACTATAGAGTGGTAGCCAATACAATACAAACATACCTCTTCGCTACTACAACTAGCATTGCTTTACACAGGGTTAATCTGCAGCATCCTTAGACTGAGCCTTATACAATTAAGTACTTAAAAGTAGATTGCTGCGCGTTATTAAAGGATATAAACTCACTGGTGGCGGTCTCATATGTAAGAGGCCATCTGGGTGGGTACCCCCGCAGTGTTTATTTCTCCCATCAAACAGCAGTGTAAATGCACTGTTGTCTTTCGGATTGAAGGGCGTTGTAGCTAGAGTAGCTACTGGACATATTGAGACTTAACATCTTATGTCTCAGGATAGCGAGCACAGTGGAATGCCAAGCATTGCTTTGTAATTCAAGGTGTTGTTTGGTTTTGCTACTGTTTATGAGCGGTCGTATCGTTTACCATCAGGCGAACGGCATACTCGTCTCGCTATTCATTGCAATAAAAGTTTAAATAAGTAACGTTTTTATAGCCCCAACAGCATTAAATTAATGTATACTAGCGGCCCGACCCAGCTTCGCCCCTGGGCAAATATATTTTTCTACAATAATATATTCGTATTATTATACATGCTACATACCTTCCGCTTGAAACACTCTGTCTATTTAAAAAAATCGCATCAAAATCCGTCGCGTAGTTTTAAAGATCAAAACATACATAGAGACAGACAGCGGGAAGCGACTTGGTTTTATACTATGTAGTAATAAACCTATCAGTCACATGACCAAAGCCAAGCCCACTAATTCTTGTTTTGCATCATTGGTATCAGAAACTACGCGAGACTTTTCTGTCTCACAAATACAGATCTGAAAAAAAACCTGTGAATCACATTTTTCTCGGTGCGAGGATCGAACCTGCGGCTCCTCATTTCACAGCCGGCGTCTATCCAATTGCGCCCTGAAGGTTGAAATAGCAAGTTTGTTTTGTATCTCTTTCACATGAGTTAGCGTTATGGCCGAGCAACCAGTAATTAAAGTGTCAATAACCAAAATGGGAAAATTCGCAGTAGGATTCCATAAAATGTCGAGATAGCCTTCACAGCCAAGACTTATATATTACTGGCACAGAAAAGAGGCTATACTGAACGTGATGGTGAATACAGGTTCTCCTTCATCAAGTAGTATGAAGACGGGTTACTTACGCAATTTTCTTAGTATAAAATTTTAGGGAAGATATTTTACCACAATATTTGGCCATTATTTCAATTGTATTCCATTGTTTAATCACTGATAGTATATGAAAAATTAAAATTGTGCTTGTTATTAAAAATTCTTTTACGAAATACTTTATTACCTATTTAAGTACTTCTTCGATAATACTATTTGGAGTAATTATTAATAATGAATCACCATGTACTACAACATTAAAGGAAAACATTTCTGAGAAAACATGTATACCATGAAGATTTGTAAGAATATCTATGGTATGTAAAGTCCGCCATCCCGCAATAGGCCCGCGTGGTGGACTGTATGGCCTAACCCTAATCAATCATATTCTCGATTGTAAAGGAAGCCCTTTCCATAGAGTGGGTCATATATGGACTAATACAGGATAGTACAGATTGTAGAATCTTATCAAAAGGCTATAAATTTTAATGTAAAGACATCAGCTAATGGAAAAGGAAACGAAATGTAGGTAACATAAAATTAATATGAAAACTATGTTTCATAGCTAACGCATTATACAAAAGCACATTCATTCAAGCAATTTCCTTTGTAAGAATTTGAAAAGCGCGGTGCAGTATATTTTAAAATTATTTTTTCGTCGACATTATACTCGTAAATATTGTTAGCAGAATACCTAAGTACTCTTTTAAATTGATAATATTTATTTACAATGTTACTTTGCGTCTACAATTATGGTGGTAGCTCTCAGAGACGTTTAATGTCGAAATACAACTATTATTTTCAGATTAGTTTAATTTTTATATTTTTTTAACATCCTAGCCTTCATGGTGACGGGGAAGACTGCTATGGAATGTATTTTTCGCGTAAATCTAAGAAACAATTACGTTTAATGTCGTTTAAATTATTCCTTAGTACAGATACTCTTCGTAAAATTTACACAAGTAATTATTTAATTGAAATTAATTAATGCACTAAAACCAAGAAAACAGAGACGATTTTGTCAATGGGCGTGTGCGCGCATCATAAAAAAATTACTATAATATTTTAAAAATGCATTATTTAGGATAGACATCATTCGTATGAAATGTACATATACTACATAGTATGCAAATCAATCAAAGTCATTAGGTATATCATTTTGTAACTAAGTCCAAGAAATCTTCTCTATTGAGTTCTTCCATGACATGGCTAGTAGGTACTCGTGTTTCAGCGAAAATTTAAAAAGCAGCATGTCATGTCAATAATTACTTTGTAATTCGCAGACTCTTCCATTGCTCTTAGTTCTTTATCAGCACATATACGTCCCACTGCAGGGCACGGGCCTCATCTACAATCGAGAGTATGATGGAAAAGGGTTAGGCCATACAGTTCATCACGCTAGCTTAGCGCTGGTTGGCTGACTTCTTTATGCCATATAATTCTTAAATATCTCTATGTTGTGCAGTTTTCCTCGTGATGTTTTCATTCACCATTTATTGCTTATAATCTATACAAACATAACTCCGAATATCATAGATGTGCTCTAGGAATTGAACCCGCGAACACGTCGACTTGGTGGCAGCCGCGTCTGGTCCGGTAATTGGTCTCAATTCCGTTATGATTATTCTATCTGGTTTTCATTCATTTTGAATAATTCTGAAGATAATGACGTTTGTTTAAACTAAAATAAACCCTATCATACATAAAACATGTTTTCACTTGAACAACACATTTACCTACAAGTAGGTATCCAAGATTCTCTTGCTAGTCTTAGCACTTTGTGTACAACTTCGTGAAACAGTAAGCTGCTTATTATTTGCACCAAGAGAATGTAATGCACTTACTTATAAAATAATTTATTGTCTGTTACATGGTTCTACTATCAAGACTATCTTATACAAATGATAGACTTAAAATTTTTTGTAGTAACTGAATACGATAAGAGTTGTTATCTTTAAAATAAGTCTAACTCGAGTTAAATTACAGAAGTTAAATAGATGGAAAAGAAACTGAACTAGGCTTTTGTAGCTACAAGGTTTTACGATTTAACGAGGAACGTTGCTCACATTTTGTGATCCAGAACCCATAAACTAGGTGCTTTGAACAAACTACATGGCCTGACTGCGCAGCCGATCGTAGGGGAAGGCCGGGTAAAGTGAATACCCCGGGCAAAGCGAATACTCCTCACTATTCCTAAATTATTATTTTTTCGTTCAACACGCCACCACTGTTACGTTTGGCCATCTTTGTTTAATACGCGGCAAACATAGAAGCGAGGGTTCGCCTCGCGTCCCATCCGTGGAGTGGAGATTTGTGTTTTTGTAAATAAAAGATTGATTTTACGCGGTAAGTACATTGATCAATTCTCCCGTATTACTAGTTTTTTATTTATAGGAATGTCTTAATTTGGTAGCTTATCAAAGTAGTTTTTTGTGGTATATTTAACAGAAAGGCAGAATTATTATTTTCTGTATAAATAGTGTTAACCTCAAAACTTACCTAGTCGGGCAAAGTGAATAGGGCAAAGTGGATATGGTCCACTTTGCTCTATTTACTTTGACTGCCATTTCTCATTGGTGACTTATTATCTAAACATGTATTTTATTTGTTTCAGATGGTGAATAGATATAAAAAAAATCTAAGCAAGGGACGTGGGATGAAAATGCTATGCAAACGGCTATTGATTTGTGTAGAGTTGGAGAATCAATAAAAAGCACAGCTAAAAAGTATGGTTTGGCTTATGCGACCTTGTATAGGCAAACCTTGTATAGGTAAAGTATTTTTATTTTTCAGTTTATCAAAGTTATTTTTATGTAATCCGAGATTGAATATGGGTATTCACTTTGCCCAAGTACTGTATCCGCTTTACCCGGGGTACCGGGCAAAGCGAATACTTTCGTACTTTTTAAAATTTTAATTGTAGTTGATTATTGCTTAAATATTAATGGTAACTGATGTCCGTATTTGTACGAGCAATAAATAAAGACTGGTTTCTGATAATTATTTTGATTTTGTATTATATACCTTTTCTGCTATAACCTTAAATACCTTAAGGTATCCACTTTGCCCGGCCTTCCCCTACCTATAGCAGGATACGGTCAAGAAAAATGCAGATTGAGGGAATTAAGTGCCGGTAAAAGCACAGAACGACTAATTGATGTCTGCATACTCAAATCACTACCTAGTATAAAACAAAGTCGCTTCCCGCTGTCTGTCCTTATGTATACCTAGATTTTTAAAACTACGTGACAGATTTTGTTTTTTTTTAGTCAAGTGGAAGGTGTATATCTATAATACGTACATATTATTGTAGAAAAATCTATTTGCACCTTGGCGGAGCTGGGCCGGGCCGCTAGTAAACGATAATTTCAAAGTAACTGGATAATATCTACTTAACATATTATGCGAAGCAACATTTGATCCTTTAGCAGAACATAGAAAGACGAGAAAATATATAGGTAAATGTGAGGCAATCAAGTGACAGTGGGCAAATCACATAGCGAAAACCAACGGCAGATACGGCTGAAACCTAAAGCTGAAACCGTCTCGAGTAGAGAACACGTGTCAACAAGCATCGGAAATCCAATCACAAGGTGAATAAACATAGTATCATAATATTAATTATGCCCCATAGTCCAAACGTAATTTAAATGTCCCACTGCTGAACACAGCCCATTATTTCTACTGAGGGGTTTCAAAATATTTACCATAAATTACCATTTTATGATTTTCTATTTTAAAGGATTTTGACGAATAGTTTATAACAATACAACTTTTACAATATGTAATGTTTGCAAATATCCGTTATCAATATTATGTTCATTCGTGCAGCGGTTTCAGGACATGCAACAGACTACCTACAGATATTGGCCTAGTATTCAATTTATCAATATAATACTATCACAGACCAATAATAAACTTACTATTAACGATCTAGATGGTGTAGTATTGCATTTATCTTCAGGTGCGATACAGTCCCTTGGCTGGTATCATATGATTTTCTATTCTAAGTAAAATATGTCAAACTGCACTAGACCAGCACCGTGCACGTGCGTAAGCCTCAGTGTGTACAGGTGCAGGTGGTTGATCTGGCCTACGTTATGGTCAGCACCGGGCCCTGGGATCTTGATGCCATATTCCTTTCGCTCACGTATTATTGGCGAGAAGGGGCCGTATGAGAACCCATGCTGGTTCAGAGAGGTCCGCCTGGTGGTAGACTACTCCCTCCCCAAGGATTGCAAGAAGGGAAATGAAAAAACACAATGAGCGTGGTGTATTATATGGCATAATAATCTCAATGATACTCTCGATGGTAGAGAAGCCCCGTGCTCTGCGGTGGGACGTAAAAGGGCTGATAAACAGTACAGTACACGTACAGTTAGTAAACGTACAATTAGTAAATATTGGTAATAAGTTTATAGATAATCTGCGTTTATTTAGAAATTATTTAATACTCACTTAAGTTAATTTATATGATTTATAAAGAGTGTAGTAAAATTATTTAAGGTTCCGTGTATTTCATTAACAATTTATAAAATATTTCAACTATTCAGATAGGTGTCCTGCTGCTGGACTGTTAACCAAACATTCTCGAATGGCATTCTTTAAAAAAAACATAAATAAGTACATGTTCGGGAATGTCATCCCAAATATTTTTAGTCTATGGAAACATTAAAGTGACATCTGTCAAACCCATTTGCGAACGCAACCAGTTTGTGTGTATTTGTTATCTGTATAGTAAATTTTGCCAGCTGGGCGGTTCCGATATTTATTTTTATAATTTATTTATTATTAAATATTGTCTCTAATAAGTTAATATCACAATAAAACGTGTCGTTCACTGTGTTGGGACTAAAAGTGCAAAATGTGAGTATAGTAACGCTTTTAATCTGCTAAATAATCCGTTACTTGTCGATTGAAATCAATACCATTGTACCTAGAGTGTTGCGAAAGTAACAGAGTAAATTAGTGCAATAACCTTACCGATAGACTATGCCTAAGCCGGAAGTTTTAATCCAATAGATGTATTATTCATTCAAACAGACTTTATTGTTTTTTCTCGTTTTATTAAAAAACGCGCAGAGACAGATGCCCCGTTGTCGAGTCATTAATTTTTAGACGGGAAGGTGGACGGACACTCTTTTGTGCCATAAAATAAATATAAAAAAGCATATTTTGGTTTTTGTTGAATTTCAGTTATAATATAATTAAGTTATATTTGTGAGTTTAGGAGTGTTTCAGACAAAATAATTTTATTGTGCCATATCAATGTAGTTAAGTAATAAGAAATTATTCACAGTAATTATGCTAGTTCCATGTAATCAAAAAATTATACATTACAAGTATACAATTATAAGTGCTGTATGTGCAATAATGAACGCATCACTGAAGTACTTGCAATGTAAGTTGTGAAAAATCAAAGTATTAAAAATTACTCAACCAACTCAAGCTTTAATAAATAATATTGATGCAGAGGCTCATCAATCTCAATTGTTTTATTATTATTTGTTTATTTATAAATTATACTTAGCCCATATTCTTATAAGATCCCTTTGTCATAAACATGGGTACAAAAGATTCAAGACTTAACAGATTACAAATGTATTTTTGAGAATACAAATAGCTGAGCAATTGTTTATTTATTATGTTGTGCTAAGCGAAAGTGATGATCATTTTTGGCGAACTTGGTACTTTTGATATGTGTTGCTTTTTAATGTTTAAATTTCTTTTGAGCACTAGCTGATGGTGGTTATAATATAAAGACACATTAGTATATTTACACTAGTGGTCCAATTTTGCTTTGCCTGGGTGGTAATACTCCTCTTCTCACTCAAAAACACCAACTTTGTAATTCTAAAAATACCCTCATTTTAAATATTATTTCTGCTTGGCTCCTTAAGAGAGTGATTGATAACCTATGATGCCTTCATCAAGAATTGGGCTATCTTATCCAATTATGTATTACAAGATTTTGAATGACATGTGTAAAAATATGTTGAATACAAACGATTTAACCGACATACTATTTTATTTGTAGTGAAATAATAAACCATTGCCAATTTATGGACTTGAAAAAGCCTATATTCATATACTTCATCTACAGTTTTCACCTAACATAGAGCATAGAACACACAGCAATAATTATATTTGTACAAGCTGTAGAAAAAAAAACAACATGTGATTTTATTACCTACTGTCCAATCTTCTAGCCCATCTTAAAAGATGTACATAAGAATGTAATCAAGACCAAATTATCATTGGATTTATTGCAATGCCTTCTAATATTTAATTTACTTTCTGTGCATTTATTTGCAATTTTGTGTGTATATTTTTTATACTCTATTGCCTGATGGATTTCTGGATTTGATATGTTATAAAAATATATTCCACCAAATATTTTTTTCAAGACTGTGTTTTTCAGTCACATTTTATTGTACATATTCAGTAAAATAGAGAGTATTGATTACTGCTACTTATCAATGAATCTATTTGGTAACATTCTTTGGTAACAAGTTGCAAAATTCTAGTTGGCTTCAAAAAAAACATCTGTAATAAGTTTTTTGCTTGTGTATGCAAAATAATGTACGAAGATTATTGCCAAGCGAAATTTTATTTTTAAATTTGTTCCTATATTTTTGTTACCATAATAACCACTGTGTATTCTGAATAAAATACATTGTTGTCTGCCTTATGTTAAACTAATGAATTCTCTTCCTACACAATAATGATAATTGATTAATTATTTATTTTTCTCAGTAATTTATCAAAACACTTTCAACATGAAAACAATATTATATTAATGTGTGTTCTTTAGTGGTACATCCCATATAAACTATCACGATTAATGAAAAGTATTTAGTTGCGTGTATTGGAGCAAAGAGCAAGCAAGCAGAAATACATTTTGATAAAGAAAAACTTGTGTACAACGCGACATACACGAAAACAATATGTTACGAACAAAGACATATATGAAATTATAATATAAATTATTATTAATAACACACAATTTCTTGTGGATACCTTTACAATATCACGGCGTCATTTAATTTTAATCTTAATTTACGATATATCATCATACCCACTGAGCGTTTTGGACACTCTGGAAGTTACCACTATTTCAAATTGCACTGAGACTACTGTGTACACTTTCAAATTACCATACCAAATGGAAATAGCAATGTAATGCAATTTTTTTATGTTATTTTAGTTTTTAAACCCAATTAATTATGTCTACACTTATAATACTTCATCGCATTGCAAATAATAAAATACCTACACTCATTTTAGCTCTAAAAGCGAAAAATAAATTTTCATCTCAGTAAGAGAGTTAATTGGATGTGCTAATTACAAAATTACATTCCATTCGTAATTCTATGCATATTTAATTTCATCCGTATATCGATTCTATTAAAAATATTTTCGGTTATGCGGGTAACTTGGTGTGCTTATTAAATTCTACATCTAACTGTAACGAATTAAATTATTTTGTCTATTAAAAGATGTTATAGCTAATATACATTCATAAAACTAACTTTAAGTAATGAATATTTCTAACCTCTACCTTACCAATGATTTCTCGGACATGGCTGTTGAAGTTGCGACGCAGTAAGCGTTTTAATGAGTTGCTTCTTGCGCCCTAATAATTCACCTGGTGTTCTCTATATTAGCAGAGTTATTGAAAATTGTTTTAATTTCTAATGTTTTCAAGTAGTTTAATTTCCCCATTCGTTCGAAACTATTATATACTTATTAGTTCAGAACTTCTAATAAAAGCTGTCTTGCGTATCAACACTCATTTTTAAAGTATGATTCATAAATTAATTAATGAAAGAAAAATATTTATTATAAAGCAAAACCATAAAATAGCGAGGAACTTAAAATTAATATTTGACATCAATTACAAACAACGTTTAGTAACACATATTGCGAAAATAATTTCGCAGTGTACCTAATGTATACAAACTCTAACGTACATTTAACTTTTACTCGGATATTTAGCAAAGTGTAACTTTCTATAGAGATGATTTGTAACTGTGTATTACTTTAAAATAACACAAATAATATTCCAACATTTACTTACATGTTACGGCTTGTAAGATTTTAAAACTATTTCAAGTAATCATTTTTACCTTCAAACTTAACCTAGTTCTAGATTTAAATTTTATTTATAGCACAATCAAGTTTCACCTCAAGCGTTCAATAAATGTAGCTTCACGCTACTTACAGAATGTAAAGTACTTTGTACGAGATAATTTATTCGAAAAATATGAAATTACAGAAAATAAATATCCTCATACCACCCATCGAAATCACAACAATTGAATGATTTGAAGGATTAGAATCAATGTTGTAATCAATAGGCAACTCAAAAATCATAATAGTCAATATGTATATGGTCAAGATAAAATAAGCGACGTGGTTGAATTTTTGGAGTACAATCAAGTCAACTCGGCTGTGCCTCGGCGTTGTGCTATGAGTCACGCTTGCCTAAACACGTATTCCGGCTGTCATTTTTTAACAAAACCGTAGGTGTAAAAACAACTATAAAAAGTTCGCTGGATTCGTTGTATTAATAAGACTTGCCTTTGCGAAAACTTTGTATGTTATACTCGTTGTTCGGTTAGAGGAAATTATTTGAGTTTCTACTTAATTTGTCTATTTCGAAGGATTACATAATTATATACATAGTGTATACATATTATCAATATATTGCGGTATTATATAACAATTTAATATTTATTTTGTGATAAAAAAAGCTTAATGAAGGTTTAATGTGGTGTACTTTACAACGAATGTTACATTAAAACTAAATGATCTGCATTTATGACAATAACACTTATCCATGTGCACAAATGTACATATCAATGCATTTATACAATAATAATGTGTGCGTTGTTTGCCGATAGATGATTCATTCAATTTTATCTATAAAGCAAAAAAATACCAGCTAATATGTGTAAAACTGGCACACAGAATTCTAATGGTGACAATAAATAAGCGATCAATTAAAGTATCCTAACTTTATTAGTCTCACTGACCGACACGTCCTTCATATATTTTATTTCTTTTTCAGTTCATGATTGCACACGGGGTCCCAAGTACGACGATTTCATCATTTTCAATTAAAGGTATTTGTAATTAATGAGTACAATATTAATCATTTCTATTATTTTCAAGCTGTGATATTATAAGAATGTTTCCGTATGCTTCCCAGTAGTTTACACAAAGATTTTCTTTATTATTGATTGAAATATTATATTGACATAATTTATTTGCTGCTTGCCAGAATTATTACTTGACTTATTTTATTTTATGTATAAGTAATGCTTACATTGCAGCAAATCAATTAACCACAAACAGTATTAGATAGAATAAAAACTAGTAGTTGATAAGTAATGACTAGTAAGTACATTGGACTCTTATATTCATAGTTGTTTGGTTTAAGTTCGACTTGAAGTGGCTGCTACTCTCAACATGAATGGCCAACACACGGCTCTTACTTGTATTTTTAGCGTATCTATATTTGGTCGATCGTTTTGTATGTAAGTTTATATGAATCGTTACAACCCTATTGAAATATTATTTATTTCGATAAAAGTTGTTATAGCCTATGTAAACTAACTGAAGACCGACCTTTTAGTCAATTTTTGTCCAAATTAATCCAAATACGCTCACGATAATACATGCCCATATGTACAAACGTATAAATAACATATTGAAAAAAAATATTGAACATTTTTTTTTGTATTTCTTGCAGGTACGTAATAAATATTTTTCGTTTTATTTTCAAATCCTTAATATAACACAGGTAATTTTAAATATTTTTTGTCATATTGAATATTTTTATAAAAGCGATTATTATCAGTTTTCTTTATCGATATCAACATTTTTTACAAAGATTATGAGGCCTTATAGAAAATAAAAAACCATTCATGGATACTATATAGATATCATATTTTGTTTCACTAAATTACAGTACCCATAATCGTAGTCTTTATTTCATTAGGTCTCATAATCATACCAATATAGGGTATTAGCCCTTTGCCAATGCAAACTTTACTAATTTTAAAATATTTAAAATTGACCATCATATATAATGATGGAAAATCTGTAATGTTGCCTCATTTTTACTGGTTTTACGCCCATACAAGGGTGTCGTATTTCTACACCAGTCTACGTATGTAGCTTTTTTGAAAAAAGTTACAAAAAGAACATCCAACTTGAACATACATTACAATAATAACATTTACTTTAAACAAAAATAAAACTGTTTAAAATCTTTAAAACATGTCACGAGCTTGTTTGGATCGTATACATCTATGGTTATGAAAATTGTCCTTAGTTGGTTTACATATAATTGTGGCATGTAAAACCCAAAGTATTTTCCCACGTTGCAATAGAGTTGTACGTTTAAATATCAAGAATTATTGTGAATTATAGAACGTACTCAGTAGATTTCTGGGAGCTGAACTGTTGTAATTTGATTTGTTTGTTCTCAAGCTGCCAGTGTGTAGACTAGAGACGGCCGCCGAGACTGGAGTGCTTTTTCACTTGTATAAACAAAATTAGAATGCGTATCAAGTTCTAGTTCACTTTCGCCGTCCATTGCTTTTCTCCTCTGGAAAAAAAACAATGTTCATCGTTATTTGTGTTCCGGATGTAATTAATCAATATTGAGTAATAAGATAAAAATATGAAAAATCAAAATGTTTGGACTTAGCTTCAAAATCAGTTCCCATTTCACCTTTCCATTGTAATCAATATAGTACCCGAATGTTATAATTCGGCAAATTGAAGGAAAAATACAATGTACCAATATTATCTAAGCAATATCGGTTTCAATCTTTTACTCTTTATCTTAAACATTTATTTGTGCATTATGTCTGTATCGCAATACACCCAACACTTCGTTATCTTTTTCTTTTCGCGTTTCATGATATCATCACAGATTACTACAATTCATGGCATAGTTGATCGTACATCGTATTTTAAGATAGGTTTTGCTCGGCCAGACGGTATCAGCAGAACAGCCGCCGTGACTTTGAATATTTTATATTTTACATAAGTGATAGAGATGCGCGGTAACGAGGCTTGACTTCAATATGCAAGTGGGCTTGACCTGGGCGGTTCCACTATTAAAGAAAGACGGCATGACGTAAAACTTCGGTGTCGATTTGCGTTTGGTCGGAACGTCGATGACCCAATAATTCTCTGCAATTCTGTTCAGCCAGCTCTTCCATTAAGTTTGGCAATGGACATGCAATTTCCCAGATGTTTTGTATTTACGATACGGTCAGAAGTAATCACTTTCCATTAGGTGTACTGTGTCCACATTAGAAACTACTACAATATGAAGAGTACACAGATTGAATGCTGAGTTTTTGTATTAAATTGAAACAATACATAGTCATGTTGTGCGCCGTTTGAGAGTTATTAGTTAATTAATAGTTCGGTAGTTTGTTCGCGTGATAGAAGGACGTACATACACGTACACGTATTTTCGTTATAAGCATATGCAATCAATGTTTTTACGTAGTTAATGATCGTGTATTTTTAAATGTTTTCGAATAAATGGAAAAGTGTGTGTGTGTTAGATATAGATAGTCCTTCATTCACGCAGAAACGAATCAGCATGTTCTTTTTGCATAGAGCTAATAAACTGGAGATCGAATGTGTAGGTGGTAGAAAATAGAAATACCTTGGTCTCGTAGAATTGCACGGTTCCCGTGGGATAAACGTCATCCTAATTTAATACGAGTGAAACTGAGCGGTACAGCTACCTTACATTGTTTATTTTCAGATCGTTTAAGTATGCATTAGGTTACGTTATAAAGCATTCAGATCGTGCAGACTGAGTATATCCACTAGATATCTCACGTATTTAATTATTGTTAACCAGTGTACGGCATAATATGAACATAACTTGTCCGGTAATATTGATACGCACAACTCACGCAACTACTAAGAATTATTAATATATTTCAAGCAGCATTGGAGTTTAACAATACCATAGAATTTAACAATTTAACTGTGTCATTCAAAACTTAATTATATTATGTTTTCATTCATTCAAAATAAACTCACGAAAACCGTTTTTAAACAACATATATTTTCGGTAGAGTTGATCTAAAGTGTACCTTTCGCTCTTTGCCCGTTATACGAGTATACATAGTTATTAGATTTTTCTCAAATACATATAACTTTTAATCGGAATATTAATGTAAGTCCACGTCAGCTGTGTATGCTGGTGACATCCCTGCGCGATAAAGTCAACGACTCGAGTCCACGCAGCGTGGCGTCACACCAATATAAACTGTATCTCACTTAACGTTTGTCTAGTATCCCTAAGTAGGATATCATTAGGTCAACTTAGGCCATACTGAATTATCTCTTCAGTTATTACGACGCGAGTTGCTAAATTTACCAACTTTCTTTTTAATTGTATAATTTTCTTGACGTAAACATAAGACAGTTATGTTTCCAACTCCTCCTATTTTATTTTTATTAATTTCGATGCGGATTAAAGTCAAGCCACTGTTCCTAAGAAACTCGCCGAGCTCCAGACCTCGATGTCAATTCTTTGCGTGCCTTCGTTGATCATGACTGACAGGAAGTGTAGTGGTAGGTGTGTGGACGGGAAAATCTCTAAAAAATATTAGATAGTGTATAAAAGAAGCGGTGACGTCTTTTTTGCGAACAAAGCCATCTACATTAAGACAATGTTCCTTTAAAAAAAAATATTAATCAGGTACAAATATTATGACTTCAGGACTGATTAATGACCTTTAAAATATACTGTGACTTGGTTACTGTTGAGGTAATATGTGTGGCCATCGCAACAGTAGTTTTAAATTTTAACAATTGACGATTTGAGTGTATGATTTTTACATTTATAAAGAAACGTTAACTTAAAGAATAAATATCCGAATTAAATAAATAATAGCACACAACAATCACATACATAAGTGCAGATGTAATTGTTATTGAAAAGTATACACAAGTATATATATATTCCACATTGTCATAGAGAATGCGGTATGTGTGTAGAGCTGCACGCCCTGTCTGCGCAGTCACACCCCAGCGCGCCACTACTGCCCTATTTCAATTTACCTAATTAAACAACCGCTTAACGCGAAAATCTATTTCATTCTAGTATCTGCATCTGGCCGTTAAGTGGGAAAGAACTCGTATTATGGTCTATATCTATATTATACATCACATATAACTAAACAATATTTGGCAAACACAAGAAAAACTAGACAAACGTAGTATAGTTATATATAAAATTGTGTTATGGATTGTATACATGTACTGAGCTATGTTAAATTCGTCCGAATATAGAATCAGTGTAAATAGAAGTAAGAAGTATAAGTAAAGTATGTTATGTGAGATATACATATTGATGGGAATAGACGATATACATTTGGCGCGTGCCCACTCGTCTAGGTGCAAGTGTACGAGTGCCGGTGTGTATGTACTAAGCATGTACGTATGTACGTATGTAGAGCTAAGTGAAGCCGCCGCTCGCCGGCGCACCGGTAGCGCAGACGGCAGAGCCACAGAATATACACAGAAGTCAAGCTCCATACAAAGCGCGCTAAACCAACGCACACATAGACGGCGTTCACCGACACGATATTTGAGACCAGTCGAAACCACTGCGAGCGCGAGTGTCACTCGCTTCGGACACGCATCTATTGATATTTTTTGTGCAAAGATGGAGCGAATGAATAAAAGTTATTACACTTGTATATAAAACTTCAGATTATAATAATTGAATATAAATTTCCTTAATAAAATACACAATATTATACAAAAACGATAAAATAAATCTTAGATTATGACATACACATTCTTAACGACTATGTAAATAAAATGACAATTTATTTATTTTGTTATTGTTTTTTTTATATTGTATTTTAATAATTAATCAAACGTTGCGAGTGCTATTACCACGATACTTGTTTTTGCATAAGCCAGAGTTAACAGCCCTGGCGCGAACACCGAGCGTAGTGTGAGTGTAGGAACAAAAGTGAAGTACATACACAAGCTTGACTTCTGTTAGTATTCTGTGGCAGAGCGCTGAGCGAGCGACGGCCGTCAGTACTGAGTACTGAGTACTGGCGAGTAGCGGGTACCGAGTAGTGGTCGTATTTATCGCGCGGCGCGGCGTGCCCGTAGCATGCGTATTATCATGTGGAGAACACGCCGCACTGGCACAGGCGGCCTTCATGCTTAGTGGGCGGATGACCGCCGAGCGCGTGGATCACAACGCTAACTTTCACCTGCTAGCGCGATTTCATCAAAACAAAACTTTAAAACATTTACTATTTAACTCAGTCGGTCATTCCTACGTAATATTTTTAACCCGTCACTCACTATGCTCATTATCCCCGCATCAACTGAAATACTTTAGTGCATCGTGACTCGTTGTGATGTTTCGCCTATTTATGTTTTTTTATAACTCTCATTGATAAGGGTTTATGCATGTGTGGTGGAACATTAATACAGCTTACTCCTATACATCATAGAGAGAAGGTGACTTATAACTTTTTTGGATCTTTATTAATACTAAAACTCTTATCGCTGGTGCAAACATATTCTTCAATACTATTGTTCGTATTCAGCCTTAATCGAATAAAGTTTCTAGTCCATTCTTTTACTATACATAATTGCATAAGCGTAGAAAAAATGTTTCAAACGCTTGGTGCGAACATATTGTGGAAACGTCGATTTATCAGCTAAGCAGTTATAACACACTAGCCAGAACATTGATGATATAGAAATATATCATTGTGAGAATGGAAACACATTAGAAGTTGTATGTGAGAGAATAGGTTTGAGAGATGAGTAGGCGGTAGGCGACAGGACAGGTCACACGCGCTCGAGTGTGGAGTGTGGATTGTGCGGTGTGCGGTGTGGAGCTGCTAGCTGATAGCTGCTGATAGCTGATAGCGTGTCTGGTGCAGAGAGGAGCGCGCATCGAGACGAGTCAGAGGGGAGGGCTCTATATGGCAGTTCCGCAGCCACAATGAAGGTGGACGCCGACGCGAGAGAAGCGCCCGCAGCGTCGCCCGGCGCGCCGCCCGCTGCTCCCGGAACTCCGATCGCTAGTAATACAGAATCACCTGTCTCATCTTTGGACGGTTTGTTGGTTTAACACCTAACGCTATGAGCACCATGTAAATATACAAGTTTGCATATTTACATCCAGTACATTTGTCTGTGTAACACCTCACTAACTTGGCTAACCCTGCTTTTAATCTGTACTAAAATATCTTAAATAATATGAACTTGTAGATTATATGCTATTGTTATCATTATTTTGCTTTAGTAATATACACCAAATATTAGACAATACATAAATAGTATTTATTCATCTAATACGCTACATATTATAAATAGTTTAATATGGTGTATTACGTACTCGTATTATAATTAATTAAGTTACACAGCTAGAAATCTGGTTTACTGTGTATGAATTGTCATTAATCAATATTTATGGGTATATATTAAACATTAACTACCTCCGATATGCATTCAGTGAATAGCCAAAAGAATCAAGATTCATTTCCCTTATTGGCCAACGTCCCATAAAACCTAGGTATTATGTGACGCAAAGTTAGTCCGCAGTTTGTAATACGGACGAGATGGGGTTGCTGATACGGTTTCGAAACTCAATGTGAGTATGGTGGTATGTTTACTTTTGTTATCATATGAGTGACAACGAACAATTAGGGAACAGTGGCCATGAAAATTTCTCCACGGAGTCATTAAGATCCCCTATAGATTATAACACTTTAGGAGACGTAACAAGGTATATTGGGCTAGATAAATTATACGGTTTATGGTGTAGCATAGTGTCGAAAAAATAATCAACTTGGTGTCGATATTGCGTATAGAATTGTACTTTAACAAATACTTGTGTAGCACCTAACGAGGGAATAAAGTATACCACAAATAGGTGGGTAATTGGAACAACATCATGTTGTATAATTGAAAACTTTGTTGTAGATCGTTGCTCAGACTTACGTGTACCGCATACTGAGGCAATCCCGACGCCCGATCGGGCTTTGCTCGCCAAACTGGAGGAAGAAAACCGCAGAATCGAGGCGGACGCGAAGAGCGCGTCGCTTACAACCGTGCATAGTCGGAAGAGTTCCGATACCTCGCAGATATCTTTGGCTTCAGGTATGTAGCATATTGATATACTCGTGCTGCTGAAAATCGGACATGTTACAATCGGTACAATAAGTTATGATATCAATAATTCTTTTTCATGTCTTATTTCTCCAGAGTGATGAGTTTGTTTATAATTTATAGGAAATCACACTTGGATGCACCAATACATCGAATTCGAAGTCGTAAATATTAAGTTATTTAGAAACATCAACATATAAAGTAGCGGTAGTTGTCTATAAATAAATGCGTATCGTATAATAAAGGGGCAGTGATGAATTTTACATGTTTTAACAAACCAGTGACACATCAGTGGGTGCACAACAGCTCACCTACTGGCCCGGCCTTGGTTACACCACATTCATTGGCCTTAGAAATAACGTCCACGACGGTTGCCACGATCAAATGCTTAATGGGCGTCAAACCAGTTTCACATCACCGCCGTAGAATATTGAGATTGTGGAGCGACAACAAAGAAATCATAACCATATCCATGCTATCCATAATAAGAATCATTGTTTTACTTTATACAACTTAAACGATTGTAAGTCCAGGGTCGCGAATCAATTACTACTATCTTTTCTCACCAATGGTGAAATTATTAAGTGATCCGATGGTATAAGCGAACCCTAAAATGAATCAATCAAAATAAGTCGCATGTGGGCGTGCCGGTAAATCTTTTATCCAATGGATCTATTTTCGGATTGGATCCTTAGGTATATCAAGGTAAATATCAAGATCGTTCAATAAACTTGCCGGAAATAAACTTCCGTTTGACAATCCTCTAAGCGTTGATGCGACCTGCACAAATCGGTTCAGTGGCATCTTGAAGAACCTTAAATTGTATCAGTACGGAAATAGACAAGACGGTATAAAATTCCGCAGACTGGCCGCCTGCAATTTGTACAATAAAAGAGTGAGCAAAGCGCTTAGTGCGGCCCCACAGAACTTCAACCACGTAACGGTGACGCTTACTTCGCTTTACAGTTGCCCGCCTGTACGACCCAAGTTTGAACTTCGTATTAGGGATTCGATAGGGATCAATAGACGCTAATTGTCCTCTTTTCCTATATTAAATTTTCTATTTTAGGTCCTGTTTTATGAACAATTTTTTATTATGTTATGCGTAACCGTGTTCGTCTCTTTACTACTCCAATACATGTCCATCAGGCAATCCAATAGTATCGTTAAAATATGTCCCCAATCGTTATAAGGTAAATATATAAGAATAATTAGGTATATTTAGTTTATGTGATTTATACCTTATAACGGAGTATATATTATATAATATTACACAATTGTGATAATGTACCAGTTTCATGACGAGCCTAGCTGACATCCAAACCTACTTTAGAATACTTGCGTACAGTGTACAGACAATGGGTGCTCGGCACAAGGCTGAATATTTTCTGTGGCCGAATAATGACTACACATGGCAATGGGCGCAATTACAATATCAATAACTTCGAACAACACAATGATACTTTGTAAAAGTTGCCTTATTTCATATCCAATAATTTATATTAGTGGGAGGATACCGAACGACTATTTGTTTTCATGGGCTTACAACAATTGATTAAATATTTAATTGCGTCAAATAATACATGTGTAAAAACAAACAAAGCTTTTCACAGATACGCATATTCATTAAGCGTATATCAAATAGATACGAAATCTCAACCCCACTTTGGTTGATACGTTGCTTAATATACTCATTCGAAATCCAGATTGCTTTGAGTTTAACACGTTAATAGCATATTGTAACTAGCACACGCGCAAGCGAAATAGATACAATTTTTTATCTCTTATCTGTCAGTGACAAGTCGCGATAGTGCAGCACGCTTCATCTTGCCCCGGTGTGACGTGAAAATGTGTTCCTTGCTAAAATGAATGACATTAACGAGTTATTCGGTTCTAAGAGTGTATTGGAGTTCTATTTTACTAGCATACTGGAAAACTTTTCATTAGGTACGTACATAATTCTGTCGATGCAACGACAGCGCTGCCGAGTGATTCATGTTATCGTGAGTTGAATACTAAACTACGTACATTATGCACAAATATCTTAAATTACTAACATTCAAAGATTATAGTGTTGCAAAACCCAGTCTAATTACGTAAATTGTAGACTAAAGTTACTTCATATTTTCTTTGCTAACATAATATTACAAAGTGTATGCGCGTTTCCTAAGTGCGGAGTGATTCGTTTGCAGCGACAAGTTCGAGTTATGAGGCGGAGGCGCGGGTCAGCGGCAGCAGCAATGGCGAGGAGGACCTGTGGGGCCTGTGGGGGCGCATCGTCAGCAACTGGGAGACCGAGTGGAAGCGCCGCAACCAGTTCGTGCGCGACCTGGTCCGGCAAGGAGTGCCGCACCACTTCCGAGGGATTGTATGGCAGCTGCTGGCCGGCGTCGATGCGTCTCCCGAAAAGAAACTTTACGCTTCGTACATTAAGGTTGGATTTTGCTATTGTGCCGTGTATTAAGTTATTCGTGATTGTTTTGTTTTGGTTTAGATTTTCCCGCCCCCACACCTGCCACTGCAAATTCTGTAAACCTGGACCGTTACTATGAAACTCAGTGAGCTCCTTCCCACTGGAAATCTGTAACTTGTCTATTTTGATATTAATCTTGTGTTATTGTTTTATTATTAATACTATTTTTGAACAGGCAAAGTCAGCATGTGAGAAGGTGATACGGCGTGACATCGCGCGCACGTATCCCGAGCATGATTTCTTCAAGGAGAAGGATGGGCTGGGTCAGGAGTCGCTGTTCAACGTGATGAAGGCGTACTCGCTCCACGACCGCGAGGTCGGCTACTGCCAGGGATCGGGGTTCATTGTGGGCCTGCTCCTTATGCAGGTTAGTAACTTACAACTTTCATTTCAGTCACTTTTATTATTCATACAGTCATTGAAATATGTTCTGTATGGCGTATGGAGCACATAACTCTTTATATTCCTTTAATAAGTATTAGCTAAACCGTTGGTCATATCTCCTCATAAATAAGTAGGCTCGTCCTGGGCGGTACCAATGTCTCACAGGAGATCGAGACAACTAAGCTATCGCGTTTCGTTCGGTGAGTTAGATTGGTGCATACCCCTTTCGTCTTCCTATCTATTTTCCTTACCACTCCTCCCCCGATTTGATAGGCCGGCAAAAACACATAATTGAGATCTAGGCGTTGTGCTCAAACCACTATTATCATCTACTAACTATAGTGTGAAAGTGCAAAATTATCAAATTAAACAACAAAATATGTTTTGTTGTTTTATAGCCGTAAAACTAAAAAAAATGGAGAAAAGCATAAAGACTACATTAGAACTCGACAATGAATCACAGTAAATCATGCTTGAAATTATATTGTTGCTAGTTGATATCACTCGTACAACGGCATGGTCGCGCCACTCTCCACGCTCGATTCATATAATTATAACAAAGAGTTTTTTGGTACATAATATCAGATTCTTGCCTAAAGCGATATAGCTCGCAGTATGACGAGTACGTGTGCTTTTTTTACAATCCTCCATTAATGGCGTTATTTACTGTCGAAAGGTCATTGCTCCTCGTAACACCAGTAACGTTGCTTAGATGCGCCAATATTTAACACATAACTGAATAGAGTTCAATATATGGGCCAATTCATATATTTTGCAAAAATAAAACATGCATGCAAAAAATTATCCACTCACCAATTTTGGGCCAAGCACCATAAATCTGGAATTTAAGAGACATAATTAAAAATGTAAATACTGCATAATAGTAGGAAAAGATCCTTATTGTATTGCCTGACGCTACACCGACATACTGAGTATCAAAAGTTTCATTGCAAATCATCTACATTCTATTGGCATAAGGAGAAATATTAAATGACTTTTTTTGAAATATCTATTTAACTCATTGTGTGAGATTTTTTTTTATAATAT
The DNA here is from genome assembly GCA_030180105.1 of Hyles lineata. Lineage (NCBI taxonomy): Eukaryota > Metazoa > Arthropoda > Insecta > Lepidoptera > Sphingidae > Hyles > Hyles lineata. Next base: position 21,090,760 of record JARJEE010000001.1, read on the forward strand.
AAACAACAATCATAATATATACTCGTAATCTATATATTAATATGTTCAGTGTAATTTAATGAGAAGAGAGATAAACAATCCTTTTTTTTTACATTAACGTAGTCCGGCGCCTGAAATTGTTTCCACAAGTATTGTCTGTGTTTCTAGTTATAACGGTACTCAAATAATAACATCTATATTAATCAAGCATACAATGTGAATGTATTGGTGGCTTAGCTGTTCTACGGTACGGTTACAAAGCTGAAGTCTCGGGTTCGAATGCTGGGGATTTTTCTATTCATTATCAGCCTGGAGTAAGGAATTTCTGCCCGATATGACGATAAGCTCGCCCCCTATCACAGCGTGGAACAGAACATACAAGGCGAAATGTGAATGCCCTGGCACTTCTGCCTACCCCTTCTGAGAAAAAGGCGTAAGTTTATATATGTAAGTCTACTTATGTATATAGATGCCGGAAGAGGAGGCGTTCGCGGTGCTGGTAAAGATAATGCAGCAGCACCGCATGCGCGACATGTTCAAGCCGAGCATGGCGGAGCTGGGCCTCTGCATGTTCCAGCTGGAGAACCTCGTGCAGGAGCTGCTGCCGGACTTGCACGTGCACTTCCAGTCGCAGGTCAGTATTTTATTCAAAGCAGGTAAAGGAACAATAAAAAAAATGGTTGGTATTTAAATATGATATTTAATTTTAAGCACATGTTGCTAACCAACCAGGGTAACGTTGTATCAATTTTGAAAAAAGGTAGGCATGGTTATTGTGATCAAAAAGTATCTCATAGTTTCTAATACCCACGACATTGATTTACATTTGTGTGGGGTTTGGACTATGTCTCTGAGTTCAGGGTGTATTTAACATTTGTTTGCATTTCCAGAGCTTCAGCACATCTCTATACGCGAGTAGTTGGTTCTTGACGTTGTTCACAACGACGCTGTCTCTGCCTCTCGCCTGCCGCATTATGGACGTATTTCTGTCGGAAGGAATTGAAATAGTATTCAAAGTTGCCCTAGCCCTGCTTACTTTAGGAAAAAATGATTTGCTGTCGCTTGATATGGAAAGTATATTGAAGGTACGGCCAAAATATTTTCATATTTTAAATATCGTAATAATTACAAGAATTATAACTTATAGTTAGTGTTATGTTTTAGTATATCCAAAGAGAACTACCAGCGAAAGCGGAAGCAGACCAAGACGCCTTCATGAACCTGTCATATTCGATAAAAGTGAATCCAAAGAAGATGAAGAAACTCGAGAAAGAGTACACAGTAATAAAGACCAAAGAGCAAGGTGATATTGCTGTACTAAGAGTGAGTAACGATCTTTAATGGTGCATCCACACCAGTGTCACTTTCTGTGGAGCAAAGTTTCCAAGTATTACTCAGCTACATTTGATGGCCAAAGGTTATTTATTGTCAGTATATCCTTTCAAAAAAACTTATTGGCGGTATGTAGGGGATGATTTATATTCAAGAAATAGGAACTAGTATATACTAGCACATACCAGTAAATAGTAGCCACTAAATTAGTGATAGTAAGTTAGAAGTTAGGTAGACTTACCGTGTTCTACAAAAGTTGACCATGGTATGGATGCACATCAATACATCATGCATATTTATTCCTATACTAAATTGTATCTTTTTACCAGTGCCTACGTCAGGAGAACCGTTTACTGAAGCAGCGCGTGGAGTTGTTGGAGAAGGAGAGCTCCGCGCTGGCGGAGCGGCTGGTGCGTGGGCAGGTGGACCTGGCGGAGGGGGAGGAGGAGACTTTCGCGCTGGCGCGGGAGGTGCAGGCACTCCGCCGGGCCAATGTGGACGCGCAGCAGCGGCTCGCCGTCGCGCAGGATGAAATCAGATCGCTTGAGATGACTATTGCTGAGGTATCAAGTTTATGAGTAGGTACAATAGGACTATAGGAAATCTGCATATCATAGCGGTTTGCAAGAATTTCTATGGTATCTAAAGTACGCAAGCACTAGGCTAGATTGGTGGAATATATTATGGCCTAACCTAACAAAAAAATATTTTACTATTTTCAATAGTAATCTATTAAAATTTAGATTTGTACACGTTGTTGACTCTAATGTTTGACTCCAAACTGACCAGCAATAAATCTATTGTAGTATTTAGTATAATGTAGTAATCAGCATCAAACATCAAAACAATACTCAATCCGTACAGGTGCATTCAGGTGCAAATTAAATTTGAAAATCATTTTTTTCTATCCACTCTGTTTATGATACTTTTAGTGTTGCTCGTTCATGATTTAATATCAACAACAAATCAAATCAAAATATTCTAAATTCACATAATCTTTCACAAGGTCTCCTGAATCGTTAATTTGTATTACTACCGATGCTCTAAGTATGTGTATCCCGGTACAGAACAACTCGCGTCAGTCCTCCCTGGAGGGTATAGAGGGCGGCGGCGGCGGGGGCGGCGAGCTGGCCCGCTGCCTGCAGCGCGAGCTGGTGCGCGCGCGCCTGCACGCCGCCGAGCGCGAGGCCGCCGAGCGGGAGCTCACCGCGCGCATCGCGGACCTCGAGAACGAGAACAAGAGTCTGCGCAGGCAGCGGGTTGATAATAATGTCGCGCACCTGCAGGTTTGTTAATTTGTTTTTCTTATTTTGGGTGCAAAGGAAATTATACATAAATCATAATATTATAAGCATAAATCCACTGAGGTTTATACCAGAGCTGACACGAGTTAATAACAGCACAGTAATAACAGATATACGAGCTTACGCTACAATCATGTATGACGGAATTACTCCTCTTAACTAGGTCCAACGGGATAGGACGGGGTGTAATGGCATGCGATGGGAAAAGTAGTACACGACGATTGTCACGTTGAGTTTAAATACTGTTTTTATTGGTGGTAGGTCGCTCCAATGTAACAGGCCGCCTGGGTTTGTACCACCTCTATATCTATTTCTCCCGTCAAACAGCATTGTAAATGCACTGTTGTATTTCGGTTTGAAGGATATTATAACCAGAGTAACTACTGGACATATTGAGATTTAATATCTTATGTCTCAGGATAGCGAGCGCAGTGGAATGCCAAGCATTGCTTTGTAATTCAAGGTGTTGTTTGGTTTTACTTCTGTTTATGAGCGGTCGTATCGCTTACCATCAGGCGAACGGCATGCTCGTCTCGCTATTCATTGAAATAATAAAAAATATAGAAACTAGTTAGTACACCGAATAATATATTTTTGATGTGGACTGGATTCAAAATGTATCTGCTTTGCTTAATGAGTTTAATACAAAAAATAAATACTATTCATATATATTATACCTTCATAAAAAAATCATATTTGTCTCTATTCAAACTGTAAATTTATAATTACCATTCAACTTCCTACTCGAATGTATCTACAGTTTGCGTTGTAATCAAATGAATCATAACAGGTTATATTGTCCTTCAATATCCTTCAACGTCACGTTTTGAGTTAGCAAGTGATTACTTCATTTACACTGACATCATAAATGCATTAATATTAATATCCTATTTCAAGCAATTCCATTAGACTTGCATTATAAATGGCTATTGTCCTTTGCTTTGACTGGTTTGTTTTTTGCAATGACAATGGGCTAGACGAGCATGCCGTTCGGCTGATGATATCCGATGCGATCGTTAATAGATAATAACCAAACACCGTGAATAACAAAGCAATATTTGGCATTCCACTGCACTCGCCGTCCTGAAACATACGATGTTAAGTCTCCATATGTCCAATTATTACTCTGGCTACAATGTTCTTTAATTCAAAATTGATAAAAATCTAAATTCTTGTGTTTTGGTGCAGGATGAACTTATTGCCGTTAAACTGCGTGAGGCTGAAGCAAACCTTTCGCTCAAAGATCTTCGGCAACGCGTCACGGAACTGTCTGAGGCGTGGCAGAGACATCTTCAAGTAAATTATATTACCAATCAACTTATACTTAAACTTACGCCTATGGGCAGGCCGCGGGTTCGATCCCCGCAACGAAACAAATAGTTTCGGGTCGAGGTGTTTGTGTGACCGCAAAGTTTCTCGTAGTTCCTGATGCCCACGACACAAGACTCATTCTTAGAGTGGGATCAGGGTTATGTATGTGACTGTTGGGTGTTATTTATTTATTTATTTAACCACTTCATTTTATTAAAATCTGTTGCCCGGAATAAAACAGTAAAACGTATAAGGACAAATCATAAAAATGCTATAATTAATTTTAAGCAGTATCTACGACATTTTGAACCGACACTATGAATGGGCTTTTTTAACCGATACTATGAGTGGGCACTCTCCTTTGTAAAAAAGTATTTGTTTCCACATTTTTATGACCATTTCAATTGGCTAACACGAGCCCCTAAAACAGTATATTGTAAAAAATGTGCAGGCGTATTCGCAGGAGCACCGACAGGAGGCGCCGCCGACGCCGGTGCAGTCCAATGTGGTGTCCGACATCATGGCCACGCCCAAGAAGCTGCTGCGCGCGTGGGAGGGACGCTCGGCTGACATGCAGAAACTCGACGAGGAACTCATGACCACCAGGATAAGGGAAGTCGAAGCACTCACTGAGCTCAAAGAGCTGAGACTTAAGGTAATGCTAATTAGCTTACGGCCGCACTCAGAGACGTTTAATGTCAATCAAATCGTTCCTTATAAAGATTTTGTTTGTAAAAGCTACACAAAGTAATGATTTAATTTACATTAAATGTCTCTGGGTTCGGCAATTAGAGTATTTATAATATAGACGGAGCATTGGTACTACAAAAACATAGATGAAAATGGTGGTGCCAGACCTTATTTTTCTGCCCTCCTATTGGCTGCCATTTGACAGGTTCTCCAACGTACACGAATAACTTGAGAAAGAAAAGTGAAAATAAATATTTTAGGACTTTCCTGCAGAGCATGGACTTCCTTTTGAAGTAACGGCTTTAGGTGTTAATCCATTTTACTGAATGTTGTTAGTGAAGTATTTGAATACGAAAGCTTGGTTGAGTATGAGGTGTGCGCAGGTGCAAAGTTGCAGGAAGCCGCAGGATGCAGACCGCTTCCAACTGGTCGATGTGGAGAGGCAGTGGACTTCCTGTGGCTGAGATGATGGTAATGATGGTGATGGTGATGTGTGCAGGTGATGGAGCTGGAGACGCAGGTGCAGGTGTCGACGAACCAGCTGCGGCGGCAGGACGAGGAGGCGCGGCAGCTGCGCGAGGCGCTGGACGCGGCGCTGCAGCGCGAACGCGCCCTGCAGGCGCGCCAGCGGGAGTTCCAGCACAAGTACGCCGACCTGGAGAGCAAGGTACATGCTGTATACACACACACATATATACAGGTTGTGGACATAATGCGAACGAAAACGAAGACAGGTGGTTTAAGGACTTCAGAATTATGACACAATGCAGCTAAACATTTTGCAAAATAAAAACTTCCATATTTTAGAATATACTTTTTTCTCTTTAATATAATAATAATCCACACATTTTTATTTATTTATTATAACTATTTACACAATTTTATTTTTGGAAACAATGGTACAGTGTACTTGGGTTTTAATTATTATTTTAGCAAAAGCTATCTATTTGCCACCCAAACATGATGATACTTGAAAAATTGCAAAGAAAAATCTTCGATAGTAATTCCTAAGACTATCCCGCCAGCCCGACTACTCCTGTAACCCAGGGAGGGCACTACTAAATCAATAGTCGATATATCGTGCGATGGGTGTTTGTGAGACCGAAAAGTCTCTCGTAGTTCCTGATACCCACGACACAAGACTCGATCTTAGTGTGGGGTCAGGACTATGTATGTGACTGTTGGGTGTTATTTATTTATTTATTCCCTGTATTGAAATTTATTCCTAATGATTACATTTTTAGTGCCAATAAATATTATCTATAATCTAAACTATATTTACGACACTGTTGAGTCATCAGTATGACTTCATGTGAGTAATCTCTTAGATCGCCAGTTACATCTGCCCTGGGGTTGAACTACCATGGTATCCCCTGCCTGACGCAAGAGGTCACTTATGCCCAGTTGCACAAACTAACTTGGCCTATAACTTTGACTTTGAAAATGTTATCACCATACGTTTGAGACGTATTTGACATTGCTATTGGGGCCTTGAAGGTCGCTGAGGACACTGGGGTCAGTACGCTCTCACCGATAGTAATTGTGAGATTGGTTGAGTTGATTGAGGGATTTATATCTTATCTAAAATCAGACTCATCTGATTTATTTAAATAATTAAAAAGCAACATATTATAATTATCTATGTCTAACTGGTATCTATACTGAAAATACTTGTTCGCTGTTATCACTATTCACGAAAACTGTAAATATTGTTTTTGACAGGCTAAATATGAATCCATGCAAGCCAACATTAGGAACATGGAAGATGCACAAAGAATAGCCGAACTGGAGACTGAAGTATCAGAATACAAGTTAAAGGTAAACGTCAAAACACATTTCATTGACATTTTTTTTATAATTTTCATGCTCAATTAAACTACTGACCACTCAGTAATCAGTATAATAATCTTTGAACTATCAATAGTGAGACATTTAGCTGTATATGCAGCGAGATTGATAACATACGAATTATACATTCAGAATGAAGTGATGGCCACGGAAGGAGAACTGCGGAATAACATGGACGACTCGGACAAAGTTCGCGAGTTGCAGGAACAAGTGGCCGAGATGAAAGCTGAGGTTCGTATATAACGTACTCTCATACATAACAGACACTTCTATCAATTAAATGAACATAAATATGTACAAACGAACACACATTTAATTAAATACATTGCAATCTTGGTGCTTTGCTTTTCTTTAACATGTTACATTAATAAAATACATGCTTATTCACATAAAGTTTGCAAATGGCATGATTATATCAACTAACAGTTAAGCAATGGTGGCTAGGTTTGGAGTTCCTTCAACTTGTCGGAGGAGACTGTATGTGGCCGGGCACACGCTGCAAAATTCTTCAACCTTACATAGCACATTATGATCCTTTATTTCTCCATCATGTTAATTAATTGGTGAAAATTATGTTAATTACTCCGTTACTTAAATAATTCTAATGAAGCTTATAAAATCGTGTTAAGATTTGCCAAATTCGAAAAAGAACTTGACTAATAAGAATATAAAATATATGAATGGTAATTCAGAATCTATTGTGTTCGATGTACGAGTATAGATATAATGCTTATCTCCCTGTCTGATACATTTTGTTTGGCACTGCACAGTTTCCGACACCAATCACCACTCCGGACACTGAGCCCTGGAAATGGCTCGAGTAAGTTGAACTCGTTGATCAAGGACGTATTCGCAAGCATCATCCATTCGATAACTAGCGGTTGTCTAACATCTCATTAAGTAACGCGAGAGCATGTACGCATTATCGATGGATGGCGCTGTTCACATTGAATGATTCGCATCACAATCGATTATACCATTCGTGCGATTGATGATATGTCGACCAATGTGCCGGTAAATACGCCTTTCTTTGTGTATTTTGTTTTGTAGTTTGGTGTATATGCGAGACATTTTAATCGATTTCATATGTAAGACTTATCTCGATTTACCTTACTCATTACTTGCCACGTTTTCGTAGCGAATAATTTATTTGCATTCAGCAGTTACAGCTGGAAGTACACAAGACTAGTTTGCGTTGAATTGTAGTTGCTTGGCTGGCACTTTTATAAGCTTGCGTGTAATCAGTTGGCTGGTTTGAATATGCATTCACTACGCGTAATATATTTATATGTGCATGTTGTTATATAACGGTCCCGTTTTCAGTATGAAACAGATTGTGACGAGGTAGCTTGCTCCTTAATTTATATTGATTATAACTTAAAATATTTTAATTACACTCGTTATGTATGGGTAAGGGTGTAGGTTAGTTTTCGTCGTAAATCCGTAGTTGTAGAAGTTAGGGCATATTTTTCAATCAGCAGATAAAAGTTATTCATCAATTATGCAACCTGACTAATGAAAAGTGGCAGTATTCGATTTCTTTATCAAAACGCCTGTCATTTTTAATTTGTTCACGTTGTACTATATCTGAGAGATAATTAATATTTGATTGAAATATCTGCCTATTGATTCACTGCCACAGTATATACGGCAGTGCAGATACAAACAAGAGTGTATTGTGTAGGGTAGATAGTACATATGTTGTATCGCGTGGTGCAGGTCATGAGGCTAGAGGCGTGGAAGGCGCGCGCGCTGGGCCGCACGCAGCTGAGCCGCGCCATCTCGCTCGAGGACGACCTCGAGGAGGACGACAAGCTCAAGCTCATCCTGCGCCGCGAGTCCTCCGCCTCGCTCGACCTCGCCGCCACGCTGCAACCACGCAAGCACTCGTAGCGACACCCCACACACATACCAACCTACGCTCCCTACATCTTACTGGTAAATCTATGCTACCTCACTTCATATTCTAAGGCTGAGTTGCACAAATTAACTTGCCAATACCTTTGAAAATGTCAATCCCATACATTTGCCACGTATTTGACATTGCCAATGTATGAGGTGGACATTTTCAAGGTGAAAGATATTGGCAAAGTTAGTTTGTGCAATTGGGCCTTAGTTTCATGTTAGTTATTGTGGCAACTTTAAAAAATATATGCTTTTTTATACTTTGACAATTTGCAAGTAATGTCAGAGATACCAACGTAACGAAGAATGTCAATTCGTCGAAGAGGGAGTAGCAAGAATGAGCTTGGTGTAGGAAAATATTAACTCAATTATAACCGCCCGCTTGACTCATACGAATTACTCACTGGTTAGCAACCGCTTATTGTTAAATTTCAATCAATTTTAACTTGATCACTTTCAAGAAAATATAACTTTTGCATTACATAACCAGTACCAGTAAAGTAACCAGTAGTTTTCCCAATGCTCCAATTTCAATGTGAATAATGATTTTATGGAATTAAAGTCATGTGAGGTAGTATGCGGCGGCAATGACGCTTTACTAAAAGTATTTATTCATTATGATCTCTACTTTTTCAATCATCTTTACATTTGAATGTGAATGTGCAGGTATTATTTCTTCATTTCTTCTCCATTTCATATATCTCACGTGTGCGCATTGACAATTGTAACCGGTGGCTCTGATTAAAGTTTACATGAGTCAATTTTAGGCAGGATTCGATGTTTCTCGTATCCGAAAACATTGTTAGAAGTAATGTGATTAACATTTAAGGTGTGATTATGTGTGGCGTCAGAGCCGAGCGCCGACGCCCTAGCTCTGTTGAAGCCGTTGTAGTTGTAATGTGCGAGGAAACAATAACTTCACCGAACACGCTTCGTTCCCACAGTGTCCATTAACTCGTGATGCCAACTACATCAATGCACATTTGATATAATCTTTTATATGGTTGTAGTTAAATATACAAGTAGTTTAACGTAGTTTATACTTTTTAGCATTCACTAGAATAATATACTTATCTGTAGAAATTGTGACAAATAGCCAATTATCTGTAGTGAGACTACAATACTTTGGTAAAACAATAAATGCGGTATCATCACCTAACAATAATGTATTCCATGATGATCCCATTTGGCAGATTCTAAATTTTCTATGAAATATTACTATCGTATAACTGGACATTGTAAACTCGCGCACAACCCGAGAATAAAGCTGATTGGGGTAGTCGACAGTGTAACTCTAGACTCTAGCAGTAATTACCCAATATGCTGCATTAGACAACGATTACTAACAATAGCATTCAGTAAGTGCCTAGTTGGTGTAATTTTAGAATTTTATTATTTGACTTTGAATTTAGAATAGGCATGTTATAAACTTATTGTCGTTTCTATAGTAACTCAATTACTTGTCAACTACCCCATTAAATTGTTTCAATGCTTGATTAATAGAAAATAATCTGGGAACCTGTAATTAGTGCTGAGAACTTAATTAAATCCACAGTATTCTATTATATAAATATATATGTAATAATATGTTAAGTTGTGACTATTTGTTTTGGTTGTCCTAGTCAAGTGGAAACCACCGCATTTGGTTGCGGTAGAAATGCATCCCTATAAGTTAAACAGCGTTAAATGAATGTTTGAAATGCTTACATTCCAATTCTTTATTACTAATTTATTTATAAGTCTCGTTTGAATAATGGACGAGGGTAATTTAATATCTGCCAAAATATTTTAATACTTAACACCTTAAAAATGTGTAACATTCACGTATTTAAAATTAAATAGAATTTTATTTCATTAAGGCAGAGACGAGTCGTGTGGAGAGCAATATTAAGCGTACTTATTTAATAATATTATTAGATTTTAAGGTATAATTTCACATAGTATATATTACGTTATTTTATATTAAATACTCATTACATCGTGACATAGATTTTGACCATCATTTATTTAAAGATTTTATTATATCTATTACTTTACTGGCAAAATGGCCAAACATATTTACTATCCTAAATAATATTTAAATACTTCCAGTTCTTTCATTCCTTCATCAGTCTATATATGAATTATTTATATATTTTGCTAGTTTCTATTTCTAACTATACCTAAATTAGTATTGTAGAGAACCAAAATCATGATTATTCTTCGTGAAAAACGCTTAACAGGCGGCTAAATTACATAGATTAACTACTTTAAGTAATTGATTTGATGCCTAACGAAGTTATAATGTGAATTAAACATTTTGTATTATAATATAGTCGGTATTAGTAATGCATTCTTGTTAACATTTCTACTGGCAATTTACTTTTACTTTTACAAAATATATTATTTATTGTTATACGGATTGGCAGCAGTATACTTTTAATCCATAAGTCTATTTTCTAAATAATTGGTGTCACGTGTAAAGACAGTTATATAGCAGCACATTATTATTATTTTTATTATGTTGTTTCCTATTTAGTATTACATTACAATAAATAAATATTTATTTGCGCAGCTGTTTTTTGATACGCTTACATGAATTAATATTGTTATGACGAATTAAAATTTTGAACATTACATTAGTAACTTGCCAAAAACACGATACATCGTATTTTCGTCCTGACTGAACCACATCTTCTTTTCTTTCACTTCTCTATAATGTGGCCTTTTTCGTTTATTCTCGTGCATGTGTAAAAGAAACACACCTGTTGTTCAATGGAAAACAATGTATAAATAAACTTATTTTCTCCAATTTTATACCAAATTTCTGAAATAATAGAGAAAACATTTGTTACAGGCAATTTTATAGATATTTTTGTACATACCTTTATATATACCTATATATTTAATATTATTTAACCAGTATTTAATTTATAAAATTATTCTATTGTAGCTAAAGTAGGCGTTCGATCAGCTGAATTTTTAATTGTATTAATTAAGTTTTTATATGTTTAATTTTGTTTATGATTTAATATATTTGTGTTACGGCAGAATCAATTAAATGCTTCAAAATATATGTAGTAAAATTCTTGAGAAATTTCATTTCATATTCGGCGTTGGTATTTACTGTGTATATTTTATACTTTTAAAGGAAACATTTCAACTGTCTGGCTACATTCCGTATACACAATAATCGCGGAATATGAAAAGATATTTAGCGCCCTAACCTTCACAATGTAGTCATCCAAACATTGACACCAAATAGACTTTGATGACGATTTTATGTATTTTCGTATTATTGGTAATAAATAAATTCATATTGCATAATGGATTTTTCATTATTCACCTTTGGCTTACAACCATACCCATTAATTTCAAATGATCTAACTACCACAAAATATTTTACGTACCTCTAAGTATTTGGAAATTAATCATAGTTTCATCACAATATCACATGTAATTAGTGAAAAGTCTGGAATTACAAATAAATGTAAACACTTTTAGTTAGTCAATTATTTATTGTCTTAAAATATATTTTTTTATCATTAGTACATATCCACAAGTTAAAACGTTTCAATTAACATTTGTTAGTGTATATTGCATTATTATGAATAATAGCCATTTTTAAAACAGATCAATAAAAATTCTTATTAAAACTTTTGTTAGTAATTTCGCATCGATTTAATTGAATTAAGGCAAGATGGTCCCAATTAGGCCATGCTCTTGTACTTTGTGAACAAATTGTATAAAACTCGAAGTGTCGACTTCAGGTCGAGATTCACAATATCTGAAATAAGAATAATTAAATTATTGCATTAATATAGCCATTCACTTAATTCTTATTAGTTAATTGTTATTTTAATGTGCACTTAATTTAAATAAAAACTAGCGGCCCGTCTCAGATTTGTCTGGGTGCAGATGTTTTTTAATTCCACTCCACACCATATACATGAGGTTATTTTTCTTACAAACCGGGACACCTGTATGTGTACTAAATGTAGAAACCTTGAGTCGCTCTATCCATCAAAACAACCCGCATCAATAACCCTTACGTAGTTTTAAAGATAAGCTAACTAAGCATACGGACGACGGGAAGCGACTTAGTTTTATAAAATCTAGTAATAATATGTACCTTCTGGACGCGCTTTAGGTTTAGCAAGGCCGACATCCTGCATCAATTCGAAAGCAAATGACACATTGTGGACCTTTTGATCAAAGTCTTGTGGGATCTGGTGGAAATCATAGAGTGGCACAAAGAATCCTTCCAGCAATCCCATCAATAAACACAAATATACACCGTCGTGGAACTGGCTGTCCAAATCCATAACTTCAAGGTTCACCTTGCTCAAGTGCTTGTTCACAAATGTGATGAGTGACTGAAACAAGGAAATCATTATTAGTATCATGTCGCAGGCGAAGATACAAACACTAATATTAAATATATCAACCTTTTTCACAACTTGTAGTTTATCCGGTGCGTGATCGAATAAAGCATCAAACGCATCTCTCTCACATTTCATTCCCAAGTCATCGTACGTTGTCGTGATCGTTTCAACGAAAGTCCTGAAACAATATTAAGTTACTTGTATAACACTACATTGTTCAACAATTAAATACACCCAACAATTACATACATCATCCTGCATTTACACTCTTAAACCAGTCTTGTGTCGTTGATATCAGAAACTACGACAGACGTTACAGACTTACAAACACTCAAACCGAAAAAAAATCCTGTGATTCATAAAGACATGTCCCGATGCAGGGATCGAACCTGCGGCCTCTAGTCTGACAGCCGGAGTCTAACCAACATCCACAGCGTTTGGATCATAGATTTGTCATGATCATTAAGAAACAGGGTAGGAAAAGAAAAGGGTCACTGAGCATATTCAGAAATATCAAATACATTCGCACTATGCAACAAATAAAGATAATGGACAGAGAGTGAATAAAATATAAACTCCCTGTCAACGCGTAAAATGGAAAGTTTAAATTGGCGCAAATGATCTTCTCTTCTTCGAGTTACTCTCCTATAGGAGGTTGGACATCATCAGGGCAATTTTAACTTTTGAAGTTTCTGCTGTGTATTGGTGCTGCAGCCGGTCTAGTCCCGCAGGTTCTTTAACCATGAGTGCCACCTTCTGCCAAACTTATTTTTTCCAGCAATCTTCCCCTGGTAATGAGCTGGTCAGCCTGTATTTGTCATTTCTTATGTGGTGTATCTCCTCAAAATGTATGCAAAATAACATGCTATATTTTACCTATGTGACAATTGGTTGTTGGGTGTGTCCTTTTTCACGACTACGACATTTACAGTCACATTCTCTGGTAGACGGATCGGGGCCCGGAAGTGGCGCGCCAAAGCTACCAACAAATGTAATATAGACACTATGTTTTTAGAATGAATTGAATCTACACTCCATTTTGGTACTGGCTTTGAACTTCCGTAAATGACCTGAAAATTAAAAACCAAAGATATGTTTATATCATTTATATATTATATTCTGAATGATAACATTATATACTCATCGTAATAACTTACCCGATTGACAGCCCTCAAAACAACGGCCAGCTTTTGACGTTGCCCTTCCTCAGACTGCGTGACTTCAGGCACATCTAACTTGGTCTCAGTAAGTACTTCAAGGAGTTTCTGCAACACTTGGCCATCATATAAGTCCTCACTGATTTCTTTAACAATTATTCTTTGCACGGCAAGCTCGTCATTGATCCAGTCAATCAACACTTGTATTAACTCCTTCACTCTAGGATCTTCCAAAGACCTCGATTCAATTATAGCTCTTTCCTCGTTGTCATCTACAAAATTAATATTTCGTACTTTTATTATGTGCAAGTGCACTAAGAAAAATATTTATTAGTAGTTTGAAAATAACAATATTGAAATGAACTGCACACTGCACTAACAAATCCTTCACTTACGCAAGCTGTATTCTTCAGGTGGGATTTCTGGAGCAGTAGGACTTCCAGGCGAATCAATGGCATATTTCCCTTCAGCTTGAACATCTTGGACTGAAATGGAAATTATTGCATTATTCCAATATTATATGAAAGGTATTTTAACTAATAGTTACTGTTAGCGCGCGTTTCCAGCATGTGTGCATCCAGCTAGCGGTAGCTAGCTAGATGGACGTAGTACGTAGACGTAGCGTGTGCATCACGAATGCTACAATCAAGTACGTTTTGATAATAAAAATGCCTGCCAAAAATGGTAATGTCAGGTTGTTTATTAAAAATAAATAACAGCTTAATATGATGAAAGCTTATTTATTTATTATAAAATATAAGGTTGAGAGTTCTTAAACGGCGCAACTCTTAGGTTTTTATTAACATGTGATAAAACAAGAAATAATGATAGCATATCATGAAAAAGCAAAAAAAAATAATTTATAATACCACTGCAAAGCAAAAAATAATATAATATGTTTTTCATTGTGCTTGTAAATGTTGATTGATTTTCTTATTGACTTGACCAGCCAAAAACAAAATTTAAATGCGGAACATATTGAAGGAATTATATAAATTTAAATATATATTTTCGCCCTTACCCTGTTTTTTCTCACCCAATGTAGCTTAGCTATAATATACTGAACCTAATAAAAAATATTGGGATAAATATTTGGATCCCACTCAATTTTGAGGAGTTCTTCTCTCCAGGTCTGAAGATATTCATCAGATCATCACCACATTTTTATGGGACTAAATGACAAGCACCAGCTTTCAATCAAAGACAGAATAATCAAAATCAGTTCAATCAGTACAGAGTTATGAGGTAATAAACATAAAAAAAACATACAGATCATATTGAGAACCTCATCCTTTTTTTGAAGTCAGATAAAAAGAACCTATTATTATTACTGTCATAAAATAACACTTTTTAACTACATAATTGTTAAGTTATTGTACCAAGAAACAAACAATACAAGATGTTCATTTCACACAATTCATGCTTCAATGTAGTAATTAAAAGTCTTAAATATTTTCCCAGAGTTACGTAACATTAGTATCATTGACTGTATCTGCTTAAGCGAGCTTGAGTAACCTGTCTTGTACGAGTGACAATTGCCACAACACTAACACTGTAATTAAAACTTCATATTATATACGAGCACATGCACATATAGAGCCACGCGCCAAGATGAGTTGAAGCATGTGTACTTAGTTTAATGTCATCATTGGTTGCTTTTGGATCGCAGAATTTAAGATATAGTAAGTTAAAATAATAACTATGCTTGTCACAGCAAATATGGTGATAACAAAAAAAAACTATATCTATTAAATAAGCAATTCAACTAACATCTAAAATAAGGAAACCTCACCTAATAAGGAAATTGTATTACTTATAAATAATACTCATTGTGTGATGATTTACCAGTAATTGCATTTTAGTGATGATACACATAATTCATAGCTTGGGTTTCATCTTTGGGGTCTGCACAGTATTAAAAACTAATTTTATTTTTAATCCAGCAAAAATATATAAAATACATGCACAATAGTGTGCTAAAAATATTACGGTATAGAAAAATACAAGAAAAATCTTTCGCATTCGCATATATCTTTAGTAGGTCACAAAATCTATGGTATTCATCCCACACAAATAAATAAACAAGTGTTAGAACAAAACGCTCAATCCCCTTTTTTACCTTCTTTTATGCGCTTCTTACGCCCAATTGTGCCAATTTTATCCCAGAATGATTCTTCTTTGTCTTCCTTTTTGGGCAAAACGGGAGTTCGGGGCGACTTCGGGCGCGGTGAGGACATTTCGTAACTGAGGAAAATAATAGGTGAATCATCAAACCACGCCTATAAAATGCGCTAAGATTTGATTACAGTAATGTTTATTTTGAAAAGGATAATAAGCCGCAATGAAAGTATGCTCCTACCAAGTTTATCTTTTATTTATATCTTTGAACACACAGTTTATGGACACAAAATTAAAATACTAGCCATTGGCCAATGACAAAAACACTGCATTTAGCAAACTTGACACCTGACGTCTGACGACTTGAGTGAAAATGTCCACGAAGATTGTCTATGATTTTGGTTTGGTAATTCCCGTAGACGGAGAAACTAATAGACGGAGTCACATGTTCTATCCCTTTTACACAAAACGAAAGAGATTTATACATAACGTTTATGTAAGAAAGAGATGCAAGCTTTTGTAGCCTGTCCTTATCGGCGTAACCGCTTGACTCCAGGAAATTTGACGTTTTGGAGCACAGGGGTAGCCACCGTGTAACCTAGTATGAGATAGCGATATTTGTGGGAGTGTGGCCAGGTTGACACGTTTTTCCTAAGGTATCGGGAAACTTTGACCGCTCTTTAAAAAAATATAATTGCTAAATATCGATATTTTAACTTTGAGTGGAACTACAGTGCACATACACGCCTGGATCACCAGCCATTACCCAGAACTAATAAAAACACTGTATAACAGAAACATAATTTAAGTAAATAGCTAGTTCTCAAAATAAAAACTATTGTAATAAAAGCTAATAACAAAATAATATCTAGTCCACCCCGTGACCACGAAATTTGTAAAGTAATCGAAACGTCGCGTGGAGAAGTTAAAAAAAGCAAAACTTAAACCAAATCCGCGATAAAATCCGTAAATAATAGTTTTATTTCAAAAACAATATCTACTGCGCAACCATATACAGTTCAATACATATAAGGAAAAAGTTTTAAAAATAAAAGATAATTAATGAGGTTCGTTTTTAATATGTAATTTAAATCTTTAATATCTTTTGTTTTAGGGAATAACAACCGTCGGACCGCTGGCCACCCTAAATAATGTAAATATTTGCCTCCAAAACGTCAAATTTCCTGGAGTCAAGCGGTTACGCCGATAAGGACAGGCTACAAAAGCTTGCATCTCTTTCTTACATGAACGTTATGTATAAATCTCTTTCGTTTTGTGTAAAAGGGATAGAACATGTGACTCCGTCTATTAGTTTCTCCGTCTACGTTTTGGAGGCAAATATTTATTTTTTTTTTTTTTTTTATTTAAAATTTTACGGCTCTGGAAACAAGTCCTTTTAGCCAATCCTTAACTATTACAAATCGTATATTCGAATTATGTACAATCATAAATCTATATAACAACCTTTACAATTTTTCTACCGTACTACATATATATTTATACAACGGTTTATACATTAATGGATTTTTTAACATTTCTTTAACTGACGTAGGCTTATATGTTGATATTTCTAATAAATCCGAAATTAAAATTAAACGTATTAAATTAAATTTAGGGCAAGATAAAACAATATGGTCTAAGTCTGCTGGTTGTACGCTACAATATTGGCAATGATCAGATGCTAATATTTTCATCCTAAACAGATGAGCTGGAGTCTGACAATGTCCAAATCTTAATCTATTTATTATAGTTATACATTTCCTTTCTTCAAATTGCATTTTATTATTATTAAACCATGGGCGGGCGGGTAGGTTCTCTTGTATTGATGCATACCATTTTCCTTTACTTTTATTTTTTTCCTTCCAGTAGCACTCCCATCTTAATCTAGTTTTTTCTTTTAATGTCAGAAAATAATCTGTGTAGGGTATTTTCAGTGCATCATTATGGTCTTCATCCCAATGAGAATTAGCTGCTTTATCAGCTAATTCATTACCCAGGATTCCCGAATGTCCGGGTACCCATTCAATCCTAACCACCTTGCTCTTGTTCAAATTATACAACAATTCTTTTATATTATAAATTATATAGTTGGTTTTATAAGCCAAAGTTGAACCATATATTGTTTTAATAACACTTTGAGCGTCTGATAGAATAAGTATTCTGTCAACGTTACCTAAATCTTTCGTGTACATTAAGGCTCTATAAATTGCGTATGCTTCTGCTGTGAAAATACTACTCTCGTTATTAATTCTATAATTTTTACTTATTTTCTTATACGAGTCATAGAAAGCAGCACATACACGATCTAGGGTCTTTGAGCCATCAGTGTATATTTTATACCAGAGCACATTATGTATGTCATCTACGCTATCCCTTCCTTGAGTTGAATCTAACAGAGCATCGTATTTACAATTATATACAGGGTAAATACTAAATTTATTCATATTTACACTAAGCTCATTCATATGAGCCATTATAGTACACAATTCAGGAATTTTGTTATACATTATATCAGAAGGACGAATGTAATCGTCTAATGAGGCATCGCATAAATTTTCAGGCAATTTAACAGTATCTAATAATATTGAGCTGGTTTTGCATAAAGCTTTTAAACAAAACTTTTCCGCAAAGTGTAACCTTCTAATAGCCAGAGGAGGTACGCAGACCTCAGCCTCAAGTGCATGTATAGGCGTAGTTCTCATTGCACCACTTATTATTCTCAATGCAATATTTTGAATAACATCTAATTTTTTTAACAATGAAGAGCCGGCATACATATAAGCTAAATAACTATAATCAAAATGACTTCTAATGATACTTTTATAGAGCATTAATAAGGTTTTAGGATCTGAACCCCAGAATGTTCCTGCCAAACTTCTCAAGATATTTAAATTTCTTGTTGCATTTTTACATATGTAATTTATATGACTTTGAAATTTAAGCTTATTATCTATTATTACTCCTAAAAATTTCTTTTCTTTCACTTGAGGAATGGATAAATTATTATATTGTATATTGATCAAATCATCAGTACCAAATACAACAAGAGAACTTTTTTCCGTATTAATATTTAATTTTAACTTATTACTGTAATATGAATTTAACTGACATAAAGCTAGATTTAAATTTTGTTGAGCAACCGAAATATTTCTGTCAATTGAGTAAACAACAATGTCATCTGCGAATTGTAACACTTTAACGTTTTTTGTAAGATATTGTGAAATCTGAGAAGTATACAGGTTGTACAAGATAGGTGACAGAGATGCTCCTTGCATTAGACCTTTACAAACAGAATGTGGGCCGTGTAATATCCCATTAAATTTAACATGAAACGACCGATCGTTCAGGAAATTATGTATCCATTTTAACAATTTTCCGGGTAAACCTAATTCATATAATACCAGTATCAGTTGATTAATATCTACATTATCATATGCACCCTGAACATCAAGGAAGGCACAAACTGCAACAGATTTTGAAAGTAGACATTTTTTCATGTCTGTGATAAAAGTGACAAAGCTTTCTGGAGCACTTTTACCTTTTCTGAAACCAAATTGGATATCTGGTAAAATATTGTAATGCTCTACATAATAATCAAGTCTTAATTTGATAATTTGTTCTGTTACTTTACCTATGCAAGAGGTTAGTGATATGGGTCTATATGAATTGTAATCTTTAGGAGGTTTCTCAGGTTTCAGAATTGGAATAATGCACTGAGTTTTCCAAGATTCAGGAATAATTTGATTAAGCCATAGTGAATTTAAGACTATTAATAATTTCTTTTTACAGTTGATAGGAAGTTTTCGTAAAAGGATATAAGGAATATTGTCTAGTCCAGGAGCCGAATCCTTTCTTGAATCTAAAGCTATACAAAGTTCCTTATATGTAAATTCTCTTAACAAAAAAGTATTAACTTCATTGTCATTATTTTTATCGAAAAATATATCATTACCCACTAAACTACTGTTTGATCCATTCCTAATTTTATTAATAAAATCAGGTAACCATTCGTCTTGTTTAGGTTTAGTCATAACATTAATCCTTTTAAATCTACGGATGTAATTCCAAATTTTTGAAACAGGAGTGTATCTATCTAAGGATGAACATAGGGTTTTCCAACTATTACGTTTTTGCTCACTGATAATTTTTTTCTTTTTTGCATCCAGTTTTTTATATTCAATAAACAGTTCCATTGTCATTGATGATCTATATGCTAACAAAGCCATTTTTGATTTTAGTACAGCTTCTGCACATTCATCGTTCCACCATGGTGCTGGGATTTTCCTATGGTTTGATGATATATTACATTTGAAGATAGGTGTACATTGGTCCCTTAAATTGTATAATAATTCACAAAATTTATTATATTGTGAAAGAGGGTCAGAGTCTGAAGGAATAAATTCACCAAATAATTTCTCAGCCTCAATCTCAAATTTAATCCAATCAGTTTTATGAAATAGATATTTTTGTATGTTATAATTTATTTGGTATTTACAGGGGGAGATCAGGATGTCAGTAAAGATCGGGAGGTGGTAACTTCCTAATGGATCTTCACCAACACTCCATTCACATAGTGGAGCTATGTCTGGGCTAACACAGGTGAGATCTATTGCTGATGGATTTCTGTTTGGGGCCTGGACTGTTGTGGCCTTGCCATCATTTAACAAGCACAGATCAGTTTCATCCAGTAGGTTAAATAGTTGAGTACCCCTTGACTTTGTTGTTGCACACCCAAAAGCTATGTGGTGCGCATTAAAATCTCCTGATATTAAGCAGGGTCTAGGTAAGGAATTAAATATATTTCTTAATTTATTTATTTTAAATCTACTACTTTTAGGTGGACAATACACAGTCAAAATGGATAAAGGACCAGTGTGAGTTTGAACTGAAATTGCAACTGATTGAATATCCTGGTAGAATGGGAGCTGTATGTTTTCATATTTAATATTATTTCTAATCAAAATACCAACACCACCATGATCATTTTTAGCATTTTTATAGATAAAATTATACCCTGGAAATTTCAGATTATGACAATTGTTAGTTTTTAACCAAGTTTCATTAAGCAGCAAAATATCAATGTTAAATTCTGTTAATAAAGACATTACAAGTGGCCGTTTGTTATTAATACTCTGAATATTATGATGTACTATTCTTATAAATCTATCCATTATGTAAGTGTTTCAATAAAATCTCTTTAATTTTAATTGTAGTCTTAGGAGCGTCTTTATTGTTTCCTAATGAAATTAGAGTTTTCACTAATGCATTTATTATCCTATCATTATTAATTATGTCACTGGTTTCTTTAATGGAAGAAATATGTTTAAATTTGTTCAGTCCTGAATTTTGGAATTTTAATGTATCATGTTTAGGTAAGGGAAGTGGAGGGAAATTCCTATTACTACTTGCATTATTAACAGAAGTGGCCGTTGTAGCAGCATAGGAAAGTTTTTTCTGTTTCAATTTGGCTTCCTTCATTGGGCATGTTCTGGCAATAGCCAGATGAGGACCCCCACAGTTAACACATTTAATTTCCTCCTCATTAATGCATTCTTTGTAGGAATGCTCACCAGCACAGATCGAGCATACTTGTTTATTTTTACATATTCTGGCTGAGTGATTGAATTTTAAACATTTAAAACATTGTAATAAAGGTTTAATATATGGTTTAACTTTGAAGCGCCAGTGATCCAAGAAAACAAATTCAGGCAAGGTGTTACTAACAAATGTTATAGCTACCGTCTTCAAGGCTTGTCTTACTCCATTACTGTCCTTTTTGGTGAACCTTCTTACCGCCACCATTTCATATTCACATGTGAGTTTTCTGTAGAGTTCTTCATTGGAGATGTCGAAGGGAACAAACTGGATTACACCGATGACTTCCACTGAAGATGCTGGAATGTATGCTTTTATATTATGAGCTTCTAATTTGGAATTGTTGTTCAGAAAATCATTGGCTGAACTGGCTTGCTTAAAAACAATTTGAATTTTATGAGCATTTACTCTACTAATTTCATACTGTCCTTTAATGAATTCTCCTAAAATATTTAATATGAATATCGGATCTTTGTTTCCAATAAATTCATTTTCAGTACTTTCAATAAATACTGGGAAGTTGTTATTGTTACAGTTATCGGTATATTGCCTCTTGTAGCCAGGTTTGTAGAATGTTTTTGGCGCCAAAATCTCTTCTGCTGGATTACTAGTAGAAGTACTAGCAATTCGATCATACTTTCTCTTCTTATTATCTTTTATTGGGTCCCCATCGCTATGGGTCCCCATTACTCCGGATAATTCAAGTATATAAAATATATTATAAAATTAAAAATTTTAAATAGTCCGCCTTGTTTGACTTCCCGCCAAAAAGTCCAAGGCAAATATTTACATTATTTGGGGTGGCCAGCGGTCCGACGGTTGATATTCCCTAAAACAAAAGATATTATAGGTCTACCAGAATCTCATGGCATTTTGGGAAATTTGAATTTACGGATTGCAACACTGGGGTAATTGGATGAACATATTTTGATACTTTCAATAATTGTAATTATTTATTATTTTAAATTGACATAATTTTTTTAGTACAACTTTTTAAATAAATTACATAATGTTTTACGTAAAAATATAAAGGTTATTTAAACATTAAAATTTCTTGTACTTTTAGATTAATAGCCAATTAAAATAGGCGAATAAGTTTTTTTTCAGTTTTAAATTATAACATACATACGAGTCTTACGAGTATTTATAATATAGATGGAGCGCTGGTACTTTCAAAACGTAGATAAAAATAGTGGTACTAAGCCACCAGTTTCGTTTTAATTCTCTCTTCTTGTTAGTTCTCACTTAATCAAACAACTTTCAATTTCCAAATTGTAAGTAGTTTGATTATGAGTCGGTTTTATTTAAATAATTATTAGATCCGATAAATGTAATACGAAAGATGCAAGATTGTACAATAAAAACGTATAATTTTATTTCCAGTCTTCTTTATTTCATTAACACTTTAGTCAGATCTTACTTCTAAATACTCTTCCTGTAAATCTTCTGATGAAGACAAAGGAATAATAATAAACCGTTCCTTATCTAATATCTCTGGAAACTCCTGTAAATAGGTATTTAATGTATTACTGTTTAGTTTCAAAAAATGATATCAAAGTATATACGATAAAACACATACACATATCTAACACTAACAAAAAAAAATGAAGTATCAAAACTATTCACTCCGACTTACTTGTTAAAACGATGTCGATTTTAAAATCGATGATTTTGTTTAAATTTGACCAAATTATTCACGGATCTGGTGATAAACCTTGTAAACAATGTGTCGGACTTGTGATTGTAGAACTAATTTGTACATTTTCTCTAAGAAAGGATAGAAATCTTAAAATATTCACATTGAATGACATAACTTAAGTTTTGAATAAGCTGTTTGTCGATGGTATTGCCACATAAAAATCATTGTTTTTTTTTTAATTTTTATGCCATGAGATTCTGGTAGACCTATAAAGATTTAAATTACATATTAAAAAACAAACCTCATTAATTATCTTTTATTTTTTAAACTTTTTCTTTATATGTATTGAACTGTATATAGTTGCGCAGTAGATATTGTTTTTGAAATAAAAGGCTACAAAAGCTTGCATCTCTTTCTTACATGAACGTTATGTATAAATCTCTTTCGTTTTGTGTAAAAGGGATAGAACATGTGACTCCGTCTATTAGTTTCTCCGTCTACGGGTAATTCGCTAATAATTTTTAACAATCTAATTTTGTATTTGGCAACTGATATCTGCCTACTTAGTTCATTTAAGCAGGCACTTACATTTATAATACACACACAAAATATTTACTATTTTTAGGAGTTGAGGTATTTTAGGGTTTCGTATCTTAAAAAATAAAACAAAACCCTCATATAATCATATTCATGTCTATCTATGATTTTGTTTATCAAGATACGTTTTTATCAGAAACTCGTAATAGTATCTAGTTGAAATGATCATTTAGTACCTGCATACGTAAGTGCTTGTGGTCTATTCTTTGCGTAAGTGTGTGATGGCCTCTTAGTAAGGAACCGCGCGTAGCTCTTGCGCGTAGCTCACGCGCATGCCACCGCTGGGCCGTCACGTCAGGGGCCTCCCACCACTTCTCCTACCAATGAAGCAATACTTATCACAATTACAAAATATTGTATATAAACAAATTTTTCAATAAAGCTAATAACAAAAAAACTGAAAATAAATGATAATTAAAATAAAAATGCAAGAACCAAAAAAAACTATATAAACTAATTAACTTTTTTGTTAAATTCCATGCGGACGAAGTCGCGGGTACAGCTGACCTTAATTTATTTGTCATTCTATCTGTCTACCTTTCCTGTATAGGGAATTATATATGTGGCTGCATGTCGTTTTGTTTGTAATCGTTAATCTCGAGAACAGCTGGATCGATTTTGACGAGACTTTCACCGAAAGATAGCTAATTTATGAGGGAGTAACTTAAGCTACTTTGAAAACAAATTAGAGTTCCGCACAAAGTTCCATGGGTAAAAAAAAAATTAAGCTTAGCTTAAAATTAAGCTTAATGGTACAAAATTAATTCAAATCACGAAATGGGCACGGAAAGCAACATTTTAATTGGTACTTATTTTGTAAGTTGTTCATAAGTTTTAGAAATTTACATTTACAGGACATGTTAGGGAAAGGTGGGAAGGGTCGAAAGTTTAGAATATCCGGTTTTTAAAATATGAACTTCAAAATTGCAATTATATCTCCTTAGGTCGTTAATATAGCAACTTTCATTTAAAACATAAATGGGTTCAGATAAAATAAAGTATTGTTTTATGTGTATTTGACACATAAAACAATACTCATAAATCAAATTGTGCGTGGTTCCGGATTAAAAATAATATAGATTTTAGAGGTAGGGACTTATTATGTTTAATAGTATATCTACTCATTACAGATAAATACTGACCAATTGTAAGGTTTTGGATTTTTATGTTTTAAGTGGCGATAAGACGGGAAATCGTTGATAAAGGAAGTAATAGGCCATATAATTTGCCCAACGGGATATTCATAAATAAATAGTTCGGAGTTTCAAAATTCTTAGGGGAGAAATGGGGAGGTAATATCTTATTTAGAGAAGTATTTATAGAACTTTAAGATATAAAATGTAGTACCTATATTGTAAATAGATTTGATTATTTGTTGTACTGGCCGTAATACTATTGTAGTTTTTAATATAATTATGACATATCATGTCAGTTCTGTATTAAACATATTGCAAAAAATACGTATTTTTCTTACTGCAAACATTACACAAAACATATTGTAAATGCAGTTAATCACGCAGAAAAAGTTGCAGACAAAAGCTAGTTTATTTTAAAATTAACATTTAAAGGTGGGGTTCCGTATATCAAAATGTTCACGGTTCACATTCACGCTACAATTGTCTATAGTTCCTAAATGTCATCTTGTGCACCATACCCTGTTTATGCTGTTTATTAGCAGTCTCCCTTGCAGTCTCCTGTAGTTTAGTAAGAGTGTGAGTGAGATAGATAGTTTTTGATTTATCATCAGGCAACAAATACAATCAGAAAACGAATTGCAATTTGAAACGTCCTTTTAAAAAAATCAATACCCTCGAACAAAAGATTTTACTGCTGTTTCTAACTGCTTAACGCAATTTTGTGTGAAGAAAACAGGGCCCGTAATTAAACCATCTGTGTTAAATAGGTTGGTACAGTCATACCTAAAAATAGCTCGAACATTGTATTGCATCACTGACATATGATCGAATACATATTTTTCGAGGCCATAGTGTTTACTAAAGTTCATTACTGTACAGTTTCAAGAATGGAAAAAGGTGGGAACCCTCCTCCATATGGATGGAGTAATTCAAACAATCTGCAGCCTCCTCCGGCGGCACCTCCGAGCTACTCACAAGCCGTCGGGGGTGTGGGTCCTTCAAGTCCGTACACTCCGCAGTACCCACC
The DNA here is from genome assembly GCA_030180105.1 of Hyles lineata. NCBI lineage: Eukaryota > Metazoa > Arthropoda > Insecta > Lepidoptera > Sphingidae > Hyles > Hyles lineata. Next base: position 21,116,762 of record JARJEE010000001.1, read on the forward strand.
TTGTAAGTATCAATCATTTATTGCTATTGCGAAATGCAAAGCTAGCCATCCAAATACATAGGCGCAGCTGGCGTCAGATGCATATTGAATTAAAAATATAAATGTTTTGCATCCATACCTCATTGCCTTAAGTAGAAAGCATTATCAGTTTCTTATTCATGTTGGATTTTTTTTGTTTAGGTGCCATTCTTACATACTCTATTTATTTTGTAAAACTGTATTTGGGTTTTTAAAATATACCATATAATATATCAATGCTAGATAAAGTCCTACTTGTATAGATGCCTCATTTTCAGCCCTGCACTAAGCGAATTAATTTTTTTTTGCGATTCTTGTAACATCATTTTAATCATAAGTGAGGTGGCTTGTATCTTAACTACTATATAAATATTGACTTTGGCTCTGGTGACATATTAATCTGTCCACTACTAGGTGTTTAGCCACCAGTGCACACCACCACACTGATAGTGATGTTCTTATAATAATTATTAGTACCAAAACATTCAAATATGATATGAAGTGTGAATATCTTTGCATGAATTCATCAGTTAACATGTACAAATTTGTCCTTTTAACTTTCAAGGTGGTTTAATTAACATTATTATGAATTTATGAATATAAAAAATAAATAAAATATCAAACTATAGTACATGTTGTTATAGCATTAGTATGAATATTATAACTTAACACGTTGAACGCCACGCAGCCCGCCGGTGGGCGATTCAAGCAAACCCATTCGGGCTTAGTGGAAATCATCAATTCCATCATTTTTCGCTAAAGTTAATATCAACACAAAACAATAAAAAAATAACTAAATTTGCATATTTAATTTGATTAAAACAATTTTTCGTGATATTTTCTTAGGAATCATGTAATCGGTCACCGGTGACCCCCGTGGCCTGGCAATGTCCCTCCAAACCATCACTTTGCTTGCCCTGTTTCAATAAACTTCACTAATAATATGTTTTTTTTTGCTATTTTAATTTTTTTAGGTTATTTAATTGTTAGCCATTTTTAAACACAAATAAACATAATAAAAATTATACAGTTTTTATTCTGTTTTAGAGCAGCCCTTACATCTCCTAAGAAATTCGCTGTAATTTTTAATTTTTTCTAAATATTTAAAAACCAAGCTGTTTCGGTGGTTACACAGGGCCATGCGGGTCACATCTTTACCGTTTTCATTCAATATTAATGCCCAGTGGCTTGTAATCAACATTTGATGTGAACACCTCGCTCCGGTCACGGGTGTCCTCCGTGGCCCGAACAGTTCAATACAGTGTGACCCACCGGTGTCCCCCGTGGCCCAAATGACTAACTTACCATTTTTTGCTCGGCGTTTAACGTGTTAATAATCAGGACTAACTAAGAGTATTGCAACCCTTGCCTGTATGCGAAGACCCAATACAACTGGGCCTGTTATTGGATGACTAACCCAGTATGAATAAACAAAAGAATCAAAATTATTTTGTTGCTTTACTGAGCAGGAGACAAATACCTCAGTCAGCATCCTTTGATCACCAAAGCTATAAAGTTAATGAAACATTACAATAAAAGAAAATGTACAAACGAATCCAATTCTGTGATAAAATTCATTACACAATTATTTTGCTTTTATTGTTATTGATAAGCTGTATCAACCAGTTGCTGTGCATTACTAGACTCTTTTTACATGGAGCATATGTACTTTATATAGGTAACTAATGGTAACTTATAAAATACTAGCTGTGCCCGCGACTTCGTCCGCGTGGAATGTAAAAAAAAGTTAATTAGTTTATTTTGTTTTATTTTTTTTGGTTAGATTAGCCGGAACAAACAGACAGACAAAAAAAAATCTAAGGTCATTTTCGTTATAGGTATCGTGTATATAACGATATGTAGTTGGACATTTTTTTTTATTTTCACTTTACAAACAGACACTTCAATTTTATTTATTTGTATAGATGTTTCGTACCCACGGAACCCTAAATAATTTTATAGCAACATAATTTGAATAAACATAATGAACTCAGCCACCCGTGTGTCTTAATACCATTTTTAAAAAAAATATCCCCAAAATTTTAGGGTTTTTATTTTTTTGTGCGGAACCCTAATTTGTTTTTCAAAATTAAAGTAGCCTAAGTTCCTCCCGCAAAAATTAGCTATCTTTCAGTGAAAGTCCCGTCAAAATCGGATCAGTAATTTCAGAGATTAGCCGGAACAAACAGGCAGACAAAAATTTTTTAAAGATCATTTTCGGCTTAGGTATCGTGTATATAACGATATGTAGCAGGTTTTTTTTTAATTTTCACTTTTAACAGACACTTCAATTTTATTTATATGTATAGATAAGGCAAATAAGGCAATATTGCAACTGTTATAATTACCATAGCATAATGAAGTTTAATATTGTCACACCATATTCACTGTGGTCGTGGGTTCGAATCCCAGGGCACACCTCTGACTTTTCGAAGTCATTTGTTCATTGATAGTCAATCATCATGCACTATAACAGTAAGGAAAACATTGTGAGGAAACCTGCATTCCATAGCGATTTGTAAGAATTTCTATGGTAAAGTCTGCCAACCTGCACTAGGCCAGTGTGGTGGACTATATGGCCTAACCACTGTCAATAGTACTCTTAATTGTAGAGGAGGCTCGTGTCCTGCAGTGGGACGTACATAGGTTGATAAACACCAATTTGTTCAAAGATGAATCAGTTTTGTCCCTTTTGTCCCATTTCTTTAATCTGAGTTATAGATGATTAACTAACTTGTTGCTAAATATTATTTTTAATGTCTACGATTTCATTTTTGTACCACTTAGAAAACTTTGAAATTGCAAGATGAACCAATATTACAAGCAAATTATTAGTCTTTCCTCCAATCATTTTAAAATGATTATGACCTTAATCTGGTTTAATAAAATAATGTTTTAGGCATTAAAAGTACTATTTCTACCTACATAATATACAGTTTTCCTGGGAATTATGTATAATGGTGATGACTAATGTAATAATGATCTAATACCTATAGGGAAATCATTGCAAATGATTTGTCTTCTTTATGAGCTAATATTAAAATTATTTTACAGCATCTGGCCCTCAAATTGTCACAACAGTTGTGCCTGTCGGACCACACCCAACGCACATGATATGTCCTAGTTGCCATGCAGAGATTGATACTGACACCCAAACCAAACCAGGACTCATTGCATATGTAGCTGGAGCTATTATATTTCTTTTTGGGTATGTAACACCTTTAATATAAATATTTAAAAATAATTATGGTATACAAGAAAATTTTATATTTCCTTATAGATTCAGTTGAAGAATGATGTCATGTATGCGTTTCGCGTTATTGTAAATTAATTTAATTTTATTGTTATTCCAGTTGTTTTTGCGGCTGTTGCTTGATTCCATGTTGCATAGACAGCTGCATGGACGTGCATCACAAATGCCCGCACTGTGGAGCTTACCTTGGACGCTATCGACGATAAATACGACTTATTTGTATAAGATCATTTTACCAAGATCATTATATTATTGAAGGTATTGTTGCTAATTGTCAATCTAAGGCATCTAACAATGATCTGAAATAGAATTCTCACAATTGAGTAAATTAGTTTATTATAATAATTATATTTGGTCCAACTTTTATATTTTTATATCTGGTTTATTTATATGGTATATTTATACATTTATATTTCTACCACTATGTATATTGGACATACTATTTCTCCATCGACGTCTTAATTTGAAGACAGAATCTATAATATGTAAGGGTATTGCTATATAGCATTTTCGAAAGTTTTAATGTAAAATGAGTGTAACGGAGTGAACAGTGACAGTGACTATTGCTGTTATTGTATTAGAATATGCAAAGTGAAGCATTTTTAATTATTGTGTCCGTAATTTATTTTTCCCCCATAAAGTATTATGTTATACTTATTGTGTTTTTCTACACTGCCATAGATGACGCATTTTGATAAAGGTATGAAAATCGCACACATTTCGTAACTGCCAATATTAAAAAATGGACTAACAGTAAAATATAATTAGCTTAAATCATATTATTCCAACATAAATAATTACTATCACACTTCAAATAGGTATGTTGAAAGTAAATTCACAAAATATGTCAATTGTTTGCTACAATTATTCTACAATTTTCTTAATGTTTAATAGTTACCAACTTCGATCAAATATACACTAGATACACAGTTCCCTGTAAAAGTTCTGTTAAAAAGTGGCACCGACGCATGACATTAAAAAAAGTAAACAAAAAGATCACATATTCCAAATATATTAACACAAATTCCACCTTATTCCTGGAGCTTAAAGTAGCTTTTCAAATAATATCGTCTAAAGTTTTACGACGTTTTAGATGCAACGGTCGGTGCGTGACTGAAGGCGAAAGAGTGCTTAAGCACTCTTTTTTGGTGCCATTTTCTAAGCGCTCATGTTGTATCTAGTGTATATTTGATCGAAGGTTACCAAGTTCATAATTATCTCGTCTTTACCAGACTTTAATATTTGTTTAATATAAGATTAATTTAATGATAAAAATTCTAAATTATAGCATTCATTGCGGTGAAATTATTACTAATGGTAATTATTTTTATAGAAAAGTAAAAGGGTTGAATAAAGTGTTATTAAACATTTTCAGTTTTTTCAAAGAATTGTTCTTTTTTATTGAAAATTTAAAGATTTTTTATTTATGCTTTCATGTTGGTACCATTTTATTCCAATTATATATATGTACATGACGTTATCATTGAAATAAATGTCCGTTAACATCTGCTAATATAGACATAATATTACCTTAGACCAAACAAAGAAACAACCCAATATTGCGTGGATTGCTCTACAGAGCATCAAGTGATAATTTTATGGATAAAATGGTTTTCACAATTACTATGATAGTAATGAAATGAATATACCTTGGATAAATAAAATAATATATGGCAGACATGCGATAAATATAACAGATATAAAGTGGCCTATATATTATGGTGTATATGAGCCAGGTCTAAAAAAGATGATGCTACTTTGTTTATGTGCCTAAAACGGCCGCCCGTGATTTAAACTGCATTAATGTGTGCACACCAAATCAATTAATAACGAAGTGTCCAAATTTTAATTTAGAATAATTTACGATTATTCATACCACGGTCATACAGTATTAATAAGGGAGCTGCCATACATTTGCGTGTTCAAAAACGTAGATATTTTCTTGTTCGTAATATTGGTAGCGCTCTTATATTAATGAAAATTGAAATCATTATTTCACAACAAATTGTTATAAATTCCTTTGATAACCGAAGAATATTTAGATCTTATACTTTAAAACATTTTGAGTGGAATGATGTATCCCTAAACTATTTATCTTTATCTTTCTTTTCCGTTTAATTTATATATGTTGGACAACTTGTCAAATATTAGCCAATATGAGGCCAGAAAAAGGTGACCCGCCACCACCACCCCATTTATCTGCGTTTTTGAAGCGCTCCCTCTATAATATTAATACTCTAAGGCCACAGTGTACGTAGGATACTCTTCTTATTTGGTCTCTGATAAATTTTGTTTTTGTTGTTTTAAACTTAGAATAAGCAATGTTGTTTTTTAATGTAATAATATTATAAAAAATATTTTGTTCTTAAGAATATGATGTATAATGTACCTAATCATTAGGTCCTAATGTAATCATTTCATGTTTTTATGATGAAAGTGTGCCAGATTTGTAATTAATTTTTTTTGGAAGTGTATTATGTAGGTATGTAATTTTTTTTTTTTGCTTACACTTACAATTTATTTTAAACTGACGTCAATTTAAAACGGCTCTTACTACCGTACTCAGAGATATTTAATCTTAATTATATTATTACTGATTGTAGATTTTACGAAGATAATCTATACTAATTTAATTGACATTAAACCTCTCTGAGTGCAGCCGTTAGTGTCGACAGATACCAGCATAGTTGAAGTGGGGCAAAGCGTTAATCTAAAAGTTCACGACAAATCTCTTATGGCTTTATTCATAGATGCATCGTTTTAAAACAATTTTAGTTATTGATAATTTGTAGTATTCGATCAAACTGAAAGTTTCGTTCGAAAGGGACAAAACGTTCGATACCTAAAATAGGGTTTAAAACTGTATGAATAAGGCCGATAATCTTTGCTATGCATCACACGCATTTCTGTCGCAATAAAACAAGAATATGTGATTCTGAGCATATTCTACGGAGTATATGCTTCTGCGGGCGACTAAATAAAAATTATATCTTTAAGATTTACGCGTCGTCGTGCTTTAACTCTGCTTTAGGATGATTCAACTAAACTGCTAAACTGAACGTCTTCCCTATTCTCGTGGAAGTGTAAATAACTAAACTGATATTGCGTATTTAAAATGTCAAATATGTCTCTTTTTTAATGTACAACACAATTAATAATTATAGTAGTTATATTTACAGCTGAAATCAATATGAAATTTTAATACTTAAATATCTAAGGATTAATTCCGAAAATAAAAATAATCATATCAAATCAGATGTGTGCGTGGTAATTTAACTTTGCATTTATTTGGTCTTTATTAGGCATGGATCCGTAGTGACCGGTATAGTTTATTCCTTTCAAATGTAGGGGTAGTTTCATACTAGTTAATCTACAGATGAGTTTCACTATTTCAATGCAAGCGATATTGCTGGATAATAATGTACGCAATTTGACAAAAAGTTTTATGTATTCGTTGATACATGGCTATTAATATTAGGATCGTTTACATCATTCTATCTTAAGTAACCTTGGCCAAACCTTAAGCAAGCCTAGTGACGAAAGACGGATTATAAATTTTATAATAAAATAAAAACATCTGTCATTAATTGTTTACTTGAATGTAATCATTGGCACCTATAACTTAGCATAAAATAAACAATCTATGTTTAATATATTGTGATAATTTTAAACACGTGTATATAGATATTTTTATCTGTAGAATTTTGATCTGCGAACTACCACTTAATTTAAATTTCCGTAGACCTATTTCTATTTGATGTTTTTGTTTACTTTTCCCATAGTATATCGATTTTACGTGAAAGTTTAAATTATGCATTGTAATTAAAATATTTGGTTTGATTATAATATAAAATAGTGAATTTTGAGAGATGTATTAAAATATGTACTAAATTTTACGAGGACATGCTGATTCTTACTAAACCCAGAGCATTTGATGAAATGAAATTTTGTAGATTTGTAAACAATCATAAGCTTTGAGGAAATAATCTCCTGGCCAGACTCCACCCAAGACGTCAAGTAAAATAGCCACGAAATCAGTAGCGGTGTTAGAACAGAACGCGGTGGGCCGACTGCCCGAAATAGTACGCAAGGCTGATATTATCTACTTACAGTAAAAGTTTGTTTATCAAAATGTGATCATTAAAGAAAAACAACATACAGTCGAATTGGGACGCTCCTCCTTTTTTTGAAGTCGGTTAATGAAATAAAAGGCCATCCCTTGGTGGGTATAACAAACCTACAAAGTTGGAATCGTCATTATTATGTCGTGCCCTCTCTGGGTTGGTATCATAGGCGTGGCTAGAGCGAATTTGCCATGTTATGTCATGGCATAAACATGAGCTGACCTCTGTTAACGCCAATAAATTTTGTTTAATATTATTTTTCCAAACCGCCATCTTAAATGTAATGTCTACTACATCTTAACTGCTACGTCTATGTCTAAAACTTTTTGTAATCTTAGCATCATTAATATATTTAACATGAAATAAAAGCAAATTGTGTGTAATTTGTAGTTTCATTGCATAACAATGACTAAATACTTAATAGACACCAACTTTAAGAGACAAAAATGTATTAACCATATAATTAAATTAATGCAGATTTCTTATGTCTATCTGTAGCTAGTAGCCACAGGAAGTCCACTGCCGTCTATAGGATTAGAGAATACTTATTCAAAGAGTTTACGCCCCCTCCAAGTCTTTCTAAAGAGATTAATACTTTTAAATTGTTGTTTTGATGTAAATAGAGATGAACAACTAAATTTTGGCAACAAAGTTGAAGTCGAACATAGTAATCCACTTTCTCTATGCTGAAGTCGTCGAAGCACGCAAAATAACTTTTTACTGACACATGATTTCATTTAATTTCAGTTAATACCAGTGCGTTTGTGTAGATCACAGGTGTAGATTTAGTATCGAGCCTATATATGAGTCGGTAAATTTCAAATGTGGCTAAATCCATCACAACAAAAAAGTCAGAAAAGGATAATTTCAATTATTAAGAAATCAATGGCTATTTACATACTTATTTTAATATGTCCCGTAATTATATGAATTGTATGTATAATGTATATTACCAAACCCCATACTTATAAATAATGATATTAATTTTGGACATAGCCTAGTTTGACTTGAATCTTTGGGATGTGGATAGAATTGATTTGGTGGACGCTGGATTTGAATAAATTAGATTTGACTAAAGGCGCATTATATTTAAAGGCGCATTCGGATATGGTCAAGTTTGAAATAACTATTTCTTAGTTACTTTACGGTCGAATTTGTGCCACTTTAGAGTGGATTTGGATTAATACAAATCAACAGACTTATTAAACGCATGTTCCTCTTTTCAATTTACGTTAACTCTAAAAAGTTCAAGTAGAGATGGCCATATTTGAAATTTAACGACTCATATATATTGCACTTAGAGTAGAATAATATAATAATAACTGTTTATTGGCAAAAAGTAAATTTTCACAATAGTAATAATTATAACTAGACTTAGGTATTGTTTTGTATTGTATCAGCCTCGCACGGGAGAAGCACGGGCCTCCTCTACAATCGAAAATACGATTGAGAGTGGTTAAGCCATATAGTCCACCACGCTGGCCTAGTGCGGGTCGGAGGACTTTACATACCATAGAAATCGCAATGGTATGCAGGTTTCCTCACGATGTTTCCTTGACCGTTGTAGTGCGTGGTGATTGACTATCAATACACACATGACTCCGAAAAGTCCGAGGTGTGCCCTGGGGTTTGAACACGCGACCACCGTGAAAATGTTGGCAGCCGCGTTTGGTCCGTTTACCAACAGGCCGCCACGCACTTCACGACTTGCACGACTTAGGTATAGATGAGATCAAAATAACAAATAAGTAATTACAATTAACTTATTCTAAACATTAACAAAGTATGTTAATATAAGTCTTATATAATAATAATATAAATCTTAGAGTATTTATAACAGAGGGAGCGCTGTTATATATTTACGTCTTCAAAAACATAGATTTTTTTCTTGATCATAATGTTGGTAGCGCTCCTATAATAGTGAAAATTGAACTTATTATATCCTATATGGTACAAATATAGCCTTCAATACATACTTACCTTCAATTTTACTTGACAAGATATAAGTTTTCTATCACAATGCTAATTGAATCATTTACTTTTTTTTTCTTCTTTCTGGCTCCGTACTTTAAGTACATTTAGCCAATGTCGAGTTAAAATTGGTTATCAGAGGACTGGGATTAAATGTAGGGAAACTGTTTATATTTAAATAAAAAGAAAGCGGAAATTAAACATCTATCAGGAGAGTTGGATATAAAAAAGGAGAGAAGGCAACACAACAAACAAAATAAAACATAAAAAATATTAAATAAGGAGAAAGTTAACACTATACTAATAACGTATAAAATTTTTACAGTAAATATTTACACTTTTATTTTATTACTTATAAAAAATGAAGCTATACATTTATAAACAGACATATAATTAGTACTAAGAAGAGTGGAAATAGAACAGGGAAAAGGAATATGAAGGAGAGTTAAAGAGCTAATAAAGGATGAGTGATCATATTTCACACACGAAAAAAGTATGTGATTTAAATCGCCGACATCTGAACCACACGAACACATGGAACTGTTTAGGATATGAAGCCTAGCGAGATGAGCGGGGGAACAAGTATGGCCAAGTCTACAGCGGATCAATATAGAAGTTTCCATTTTACCCAATGTCGTTCTACAGAACCATGGTTTCAATGGAATCTCTGGCTGAATAGAAGAGTAATAGCGGCCTTTCAGCAGTTTACTAGAGGACCAAATTTCACTCCACAATTCCCGAAGATATATTTTCGGTAAAGATAAAAGGTCAAGGCTATAATTTTTGAAAGGATATAAATCCCCACAGTCCACCGCCTCCTTGGCAAGTTTATCAGCAACCTCATTGCCATGAATTCTTGAATGGCTGGGAACCCACCCAAAAAATAAAGAGTATCCCTTGGTGAAACATTCATATGCTAATTCTTTTATTTTGAAAATAATCGGTAATAACTTTTTATATTTAAATGGGAATTTTGCAATGGCCTGAAGGGAACTAAGAGAATCTGTAAAAATAATAGCTTTATTAAGTTTAAAGGTAAGTACGTATTCAACAGCCTTCAGCAGACCAAGACATTCACCTGTAAAAACTGATGACTCCGGAGGAAGTTTAACTTTTTGAACAATATTGTATTGGGAATGGAAGACACCAATCCCTACACAATGAGAAAGAGAAATTTTAGATGCATCTGAGAACAGATAATGGAAACCCTCAAAATTTTCAGCAAGGTAATTATTGAATGTACTTTTAATATTTGGGGAGTATTTTTGCACGCAGTTAAAAATAATTTGAGGAGAAAAACAAAGAGAGTTATAGGAATTGGAGAACAACGGAAGTTTATTGGAACGGTGAGTAGGAGCCGATAGGGATATAAATTTTAGATAACTTTTGACAAGACATGGGGTAGATTTGTGAGACGAGTAACAAGAAGAGTTCATATGTATTTGGAGGGACTCCAGTAATGGAAAGAGGGGATGATTTGAGAATTGTAAAATACTAAATAAATATCTATCAGAGAGATATTGTCTCCTGAGATAAAGCGGAGGTTCTCCACACTCTACTTGTAGAGCGTTAATTGGGCTAGATTTCATGGCACCTGATTCGATACGCAAAGCTTTTGATTGGAGGCGATCTAATTTTTTAAAAGAGTTAATATTACCTGGTTCTAAGATAAAAGACCCATAATCAAAAATACTCTTGATCAAAGCATTATAAATAAGTTTTAAAGAGCATGGCCACCCCACCAAACCCCCGATAAACATCTTAGCATATTCAACTGGCGTTCCACACTATCTACTATATACTCACAATGAGCAATTCCAGAAAGTCTGGAATCCAAGATAACCCCCAAATATTTAAAGTTATCTCTAACAGGAATTGGAACATTATTGTAAACAACGTTTAAAGCAGGTGGGTTTCTACTACGAGTATATAAAACTGTTGCACTTTTAGAAGGAGATAGTTCTAAACCATTACCGTGGAGCCATAACTTCAGTAAATGTAAAGAAGAATAATTAAGAGTAAAACAGGAATCGTTAATGTTATTAGAAGAGCAGTAAAAGAGTACGTCGTCTGCATATTGCAAAATCTTGACATCAGAATTGATAAAAGAGGCAAGATCAAAAGTATAAATATTGTACAATAAAGGGCTAAGGACTGACCCTTGGGGCAAACCTCTCCATACAACCCAATTTAACTGATGATTGTCTGAACACCACATATTAATTGATCGTTCATTTAATATATTTAGAATAAAATTAATTAGTCTTATTGGCACTTGGAGAGAGTGTAATTTACTATGAAGTACAGACAGTAGTACATTATCGTAAGCAGCCTGAATGTCTAAAAATACAGCAGACACAGGCAGTGGAGTGACCTTTGGAAAAGGATAGTCTAATATCAGATGTCAGGATACTCAGACAATCCATGGTACTTTTGCCTTTTCTAAAGCCGTATTGGGAATCTGCCAGCAGACCCTCATTCTCAACATACCACTCTAGACGGTTTTTTATTAAATGCTCTGCCAATTTCATTAACACAGATGACAACACTATAGGACGGTAATAAGAAGCATCGGACGGGTTCTTCTGGGGTTTGAGAATTGGCAACACAAATTGATGTTTCCATAATGGAGGAATGTTTCCTGTCATCATAACAGAATTAATTAAATTCGAATAATAACCCACAGCATTATCACTAAGATGAGAGAAGAACGAGTACGGAATACCATCCATCCCTAGGGCTGAATCTACAGCATTTGTTATAATACCTTTCAGCTCATTTAAGGTAAAAGGCATGTTTAAATATGCATGCTTGTCAAGGTTATCAACTTTATGTAAAGGCAGGATATTAATATTTTGGGCAACCCAAGGAGGAGCAAGTCTGTCTAAAAATCTACATGCCAGGGATTCAGGAATTTTAGGAGAAGAGATATTAGAAAGGGCACACCTAAATCTTCTAATATTACTCCAGACAACTGATGGGTGGGTATTGGGTGAAAGAGTAGCACAGAAATTATGCCATCCTTCAGTCTTTGTCTTTTTAAATAGTTTTCGTGTTTGGGCAGTTATCAATGAAAGGGATTCATAGTTTTCTGGGGTCATATTCAGGCTATAAACTTTTTCTGCCTTTTTCCATTTTTTAATGGCCTCCGTGCATTTCGAATCCCACCAAGGGGGCATGGGTATTTTCCTATGTTTGCTGTCATGTTTAACAGGCAAGACTTCATTGGCGGCTGTTATTAAAATAGAAGCAAATGCCTCAGCGCATTCATGCTCATTGCTCTCAGTCACAACGGGAAGAGATGGAAGGAGACTTTCAACTCTGCTTTTGAACGCAACCCAGGTGTCACTCTCTCTAGTAGGAACTTTATATTTTAAATATGGTTTTTAGGCACATGTGAAGAAGCTTTGTTGAAAAAAGGAAAGGATTTTTTTATAGGAAAGTGATCACTGCCAAAATAAGAGGAAAGAGGAGACCAAGAAAGAGAGGATGCCAGGTTAGGAGTGCAAATAGACAGATCTAATGCGCTTAAATTTGTATGAATGGGATCAGTACGCCTAGTTGGAGTGCCTCTATTTAAAACACATAAATTGTGTGTATCTAATAAATCTAGTAATATTTCGCCATAAGAGTTTGAGACAGAGCTACCCCAAGATTGGTGATGGCAATTAAAATCACCCAGAAGTAAAAATGGCCTAGGAAGAAAATTAAGAAGGTTATTTATTTCTTTAAATAAAGAGGAGGAAGGATGAGAAATATAAATAGAAACAAGGCAGGTACTATTTACACTTACTACTGTAGAAATTGTATCACTGTGAGAAGGCAAAGAAATTACAGAGAAAGGGACAGAATCTTTAATGAGTAAGGCGACACCAAACCCATCAGATCTATCTTCTCTCACAGTTATGTACCTTTGTATTTTAAAAACATGACTGTGTTTTAACCATGTTTCAGATAGTGCAAATACAAAAGGCTGATATTTATTAATTAAGTAAATAAGTTCGCATTTTTTATTAATGATGCTGCGGCAATTCCATTGAATTATGCTGTTGGATGTTTTGTCCATTATGGAGTGAAAGTGATCTATCAAAAATAGGGGCAACGTGGGACGGTGAAATGTTAAATTTAGTCATAAGACTAAACAGAGCTGTAATAAATTCTTTAAGGTTTATTGGTGTTTCATTTTCATTTTCACTATTGTTACAGGAGAGGGCACAACCATTAGAAGGTTCCGGAATTGTGAAGTCACGTATTATTGCGTCGTGGACTTCTTTGTTGTAACCTTTGTTGAGGATAGGAGGGGGACGGGGTGCAGTAAAAACAGTTTTTTTTATAATTTATGGATTTTGAGGAAATGGATTTGTTGATGTTGGAGGGTTTAGGGGAAGTTACCACATCTGCAAAGGATTTAGTTACTGGGGGCAGTAGTTTACTTGCTTCCATATAAGATATGGAACTCTGAGCCATATGGGTTTTAATTTGTTTTTGCCGTGAGAATTCTGGACAAGCTTTACTAATAACAGAATGGTGGCCTAAGCAAAGGCAGCATGAGGCATTTGCTTCTTCTATGTCACAAGTCTGACCAGAGTGATTTTGGCCACACTTGTAACAACGTGGGTTTGACCTACACTGGGTTTTAATGTGTCCGAACCGGCAACAATTAAAGCATTGAATCGTTGGGTAAATATAGAGATCTACTGGCAGAGCATTAAAACACATGAAAATACGTTTTGGCAAAATTTGACCATCAAACGTCACTACCACTGTTTGGGAGGGTTTCCATTCCACAGTGCCATTAACAAATGTTTTGAAATTCAGTCTACGCACTTTAAGAATAGGACCACACCCGATGGGAACTGAAGAATTTTCAATTACTTCCTCCGGAGACCATTCAGATGGAACGCCTCTAACTATACCCATCCTGATGACGTTAAAGGATGGGATAAATGCTTTATAATTATATTTTTTTAGGTTCTCGTTCGAAATAAAAGAGTTAGCATCGAGATGGTTATTGAAAGAAAGAGAGATTTTATTTCTTCCAATACGCTTCACGCTACCATTCACAATATTTTTGAAATTGTGAAATTTTAAAAACTTGCCAAAAGACAGAGGGTGAAGAGTCGTGGAGTTATTACCAATATCATTTTTTTGAACATGAATATCATACGGCGCGCTATCACTCTTGTCATAAATTTGTCTTCCTACCGTTTGCGCGGGAATTTTGGTAGTTGATGATTTTGGATTATTTTTGACATATATAGGCTGTGTCTGCGACAAAGTAGGCAACGATGGGTCTGCTTCTACACATCCGCATGTAAAAGGCTCGTTTGGTCCTTGTTTCCGCCTTCTCTTATTGCAAATTTTACAAACATGTCGGCGACTTCTTTTCACTGGGCGAGCTGTTGATGAACACGAGCCGTCCGTGTCCATACCAGACTCAGAAATAACTACTTGCATAGCATCAGAATTAGGTGGATTTGAGTCAATTGTAACAAAACAGCCTGCCGGCGGGACTGAACCCCCCGGATCAGGCGGATCATTCATTTTTAACTATAATAAGATGTAAAAAACTTACCAAAATGAGAAGAAAATAATAAAAATTAAATAAAATACTAATTAAACTACAAATATCTACAAAAAACTCCACTGATAGAAATATTTACAAGAAAATTATCATGAAAAAAATTTGCAAAAATTACGTCCGCCAAGATCGAAGTTTCCCGCGCTTTTTTCTTTAGCATTATTGAAAAACGATTTCATGGCCGCCGTTGACGTAAAAATCTGACAGATGGCGCGATTTTCACAGGCATCTTTTTGACGTACCCAATGTACTGAAGGGCCTATCCTTAGTTTTTAAATCAATGGCTGTAACATAATATTTTAGGCTAAGTATAAAAGTGCATTTTGAACACTTCCGAAGCGTACCGTACGTGATCACTATGGCAAGAGTATGGTAATCAAATATCAATATCATTGATTTAAAAACTAAGGATAGGCCCTTCAGTACATTGGGTACGTCAAAAAGATGGCTGTGAAAATAGCGCCATCTGTCAGAATTTTACGTCAATGGCGGCCATGACATCGTTTTCAATAATGCTACAATACATGTTATATCGACTTAAAGTAATATAATTTTCACTTAGCTGTGATAAAAAATGTTATCTTTTTTTTTCGGAACTTTCAATCATCTTTATTGCACCTACGCACAATATAATTAGACATTTGTAGACGACTTACAGACCGGTGCGCTGTGACGTCACAACCGCTGCACTGGTGTTGGGGACCACTTTCGTGACAACACTTTTCTTGCTCTCCGCCCCGTCCATATATTTTACGTCAATGATCAATATTCAATATACTACTAACTACACTAGTCAGAAAATCAATGTTGTAAATCGGTATGCTAGAATGTAAATAATACATATTTATCATACTAGATGGCGCTGTTTAACAAAAAGTTTTATAAAAGATTCCAATATCCAAATCTGCAAATAAAATAAACTATGCATCTAATGAATTATTATTTTGTAGAACAAGAAAAATAGTATCATAAAAACATATTTTTTCCATATATTATGTTGCATAGGTCCGTACGCTTACGTAAAACGGAACGTTTCACCATACTTGTTGTAAACCACATTGTAAACATTTACCACAGGGCAAAACCGACTGTATTGTGTTCCACAAAGGCTCTCTCTACCTATTCAGATTATGGCCTTCAATATTACAAAAAATGTTAGAGGTAGGTAGGTACCTATCATGCAGATTATGTACGTAAAAGGTTATTTAATATTATTAGGTATATTCTATTCATTTTGACGAACGATTTCCTTCTTAAACTTAGTTTTAGAAGATCATAATATATGAGTTTCGAGTGTGTCTGAGGATTATTTGGGTGTCGACCAAGTAAATTAATAGAGTTTTGAAAGTTGTATTAAGTTCGTAATGTTGTTTAGTAGTTTAACTTGTGTACCATTCGTGTTCGCTTGGTTAAGTAAAGCAACGCCGAAGTTTATTAAAACTACAGTTCACAGTGCGTATTTATGAATGATAAAGTTGTTGTTAAGTTGTTCGTAAGCTGTCACCGGATGACATGAATGCGGTAAATTCAAGATGTTATTTACGGTTGTGACTCATGGTTTGGCTCTATTGCAACAATAGCTCGTTGAGTGGTGCATTTAATCATGTAAGTCGTTGAAATTAATTTGTGACGAACCATTGAGATAATATTCAATAAAGTTTGATGTTCAACGTCAATTTTGTTTGAACTTCAACAAAAGTTATAAAAAAATATTGCTAGCGTTCCTTAAATTCACGTAATTAACAAATGTTTATTTATTAAGTACCGAGTATAATTTAGTAATAATTAGCAAACATCGTTCTAAGTAATAAATAGCGCGTCCGGTGCGAGAGTTTTGACCCAATATGAAGTGTGTTTGAATAGTTTACGATTCTTGTTATGTGTTGGTGTAGCAATGTGAAACGATTTCGTTGACCTATTCTGGAATATGGTTTTAAACGTGAGTCAAATATTCTACATCATTAATTCAATTTCGTACAGTCTTCGACCGTATCTCTTTTTGAGTACACAGCATCTTGTAGTACATACGCTTCTTATTGGAAAAAAATAACATAAAATCATAAATAAAGTGATCGTTTCCTAAATTAAATGATAGAATAAATATAATACTTGAATATTTTGAGTCGCTAATAGTAACCTACACAACATTTTATTACGACAATAGAACCAGCGATATAATATATATATTCACATATATTATATATATTAAATAAAGGCGTTTCCAAAACGAATTCAGGTGGATATGAGCAGTGTATGACAATTTTTAAGGCCCACAGTACGTTTTTTAGCCAATATAAAAATGCATTTGTTTATTAACGCGACATTTTTATCTCTTTACAATTATGAAATATGTTTCGCTGTCGGCCGTTGATCCCGATACAACGCGAATACATTGTGAATTGTAAAATTTCACCCAAATAATTTTGTGATAAACAACTTTTGACGAAATACTCGGATTCCATATCACAGCTTTTATATCCGAATTAATCTTCGGAATTCGTATATCAATACATTATTATATATACTCATGAATGATGAATATACCGATATCATTAGTTATTAATAAAAATTACTAAATAAGCGTAATTACTTAACTACTGTACAGCTGCAATCCGTTAAGGCCATAATAAATTTAATTATTTTGCATCTGTACCAAAATTCTACGTTTTGATTAACTCTTTCATAGAAATGTGTGAAGTGTATAAATAGCATATGAAGTATAAATAACACTTCTTTCAGGGGCATATTATTGTACATGCTCTATAGTCTTGGTATAAACTATAATTACTACCAAACGTTAGACAAAACAAATACAACAGTTTCAATAGTTTTTCAACAAATCTTTTCATTCGGACATAAGAGGCTGTAAAGTAAAAAATGAAAATAAAAAAAAAATAGTCGTAATACAAAACTCTCTTTTGTTATCCTTGTCTTCGTAAAAATATAGAAATAATACTCAATCTCGACGCACTCCGTAATGAATACCAAATAAAATATTTTAGCTTTGTTCGTAATATTATTTATTAATGCAACACCATTGTATATCGGCGCGTTTTATTATAACACCGATGCCGGAAGATTCTTGCATATTCTGGTTGAAAATGCATTTTATTGTAGGGAAAATCTTAAAAGACTTGCGTCTGAAGTGGATAGCGAGCACAATGCAAGTATTTACTTTAGTCCATTTGGTCGCAGACTTCGTAATATAACTCTTATTGTCGGGTATTCTGTCACAATCACGATGTTTTTTATTGAAAATACTTTAATAGATAAATAAAGTTCAGTCTTTATTTTGAATGGAGATCATATCTAAATTTGTGATCAGCACTAGATTGCATCAATTAAATGTCAAAGTAAAAAGTATACTTATTGTTTCGATAAAGTTTAGCCGATGAGTAATAAGATTTCTAACTAAAACAAATTTTAAAACTCATCACTTAAAAATACGGTACATATGTGTGCATCGCAGTGTCTTATTGCACAACGTTCACCATGCCTTATCAGGCACGCCTTACTCCGAGATAAAAATGCCCATTCCCTTATCAGCGCTTATCTTTGCAGTTACTGGTACTGTGTGTTCGGGATATTGAATGAAATAGCAGTATTGCAAATATGCGAAAATATTCCGTACAATAATTCAACGGACACAATGTGTATGTCAGTTACTACAAAAGGACCTCATTGAATAAATTAAATAAAGCAAAATTTAAGAAAAATAACGATATCATGTTGTTTCGCGTAAATTTCCAGATATCACAATGCCATTTATTATTTTATTAAAGACAATATAGATAACATCGATCAAGTGTCTATCGCCAGAATTGATGCGCATCAGTATTTGCCAAAATATTTCTCAAGGCTTCTGATGAAACATAATTATTTTCCAACATTCATAATTTAGATAATCTATCTGTTTTTAGTATTGATCTTTCGTCTTAATAAACCTAAAAAAAGTATTCGGTAATGGGTATAAAGCTCTACACTTTTATAAAATAGCCAAATATATTATTATTAGTACTATTAGGTCGACCTTTTTTATCTTTTCTTGTCTTCAGTTTGAACGTAATTTATATTATAAGAACTTTTATTCTTCTGACAGATTCTTTGGTTGTTCTTACCATACATCGTATTTAAAAAAACTTTATTTTAACGCATATAATGTTTTTTACTAATAATTAAATGGTAACTATCCCGTTCTTATCATACCCATTTCATACACCCCATTCATTTATAGCGTTAACTATTTAAATCGTTTGTAAAAAAAACAACTCTTGCTTTTATAGCTTCAAAAATTCCTGCGATCCGTACTTTAACTGACAGTATACCAAGCAGCAGCTAATTATAAACTAATTTTAACTGATAACTTTTCTAGGCGGATAGGTAAAAGTTTCAGACACGGACTAGAATAAACTTTAGAAATTGCTATCCAAAAATATGTTATAAATTTACATTGGCCTGCATAATATATGCTCGTTCGATCTCCGTCTCGAACTCTGCCTATATCCATCAAATATTCGCAATAAGTAGATTAAGTGTCTTCTAACTGGATTTAACTGAAACTTAATGGCTATATTTTTAATAGTACTTACCTATGATATTGATGATGATAAATTGAATTTATAAGGCCCATTCATTAAAATATACTCGTATGTAGGTACATTATCTAATATCTAGTGAGTAGTTACCGAAAGTGCTCTAATATAGTAAAACATCAAAAAACGTGTGCATATTTATTTATATCGCGCAAAATGATATCGATTGCAAAGAGTTTTCTTAGGCACCAATTACATAGTTATTTAGATGATAAAATGAATTAATTATTTTAATTCACGTCGTTATTTATATGTCGTATCAGTATAAATAACTATAAATGTGCGAAAGTAAACTACGTAGCAAGAGCCATTACTCATTAATGTGTTATTTTGGTTTACTCACAATGGTTGGAAAACACATTTTCCTTATATTATGTACGAGTAATATATTGAGTCTTATTCGCTGCTAGTTTATTATTAATGCTTGGTTTAAAACAGAGTTCATTATATTGAAGAAGCACGGCGGTATAGTAGCTATAGCCAGGTATATTGTGTAGGAATCTTATACCTTGACCTTGGTATCCACAGTAACCAGACCCCGATGTTGTGTTCAATTAACCTCAGTCTGTGCTAACGAATCGATTATTCTGAACAATACCAACTAATTAAGTGATATTTAGTTCAATCAAGAGGGTTTGGTTGTCCATTGAATTATAAAAGCATTTGTTTTAATTTGAAAAATGGATTAGTAGTAGTAGAGTAGTGCCAAATAAGCGCAATGTTATTACTCGTATTTGTGGATGACGTAATTATAAACTGCTTATTTATACTTTCATAAAAGGCTGTGTTGTCTATAGACTACTCATCTCGTTACAACGGAATAGTGTTGCGACTGTCAGAAATATCACACGCAATCGATCAGTTTGTATACGGATGGCTGAGGATGGACGCGCTCAGCTACTTTCCATAATAAAATAATGTTAAGTTTTGTCAATGCACATGCAGTCGATAACAGAAACATCGTATTTCTGTCTCGCATTCCAACATAATTATGGCAGTATAATAACGCGAATAAAAATGCCACTTACAAGTCACAAAATTATTCTCGTCTGGTCTCACCCAAAAGAGGGAAGCTTTCAGCGCCGTGTCGCGTAACTCTGTCCGGTGTTATTTGGGAACGCTTTTTCATTGGGCCAGCTTTTTTTCATCACATTAAACTGCGAATTAACTATTATCTTTTTTTACAGGCCAAATAGCAACTGTGGGTGAAAATGTCGGATAGCAATAAAAAGAAAAATGGTAGTTTTAGAAAACTCTTCCCAATATTTTTTTCGCAAAAATCTAAGGAGAAGAGTCGCAAAGACACACAATCAACTTTCAAGGGTATCAACGATGTGCCAGCCAATAATCAATATCAAAACCCGCGCACGATAAGATCAGATAAATATGTTCACGGAGAAGATAGCGAACGAATATATGAGAATTTAACGACTGCAAATGGATACAATGATAAAGAAACGTTGAATGTCGATATACCAAGTAATCATTCGTCAAGCAGTACACTGGTTTCGGAAAGCATCAAGATCAGAAACACAAGTGCTAACGTTGCAGAATCCAGAAAAAAAGAAAAGGAGTATATTAATTACGCAGCCCGACCGCAAGTACCGCCGAAACCACACAACGAAATGGTTCATCCATCCATTAATCATAATTATGACGGCACAAAATATCCCGACGTATATTATCATTCCTTAGAAAAATTAACGGATAAAATATCACCACTTGATGAAATTGAGATTTATAGAGCGTCGCAAGCCCAAGCCAATCCGGCGTCAGTTGGTGCTGAAATCAAGAGAGTCAGCACTAAATTCCTCATATCACCAAAAAAAGAAGCGGAGGTGCGAACTATACAGCCTACTAGAGCTCGCAGTTTATCCTTTGATAACAATAAGGATAAAACGAATATTGAAACTAATAAAGTCTTGCAACAAACGAGCGTCGCAAAGCCGTACAATTATTCCGCTCCAACGTCACCCATGCCGGTTAATCATAAAATACCAAATATGCCCAAAACTGTATCGCCGTACGAACACGTAAGGAAAAACATGATTGAAGCTGAAGAAAAGAGAAATTCTTTGAATAGGGCGATTATTCGAAACAAATCAGTTCCATCTTCGGGACCAGAATGTAGTCGTCGATCTACTCCGGTTTTGACGCAGAACAATAAAGTTCAAAAGTCAGACGAAATCGATAAAGAAAAAACTCGGCAAAAAGTCGAAGCATTCTACTGGCAAAAATTAAAAGAGATGAAACAGAAAGAGGACGAGTATTTTCTCAGGCAGTCATCATTAAGAAATCCCGTCAGGCATAAAATATCCTACACTAATTCGACCTGCAGCACGCCGAATTCGATGTTAATGGAACCGAGAAGCTGCAGTTTACCGCGCGGTAAGGACTCGAGAAATTACATGAATCAACCTATTTACTCGCCCGTACCGTTCGTACGTGGTGTTCCAGAAAGGCGCACTGACACATTTATAAAGAACCGGCCGCCATTCGATTCTGAAATAGTTTATAGACAACCGGATAAATTGAATATCAGTGCAACATCGCCGGTCTCGTTGAAAAAAATGTACCGTCGCGACACGTTACCATTAGACCGGAATAATAAGCGAGTCAGTTTTGAAGAGCAGTGTCCATCGCATTCTAGTGGAAGTGTTGGGCGTGAGACAAATAACTGTGGAAAGTTAATTAGTAGTAACGAGTGTCCGCAAAAAGTTAAAATTAGTGAAGTGCGCGGCCCGCCACGACCACCGCTGAGGACTACCAGTGTTGGTGCGGGCAAAACTTTACGAGTCGCGAATAATGGAATAATAGTTCATGTGCCCGGCGGTCAGTCTGTGTACTCCGAGTCGGAAAGTGGTTCTGAAGCGGGCGAAATACAGAGAATACTACATGGCAACCCGCAAAAAGGTAAGAACTTTTTCGTTTGAATATGTAAATTAATTTTTCAAAGACTATTTAATCATAATTAGATATCTTAAATGATCCAAAAATCGCGCATGATGGCTAATTTTCTTAAAGCGGCTATTTTCTTTTGTTAAGTCACCTCTCCCACGTTGCGACCTCAATTTACATAATACGATGATTAATAGCCATAATTACTTGTAACTTGTTTCTAGGTGTCATAATATGCATGTTTTACACATTTTAAATAAAATTAAATTTAGCAGTATACGAGTAATAACTCCATAATTCATAATATAGCATAATGACTTCGAATAAACGAACAAGTATGAGTATATCATTATGACAATGTTTTACGATGAATTTGGGCACATCTTTTCCTGTATGGCGAATAAAGAATGAGCTGTGATGATTTGATCTTTTTCCAGCAATAGAATATATCGCTTCGTTTTGCTGAAAATGATTTTTGCGAATCTGTCGTGGATTGGTTTACTACGTTTTGTGTTTTAAGTATGGAAAAGGAGTTTAAAATATATGCTATTCATGTGTATAATTTTATTTGCTGTTATCTAACCAATTTTAAAATTTGTAAGATTGGGACTGTTATAACTTTATTATTTGAAATCCTATTTCGCTGTAAAATGTTTTGTCTTCTTCACTCAGACTAAATTAAAAAGTCGTTCGAAAGGGACAAAACATTCGATAACATAGGTTTGAAAACTGCCTTAATAAGGCCTTGTGTTTGGTTAAACCAAGCTTCTGACGCCATTATCACTGTGGATGAGTGTGGCGATTTATACATCACTAATACGAGTACATAACTGTTGTATGTTCAAGATACACCTGTATATTCTCACAAAAAAAAATCTATTAATTTGTTTATTTTTTTAATTTTGGTAATTTCATTAGTATCTCGCAAATACGCCAGATTCCTTAATTACACTTCTTTTTACGACAAATGAGCGTAAATTTTCTTACTATCATTACTTTCCCATGAGTCATTATAAGTACATATAATATTTTTATTTATTTAATTACTTGGTTCTTATTCTTCTTCTATCTGGTGTTATCCAGGCTGGTGCCAGGAGAAATTCTCCTCCATTTCGCTTAATCTTCGGCATCCTCAATAGTAAGGCCATTAACCCTCATATTTTCTTTGACGACTTTATTTCATTGCTTGGTCATTATTAATAATTGTGAGTTATAGAAACAAATAAAACAGAATGCTCGAAAATGTAGAGCATTACTACTAAGCAGTTTTAGTCTTATTGTTTACAAATCTAAATTTAACATCAACAAACACCCGTCCCGGAATATCTCTCATACAATTTCATTCCAATTATTATATACATTTATTCTTGCGGAATGTAACCGGTAACATTTTCTGAAACCGCTCCATCAATCACACGTCATCGAATAATATAACGTATTGGGAAATGGCATAAAATTCAGTCACTTTAAATTGACGTGAAAGACTTTTACGATTTTTATTAACAATCGCATAATTCAATTATGTCTCTGGTTTTCTACAAAACGTATAATCGCATAATTGAAGTTTTTTTTTATGCTATGAATGGCGAGACGAGCATGCCGTTCGCCTGATGGTAAGCGATACGACCGCTCATGAACAGTAGCAAAACCAAACAACACCTTGAATTACAAAGCA
This sequence comes from Hyles lineata, assembly GCA_030180105.1. Classification (NCBI taxonomy): domain Eukaryota; kingdom Metazoa; phylum Arthropoda; class Insecta; order Lepidoptera; family Sphingidae; genus Hyles; species Hyles lineata. The sequence continues at coordinate 21,140,874 of JARJEE010000001.1, forward strand.
ATGCTTGGCATTCCACTGCGCTCGCCATCCTGAGACATAAGATGTTAAGTCTCAATATGTCCAGTAGCTACTCTGGCTACAATGCCTTCAACCTGAAACACAACAGTGCGTTTACACTGCTGTTTACAGTGCAGAAATATATAGGATATATACAGACTGCGAGCAAAAACAAAGCCGGGAGATAATTTTAGTGACTTCAACACAATGCATCTAGAAATTTTGCAAAAATGTATGAAGATTTTTTTCAAATTTTTTCATAGCGTCGTATTGGGGTGGTAAATACATCGTTTTTTTATACAATAATAATTCACAACTTTTTATTTTAAAAGAATCTACGGTACGCAAGGGTTTTAATTAATATTTTACAACTATGGCTTTAACACCCAATCAGGACGATATTAAAAACATTACAAAAAATGCGATTTTTTTGTGTTGGATTGTGTCTGTAGTCACTGAAACTACCTGCATTTTGCTGTTTGTAATTATTAATAATTACTATTATCTGGATCTATTATCCGCAAGGCCCCTTTTCGTTACTGCGAGAAATGAACACTGATAAATTGTGAACCTTACGCCTCTGTGAATGTAGGTAAATGGCCAAGCCACATATTTTGACTAACGTGTAAGAGTTTTTGAAGTTAAGGCGTGAAGCGTACGAAGTTTGACTCTACATAAGCTCTGATAACTTTTTAACAGCGCGAGTTACACGATTTTGTCTTGGCAACATTTTACATGAAATGTTTTTGGTGGGACTGAATATGAGTGAATAATTGAAACAACCTACCTATGAATAATATTCATTAACCGCAGCCGTAGTTATCCATGCGCGGGGAACAAAGCTCAAACAATGCCTAATTTCCCAAACGTCGCTCCAGAATTTCGCTATTCACACGTGAGAGAGAGACTCGGAGGTGAGCTCGATAATAGTGTCAGATTGCCTGGCAAATACCTACCGCGTTTGCGTTGATTAATCTTGTCAGGGAAACTAGTGCAATATACTGCATCCGATTACAGGCTGCCAAATTGTACACTAGGTTTTCTAAAGCTATTGGTTGACAAGTGTTTGCAGATGCAAGCATTGGCTTATGCGATGATGGATTTGTTGTGCTCAGTGCTGGCTCGAGTTTATTTGCTGTAACAGATTCTCGCAAACATGGATTACGTACAATGGCACATTATATATGGATACTCTAACTCTATGCAAGGTTTCCTGTGATATTAAAGAAATTATACTTATGACAACGCTGTCCTACGTTCAATGATGTGCAAAAGTGTTTAAAGCATTTTAAGTTACTTATTTTTACTTAATTTTAAGGAAAAACAAATTTCAAATTTTCAAAGACAATCCAACAAATCAGGCAGCTCTTGCAATAAAAAATATGGGCAGAGAAATTACGTTTTGACAAAATCTTTAGTTGATTGGCTCCGAATTCAAATTTTTTTTGCAACTTTCATGTTCATTACATATATTGTTATTTTAGACCCTTTTCTATGTAAATATACCTTTTATTTTAAACTAAACTGTATTTGCTAACCATTATCCTACTGGCCTTTATATAGTATCGAGGACGGATTTTACCCGGAAAACCTTTTTGTAGATATTTTTAAATCCATTTTTAGAGTAATGGAATTAAAAACAATCATTCTTAGTGAAGATTTACAGAAAAAATAGTTTCTGGCTTATCTTGGTTAATTTGCGTCTTTCTAATCGACGGTATAGCAATGTTAATTTATAAGTGATATCATCAAACAAATTAAAGTGTACATTTTTACCAGACAAAAGGTATTGATAAAGTTAGGAGGCTATAAAATGGTAGCAAATATAAAATACGCTTATTATGTATTGCTTTCAACAGTTATGAATGCATTTGATACTTCAATGAAAACGACAGATACACTTATCAGTTCCGATGTTAGATTCGTTTCCGAGTGATAGTTTCATATAGGGCAGCTCTTTGATATCGTCTCTGGCTTTCACGTCACATGCAATGCATACGATCTGTCTGGTAGAATATTATGTTGATCTTCGCGGAAATAGCTTTTTGCTCGTAAAAGTTGACTCTGTATTTTATAAATATTAAAGGCTTTATTCATAGACAGTTTCTAAACTTATTTTAAATTTCGAATGTCTTGTCTTCTGAATTCAAAAGTCGTTCGAAAGGGACAAAACAAAACTAGCTAAAATAGATTAAATAGACTGTCTATAAATAAGGCCGTTATCATCCAGACAAATAATCAAAAACCTAATTTAATATATATACTCGTATTTGTATCTGTATCTCGTCGAGTATATAGTCCTATAGTAGAGCACCAGCTCCTTCTACAATCGGGAGTATGTTAAAATTGGTCCATTAGTTTTTGAGCCTATTCATTACAAAAAAACAAACAAAGTTTTCCTCTTTATAATATTAGTATAGACTAGCTTTTGCCCGCAACTTCGTCTGCGTTATTAAGTTTATTTACAATATGTTTTATATTATGTCCTCATTTCTCCCCTAAAACTGCGAAAATTCTAAAACTCCGAATTACGTCACTATTTATTAGTGACCATCCTGTTGGGCAAATTATGTGGCTATATACACTCATTTGCAAAAAAAAACGGGCGGTTTTGATTTTAATTCTTCTTTAAAAAAATACGGTACCAAAATGATTTCAATCATTTGTACATGTTACTGGCCGGTTTTAAAAATGCCGTGGTGTTTAAAACAGTACGTTCTAAATTCAAATTTTCGTTTGATGCTCGTTTTTACAGAAAACCACTTTTTATCCTACATTTTTGGTGCGAAGTTCCAAAAGATAATATCGGTTTTCATAACTTTTAGTCAATTTTTATGAATTTATTTCATATTCTTAATTGTCAAAGCTTCATTTATTGCTGTTTAGCTGTCTTAATAATGTTAGAGAAAGTGGTAAAAGCTACCAAAATTATTGCGCTGCTCGAAGAGGGTTGCAGCCAATGCTTCGTGGCTCAGAGGCTAAGTGTGAGTCGCTCGACGGTTCAAAGGACCTGGCAGCGGTATCAAGACACCGGTTCCGTCGAGAGAAGGCCTGGTTCTGGAAGAAAACCATGTACCCAACCACGGGATGATCGTTTTCTTGAAAGTCGCGCGTTGAGAAATCGCAAGTCTTCGTATGTGGACCTTAAGAACAACCTCGAAGAAGTAAGAAATGTGCATATTAGTCTATGGACGGTCAGGAGGAGGCTTCTCGCGGCCAATATACGCAGTCATCGCCCGGCCCGCGGCCCTAAGTTACTCCGTGAGCACAGAGTTGCCAGGCTTAGGTTTGCTCGAAATTGTGAGTCATGGACTCAAGAAGACTGGAATATATTGTTCTCCGATGAAGCCAGGATATCTCTGTTCGGTGAAGATCGCCGTCGGCGAGTGCTACGAAGACGAGGAGAACGCTTTGCAGAGGCTTGTTTTGAAGAAATCACACCTTATGGTGGGGGCTCTGTTATGTTTTGAGCAGGAATAAATTCAATGGATCGTATAGAGTCTTCATTGAAAACGGCTCACTGACTGGACATCGATACATAACGGAAGTTCTAATTCCTCATGCACAACCCGCATTGGCCGCTTTAGGCGAAGACTCAATTTTTATGGACGACAACGCTCGCGCCCACCGGTCTGGCGATGTGGAAGCGTATGTGCAAGAGGTCGGCATTCGTCGTTTGGATTGGCCAGCTCGAAGTCCCGACCTCAATCCTATAGAGCATGTCTGGGACGTTCTGAAACGACGCGTGAGATCAGTACAACCGGCTCCGCAGACCATCAGAGAGCTGAAGAATGTGATTACCGCGGAGTGGGAACGTATTCCGCAAGCAAGTATCCGGGATATCCTCGCTAGCATACCCAGACGAATTCAAGCTGTGATTTCAGCTAGAGGGGGTCACACTCGATACTAAACATTTATCTGCTTTTACTTTATTAAAGAAAAAACAAACAAAAATCTTTGTTAACTTTTACTTCACGAGCATATGCACTACTAGCGAGCATACACTACTAGTGAACTTTAGCATTAAAACCCATAAATTTTATCAAAATTTTATGATAATACTGACGAAAACGATTATTTGCTTATTTATTTACAAAATTGTGAAAGTAAAACTACCTATAATTATCAAACAAACCAATAGTAACATTTGAAATGGTTCATTGCTTAGGTGCCCGTTTTTTTTGGAAATGAGTTTATATTACTTACTTTATCAACAACGATTTCCCGCTTTAACTCCACTTAAAACATAAAAATCCAAAACCTTACAATTGGTCATTATTTTCTATAATAAGTAGATACTATTAAACATAAAAAAATCCCAAAACTACGCACAATTTGCGCGAAACCCATATAAGTATGTTTAAAATGAAAGTTGCTTATGCCCCGATATTCTAACACAACCTTTCGTCCTTTCCTCCTTTTCCCTGACCCCTCCCATAAATGTGAAACTCTTACACTCATGAACAATTTACAAAATTATTAAAAATTAAAATATTGCTTTCCCTGTCCAGTTCTTGAACATACCATCAAGCTCAATTTTTAAGGGATTTTTTGTACCCACGGAACCCTAAATACTTTTTACAAAATTTCATCCCCTTAGTGCCATTTTTTCAAAATTAACGCACGCCAATTTCTTGTGTTTATAATAGGTAGCTAAAATACAATTTTTTATACCAGTGACAGCGGTTTCGATTTTGCATACATAATTACGACCCTTACTTTAAGCCCTTTGGGGCTAACTTTAGACAAAAAGTATGAAGTTATTTTTGTTTAATTGACTACATACAGTGCCAAGTTTGAAATCTGCAAATTTCACGGCTTCGTTTTTCCATATAACACAATTTCACCCTTTTCACCCCTGTAGGGATTGAATTTCGGTAAAACCTTCATTAGTGCTGCTCTACATTATGATAGGAAGCCCCGTGTAAAATTTTAAGTTCCTAGCTTCAGTAGTTTCTGCTGTGCGTTGATGCAACAGTTCGGTTCTACAAAATTTCAACCCTTATTTTAACCCCTTTAGGGTTAAATTTAGAAAAATAAAGTATACACCTATGTTTGGTTTTGATTGATTTACAAAAGTGCAAAGTTTGACAACTGTGGTTTTAACGGTTTCGATTTTCCATACAACCGTTTTTTGCCCTTTTCACCCACTTAAGGGTTGAATTTCCGAAAATCCCTTCTTAGTGCTCACTTACGTCACAATAGAAACCTCTGTGTAAAATTTTACGTTCTTAGCTCCAGTAGTTTCGGCTGTGCGTTGATACGTCAGTCAGTCAGTCAGCTTCCTCTTTTATATATATATAATATATAGACTAGCTTTTGCCCGCAACTTCGTCTGCATTATTAACTTTATCTAAAATATGTTTTTATATACTTGAAAATAAATACTCCACTAAATTAGATGTTACGTCATCATTATCCTTAAAATTGAGAAAATTCTAAATCTCCAAATTACGTCACTATTAATTTGTGACCATCCCGTTTTACAAATTATGTGGCCTATTACTTTATCAACAGCAATTTTCCGCTTTATCTCCACTTAAAACGTAAAAATCCAAAACCAAACAGTCATTATTTATCTATAATAAGTAGATACTACTAAACATAATAAACTCCTCCCTCGAAAATGTACAATCCCGGAACTACGCACAATTTTACTTATGAGTATTATTTGCGCGGAACCCATTTATGTATGTTTAAAATAAAAGTTGCTTTTCGTTCTTTCCCACCTTTTCCCTGACCCCTCCAGTAAATGTGAAACTCTTACACTCATGAACATCTTACAAAATTAGTAAAAATTCAAATATTGCTTTCCCTGTCCAGTTCTTGAATTGTACCATCAAGCTGATTTTTTAAGGAATTTTTTGTACCCACGGAACCATAAATACTTTTTATAAAATTTCACCCCCTTCGTGCCATTTTTCCAAAATTAATGCGCGCCAATTTCTAGTGTTTATAATAGGTAGCTAAAATACGAATTTTCATACCAATAACACCCGTTTTGATTTTACTTACAATATTACAACCCATATTTTAAGCCCTTTGGTACTAATTTAAGATAAAAAACTACTACCTACTGCCTAAAGTACTAAGTTTAAGGTCTGCAACTTTTACGGTTTCGTTTTCTATACAACACAATTTCACCCTTTTCAGCACTTTAGGGGTTGAATTTCCAAACATCCTTTATTAGTGCTACTCTCTGTCATAGTAGGAACCCCTGTGTTACATTTCAAGTTCGACGCTTCAGTAGTTTCGGCTGCATGTTGATCCAACAATTCCGTTCTATAACATTTTAACCCTTATTTTCACCCCTTTAGGGTAAATTATAAGAAAACATCGTATGCAGTTACTCTTGTTTCTTGATGACTAACTAAAGAAACCAGTTTGACTATTGTAGCTTTAACGGTTTCGATTTTCCATACAGCCGTTATTTACCCTTTTCACCCTCTTAGGGGTTGAATTTCCAAAAATCCTTCCTTACTGCTACCCTACATCACAATAGAAATCTTTGTGAAAAGTTTCACGTTTCTAGCTTCAGTAATTACGGCTGTGCGTTAGCAGTTCGGTTCTACAAAGTTTCAACCCTTATTTTAACCACCTCAGGGTTCATTTTAGAAAAATTAAATATGCAGCTATGTTTGTTTTTGATTGATTTACGAAAGGGCAAAGTTTGACAACTGTGTCTTTAACGGTCTCGATTTTCCATACAACCGTTATTTACCCTTTTCACCCCCTTAGAGGTTGAATTTCCTAAAATCCCTTCTTAGTGCTCATCTACGTCACAATAGGAACCCCTGTGTAAAATTTCACGTTTCAAGCTCTAGTAGGTTCGGCTGTGCGTTGATTAGATAGTCATTAAATCACCCTAGTCACGCAACACTTCAACCCTTATTTTAATCCCTTTAGGGTTAATTTTAGACAAACTAAGTATGCAGTTAGTTTTATTTTAAAATGAATAACTAAAGTGTTGAGTTTGACAATTGTAACTTTAACGGTTTCGATTTTCCATACAACGGTTTATTACCCTTTTCACCCTCTTAGGGGTTGAGTTTCCAAAAATCCCTTCTTAGTGCTCACCTACGTCACAATAGGAACCTCTGTGGAAAATTTCAATTTCCTAGCTCCAGTAGTTTCGGCTGTACGTTGATACGTCAGTCAGTCAGTCAGTCAGGTTCCTCTTTTATATATATAGACTAGCTTTTGCCCGCAACTTCGTCTGCATTATTAACTTTATCTAACATATGTTTTATATACTTGAAAATCGATACTCCACTAAATTAGATATTACGTCCTCATTACTCCCCTAAAACTGAGAAAATTCTAAAACTCCGAATTAAGTCACTATTTATTTGTGAGCATCCCGTTGGGCAAATTATGTGGCCTATTGCTTACTTTATCAGCAGCGATTTCCCGCTTTATCTCCACTTAAAACATAAAAATCCAAAACCTTACAATTGGTCATTATTTATATATATTATCTATAATAAGTAGATACTATTAAACATAATACATTCCTCCCTCAAAAATTTATAATCCCGGAACTACGCACAATTTTACTTATGAGTATTATTTGCGCGAAACCCATTTATGTATGTTTAAAATGAAAGTTGCTTATGCCCGATATTTCAACACAACTTTTCGTCCTTTCCCACCTTTTCCCTGACCCCTACAGTAAATGTGAAGTTCTTACACTCATGAACAACTTACAAAATCAGTAAAAATTAAAATATTGCTTTCCCTGTCCAGTTCTTGAATTGTACCATCAAGCTCAATTTTTAAGGGATTTTTTGTACCCACGGAACCATAAATACTTTTTATAAAATTTCATGCCCTTCGTGCCATTTTTCCAAAATTAATGCACGCCAATTTCTAGTGTTTATAATAGGTAGCTAAAATAAGAATTTTCATACTAATAACAGCGGTTTTGATTTTGCATACAAAATTACAACCCTTGTTTTACGCCCTTTGGAGCTAAATTAAGACAAAAAACTACTACCTACTACCTAAAGTACTGAGTTTGAGCTACGCAACTTTCACGGTTTCGTTGTGCCATACAACACAATTTCACCCTTTTCAGCCCTTTAGGGGTTGAATTTCCAAAAAATCCTTTCTTAGTGCTATCTTACGTCACAATAGAATTTCTTGGGTTAAGTTTCACATTTCTAGCTTCCGTAGTTTCGGGTGTGCGTTGATCCAACAATTCGGTTCGATTACATTACAACCATTATTTTCACCCCTTTAGGGTTGATAATAAGAAAACATAGTATGCTAACTACACTCTTGTTTCTAGATGACAATCTAAAGCCCCAAGTTAGACAATTGTAGCTTTAACGGTTTCGATTTTCCATATAACCGTTATTTACCCTTTTCACCCTCTTAGGGGTTAAATTTCCAAAAATCGTTCCTCAGTGCTACTCTACGCCACAATAGAAATCCTTGTGTAAAGTTTCACGTTTCTAGCTTCAGTAGTTTCGGCTGTGCGTTGATTAGACAGTTCGGTTCTACAAAATTTCAACCCTTATTTTAAGACCTTTAGGGTCAATTTTAGAAAAATAAAGTATGCAGTTAGTTTTAGTTTAAAATGAGTAACTAAACTGCTGAGTTTGACAATTGTAACTTTAACGGTTTCGATTTTCCATAAAACGGATTTTTACCCTTTTCACCCTCTTAGGGGTTGAATTTCCAAAAAAACCCTTCTTAGTGCTCACCTACGTTATAATAGGAACCTCTGTGGAAAATTTCACGTTTCTAGCTCCAGTAGTTTCGGCTGTGCGTTGAATAGACAGTCATTAAATCACCCTAGTCTCGCAACACTTCAACCCTTATTTTAACCCTATTATGGCTAATTTTAGACAATCAAAGTATGCAGTTAGTTTTCTTTTTAAGTGACTAACTAAAGTGCCAAGTTTGACATTTGTAACTTTCACGGTTTCGATTTTCCATACAACGGTTTTTATCCTTTTCACCCTCTTAGGGGTTGAATTTCCAAAAAATCCCTTCTTAGTGCTCACCTACGTCATAATAGGAACGTCTGTGGAAAATTTCACGTTTCTAGCTCCAGTAGTTTCGGCTGTGCGTTGAATAGACAGTCATTAAATCACCCTAGTCTCGCAACACTTCAACCCTTATTTTAACCCTATTATGGCTAATTTTAGACAATCAAAGTATGCAGTTAGTTTTCTTTTTAAGTGACTAACTAAAGTGCCAAGTTTGACATTTGTAACTTTCACGGTTTCGATTTTCCATACAACGGTTTTTATCCTTTTCACCCTCTTAGGGGTTGAATTTCCAAAAAATCCCTTCTTAGTGCTCACCTACGTCATAATAGGAACGTCTGTGGAAAATTTCACGTTTCTAGCTCCAGTAGTTTCGGCTGTACGTTGATTAGACAGTCATTAAATCACCCTAGTCTCGCAACACTTCAACCCTTATCTTAACCCTATTATGGCTAATTTTAGACAATCAAAGTATGCAGTTAGTTTTCTTTTTAAGTGACTAACTAAAGTGCTAAGTTTGACATTTGTAACTTTTACGGATTCGATTTTCCATACAACGGTTTTTTAACCTTTTCACCCTCTTAGGAGTTGAATTTCCAAAAATCCCTTCTTAGTGCTCACCTACGTTATAATAGGAACCTCTGTGGAAAATTTCACGTTCCTAGCTTCAGTAGTTTCGGCTGTACGTTGATACGTCAGTCAGTCAGTCAGTCAGGTTCCTCTTTTATATATATAGACTAGCTTTTGCCCGCAACTTCGTCTGCATTATTAACATATGTTTGATATACTTGAAAATCGATACGCCACTAAATTAGATATTACGTCCTCATTTCTCCCCTAAAACTGAGAAAATTCTAAAACTCCGCATTACGTCATTATTTATGCATCCTGTTGGGCAAATCATGTGGCTATATATATATTACTTACTTTATCAACAACGATTTCCCGCTTTAACTCCACTTAAAACATAAAAAGCCAAAACCCTACAATTGGTCATTATTTATTTATAATAAGTAAATACTATTAAACATAATAAATTCCTCCCTCTAAAATTTATAATCCCGGAACTAAGCACAATTTTACTTATGAGTATTATTTGCGCGAAACCCATTAATGGATATTTAAAATGAAAGTTGCTTATGCCCGATATCCCAACACAACCTTCCGTCCATTCCTTCCTTTTCCCTGACCGTAAATGTGAAACTCTTACACTCATGAACAACGTACAAAATTAGTAAAAATTAAAATATTGCTTACCCTATCCAGTTCTTGAATTATACCATTAAGTTCAATTTTTAAGGGTTATTTTGTACCCACGGAACCCTAAATACTTTTTATAGAATTTCATCCCCTTCGTGCCATTTTTCCAAAATTAGTGCATGCCAATTTCTTGTGTCTATAATAGGTAGCTGAATACGAATTTTCGTACCAATAACAGTGGTTTCGATTTTGTGTACAAAATTACAACCCTTATTTTAAGCCCTTTGAGGCTAATTTAAGACAAAAAAGTAAGAAATTATTTTTGTTTTTAATTGACTACCTAAACTGTCAAGTTTGTTTGTACCTTTCACGGTTCGTTTTTCCACACAACACAATTTCACCCTTTTCACTCCTTTAGGGATTGAATTTCAGTAAATCCTTAATTAGCGTTGCTATACATTATGATAGGTAGCCCGGTGTAAAATTTCAAGTTCCTAACTTCAGTAGTTTCGATTGTACGTTGTTGTGACAGTTCGGTTCTACAATTATTTATTATTTATTAATTTCAACCCTTACCACTTTAGGGCTAATTTTAGAAAAATAAAGTATGCAGCTATGTTTGTTTTTGATAGATTTACAAAAGTGCAAAATTTGCTAACTGTGGCTTTAATGGTTTCGATTTTCCATACAACTGTTTTTTCCCTTTTCACCCCCATGGGGCAGGAATATCTTAAAATCCCTTCTTAGTGCTACCCTACGTCACAATAGGAATCTCTGTGTAAAATTTCACGTTGCTAGCTCCAGCAGTTTCGGCTGTGCGTTGATTAGACAGTTCGGTTCTAAAAAATTTCAACCCTTATTTTAACCACTTTAGGGTTAATTTAAAAAAAATAAAGTATGCAGTTATTTTGGTTTTTGATTGATTAACGAAAGTGCAAAGTTTGACAACTGTGGCTTTAACAGTTTCGATTTTCCATACAACCGTTTTTTACCCTTTTCACCCCCTTAGGGGTTGAATTTCTGAAAATCCCTTCTTAGTGCTCACCTAAGTCATAATAGAAATCTCTGTGGAAAATTTCACGTTTCTAGCTCCAGTAGTTTCGGCTGTGCGTTGATTAGACAGTAATTAAATCGCCCTAGACTCGAAACGCTTCAACCCTTATTTTAACCCTTTTATGGCTAATTTTCGACAAACTAAGTATGCAGTTAGTTTTCTTTTTAAATGACTGACTAAAGTGCCAAGTTTGACAATTGTAACTTTAACGGTTTCGATTTTCCATACAACGGTTTTTTACCCTTTTCACCCTCTTAGGGGTTGAATTTCCAAAAATCCCTTCTTAGTGCTCACCTACGTCATAATAGGAACCTCTGTGGAAAATTTCACTTTCCTAGCTCCAGTAGTTTCGGCTGTACGTTGATACGTCAGTCAGTCAGTCAGTCAGGTTCCTCTTTTATATATATAGATAAGTATAGATTAAAGATATCTAAAATTATTTTGTTTCAACTTACATTATGGATATTTCCAATGTTTAATTTTGATTACTCGTAGATAGTATATAATAATTACTGCAAAATATATCTTTTAACAAGTAATAATTAAAATGGCATCAAAATTGGTCGTAAACGGCTGAGATATTAATATTTTTGGTACCTAGTGCAGTGGGGACATTCGCTTGCGATAATTGCATCCTTTTTTGTTTCTAGAAATTTGTAATAAGTGTATCTTGTTTACAAGTAAACGAATTTAAAATTCATTCTATAAACAATTTTGCAAAATATAATTTTCGATATAAAAATGAGTTAACAGCCCGATTCTGAAAAGCGGTGTTGAATTTAAACAAATGCGATTTACGCCCCACGGTATGAATTTTAAAGTAATGGTTTTCATCAAATCATTTTTCTGGAAGTGACAGTTGTTATCGACACATTTTTAAACTCTATCCCCCTTATTCATAAAAATCAACCATATAAACGTAACGTTAAGAGGAGATAAAACGTTCATTAGGTTTTGCTATTCATAATTGTTTTTTCTACATATCTTAATTATATATTGTCACTTCTCAGAATAAAAGTCATTTAATTCACTTGACAGTAATATCAAACGGCAATAGATAGACATCCGCCAAATTATGCTAAAAATATGCTTAAACAAGGTCATTTTAAAGTAAATAAGCTGTTAAACAGCTTAGATTATATAGATTAGTGTTTTGATTTTTGAGTCAGCTCATATAATGGCATTTTAACACTGCGTTAAGTCCCTATGAATAAGAGGGTATATGTATAACAATATAACACATACCATTTTATGATATCATAAATGCATTGTGTTGATATTTTGACAATGTAATTGTGTAATTGCTGTATCGAATATTATTCCAGAAATCGTAACGAGATACTCTTGCCAAAGGCGCTTACAATAAGTACTTATTGTCGATGGGAGTTTTACATTTTGGATAACGGAAAAATGATTGGTGAAATGTATGCCCATCTGAAAATTTTCATGTAATTTTTTGCCCTGAGGCCTACATGTGACGGCAAACAATTAAATTGCCAATATAGTTCATTATATTTTTGTGAAGGATATGCATAATTTTATACATTTTCTTTTGTGGTGTTTGTGTTACGTATGTACAAGAATACAATGCTTTAATTGAAAAACTAATTGAAGTACAACTAAGTTAGGATGACTGACTCTTTAGAATATTAATTACATTGTAATGATAAAAATATAAAGTCGCAAAGATCTTATTTGAGCGGATTTTGTTCATAGGGCAGTGTTTTATGCAATGAAGGCAAAATAACAGAAAATTTAATTTATAATTTAAATTAATCATTAAATTAAATGATTCTACTGCTATAAACATTGATAGTGAACCCTGTGGGCTGTTCATACAGATTTAAAATTCAATATTCCCGCAACATTAATTATCATTTAACTCGGAAAGAGGACGGAACACCCTTCAATTACGAGTTGATTACATGTAAGTGTCGCATTGTTAAAACAATTATTGATTTTGATTGCGAATCACCGCCATATTCCAATTTTAATAAACGCAATTTGCATATTTAACTCTCGGATCGCTGAGGGGTTTACCTGTGTTTAGAGTTTCATAAAGGAAGTATTACTTGGGGATGCTCTCTTTGTACCGTTTGACTGGAACAGCATGGCTGAATGAGTAATTGGAGTGCAGTTCTTGTGTGGAAATATGTGACATGTTTTTTTTTTATATTTTTGCGGTGGAAATACACACATAGGTATTTTTAATAAACTTTTGAAAGATCCTTTATTTTTATATTTGATCTTGTGAAAAATTATCAGGTAATAATTAATTATTTTATGTATTTTAGAATTTGTGCATATTTGGGAAGCCGTGCATTCTATTTTTGACATGCTTTATATTAACTTGTATGTTCGTATGTTTGTTTTTATGTTTGTAACCAACTCATTTTAAATGGTCAGATTTCATTCATACTTTATAGATTTTATAATCCACGCTATAACTGATGAGTACTATGAAACGGGAACGGATTAAATTTTCCGGAAGAAAGATTTTCGAAAATATATCTTGGCAATAACGTTATCCCTTGAAATCCCTTCTCTTGGGCTTGGCTGCACATTTCATAAACGAAATAGAGCAAGCATTTTGACCACATTGAATAAAATAGAATAAATAATTAAGTAAACTTTAAATATTATAAGATTCAAATATGTGACTGACTCAGTCGCGCAGTTGTACTACAGCACAATTACAACGGTGAAGTCTTGAATTCAAATCCAGCGTCAGGCTAAGTGATATTCAACTTATTCATTATTTATCAGTCAGGAGCTGGAGAGGATCTACCCTATCACATCGTAGGACGGAACACACAAGGTGAAACGACTGTGCTCGGAGTACCTCTGCGTCACCCTTCTGGGAAATAAAGCTAGAGTTTATGTATGTATAAATATGCCGTAAAACGTTTAAAGAACGTGTGTAAATACAGATTGTAATAGAAAAGTATTACAACGTGTGGTCCACTAGTGTCCACTGGTGGTAGGTCTCCGCAACGGTGGTGGAAGAAACCGCCCTGTTTCTTCTTCTTAGTACCGTTGCGGAGATTTTGTAGTTGAGAGATTTTAGCTCGAGCGCTGGGGGACCTTTGGTGTGTTCGTATTGAGGTCCCAAAGTTCCTTCAAAGTGCAGATGGAGACATGGGTTTTTAGTCGGTAAAAGTCCGGCATGCCCGGTCTATCCAGATAGTCGGGTATCCAATGAGGATTTTACCCATTAGAAAAAAAAAAAAGTCTCTTAAGTGAAAGGCCGCCTGGGTAGGTACCACCGCAATGTCTATATCTCCCGTCAAACAGCGGTCTAAATGCACTGTTGTGTTTCAGTTTGAAGGAATTGTACCCAGAGTAACTACTGGATTTATTCGAATTTAATATATTATGTCTCAGGATGGCGACATTGGAATGCAAAAAATTGCATTGTAATTCAAGGTGCTGTTAGTTTTGCTACTGATTATGAGCAGTCGTATCGCTTACCATCAGGCGAATGGCATGCTCGTCTCGCCATTCATGGCAATAAAAAATAGTATTTAAAATCAAGCTCTGGTTATAGTTAACGTTACATACGAGTATGAGATAACCTACTGTAAAATTGTATGAAATGTGATGTAATGAATGAGAATGTAATTGAACTCTAATATGTTCTAATGTTGATACAAATGTTGATACAATTTGCTTCCGGATAATTAAAACGGTTGCCGTGTGTGTGCTCTAGTGGACTATGCAAGTATATGAAAGCGTTATGTCAACAATCGATGTCTATTGACATAGTACACAAATACTGCGATCATCCGTGTACTCTCCGGCCGTCCGACCTAATTCGCTTGGTCATTAGGATCTGCACTTTGCACACACTTTATAGTTTCGATGGCGATAATATTAACGGTACGGCCCAAATCCACCCTGGTGTAAATAAACTTGTCAAAATTGCGGCCAAAATGTTTAATTTCGAATATCGACCATTCGGACCAAGAAAAACGAATTACCTCGTATTTGCTAGATTGTTCACTACTGGTCCCCTCCTATATGTGTTATATATGCTTTATATGCCTTATGCTTTATGTATTAGTATAGATACCGGGATAAGATATAAATCCGAATGATGAGAAATTATGATCGTTGTGGCTCAAAATTCTTTTGCTATTCTACAAGTATGTCAATAGTTGTCCAAAAACTGATTTAAATATTTATACGGTTCTTTGTAAGTCGATCCAATTTTGCATATTATAAAACAGACGCTTTGGTTCACTAACATGACGCAAACATCGACCTAAGGACAAACCATGGACAAACACGTATTCACGGGCATCCATATCAATGTTACGCTATAAGTCAATGTTGACGGGTTTGATGTTACCTATTGTATGGAAGGTAAAGTGCCGTCGAGGCCAACTTATTCTCCGATTTAACCATCAGCAAACATTACTTAATGCCATTGACGTCATGCAGGTGGACCGCTTAACGCCTTAATAGCAGAAAATGTAGGAAAAGTTTTGTGATTTATTAAGTAGATATAGTTGATTAATAAGTAGTGATCGTGCCCTGAAAAGAGAATGCCTCTTTTACTATGAAACTTAGTGGCGGGGTGAAGATTTTTGTCCCTCGATGAAACCTCCTTTTTTGTGTAGGGATAAAGATATATTTTCAATAAAATAAAACAATTATGACCCGGTGTTTTTTAGAAATGGACTTGAAAATATTTTTTTTATCTTCTGCTCTGCGAACAAAATTTACATTGTCATGATAATTATTTTATTTTATAAAAATCTGTTACTAGGGATAATAAAGAAAAACTTTTAAGAACAAATAATAAAATGCTAGTATGAATTATAAGCAGTATCGGTATCGGGATCAACTATATTTTTTATCGCTACTATGAATGGGCATTCTCCTTTGTTTGTGTTATATTTTATTTATATGAATAATGAATAATAACCACCCTCCCTCTCGTTAACAGGTTAAGGTCCTCACCTCGGCGAGCCCTTGGGTGAAGTCCCAACGGGTCCTTACTGAAGTTTGTGTTAGAATTATCAAATGTATGAGGACAAATTGCTGTCGCGTTAAAATTTAGGGAAATTTAATATTATATATATATGTGTGTGTGTATGTACGTATGTATGTGTTTTAAGTGAACGTAGTAGCATTCTTTACTATAGTATTGTGCTGATATTATTGCTAATATACGAGATAATTGCTGGCACTACACAGATAGATTATTGTATAGTCATCCGGCCTTGATAAGTATGTAAGAATTTAACAATCCGATATTTAAAAGTGCAAGAAAATCGACTTTAAATATTCCGTTACATACAGGCGAAGGTTATTGCGAAGGTAATATTTAAAGCATGTTAAAACGCATTCATCAAGTAGGTACTGTACAGAATTTCGTAATACTCAATTATCAGTATTACAACTACTACCCGTAATGTTGTTTTAAAGTTTATGTCCAACTTGTTAGGTTTTTAAAGCAATAACAAGTATTGGAGTGTTTATTATTTTCGTTTAGAAGTGTAAATATGAAGTGATCGGTTATGTGTGAGTGAAGTGATATCTAAAAATGCTCTTTATTACTGTATTATTACAGTTACGTCTAGTCGTTTTTTAATAACATTCAGATTTACGAGTTCCAATATTACTAGCAATTCTTTCCGAAGTTAATAAAGTTTTAGAAAGGTTCGTAAATTAACGTTCATTTAACTCCCATTTAATGTTTATCCGGCTCTGAGGCAAGATGAAAAACTGAGGCGTTTCCCCTCTAAAGCTTAAAATACCGTGCGAATCCACAGTTTCTAAGGCAATCTTGTTGACGTGTGTGTAGTCAGTGCGACATACATATATCGGTGTTTGAAGTGCTCCATTTTCTCATTTCTCCAAGAAGGATTGTCCCTCTTTGGGAAAACCTCTATTCAAACAAAAGTAAACACCACCCTACTCGCTCCTAAGAATACGAAAT
Source organism: Hyles lineata (assembly GCA_030180105.1). NCBI lineage: Eukaryota > Metazoa > Arthropoda > Insecta > Lepidoptera > Sphingidae > Hyles > Hyles lineata. Next base: position 21,158,068 of record JARJEE010000001.1, read on the forward strand.
TGTATTTAGTTAACAGTATTGTTCGGTAGTAGCTTCATTTGTGAATTTTTATGAGTTCGTTGTTTTGTCGTATGCAGTGAGTAATATCTAAAACTGAAATTAAATTGCAAGAACAACTAACATTAAAGGTATTTTCAATTTTATATACCTAATAAATGTATTATATGAACATTTGTCCTTAATTCCAAAGGTACAACAATTGCTAAGCATGTGAAGAGTCCTATTATAATGTACTTAATATAATTTTCTTAAATATACATATTACTTTATTTCAGATTTGCTTGCGTACCTATTACATTTTTATTAAGTGAGACTATTTAAATTATAATTGAATGCAGGAAGATAAGCGTATATATGTCATATTTTATCTGTAAAATATTTTTTTTTTATTCGCTGCTGCGTCTCGTTCCGTGGAGAGCAAGTGGAAATTCGCAAATGTAACCGAAATCTATACCATTTCTAATTCAAAAAGTTCCATTTAGCATATCTCAAAATTGTGAAATAGGGATGATGTCAAATAAATCGGTTAGTACAATATCCGATTATTAACGAGATATCGATACCATTTGTTTGTATTTCTTAATCGATTACAGTTTATATTTTTAGTTTAAATTATTTCGTTTTTTTATGTACATCTTTATCCTAATGAGACATCCACAATTGCATAAGTCACTTTAGTATTAAGGAACAAAAGCAATGATTTATTTATTACTAGCGGCCCGGCCCACTGAGTCGAAATGGCAATTTTTTGTGACACGATTTTTACCTACGTTTTTGAAGTACCATCGCTACATGTTTAAATGAATAATTATTGTTCTGTATCAGCCCACATACGTCCCACTGCAGGGCACGGGCCTACTCTACGAGGATACGATTGAGAGTGGTTAGGCCATAGCCTAGTGTGGGTTAGCGGACTTACATACCATAGAAATTCTTATAAATCGCTATGGTATGCAGGTTTTCTCACGATGTTTTCCTTCACCGTTTTAGTGCGTGGTGATTGATTATCAATACACACATGACTCCGAAAAGTCAGAGGTCTGCCCTGGGATTCGAACCCGCAACCACCATGAACATGTGGGCAGCCGCGTCTTAGCAGTCCGTTTACCAACACATATACAAAATTATTGTTAAATTATTAAATTGTTAAATTATTGCCTTTTATTAAAATTATTATTACATTATTTATTGATGGTTGTTCGTTGATAGTATGCTTGTTATAAGCTGATAATTCAGCACTTTTTAAAATTAGAAAACAACTGGATTAAAACTGCTCGATTATTTTTATATTTTTACCGATTATGCGTATACAAATCCGTGTGCATAGTCTCAACTCTACACATGGAAGACCTAACGACGTGACTTTGTAATGACGTCTAGTAAAAAAGTATGTTGTTTAAAATAGTTATTTTGCTTTATTTAAATGATTTAAATTTAAATTTAGTTATTATGGATTGTAAATCCTGTGATAAAATAAGAATAGCTTCATAATTCCATGGTTTTACGGAAAGTTTTATTGAAATTGTGTGAGTTACGTCTGCACAAAGTTATTTATGATAAAAGTATGAAATGTCAAGTGGAACTTTTTGAATTAGAAATGGTATAGGGCCAATGTTATTATTCCACTTCAGTTTCCAATAAGATATGGAGACTGTCCCGCCCTCACTCCCATCACTGCAACTCCTGTAAGCCAGGATCAACAGCGGCAAGCAATATAATGACACCGAGCATTGAAGCTCGGCGAGTCTCCGGGAATGTTTAACTTGTCTTTAACCCGCAACGAAATTAATCAGAAAGTTAAATTAATAGGAGGAGTTGGAAATAAATTTTTGTCCACTTCCCTCCGTGCAAAGCGGGTGACAAAACATTGAACTAAAGAGGCAAATAACCTCGCAAAAAGACTTTTACAGCCGGAGAAGCCAGCCGTAAAGCACCACGGATCAAATTATTATTACCTTAAAATGGGACCTATTTATGTGAGCTTTTATACTTGATTCCAGTAATATTTATGGCAAAAACGACGGAAAGCACGGAAGTTCTTCCTAGTCTCTACAAGGTCCATGTAGTATACAACTCCAGATGATATTTGCATACTATCCAGCATGGATTTACGCTCATCCTGCCAAAGACTACACTCCCAAAGTATATGATGCGCGGATTGTTCATATTCGCAATTAGATGTTGAACACGGGCACGCAGGCGATTCGACAAGCTTAAAAGAATGTAGTTTAGACTTAAAGTTACCATGGCCCGTGAGGAACTGTGATACGCAATAATCGACATCTAGCCAAGTCTTTGTCAAACAATCACGCACGCAAGGAAAAAATTGGTATAAATGCCGTCCCTTCAAAGATATTTCCCATCTATTTTGCCATTCATCTAATAGTTCGCTATATACCACTGAAAGCGGTTTAAATAATCTGTCAACATTTAAAAATTCACGTGCGGTTAAAAATCTTTTATCCATATTGTCCCTAGTAGAGTAATACATGGCGGCGCGACGTTGCACCTCCAGGTCGACTGGAAGTACACCCGCCAGGACAGGCATATAGAACTGTTAGTACGGAAGGTACTAACAGTTCTATATGCCTTACACAAGAATATCAACGCCAAACGTTGGCTCTGGAGCAGTTTTCTTCGCACAGCACCGATAGTAGCCCTATCAGCCCATACGGGAGATCCATAACAAATACATCCTAAGTAAGTTGCTCCATAGATGATTTTTAGTGTATTGAAAGATAGCCCCCACGTTGATTTCGATATTCTTGTTAAAGCAAAAATCCAATAAGATAGTGTACCGTCCCGGTCGAGCTGGCCCATTCATTCAGTGCAGTCAACATGTGCAGTGAACAGTGCCTATGCCGTATCTTCATAAATCTGGAATATTTTAAGTAAAAATAATGAACTTCCAACGATTTTTTTGTATTAGAAATCTGTATTAGGTAATCTATCTACGTCCTACTGCACGAGCACGGCACGGGCATTCTGTACAATCAAATACAAAGAGATCGATTGAGAGTGGGTAAACCATATAGATTGGAGATATTCCTGATCATATACCTTACTTCTGTCAACCAGGATCTACAGGAGAATTAACACCCAGTTCTGTCGCTCGGCGAGTCTCCTAGGTACACTAGCGTCTAAAGCTTTTGTGTTATGGTAGTAATCGGTAAGCTGTATGTAGGTAAAATTTAAAATGTAATATAATCATTGTGATGAATGACATGGGACCACAGTCGGATGCTATTCGACACTGTTTGAACCATTTGCGTTTACCATCAGGTGCAATGCAGTGACTATGCCTTGCCAGAATAAAAATAATCTACTAAAAAGTAAAAATAATTAATTGTTGATGAGTTTAAGATGAGAAAATTGAGTCAATTACATTCATCTTTCCTATTATCAGAAAAATACGGGCACTTGATGATAATTATTAATTATTGTAAGGATCTTACGCGTTTTAAAATAAACTTAGTGTAATTGACCCGATTTTCTCATCTTAAACTTATTAATAATAATCTTACTTTATTATTTATTTTTAGCAAAAAACGGCTACCATATCCGAAGAAGGCAGCAGGCGCGCACATTCACACAAATAATAAAAAATATACGTCTTAATAAGATAAGCGTGCTTTCAAATTAAAAAGACGTGACGTGTTGAAGTGATCGAAAATAGAGTTCAAGGTATCATTCATTCATGACGAAGAGGCACCAAAATTGTATACCTAGCATTATTTAGTTGGATAATGAGGTTTGATATTGGATATTGTATTCAATATATACTTCTATATCGATCTCTAGATAAACTAAGAGGAAATATTAGTTTTTTTTTATATAACGAATAAACTGAAAAAACAACTAAATCGATTTCAAACAATTCTTTCACCATAAAATATTACTTAATCGCTTAAAATATAATATGTTTTCCTAAAGATGACCCCATAGAGATATTTATTAGATAATTTATATTTTAGCTGTTCATACCAAACGAAAAATAATGGCGTGCGATAATCTTAGAAAACTGCATTATGGGGGGAAATAAGGGATAGTCTTGCAGGAAAATCCAAACCGCTGAGGTTTTTAATGTAAAAACATAATTTGGTTAACTAGCGAAAAATCATGTCATGCATGGTTTTCTATTGGCCCTGAAGGGGTGAAAAGGGATTATTTTTTTGGAACGAAATTTCTTGATATTGTTTGGGGTAGTCCAGTGACTAGAAATCATTAAGGTAGGAAAAGCTTGTTATGTTGATAAGTTATACCTAATCATTTAATTTTCTATGAAGAGTTTACAAATCAGAAATGATGTATGTAATATTGATAAATGGGAATCGCTTAAATAATAGGCAACAACTAACACATATATATATCTATACAACAAACTTAAAGACCTGTAAAATTACTTTCTAAAAGAACATTACTTACGGATATTGCTACTCATTTTAGAACTTGATAAGAATTTCTAAGATTCGAAGTTGCTTGGTGGTGTGAGAATCGCGCAATATCCGTGCGATCGAGGCGGAAACCCCCGACACCCCACGCCCTGATAATTCTTTTGGACGAGGGAAACCTAATTGCCTCTCCGTATCGATGTACTTATTCTATTCATCCATAAATTCTTGTGAATTGGCTTGTGTATCATTCGAGGTAAAACCGACTGTTGCTGAATTGATTTTGTAAGGTTTCAAAGAAAATTTTCTCATCATATTATATTATCGGTTTTCGTGATAATTAATTTAAGCTGTAAAAAGAATTAGAAATTAATATGTAGTGTGTACGGTATACCTATATAACGAAGTATGATAATAATCAAACTACGGCTTACAGATCCACAGATATACACACTGGCAAAATACAAAAAATAGAGACAATTAAGCATTTTTATTGGATAAAAGTTATGCCGTAAATTTACATGAGTTGCGGAAAAAAAATGATGTACCACTGGTAGCTGGTCTTTCTTCGGATTTTTAGTTATGCAAAGAAATAGATATACACATATATTCGGGCGTTCTTTCCAAGTGTGCTTTATTAGATTTAAGTTGAAATATCGTCCTGTTCAATCCATTTTCTTGACTTTCTCTCAATTTCTATATTTTTAAGTGCTCAGATGCCATATCGTCGGTGATATTCTAAAACCGCGGAACTAACAGTGTTTAAAACCGCGTATTTACAAAACTAGCAAAATCGAGATTTCGCGGGCGTAGTCGATTTACTAAATTAATTAATACATATTTAACATAACTAATGCCTACAATACCAAGAAGAATATTATAATTTGACAATTTAAAAGTTTAAACAATAGAAAGTCATGTGGTTTAGTAAATATTAATGTTTTTCCTCGTTCCTGTAAAATTCACTGCACCTACCTTACGCGGTTTTAAACACTGTTAGTTCCGCGGTTTCAGAATATCACCGACGATATGCCATAAGTATTTTGTGACATCTTCATCTTTAAATGGACCAATCATCACAAGGGTCTCTTATACTTTCATGATATGAATGGTCATAATTCTATTCGGACCATAAAATTGTCATCCAAGGCTTTTTCAATTGCCTAATTTTTGAATTGTCTCCGCTTCCTCTGGTTTGATTCTGCTCCTCAATTATAGCACAAAACATCCTGGTTCATCACAAAAACAATACTTATCGAATCGCCATCGACTAAACGGGAAGTGTGACCTTCATTCATCTTTACTGCAGTTGTTTGAATTTCCGCTACGGTCAAATCTATCACTTTGTATCCTGCAGTAGTATGTAAACTTTACAAAGTATGTCGATGCAGTTACTCAACATTGCTTAAAATTGAGTTAACCTCGACTTTCGGTAGGTACCAACGCTCATAATAGCAAAATGCCTACAATCACTTAGAAGGGTTTCATTATTGTCAATACGAATAAAATATAGATCATACTCTACTTTCTTAAAAAAGTTGAATTCACGTCAAAATAAATTAAAATACATTTAGTTACGTGTTACGTAAGTTATAAGAACAGATTACTACAATAGTAATATACATACTTTTCGCACTGGGGTCATATACAGGCTTATACAAAGTACTGGCAGGTTGGTGCCAAAACTCCGTCATTACAACACCGGATACTTAACCTTCGCACGCCATTTCATTATACGCCCTATGTCATTATTGCAAAATACGTCGTGCAATTCGAAGAGCATTAATTATGTAAAATATGAAATTGTGTGCAATGGGCACACAGGCATGATGCGTGATGTGACCAGCAACATGCACGGCACAGTGCACAGCTAATGCGGAGTAATGACGCGTTTTGTTTTAATTAATAATAAGCCAATCGGAATCCGTTTCAAATCAGCTCTATACATAATTCAAAAATAGTACATTTATGCTATGTAAAATTCAATCTAGTTGTATTTTATTTTTGTCCTGTACTGTAGCAGCCCATATACCTCCCAGTGCACGGCACGGGCCTCCTCTACAATCGATAGTACGATTGAGAGGGGTTAGGCCGTATGGTCCACCACCACTGGCCTAGTGCGGATTGGCGGACTTTACATACCATAGAAATTCTTACAAATGATCTAAAGTATGCAAGGTCCTTCACCGTTAAAGAGTGTGGTGATTGACTATCAATACACATATGACTCCGAAAAATCAGAGGTGTGCTCTGGGATTTGAATTCGCGCCCATCACGAGCATAATAACAACCGCGTCTGGTCTGTTTGCCAACAAGCCAGCAAGTTTTTTTTTTTTGGTGTACATGTTTAATTAATTATAAATGACAGAAATTGATTTAAATTACCTTAGAAAATAACTATCATACTCGTTGGTAAAAGCAAATGCGTCATATTTTAATGAAACAATACCAAACTCTAAAATTAATTGTGTTATGGAAAGAAATCTTAGATTTTAGTCGCTGCAAGACGAGGTATCGGACTTCATAAGTAAAGTACACAAGTAAGTGTTTACCACTATATCTAGGTAGGTGATGTCAGACGGGAGTCCATTTAAGACATGCAGTTTCTTCATTCCTTATTTGTAGATGAACATGTCATAACTGAACAGCATATTATTTTAGTTATTTGCACATATGTTTTGATTGAACTCAATAGATATGGTACTAGACAGATATACGTATGGTGGTGAACACACAACAGTTGAATATGGTGAAAATGTCTTTGTTATAAGACCCACACCGAAGACCGAAGATAAAGGTCCGGGCGAATTTGACTGACCTGAGTTATTTTAACTTTTATAGCAACGGTCGACTGTGATTTATTTGTATAGAATTGCGACTTCAAGAAACCTCATAAAAACATCGCCATTGTCAAATCGCATGACCTTGGTGGCTAATTTCCATTACCTCTGCGAGAGATACGGCTAACGTTAAAACGCTTAAATAGATTGTCAATCGTGAATTTCGCTGTGTGGCATGTATCGCCATTCTGCTGAAGCCTATTGTCGTGAAGGTCCTTAACTCCTTATTATGCTTCAGTTTAGTCCATAAGAAATTTGTTTTCATAGTTCTCTAGCGCTCGGCGCTGACGGTGACCGCCTCGCCAGAGTCGTTATCGATAAAGTACGAACCAAAGCCGCTGCCGCCCAAATATCCACACCAAATATTAACATTTTGAGGATGTATTATTTGCCTATAAATATAAATTTATACAATCTATCCCTGATAGTTATTATGTACAAAAATACAATTGAATCGGTCATTTCAAAAACCTCATAAGTCACCATTTTTCCAACATCCTTTTTTTGCTGAAAATGGTCCCTCAAAGATAGATGCGTAATCTGGATGAAAACATCTTAAGTCAATACATTCCTTCGTCTTTTTATAACAACATTTTTAGCTGGCCAACTGCAAATGTTGAAGATAATCCAGATGAGAATGATGGAGAATATGACTATGTACCATAAAGATATTAAAACATGACAAATGAATACATGTAAAATGTTAATAAGATTATTTTTAAGTGTAACTCTTAATTATTATAAGCAATAAAAAATATGATGACTACGATTTTTTTGGTTAAATTATATACTACTAAACCTATTACTCGCTAAAACAACATAAGTCAAGAAATGTTTTTCAGTTTTTTTTCATTATTTCTGTTAATAAACTGTAAAGATTATACGCTATTTTAATTTTTTACCACACAAATATTAAATTGAACATAAAAAAGTCCTTTAAAACTCATTTGTTTGTGTATGAAACAGTTTTTATTGATTTCTGAAAAGTTTTATTTCGTGACTTATGAGGTTTTTGAAATGACCGATTCAATTATATAATACATACAACCTAAAAATAATATTGCTTGTGTAATTATTTGACACATTTTTACTGGTCGTATCGCTTACCATCAGTTTTTTGTTTTTGGATTATTGGCTTCAAAAAGTTGAATAAATGATAACTTATAGCTGATTAGAAGATGAGATGTGAGGTGAATGTTGCATTTAGACTTTTGTAAAAAGTTTACGCAAAGGTTATTATTCGTTTAAAAGTTTGTTTACCTTTTACATCCGAATTATCATAAACTCGCACACGAAGCCGCAGGAAAATGCTATTCCACTATACACTCGGTCGCGGTGATTCGTAGAAATAACATTCATTGATTATATATTTTTATTTATTTTTACACTTTGTACAATTTAAATACCTAGTGCAGGTGGACTTAATGCCTATGGCATTTTCTACGAGTCGACCTTAAGATAGTGCAGAGAGACGGAGGCAGGTGTACAATAAAAAACAACATATACACATATGTATATAGAAACGTGCATGTGTATGTGTTTCAATCTTTGTTAATATACCTATTTACGAATTTTAAATTTAACCATTACTTGTCAATCGAATATGTAAAAATTTTAATCGAGATCTAAACAATGATTAAACTCACTTAACACTAATAAGATATCTATTTCTACCATAGCGGGTCAAATGACCCGGCTTTATTTTTCCTGCTTTAATGTATGGAATAAGTTGTTAAAAAGGAAATATACGTTCTACTGCAGGGCATGGGCCTCCTCTATACTCGAGAGTACGATTGTGAGTGGTTAGACCATATAGTCCACCACACTGGCCTAATGTGGATTGGCGGACTTACCTACTATATAATTTTAGTACATCGCTATGGAATGCTGGTTTCCTCACGGTGTTTTCCTTCATCGTTTTAGTGTGTTGTGACTAACTATCATTACACACAATATGACTTCAAAAAGTCAGAGGTGTATCCTGGGATTCGACCCCTGACCACAGTGAACATGTTGGCAGCCACGTCTGGTCCATTTACCCATAGGCCATCACGCACATAAAACAAGAAATAAAAAAATACATAGTTTATTATAGTGAAACAAAATAGTATATTTAGGTACTATTACAAACGTAAAAACTTGATTCCAAATTTATTCGCCTTATTAGGTCTGTAAACATCTTACTTTAGTCGGAAACAGTTGTTCGTAAATCGTAATATTACCACCCAGTTTGTAATAATTTTGGCTGTTCTCAATGAAAATATTCCAAATTGTAGATACCATAACGAATTTTATGTGTTTTATGTCTATTTTCAAACGTTGGCTTTCCTGTTTTATATTTACCAGAACAAAAAAATCTAAGAATTTCGGTAAAATTATTTCTTCTCATTCAGTTTCACAGTTTCAGAAAAAAAATGTAACTACCATATAGTATTTCACAAAAATGAAATATTGAAATTATTTGCTCCATATAAAATTGAAATATATGCATCTATTTTTTCTTGAGATGAACTCTATTCGGATCCTAACTCTCCCTGCTTAAAAACTACTTTCAATAAAAAAAAATGATATTTTCTTGATATTATTTTCAGCTATTTTGATTGTTCTACATTACGCAACAGTCTTTGCAGAATATGCAACTTACCGACTGCAATACGATAAGAAAAATAACTCAAAATGCTCTCCGGGTCATTTAACCCGTTGTGGTAGAAATCGGCATACAACAAGTATTACTCAAAATAAACAAAACAAAAAAAAACAAGAAATACGAAAATAACTGTAGATTAATCGGTAAGAAAAAGTCATGTATTAAAATGTGCAAAAACAATAAGGTAATACATTATATTCAATGCTAAAGTTCAAAATGGGTCAATTGACCCGTCATGGTATGTTTAGTGTTAAGAAAAAAACAGTTTCAATTTATAGGTATATCAATAAATATTCAAAATGAGTTCCATTTCTCACGATATGAAGCTGGGATAGTTTTCTAAATTTCCTTTGACTATAAAATTATTTCATAACTACTATCAAAATTTAAATATGTATAAATGAAAATAGTCCTGTATAAGTGTATACTAAACGCTTAGGTGCGTTTGACAAAACTATGATAACACGTTCTTAGTTATAGGTACGCTTTTATTTTCCATTTCATTTCATAGTTATTAATTTTTTTATCCGCTTTATTTTATTCTCTCCCTGTGGCTGAAGAGATTATATATTTATATTTAACTTCAACCAGTAGTAGGTCATAGTGTCAAGAGGAAAGTGGGTTACCAGATGGCACTACAAGAGCCCGTTCTGTATGCTGAATTGTTCATTGAGGGATGTCGTTAATTTCCCGCCTGTTGCAACCTGCTGAATAATAGCGCATGTTATGAACACCACTCCAAACTCGAAAGTCGAAGTTCCATTGACTAGAAAATTAGCAATTGTTTAATTGCGTAGCTCCGTTTTAAATGCCAATTAATTGCCTATTGTGTACGTGTTCGGCTATTCAACATAGAATTTTAAAACGAAAAGCAGACAGTGAATAACCTGGTACAAATTGAGTTATTACAAAAAAATCCCAAAATAGTCACATATATAGTCCTGACCCCACATTAAGATCGAGTCTAGTAACGTGGGTATCGGGCACTACGTGAGTCTTTTGTGTCTCACAAACACTCAGACCCGAAAACAATACTTGTTCTTCTCACAAGCGTTTGTCTCGGCGCGGGGATCGAACCCGCTTTCTCTCGTTTCAAAGCCGCCGTCTAACCAACTGCCCCAGGGAGATTGCAATTGATTCCACAATTCAGAGTCCAAACGAACTGATACTTGACTTTGTTATATATACACGACTCAAAAAGCCACATTACAAATAAAAAAATACTTTTTTAATGCTTATAGTAGGTATACATACTGGGAATATCCAGACTAAGACTGAAAACGAAGTTGGGTGGTATTTGTAGTGACTACAGATGCAAAGCAACTAAAAATTTCCCAAAAAAAATTTTTCGTTTTGTTTTGAATATCATTTTGTTTCAGTGGTAAATCCATATTTTTTCTAAAATAATAACTTCGACCCTGTAGTACCATAGAGTCTTTAAAAATAAAAAGGTGTACATATTAATTAGGGATATTTTACCACCCAAATACGACGATAGAAAAGAAAAGACAAAAGACACCATTTTAATTTGCAAAATAAAAAAAAATTGCGTTGTGTCAGAAATCTCTAAAACTACCACCTGCCTTTGTTTTTGATCGCAGTATGGTACCCTGTATAATTGAGCTACGAGGAAGGACTAACGGAATTCCCGTGGCTAATAATGTTGATGATGATGATGCAATCCACTGCTGAACAATGCCTACTAAAAGTAAGTAATACATAAAGCGTTCGAACAGATTATTTTTGTATGTTAATTTCTAACAGTGTACAGAATATACCATAATTTATAAAGGTTACATTAGAACGGTAACAAACGTAACATTACCTATTTTCAGTGTAATCATTAAACAATCGGAAAATAAAATTGAGTATTATTTTTTGTATTTATCAAGTAGGCAGATGAAATATTTTTTTTGGCATTAAATAATTAAAAACATGATTCTGAAGCAGTTAAAAATCTGATAACCCTGTCTTCCTCGTTATCTTCATCTTAAGCTAATTTGGTGTTTATATTCGAAAAAAAAATATAATATAATCTTCAAAACAACTATTTGTCCCAACAGGCCTTGAAACTCGAGCAAAAATATTCCAGGATTTCAGTTATAAGGCAACATTCAATGCCGAAAATGGCCACCAACCCGAAAAGATGATTTCTAACCGTGAGTTGGTCGTAAGTCGTAATACAGAAAAGGATTAATTTTCTTAGATCGCTTCCGCGGGACATTTTATGTGTAATTTTCATCTTTCTCTTACTTAGCATAATATAAATAAACATGATCTAACTATGCATTGTGTACATTGCTATTTAGAATGCAGGATGTCTCTTATTTGTTTTAGCACGTCTAGTCATTAAGTGTTCCGGACTATTTAATTCAAGACTAACGGAAGGCAAAGGTCAGAAGGGAAATTGCATGCAGTCACCATGTATATGCAACTGTTTGATGGGTCTCGATAATTCGTAACCTTGTTTTCGAAGTTATGTTCTATTTATATGAGGCTAAACATAAGGTGGACTATATGGGCTAACCACTCTCAATCGTACTGTCGATTGTAGAGTAGGCCCGTGCCCTTCAGTGGGATGTATATGGGCTGATACAGATAAACATAAGCATATTCGGCCTCATTCAAAGACAGTTTTAAAACCTATTTATCAACATTTGTCTTCTTCACTCAAACTGAACTGGAATCTGAGAAAGGGAACAGGCTATTTTTTTTTTTCGAAACAATCTTCATAGTTAGTATGAACTGGGAGAGATAAGTAATTTGATAAATATTTGTGGTCACGTTATTAATTTATAGCTATGTGGCAATATTTTAGAGTGATTTGGATTATAAATAACATATGAACAGAGATGTACAAAATAGTTTTAAAAAAGCATTTAAGTACAAAATGCAAAATACTTTTCAGATTTCCTATTTCAAATGCAAAATACCAAATAGTTTTATGTTTTGTATTTCAAATGCTAAATGCAAAATAGGTATTTTTAAAATCCTTTTACAAAATAAAATACCTTTTGACCAAATTGAATGATATTTTTATTTATTTTAGGTATTTATCATGAGAAATGGAATAAAGATACAATAAAGAGCCAAACAGCACGTTTGTTTTGCGTGTCATTTTGATCATATTTATCAGTATGCGAATCAATAAATTATGTTGTTAATAATAATAATAATACTCACTTGAAATAATGTGAAAACTAGACTAACGAAAAGAAAAGGAAAGACTAAACAGTCTAAACATCAATTTTCTTTATTTATTACGCTTTTTAACAATACCAGTTGTTCGAATAGATCATCACAATTTTTTCTTCTGTCTGGTAATATTGACTAAACTTAGTCACAAAGTATTTTGTATTGTAAATGAATATTAAAAATGCACATTACATCTCGAAAGGTATTTCAGATAAAATACAAAATGTTTTTTACTAAAAGGCATTTAAATGCCAAATACAAAATAGGTATTTTAAATTTTGTATTTGCATTTTAAATGGAAGTATTTCAAATAAATCGCAAGTCTGCATATGAATAGAAATGTCGCTTTAATGTACTTAGTCCCCTTAAATTAATTAATAAAAAATAAACCCCTAATAAAATAAAAAAGGGGTTGAGAACTTAAGTATGTAACATAGTTTAACAAACAATAGGAAATTGGACTGTGCTCCTAATAAAAAACAAAATACATACCTAACTTCACGCCTTTACTCAGAAGAGGTAGGCAGAGGTGCAACCGGGACACCCGCGTTTCGTCTTGTTTTTTCCGTCCCATGATGTGGTAGAGGCGAGCCCTATATCGGGCACAAATTCTTGACTAGGCTGATAATGAATAGAAAAATCCAATATCACTTTGCCCGACTAGAGATTCGAACCTGAGACCACAGCTTTGCAATTAAAATTTGCAATCATACCCTGGTACAACTGCTCCACTGAGGCAGTCAAAATGATAATGCAAGTATTATATCTAAACATATTAGGGGAGAGTTTATTGGGTATCTATATATTAATACGTGATGCAAAAACTTTGGACCTCTTTTTACGAAAATTGCGCGGACGCAGGAGCATAAAATTTGGCACACTTATAGTTTATGTGTAGGAGAAGTGTAGTGTAGCTAATATTTTTCAATAATAATGCTTATAAAGTACATTAAATCAATAAATAAAACATTACACACTTTTTCATTTCATATAATTGGTTCAAAAAAGAAATGGGCAAATAATAGTCTTGGTCAAATCTGTGGTTATAGTAGTTTAGTTTTCGACAGTAGAACCTTAAGAATGTTTAAATATTATATTTTAATAATGTATATTAAGTGGTCGAATTTCGACCATTGGGCGACCACTAGTAAGAATAAAATACTCCGACTTTCGCTCGCAGGTTGAATGATTGATGACGATCGATGAGCTCTATCTAATCTCTCAACTATTTTCCAACTGACGGACATCTACCATTTGTTCCGCTGTGCTTCAGCTATTTCAGAAGCAAAGTTCTGAAAAGTTCATAAAGTTAAAGTTGCAATTATTTCTTTTTCACGCTACGCTCAGTTCGAGTTTAGATGTAGAAATATCAAATACGGAATTGAAAACTAAATCTGGATTCATTCAAACGTAAAAGTTGTCGTGCATTATTAATATGGAATCATATCTGAATTATTTATTTATTTATTTATTTAAATCTTTATTGCACACAAACTTAACAATACAAACAAACAGAAATAATTATAACAAAGAGTACAAATGGCGGTCTTATCGCTCAACAGCAATATCTTACAGACAACCATGGGATGGATTTAAATGAAGGAGAGGGAGAGAGGGCAGTATAACAAATAAAGAATTACTTAAAGCTAAATAATACTAATTAAACATAACTATTAATATACATAATATACATATCCATAAATATATATATATATATATATATATATATACATACATAAAAATAAATAATACAAAAACATATATAAATTATAATATACTACAGTTTCCAAATGATTGAATGAAAATAAGTAATAGTGAAGACTGCTTTAAAGGGAAAGGTAGTGCTCTTTAATCTGTTTTTTAAATGACGACAGCGTTTGCGCCTGCCTCACCACAACAGGAAGCGCGTTCCACAACCGAACTGCTTTGACAGTAAAAGAATTATCCATTGCTGTCGTGGTATGCACAGGCATTCTCAGCTTAAGATTCTCAGACGACCTCAAGGATCTCGAATGGGAGTCATGAAGAAAAATGAATCGTTCTTTAAGATAAGATGGGGTGAGAGGATTAAACAAAATATTATAAAGAAGAGAGAGAATGTGAGTATTCCGACGAAGCCGAATAGGTAACCACTTGAGCTTAGCACGAAACTCAGAAACATGGTCATATTTGCGAAGACCAAATATGAACCTTATGCAGAAATTTTGAAGACGCTCAAGTTTATTTAGTTGGTCTTCGGTGAGATCTAGATAGCTGACATCGGCATAATCAAGGATGGGGAGAAGGAGGGTTTGCGCAAGCGTAATCTTCGTGGTAACGGGTAAAAAGTTGCGTAGCCTTCGCAAGGACCTAGCGGAAGCAAACACCTTCCGGCTAATATCCGAGAGCTGTGGACCCCAGGTGAAAGATTTGTCTATGTGTATGCCCAGATTGCGGACGGAGTCACTAAAAGGAATTTTGACACCTTCACAATAGACACCAGGTAATTGGGACAAGTCAAGCCTCGAGATCATCCTGGGGCTGCCGACAACAATGACTTGGGTTTTAGCGGGGTTAATCTTTAGACCATGAGCTATACTCCAATTACAGATGTGTTGAATGTCTGTATTGATTTTAGCAATTGCATCAGTCATCTTGTCTAACGGAGCTTGAGTATAGATCTGGAGATCATCAGCGTAGAGGTGGTAGGAAGAACGAATGAGATTGGTTATGGAGTTAATAAAGATAGCGAAGAGAAGAGGAGATAGCACGCCGCCCTGTGGTACGCCAGCAGATACGGGGCACCAGGAGGAAAAGTTTTCCTCCACACGGATGCGTTGCCGGCGTCCATACAGGTAACTACGAAACCAATCAACTGCCATTGGAGATATGTTAAGAGAACGGAGCATGGTAAGTAATACGTCATAGTCGACAGTATTAAAGGCATTGCTGAAGTCCAGCAGAGCGAGCACAGTCAGCTTGCCTCCTTCCATGCCTGATCTGATGCCATCCGTGATGTGAGTCAAAGTGGTAGTCGTACTATGTCCAGGACGAAACCCAGATTGGAGAGGATTTAGAAGGTTATGCCTGGAAAGGAAATCATTGAGTTGGGTATGGATCAAACGTTCTAGGACTTTGGAAAGGAAAGGAAGTATGGAAATAGGACGAAACTCAGAATGTTGACAGGCATTGGGTTTTTTGGGAATCGGGATAATATGAGCTTCTTTCCAAGCAGTGGGAAAAATCCCAGAGGAGATGGAGTGGTTTAGAATGTGGGTAATGATAGGAAGGGTTTCGTCTAAGACAGGGAGAATCATGTTGCGACTAATACAGTCGCTACCCATAGCGTTCGATGACAAAAGATTGATGGTCTTCTTAACATCACAATTGGCAAATTGTTGAAAGATAAAGGTAGAACAAACGGGAGGCTGAAGGGTGGAAAGATACTTAATAGTTTTATCTTTGGTTGTCCTATCGAAGTAGGACAAGGAAGAAAAATGAAGGTTTAAGGAATTTAAATCTATGGATTTAGGAATAGAATCTTGTTGTGATTTACCCACTCCCAGTGTTTTTAGAAATTTCCAGACTTTGGCTGGATCACCGTTTTCGACTGAGTTGTGAATGTATCGGCGTTGTGCATTTCTACACACCTTACTGCAGTGATTCCGGATAGTTACATATTTTAACCAGTTAGACTCGCTAGGACGACGATTATATCTATTTTTGGCTGATGCTTTTTTAGAGAGTAACTCTTTGATGTCGATAGTAAGCCAAGGTGATGGTAAACGTTTAAGTTTGACTGGCCTGACAGGTGCATGCCTATCAAAAAGTTCAGTCAACTTGCTGTTAAAAATATGCAACTTAGTGTCAACACAATCTGTGTCAAGAAGCGAGCTCCAGTCTATGTTGTCAGCATCTTAGCGAAGATTATCAACATTTATACCACGAAAATTTCGTTGCAGAAGGACTTTAGGAGAGGCTTTAGGTGGACGGATACGATAGGAAAGGAACAGCAAATCATGAAAGGAAAAAGCGTCGGCGGAACATTGTCCATGTTTTGCAACTAGGTTTGGGGAGGAAACAATGATAAGGTCAAGAAGAGAAGGAGTGTTGTTGGGGGAATGGTGAGTGGCTGAAAGAGGAAGAGTAGAAAGATTACAGGATTGGATAGTATTCAAAAGAGAGGAAGAGCGATGATCTTTCTTAAGGAGACAGGTATTAAAGTCACCCATGATTATGGTTTGACTGTACGAAGGAACCAAATTCTCGAGAATTGTTTCAAGAGAAGAAAAGAAGTTAATGTGAAGCGAAGGACAATAGTAAACACCGAGTAAAAGTTTATTAAGTGAGAATTCCACCTCTAAGAAAAGATGTTCGCCAGCATTGGGCAGTGGGGGTTGCGGTGATAAACTTACTATGGTATAACGAAATTGTGTTCGGAGATAGATAGCAACACCACCACCACCTCTTACCGCGCGATCATTTCTGATGAGGTGGAATCCTGGGAGGGAGTAAGCGGAAGAAGATAGACAAGGTTTTAACCAAGATTCTGAAACAAGGATAGCATGAATGTGAGTACAGTCAAAACTAGCCAGCATATCGGGAAAATGGGCCGGAATACTTTGGGCATTGATATGGATCACATTGAAATTCCTAGGGACGTCAGAGAACTGGCAAGAGAGAGTGTCGGCAAGTGAGGGAACACTGAGAAAACTGTCATCACTACAAGCAGAAAAATATTCTTCACTGTCACTGCTACAATTATTCTGCACATACATTGGAAAAATAAATACTATTAAAATATAAAATAAAAATTAATATAAAAATATAATAAAAATTATTAAGAAAGTAAAAAAGAAGAAAATAAATATATCATCCATCTGCCGGTTGAAAAACTAAATGTACTAGTACAATATAAAAAAGGCACTATCACTAAAAACAAAAAAAAACATTGTAAGAGAAGAAAACAAAACAAAATGATTAATTAAGAGACAAAAGATTATGAATTAATATTGAACAATAGAAAATTAAAAAGTTATGAGAAACCAGGTAAACATTCCCCAACATAAAATATATATATTTAATAACTACATTAAAACAAAACTATACACAATAAATCAGTTTCTGAACGAAATGTATGCGTCACAATTGACAACTGACATAAACTGTCAAACAGTAAAACAAAAACTGAATTGAGGTTATGTATAAATAATAATAAATAAGTGGGTGGATAAAACTACTAAATAAAAAAAAAGGACAATAACAACAAAGACAGAATAAAAGTTAAGAGAAGAAAAAAAGGTAGCCGAAGTGAAAAACAATAACATTTTATGTGTAATTTTCATCTTTCTCTTACTTAGCATAATATAAATAAACATGATCTAACTATGCATTGTGTACATTGCTATTTAGAATGCAGGATGTCTCTTATTTGTTTTAGCACGTCTAGTCATTAAGTGTTCCGGACTATTTAATTCAAGACTAACAGAAGGCAAAGGTCAGAAGGGAAATTGCATGCAGTCACCATGTATATGCAACTGTTTGATGGGTCTCGATAATTCGTAACCTTGTTTTCGAAGTTATGTTCTATTTATATGAGGCTAAACATAAGGTGGACTATATGGGCTAACCACTCTCAATCGTACTGTCGATTGTAGAGTAGGCCCGTGCCCTTCAGTGGGATGTATATGGGCTGATACAGATAAACATAAGCATATTCGGCCTCATTCAAAGACAGTTTTAAAACCTATTTATCAACATTTGTCTTCTTCACTCAAACTGAACTGGAATCTGAGAAAGGGAACAGGCTATTTTTTTTTTTCGAAACAATCTTCATAGTTAGTATGAACTGGGAGAGATAAGTAATTTGATAAATATTTGTGGTCACGTTATTAATTTATAGCTATGTGGCAATATTTTAGAGTGATTTGGATTATAAATAACATATGAACAGAGATGTACAAAATAGTTTTAAAAAAGCATTTAAGTACAAAATGCAAAATACTTTTCAGATTTCCTATTTCAAATGCAAAATACCAAATAGTTTTATGTTTTGTATTTCAAATGCTAAATGCAAAATAGGTATTTTTAAAATCCTTTTACAAAATAAAATACCTTTTGACCAAATTGAATGATATTTTTATTTATTTTAGGTATTTATCATGAGAAATGGAATAAAGATACAATAAAGAGCCAAACAGCACGTTTGTTTTGCGTGTCATTTTGATCATATTTATCAGTATGCGAATCAATAAATTATGTTGTTAATAATAATAATAATACTCACTTGAAATAATGTGAAAACTAGACTAACGAAAAGAAAAGGAAAGACTAAACAGTCTAAACATCAATTTTCTTTATTTATTACGCTTTTTAACAATACCAGTTGTTCGAATAGATCATCACAATTTTTTCTTCTGTCTGGTAATATTGACTAAACTTAGTCACAAAGTATTTTGTATTGTAAATGAATATTAAAAATGCACATTACATCTCGAAAGGTATTTCAGATAAAATACAAAATGTTTTTTACTAAAAGGCATTTAAATGCCAAATACAAAATAGGTATTTTAAATTTTGTATTTGCATTTTAAATGGAAGTATTTCAAATAAATCGCAAGTCTGCATATGAATAGAAATGTCGCTTTAATGTACTTAGTCCCCTTAAATTAATTAATAAAAAATAAACCCCTAATAAAATAAAAAAGGGGTTGAGAACTTAAGTATGTAACATAGTTTAACAAACAATAGGAAATTGGACTGTGCTCCTAATAAAAAACAAAATACATACCTAACTTCACGCCTTTACTCAGAAGAGGTAGGCAGAGGTGCAACCGGGACACCCGCGTTTCGTCTTGTTTTTTCCGTCCCATGATGTGGAAGAGGCGAGCCCTATATCGGGCACAAATTCTTGACTAGGCTGATAATGAATAGAAAAATCCAATATCACTTTGCCCGACTAGAGATTCGAATCTGAGACCACAGCTTTGCAATTAAAATTTGCAATCATACCCTGGTACAACTGCTCCATTGAGGCAGTCAAAATGATAATGCAAGTATTATATCTAAACTATCAGGGGAGAGTTTATTGGGTATCTATATATTAATACGTGATGCAAAGACTTTGGACCCCTTTTTACGAAAATTGCGCGGACGCAGGAGCATAAAACTTGGCACACTTATAGTTTATGTGTAGGAGAAGTGCAGAATGCTAATATTTTTCAATAATAATGCTTATAAAGTACATTAAACAATAAATAAAACATTACACACACTACCATGCATTTCACACACACATATTTCATTTCATATAATTGGTTCAAAAAAGAAATGGGCAAATAATAGTCTTGGTCAAATCTGTGGTTATAGTAGTTTAGTTTTCGACAGTAGAACCTTAAGAATGTTTAAATATTATATTTTAATAATGTATATTAAGTGGTCGAATTTCGACCATTGGGCGACCACTAGTAAGAATAAAATACTCCGACTTTCGCTCGCAGGTTGAATGATTGATGACGATCGATGAGCTCTATCTAATATCTCTCAACTATTTTCCAACTGACGGACATCTACCATTTGTTCCGCTGTGCTTCAGCTATTTCAGAAGCAAAGTTCTGAAAAGTTGATAAAGTTAAAATTGCAATTATTTCTTTTTCACGCTACGCTCAGTTCGAGTTTAGATGTAGAAATATCAAATACGGAATTGAAAACTAAATCTGGATTCATTCAAACGTAAAAGTTGTCGTGCATTATTAATATGGAATCATATCTGAATTATTTATGCTATGCATATCATAATATAAAGTTTTTCTTTGTGTTTTACAATTCCGCTCATTTGTAGTAATAAATCTATAAGATAAAGCTCTGGAGCATATAATTTCCGTTTGTGTTGTTGTTCTCAGAGTCCAATACAATTTACTGAAATCTTTCATGAAATGTTTTAACTCACCTGCATCTTCTTCCCTGTCTCCCAACCGACAGTTTTATATTCATTTGGGTCCATATACTATTGATTAACAACAATAGACCCAAAAAAATTATTCTGTCTAGTCCCATAATATTCTGTCTAGTCTTTTACTTTCCTGTTTATTATTTAACTTGATTTGTTGTGTGCAATGCAGCTGACTGTTTGAAAATTGTCTGGTAGTTTATTGCGACTAGGCTGAAAAATTTTGTAAATATATTTTTTTCACCTTGAAATATAGAACCACCGAGTTTCTTTTTTGTGTATATGATCTTTTATCAGAGCTCAAGTTTCGCAGCTTAAAATTACGATGTCAAAAGATATGTTGTATGAAAGGGATGTTATATATTATGGCATGCTATTTGATTTATTAGCCTACGTGTAAGCCTGAGTGGGAAATTGGCTGCTTCAATTTCTGGCACATGGCGTAGGGCTTTGTCTTAGGTGATCCAAGGCGTTATCTGGTCTGGCGTTGACTTCCGTGACATGCTGCCCGGATATCACCTGGCCTAGATATTACTAGCCATCGACGCGTGCTTTCTCATCGAATACGATCTTAAGCTTATGTTGTAGATATTATATAATTTATCAAATATGCTGGATACATAACTTACGTTTTGAAGGCGATCAATACAATCGCTCTGAGTAAAACCGAGTTGATTAAATTGTTATTATCACCATATAAATAAACAGATTTTGTAAATAGCTACGCTAGATATTCTTTTTTGTTCTTCTGTGGTGGAAACTGCTTTACGAACCTTCCAAGAAATAAATAAGTATCTGAGAATTACTGAATCTAAGTGATGTCTAACGCCACACAAATCTAACACTTTATGTATTTATTAGGTCACCGATTGTCATATCATGCTTCGTTTTTAATAATACATCTTGAGGTTATTGTTTTATAATGAAAGAGGAATAAATAGAAAACAATCCTCAACTATTCGAAAGTTTATTTACCGTCCTTATTCCATTGCATTGGCAAGACGAGCATTTCATGAGCCTGATGGTAAGCGATACAACAATTAATTTAACACATTAAAAAAACAACCTTTAATATCCATTAATTATTATAACTTTTAAAGCATTGTTATTTCACGACATCTATAATTTTATTATACAAGTAAAATTAGTAACGCCTTCTATGATATCTTGGGTTGTAATTCCTATTTTAGCTGATAGGTTTATACGAATGTGATCCTTAAACGTGTTAAAACGTAATCAATATTGCTTAGCTTAAAATATATTTAACGGACGTTGGAGCTGTTTGAGTTTATACGAGTATGAAGCTTAAATGTGTGCCTGTTGTCTTAAAGCGGCAACAATATTGCTTGACCGAACAAATTTATAACTTTTAATGTACGTAAACGTTATTTTTTTAACAATATTAACTCTTGTGGTAATGGTAAATCTTGGTAATCTTCAATAGACGATTAAGTGACAGATTGCTGCGAATATCGTAGAGTTGTGCTGGTATTTTTTTTTTGGTAGTGAATACATTGTAATAATGTTCAAGTTCTAGAACATGATGAAAGCATTTTTTGACATGAACATTACTTTCATTTGAATTTATTTTATTACGCACAAATTCTATCACTCGTTTAGCCGAGATTGCATAACAAAGCATGTATATCGAAAATTCCTACCATTAGTTAGACGAATTTACATAGTTTAGTAAACATGCATAGATGCAAATTATTAACTTGTTAATGAAATACCAAATTAGTTGAACATCGCATCTATAACAAAGTTTGTAGAATCTTTGAACTTCGAACTATGGTTATAAGTCGAGCATGTAGCGCGAGTCATCTGGTAAAGTTTCAAAATCTAATCTGAAATATTCATAGAATATTAATGTTGCCTTAGCAGTTCTTGATATTTACGTTGAACAAGTTATAGTAACATAATTGTATTGAAATATTTTTGGTATGCAATATATTTTATGTTTAGATCTCTGTCATTCGTACCGTACATCAATTTAAAAGTGGTAGAGCCCCGCTGTAGGCAGCCATGACTCAGCATGAGTGAGCAGGCTCAACCGGTGTGGTACCACTGTCTAACAGGAGGTCAACGTGAAGCAGTAGCTCTGCTGAGTGATATTGCCAGACGCCCAATACCATTTTCCCCTTCCATCCTTTTTTCTTTATGGTGCCCACCGGATTTAATGGGCCGGCAATGCAACTATAATCCCAGCGTTGTGGATATTTATGTGCGGCAGTGATAACTTAGCACCAGGTCACATACACTGAACAAAAAACAGTAGTGCGATTTTAAGCTTTCTACGAATTTTAGGCGAATATTGAAAATGAAAGGCAAAATCAGTCAGCCGTAGTGGAATAATCAAGGGAATAATGTAACAATACAAAGTAAACCGCAAACTGATTAAAACTAAACAAATGAATTATATTACTGTTATTTTGAATATTCTATGAATTGGGCATTGTTACGAGTATCGATTGTAATGAGAGAACGTAAAATAATAGCGAAACGGTATAATGGTGTTTGTCTCGGGATTTGACAGCTTTCTGTCAAAAGTTTTAGTATACTTGATACATTTAGAATTTAGTATTTTCTTTTATATAATCGTACAATGGTTATTGTATTTATTACAAACAATTACTGTACTAACACAATGTTTCCATTTTATACCTATTGCAGGTCTACATGAACCTAAATTGATCCGTCCTTATCAGGCGAACTACACACCAAAGCCGCCGACCCGCCGACACAACCGGCATGGCGACCTATAAGAAAACGATCATGTCGGCAACAAGAGCCCGCACGTGCTGTCCGCCGACATGTTGGCGGAATGTCGGCGAAGCAAGCGCTCAGCTCAATTGCCAGCTTCACGCAACAACGTCATAAAAAGTTCCTCATATGGAAATGCCGACATGCCGCCGACAAAGTTTTCCGACTTGTGATAAGTGAAGTCGCCAACTACCCCGAGGATAAAGTTGCCGACAGAGCTCGGCGGATTCGCGGCTTTGGTGTGTAGAGCGGATTATAGTAGCTTTATTTATATTAGCCGCCATAATGAAATAAGTTCGTGCCTGTAGCTAGGTTATGGTGTAGTATAGCTTATTTGCTATTTTCAAACAACAAATTACATACCTATGTGATGAGAAAAGGTATAATTTTGCACTTTGATAGTAAAATCAATACAACGTTTTTTTTGATAAAACCATCAAAAGTGAGCAAGCTTTCCAAATCAGTGAATCTTGAGCATGATGTCATTCTCAATGTCTACTGCTTTCGACATTTAATTAAAAGAGCCAAAGTTATGCGTAAATGTAATTATGTAAAACGCTATTACATATAGGTAAATAAAATAAAATGTTTGTCTGTATTACGTAGTTTACTTACTTATGAGTACTACCCTTTTTGTATATATTTTATTTCTCCCGCCAAACAGCAGTGTAAATGCACTGTTGTATTTCGGATTGAAGGACATTGTAGCCAAAGTAACTACTGGACATATTGAGACTGAACTGTCGATTATGCAGTAGGCCCGTGCCCTGCAGTGGGACGTATATGGGCTGATACAGATACAGAACGCAGTGGAATGCCAAGCATTGCTTTGTAATTCAAGGTGTTTGGTTTTGATAAAGAATACGGGCGGTCTTATCGCTTAAAAAATGGACACATAACTTCATACTATACAGGGACTATACAGAAATGCCACTTCATGTTAATTCGATTTCAGTTTACTTACTTTGATCGGGCGTCTTCCCATCGCTACGCCAAATACATTTAATCAGAATTCTCATAATATAGAATAAGGAGGGAGAGGAATTAATCTCAAGACCATACTGTTTACAACACATAATGTTACCATTCAGGTTAGTGCACCTTAAAATAGAGGTGACTAGTTTGTCTTTTCTTTGGATATTTATGCTATTCGAATAATAAATTGTGAAGTATTCCGAACTGCACTGCTTCATCAGCCTTTTGTTATTCCTTCATGCAAATTCTGTAAAATTTCTGAACAAAATCCGACGGGACGCACGCAAACTTGGTGGAACGTAATCTTTATTTCCATAAAGCTTTATTTTCATCGGAAATGCACGGAGTATTAGCGATTAAAATAAATATGCAATTATGCAAATAATCATTCGCAATGAATTAATTGATGCAAAAATAACCAGATAGAATATTTATACGTGAAAGATTTTACAGGGAAAGTGATTGCAGATTATGAACCATTATATGATGTTATCTTTATGTTTTAAAGTAAAAAGTCAGTATTTAGATTAAAGCACGCGCAAACCCACGGGAAATTATCCGTCGTATGTGCTATACATACCTAATAGCTTTGATATTTATTACATCAAACGTGCGTGTCGAACTTTTAATTGAATATTTTGATGTGAGTTGTGCTACGTGGAAAAGTTCGACATCAAATTTTTCACTTGATTACACGCATATGAAATGTGACAAGTTTAAAACGCGAAATATACACGTGAAATAAAATTTTCGGGAAACTTTTATAACTCTATTTTGTTACGCGAACACGTAATATGAGTATCACAGGTAAACACAATCGCACTGAAATAATATATAACTAATCTTTTGGTTATTTTTTAGTGAAGACGTATGTAAATTGTAAACGTTAAAATGTTGTTCTAAATACGAAATATTCCAACTTAGGCGCTGAAGCAGTATCAGCAGGAAAGGCCAGGGATGAAAGTAATGCGAGGCGAACGTAACAAATTATTAAAAAAGTAATAATAATACAAACATATTTCCAACTCCTCCTATTAATAACACTTTCTGATTAATTTCGTTCCGGGTTAAAGACAAGTTAGACATTCCCGGAGACTCGCCGAGCTTCAATGCTCGGTGTCATAACATTGCGTGCTGCTGTTGATCCTGGCTTACAGGAGTTACAGTGGTGGGTGTGAGGGCGGGACAGTCTCCTAAAAAAACATATTTTAAGCTCCGGATTACGGAATCCTTAATATTACAACCCATATAGTTAATGACGTTGTGCCTACGAATATTATTAAGACAAAAGAATATTAAATAGAGTAGATATACTATTATGTATATTTATGTTAATCATCAGAAGATACAAGTGATTATACGCCAACGGAAGTCGTCATTATTCTAATCAGTGGCGTGCCTAGGGTTATGGACTAGGGCAAGCCCAATATTTTTTTCAAATATATTATGTATTGATTTAGAAACAAAATGATATTAAGAAAGATGAACTTATTCTGTCCCATCATGTGACAAGGGGAGAGCCTATGCGATGATAATAAATAAAAAAAATAAATAGAAAATCGACCCGAGATTCGAATCCGAGACCTCAACTTTGCGCCATCGAGGCAGTCCTAGACCTAATTTAGGATTAGGATAAAAACCATTAAAATAATAAATATCTTTATCGTCGTTAAGAAAACATCTATTACAATAATTTGTTTCGAAAAAATCTAATAGATGGCGCGATTTTCACGGCCATCTACTTAATATTCTCAATGAAGGGCCTATCATTATTATAAATAGATGAATAAAACAAATATGTAATTTAAATTACTTTTGGACATGCATACGTAACTTTATATTGTATTTTTAATAAACGGCACTACAATAGCACAAGCATAGCAACTACGGTGCCGTGTTTAACTTCGTGGACACAAATTATTATTAAGTAATACATTCATATTATGATGTTTGTATGCATGTGAGTTTTTTTATCCATCATGAGACCTGAAAGGGAGCTCATGATGAACTAAATGGCAAAAAATGTCAACTCATCTCTGAAAACACTACGATTACTGTCTACGCGAGCATTATGTTTTGAAATCTCATCACATACTCGTACATATCTGACGCGATAAAGATCTTTTTATACGCTGTTTACCGGAATTATGAAAAGAAATTAATGCATTCATATGTTTTTGTGAATCACTATGTATTTAAGAAGTACCAGTTAAATTATTTATATCACTTTAGCCGACAGAATTCCATACATTGTCCGAAAAAAATATGCAAACCCAACATAACTTATTAGTATGAGAACATCAGCAATTCATGTAGTTTTGTACACTGATGACTGATCTATGAAATTGTCTTCTATGGTTTTTACAACTTTGAGAAATACAGAAATCAGGCGTAGGTTTTTGATCAGATACGAGTAGTTGTTTGTCAACGAAATCTAATGAATTTACCTTGTTCTCGCCGATCAACCCTTGGACACACTTTAATCCATCAAAAGAGACATTTTCACCCATTACCATACTTAATAATCGTAAAATAATATAATTAAACGAAAATTAAACGTACGTCGTCCGCTCAAAAGACAATAATACGCATGAAGCTATCTACAGTTCCTAATTTATGGACAATTCTAAAGTTAGTATTATATATTACTAAAAATATTTAAAATATCATAATACGGTCTCAAAAAATATCAATTTATTTTATATAATATCCAATATTACTTAAAAGCAAAAAATAAATATTTTTCGATAAATTTGGATCATAATATGACGCGTCACGTGCACAACTGCAGTACGCGAAGCCGGGCATTTTGCTTGGTACAAATTGCATTAAAAACTAGCTACAGTGGACCCCCGGTAATCCGGCCCCTGTCTAATCCGGCACCCCCTATAATCCGACATGATCTATTATTTATTATTGAATATTAATTTTTGATAATATTCGCTAATACATGACTGAACAAGTTACAACTTGTACGCATCATCATTATTGTGCTCGACGCGTTTTGATTCTGATTGCTTAGGTTGGAATTGACTACATGCGAGAGGATAGCGGTGCTACATTTACTAAATTTGATATACATAATGAAGCATGATTTGTACTTCAGAGTACATATATATAATACATATAAAGAATCTTATCAGTGAGTCTGTAATTAGTCGGATTACAAGGTACACTTTTGTAAAAAAAAATCGGACTATAGGGGGTCTTAGGCAGTACTCTATAATCCGACAAATTCGATAGTCCGACACTGCCCTGCAAAATTTTTGTCGGACTACCGGGGGTCCACTGTATATGTATAGGTACGTAGTGTAGAGTAGCATTTCACCCATAGGTGCGACTGAGAGGACAATATACGCCAAAAGCCTCGTAAAAGCACACGAGAGAGAAAAATATAGATAATACTTTGGCATGTTCCGTCTTTTAAAGATAGCTCCATTTTGGCACGCCGCGACGCGGTAAATTTAAAAATGATCGGCATTTTGCATTAAACGAATTTATTTTATTTTGAGTACTAATTTTCCTTTAGGGTTCAGTATATGCGTATTAAATAAGGCAAGCCGGGCTTTTGGGCTTGTATGGAAGCACCGCCACTAATTCTAATCAGCTTTTCATTAGATTTGCAATGCACCTAGCACGTTTAGTTGATGGGCCAAGGTTATCGTAACCCTCATAGTACGCGACGCTTTGCATAATGGCCATGTTTTAATATCATATAATGTAGGCCATCTGTATGACACGTGCGTCAGAGTAACGTAATAACATGCATTACATTATACCGACGTACACAAGGACAAACAATAAACAATAAAATTATAAGAATCGTTTAAATGGAGTGCAATTTTTTAATCGAAAATGTCTGCACGGCATAAATGTGTCTGTATTATGCAACATAACAAAAAATGAATCCTTGGAGTTGTGAGCAAAAGGCAATACAGCAATGCGCGCGTTGATATTGGGCATTGAACTGAAAAGCTTTAGCGCACGCGGAGGGATAAAAATTATACTAATTGGATCTTTTCGTATGCGATTTTTATTGATACAAAATGGCTGGTAAATAAGTAAGTTGGTTATACTCGTATTACAATTGTTAGTGATTACGATCGATTAAAACCATTTGCAAAAGGATTTTATAACCGAATTAATAGTAAGTTGTGATTCTTAAAAACAACTCTAAGAATTCGTTATATGTGGAATTTAAGACGATCTTGCCATCGTTGTTTTCCATTAAGATAGCAGTGTATAGCGTGTGTTATATAGATAGATGATTCAGAAGTGAAAATGTAACTGGGGCGACTCTCCAGTCAGTCTTGAAAATAGAATAGTAACGTAGTGGCCGAGTTACAATATTCCGGCACACCGTCTGGCCTATGATCCCATTTTATATATGTTGTGCCAATTATCGAATCGTTATGTATGTAGGTGTCTCTTATAGTATCTTGAAAAGCGTATATTAGTTATGAATAAGAAATAAAAAACAACTTCAAAAAAAAGAAAGAAAAACACTACAAAGTAAAATATATACCGCTGCACAGCAAAAATTGTATTTATTGCATTGTACCTGTACATGTTGATTTATTTGCTTATTGACTTGACTAGCCAACAAATTGAAGTATGTGGGTAACATATTGAAAGCGGATCGCCAAGTACCAAACATGTAGAAAATAAATTAATATAAAACATGGGTCAAAAACAAAAAAAATCATTCGATTTGAGAATCTTCTTCTTCTTTTGAATTCGGTTAAAAATGTTTTTATGTTTCGTTCACGATGTAAAATAGTTGAAATAACCAGTACAAATGACAATGCATAGTTATTTTTTTATTAGTTTCACGCGAAACAATTCTATCAATTGTACTTAGATGACATGTAGCTGTTGAAAAGCTTGCGTGCAAAATGACATTACTTTGTGATCTGTGGAATTTATGCGCAGTAATCATAAATCTGTGATAAGGTTACTGCGAACAGACTCGCTTGACATAGTTATATTAGCATTCATTAATAAGAGTGGGTTTGCGTGATTTGAAGGACATAAAATACGTTCAAACATATCGCTCTACTTAAACAGATTAATAATGAAGCTCGTGCTAAAGTTTTGCCATATACAAAACTTTGAGTCGCTGGTGCCACAGATAATTTAAACTTGACAATCTTCCCTCAACACCACTCGGTTTAACTTAAACCATCCGGCACGTGCATTGGGTATGAGCTACGGCGCTTGAACAAAACGGATATGACGGAAACAAAGGAGCAGCGATGCTGGTGCAGCTGACAGACGCAATAGTAAAGGATGTCGTGTGTGAAGGGGCGTGGGCACTACATCGAGTGTCCTGATATATGTACACGGTACCCGTATGTGTTGAACGTGTGACCGTTTCACATATGTTGCGTATATTGTAGAGATAACATTTGAGCTTTTGCAGCGGACACAATGTTTAAATGAAAGTTAGTATTATATCGTTGCTTACCTGTTTAATTGAATGTCAGTTTCGTTGTCTATTCTCATTTTATTCGTTTATCTGTGTTTTTATTTGTAGTTTTATTTAATACTAGGGGTCGGTCCGGCTTCACCAAGGTGCTTGAGTCCATTCCAGTTCCATATTTAAACTCAAAGTGACTGCCGTCATCTGTATTGCTTCTCCGGTCCCGTCCCATTATATTCCAGCCAGTCCCATGGCTCAAGGCATGTAATGCTGTCCTCTTCTGCCCCATTCTATCCTGTTTGTTAAAAAATATGTTATTAACAAATTTGACTTCTTACTCAATCCACGGGACAGATTTTTTTTTATTAAATAAAGCCTGTGTTAATACAGGGTGTCAGCTGCCTCCATAGCAAATGTAATCGAAATTTGTCGAGTCAAAAAAGTCACAGACAAACGGACAACAATCTAACAATACTTGTCTTGGGTTCTATCACCTTCATTCAGAATCCTCTTAATAGATTTTTACATAAATCTTCAATGTACAGACATCGATCAGTTACAAATTTTTATATGTATATAAGATACAAGAGATTTTTTATCAATCATCAATATTGAAATAAAATATATTTAGACGCCTCTTAGATATTATTGGCTACAGACGGAAATTGCATTTCATCGATGGAAATGGTTTACCGGAAAAGCTATGAGTCTGTAAGCTTCGTCTGTCGCTTGACATTTAACTAGCTTTTAACAGTAGTGATGATTTTTATTATCGAATTGATAAATTTTAACACCGCCACTTATTAAAAAGATTGTGTTAATTTTGTTCTATATTGTATATTGTACATTTTTATTTTTGTTTTCTTAATCAACCATTAAAAAACTTAAATTGAATAAGTTTCAATATAGTGTAATTGTATTGAATACAATAAAATATCTGATGAACAAAATAACAAGTTTCTATAGAACCCGTGACAAAATAGCGTGCATAGGTACCTAATACACCGTACCACAGTGTGCACCGTATTATTTAAAAAAACGATATGGTAATCCAAGGTTTAAATTATTACTAACACGAACTAAAAAACAATGTCGTGTTTCTTTGTGAAATTTTAGTTGCATTGTTGTTGGTCAATAAAACTGCCACCGGCTTCGGTTTCGGTAATTGATAAATCCTGAATAGCCTATAGCCTTTTCAATTCGAACCAGTAGTTCCTGAGACTAGTAGTAACACACAAACAAACTCTTCAGCTTTATAGATTACGTATACAAGAATTAATAATACTGAATAATGCCCTTACAGCGGCATCTGTACAAGTGTGTCGTTATAGGTATTGTCAATGCGGCCCATTATTTCAGTGGGTTAGAGCGTGCTAATAACGAGAAGGTCGAGGGTCCGTTACTTACTCTTCATTTGCAACCGATATATATATTTTTTCAATATTCGTTTCTATTGTAAACTATAATATATTACTACTCGTATAATAAATAAGTATTGTCTTTCATCTTTTTGCGTCCAAATTGTCAAAATATTGGGAACAATTTTTCCCTCTTCACTCGTTGTATTATATTGGACCTATTAATAATACAGATTACAAGTACAAATGCTTGTTGTTTATATTATATAAAATATGTCTCAAACAATGCATTAAATATATATTTTTAAATTATATTTGTAGTTCCAAGTTTCGCCACACGCCATTAGAATTTAGATGAATAAATAATACACCAACGCTGCTCCGCTATGGCTGGCACAATTCTGTTGTTTCTTTTGATACACTACTCTCGCTACCATACTAGAGATAAAATATTTTAAAGTTTTCCCGTCACGGTAAAAGAACCCAAAATAAATTTATACAGAATTTTTTACGAGTTTCTATAATATTTATAGAAACGGAAATTGTACTGGCGATGTCTAGGTATCTGGTATAGTCAATTTATGCACTGTTTGCATTCGAATTTACTTTAACGTTTTCTGAGTATTGGCATAATTTAAATAAAGTTAAAATAATATTTACACTTCTCATTTTATCGTCACTAGTAAAATTATCATTATCTTTTAACATTATCGTCTTTGAACGAACCAAAATTTGTATTGGACTTTAAGATCATTCTTTCATCTTCTGGATTATGATAAAAGCTGACTCAAAAATGTATGTCTACTACGAACCTAGCTACTGGACGATTCACCTAGTGACCCTGGACTCCAAGTAGAATAAATGACGTTCGGTCTGCTTCGTTTAACCTTAAGTTAAATTTATATGAACCAACACGTGCATCGCATATTTCTTAAAAAAAATTGACTTGTCATAGCATTTTAAAGATGGTTTTTCAAAGTTTGCATCAGAACAAAAGGCTCATTCAAGGCTTCAGTTGCTTAACTTTTGAATTTGATTTTTCTCTGAGATCTTTCCGTCCCTCTAAAGCATTGCATATCATGGTTCAAAAACAATAATTATCGAAGTGCCATCTACTAAACGGGAGCTGTATTCTTCATTCATCCTTACTAGAGTTGTTGGAATTTTAGCAGCAGTTTATTTCTCGCTTTGTATCCTACACGTAACCCTCAAAGAATTAAAAATAAATGGCGTTCAAAATAGAGATCAATTTAATATTCGTTATAAATGCTCATAAGAACAAAGCGTCAACAATAACATGAGAGGGACTTATTATTTTTAAAACGATTAATATGTACCTAAATAGATATGTCATACTTTGCTTTGTTTAGAAAGTTTCTATAGGAAAATAAAATAAAAATTACACAAACATAAATAAAGTAAAACTCATTATTGTACTCACAGATTGTACCTACTTGTTCTTCTAATCCTGCCGACGCGTCGTTTCGTGTATATATGTATTATGTAAGTATCCATTTATGAATTAGGCGCCCCGCAAACTGCTAATACGCCTGGCGGCCACGATGTTAACGCTAAAGTCACGTAGCTCGAATAACTTGAGTAACGAAAAAGTAAAAAAGAGAGAGAGTAAGTAAAGAGTATACTTGTATCGAACATGATACAAGTATACTGTTACTCTCAATCGTACTCTCGATTATAAAGTAGTACAAGTATCTCTGTATCAGCCCATATACGTCCCACTACAGGGCACGGGCCTCTTCCACAATCGAGCGTGCGATTGAGAGTGGTTAGGCCATACAGACAACCACGCTGGCCTAGTGCGGGTTGGCGGACATTACATACTATAACATCGCTACGGTATGCAGATTAACTCACGATGTTTTCTTTCATCGTTTTAATCACCACCAATTGACTATCAATGCACAAATGACTCCGAAAAGTCAGAAGTGTACCCTGGGATTCGAACCCGCGACCACCGTGCACATCTTGGTAGCCGCGTCAGATCCGTTTACCAACAGGCCGCCTCGCACTTAAAAAGTAAAACATATTTTTTAAAACAAGCTTTTATCTTAATGCACTTAAAATATAAAAATAAACTTCTGCTTTAAAACTTTTACTATCAACTTAAAACGTTATTACACAATTTATTATGATCTGAAAACTTGTCGCGAGACTTACGCTATGTAGATTATCCAGTAAATATTTAATATTTTACAATATTTATTTGTTCTAGGAAAAACTTATTTGAAATTTATTACGGTCGGGATGTCAATGAGTACAGCGGGTTTGTGGAGCACGAGTAGAGTACCTATTACATCAACCGATCACTGCCATATGAATATTCCTCTCCACTTTTAATTACGCTAATTAATAGGTACAAAGGAATGGTTTTATTACGATTCAGATAAATTAAACTTAAACAGAAGTGATTAAAAAACGTTTATTACAAAAGAGAATAAATTAATCTAAAAACCTCTCGGTGGCCCTCACGTGCATTACGGACGACAGGCGATGTGGACGGGCGAGTAGCGCCAACTTGACTCGCCATGCGGCCCGGCGCACTGCCAAAAATGGTTCCTCACAATTTGGGTGGGCGTTCTATGCGCTTTCTGCCGTCCAACTCGCACCTAACACGAACGCACAGCTCGCGCTATGTGCTCAGCGAGCCAGGTGACCCTATTCGTCGACTCTTACGACACGTAGATCCCATATGTGTAGGTACCCTGGTGGAATTCTGACATCACTGGGCGAGACAATGGGTCAATCGTTCACATTCACCCGGTACATCTCGGTTGATGGCGGCATGTGGGTTTGTTTTGATCACGATCCCGCTCCGCGCTGTCTTTTTACAAGACCATAATCTTGTGGAAGGTAAGCACGAAGGTGATAGGTTCCCTTCAATAGCTGCGTGGAAAGCTGCACTCTCTTATAAGGCGGGAACCTCCGAATGAGTGTTGGGCTATGTCCTCTGGATAGTTGTCACAGAGGTGTTATTCTTCCCTTCTAGCCACCCGCCACAGATTTGACAACGATTGTTTTGTTGCGCTCAGGTATGTCGATTTTTAGTAAATTATTGTCTCTTATTGACTTTATTCACAGAGGCATTCATTTTTTAAGTATTTCCTAGCATCATCTCAAAATTGCATACATTACAGAATCTCTTTAAACATTTCCTAAATTTACCTGGCAATGTATAAATTTCCAAGGAATTGAGCATAATTCTTAGGTATTATAAATTTCTAGTAATATCCGTAACGTAATATATACATATATATTCTGGGTGTATCCAAACTGTGACCGAAAACAAATCCAGGTGGTAGTTCTTAAAAAAGAGTATAACGTTTTATGTGCGTACATAATAAGTACACACACGTTGTTTTTCTTATGATTTCTATTTTCATACACTTATTCACCGATTGTAACAGACGGTAGACATTACAAGATGGTTTGATAGTCCGGAAAGAAAATAATACATCAAGAAGGAGTTACAATTTGTTTTGTTTATTATTCATGCTGGTTCGTAACAAATTCCACAACTGTGTAGCACTAGTAACATTGACCACTTTGTAAATTGCGTTCTCTTTACTTTAGTGCTGCCTTGCTGTTCTGGTTTGTTTAACGATGTGTGATCGTGAGTTTTGAATCACGATGTTTAAGTGCTTTATCAATTACCCTATTTCGATAACGAACGTGTCTGTTGTAACTGGTTTTTACTACTTAACTTTTAGGACAAGTATGTTTATAAAGATTTAAAAAGATAGGGTACCAAAAAGGTACATACATCACAAATGCTACATTGTTTTGAGGTCACAATTAATGACTAAAGACATAAATTTGTATTTATTTGTACTTTATCAGACGATCACGTCCTGGATACGGATAGAAAATAGACTACAGGCCCGTGGCAAAAAGTGATGGGTCATTTATGAACCACCAGGAGACCTATATAGTAAGATACAGGGGCATTAAATAATAATATTTAGCACTATGCCGTCACTTGTAAGCTGTCCATTTGAGTGCAGGTGAGAGTTCAAAAGTACACGAAGTGGGGTACATTTTTGCTTATATATTTTTGTACGGCATTCCTACCATCGATAGATCCATGAAAAATAATAAGAAAACACGTAGTGCCGTACAAAAATAGTGCGCCACAAAATCAGAAGAACGTTAGATTTTCCGGCAATTTTCTCGGTAAATTTGGTCATTTGATTTTATACGGCATTGGTTCCATACAATTTCAATACCTCTTCTAATCCATTATTCCGCAACGCCGTACAAAAACCATGCGACAAGGGAGAAAAATCGGTGGTTGCAACCCATTCCCCTTTAGTGGTCGAGGGGGTGATTTGACGCAACATAAGATTAATTTATTTTGAAAGTGTTTTAGGCATAGATAACGTTTTTTCACATGCCGTAGATTTTTTTTGGTCCAAATGTTTGTAGGACGGAAAAAACTGTCAAAAAATATATGTAACGAAATATACTTTAGTTTGATATTTGGTATTATATTTTTTGTACGGCATTTAGATACTTTATTTGTTTTAAATGCAATCGTCTATAAAAAATTAATGCCGTACAAATCTCAATGTTCATATTGATAAAATGTTGTGATGTTGAATATATGATTAAGTCGTCGCTATTTATGATGATAGGATATTAATGAAAAGTTATTAAACTCGTACTCCGTATCAGCCAATATACGAGTACGTCACTCTGCAGGGCACGAGCCTACTTTACAATCGAGAGTACGAATGAGAGTGATTAGGCCATATAGTCCACTATGCTGGCCTAGTGCGTGTTGGCACTCGTACTATTACTTTAATTTTAAGATTATTTTATTTGTAACTTCCTACCTCCCTACTACATTAGTTGCTATTCTTACTATTTATTATACATACTTTGGTAATGATTTATAATAATAAGATGTCACAAAATTTGTTTTCATTTGTTATGTCACTAAGGAGACTACCCTAATCATTTATGGCTATTTACTGAAATTGTGCAAAATGGTATACTGACATTGCACAGCCAGTTTTACCTCCTAAAATACTCCCAAAATATATCATTAATATTGGGTCGCGTATTGTCTTCATATTAAACTAAATTCTAGATTGTGTCAGCACATAAGAGTTTAATTAATTATTTAGGACTTCGATCAAATATACACTAGATACACAGTTCCCTGTAAAAGTTCTGTTAAAAAGTGGCACCGATGCATGACATGAAAAAAAGTAAACCAAAAAGATCACATATTCCAAATATATTAACACAAATTCCACCTTATTCCTGGAGCTTAAAGTAGCTTTTCACATAATATTGTCTAAAGTTATGCGACGTTTTGGAAGCAACGGTCGGTGCGTGACTGAAGGCGAAAGAGTGCTTAAAGCACTATTTTTGTTGCCATTTTCTAAGCGCTCATGTTGTATCTAGTGTATATTTGATCGAAGATTTAGGAGTAAATGTATTAGGTAATGTCACAGACATGAGATCATGACTTTGTCTGTTTTTTTTTTTTTTCGATAACTATATTTACAAACAAAAATTGTGTAAAATAATTAAAAATTATAATGTTCGTTGGGTTTTTTTACGATAATATGTGTAAATACCATGAAAATCGATCGTATATTTAACATTATTTTACGTTAAAGTGCATATATATCTAAATCCAGGCAAAGGTAGGGCAGTTGATGGTACCTTTATTTTTCATTTTTGTATATATGTATCATTAAACATATTTAATCACACAATTTAAAAAGATATGTCCACGTTTAAAGTATATTACATCGAAAATTATTCAAAAATCTTAATACTGAGATAGATAGTTTTTAATTTGTGGATGAAATAAACACTCAGTTTCACTTTATATAGACGGCATAACGATTTATAGATATTAACACTTGTTCTCTTCGATCAAATATACACTAGATACACAGTTCCCTGTAAAAGTTCTGTTAAAAAGTGGCACCGATGCATGACATGAAAAAAAGTAAACCAAAAAGATCACATATTCCAAATATATTAACACAAATTCGACCTTATTCCTGGAGCTTAAAGTAGCTTTTCATATAATATGGTCTAAAGTTATGCGACGTTTTAGAAGCAACGGTCGGTGCGCGACTGAAGGCGAAAGAGTGCTTAAAGCACTCTTTTTTGGTGCCATTTTCTAAGCGCTCATGTTGTATCTAGTGTTTATTTGATCGAAGCTTGTTCTCTTCAAAAACATGTTAATGCCGTACGGTATCAGATGACCATAAAGTACCCCTGAAATGGTAGTGTCATTTTAATCAGCAATAAGTTATGATCTGCATTAAAATGTACGGCATCATTTTTTCTCCATTCATTTACCTGAGTTCTTTTTAAAACAACAATAATATTCAGAAAGTTGCTGTATTTCATTAATCTACGATACTTTAAACTTTAGAAATAATTTGAAAAAAGTCATATTTTGTTTTCCTCCCAATTTTTTACAGAACATTTTTTATTGTACGGCTATATTATATAGCAGTAGTATTTAGCAATATCTTATTAAAAAATAAGTAGCCGTACAGGATCAAATGACCTTACAGCTTTCAAGATCAAATTTGTGATAAATTTAGATATAATTGATATTCTACATTCAAATGAACAATAATTTCTTGACGGCATGTTTTTAAATAGTACTTTTGAGTGCTACATAATGTTATGAAACCGATGCCGTACTTTTTCATATCACCCCCTGGACCACTAAAGGGGAATGGGTTGCAACCACCGATTTTTCTCCCTTGACGCATGGTTTTTGTACGGCGTTGCGGAATAATGGATTAGAAGAGGTATTGAAATTGTATGGAACCAATGCCGTATAAAATCAAATGACCAAATTTACCGAGAAAATTGCCGGAAAATCTAACGTTCTTCTGATTTTGTGGCGCACTATTTTTGTACGGCACTACGTGTTTTCTTATTATTTTTCATTGATCTATCGATGGTAGGAATGCCGTACAAAAATATATGACCAAAATGTACCCCCCTCCGTATGCTTTTGAAATCTCACCTGCACTCAGATGGACAGCTTACAAGTGACGGCATAGTGCTAAATATTATTATTTAATGCCCCTGTATCTTACAATATAGGTCTCCTGGTGGTTCATATGACCCATCACTTTTTGCCACGGGCCTGTAGTCTAAAAGCGCGTTTTTAACAGACGCCTGTTAAAATGTTAATTTTTCAGAATGATTGCCTCGGTGGCGCAGTTGCAAAGCTGAAGTCTCGGTTTCGAATCCCAGGTTAGGCAAAGTGATATTCAATTGTTCTATTCAGTAACAGACCGGAGTCAAGAATTAATGCCCTATAGGTCGATAGTCTCACCCCCTATCACATCATGGGACGGAACACACAAGGCGAAACGTGGGTGTCCTGGTAGCACCCCTGCCTGCCCTTTCTGAGAAAAAGGCGTCAGTTTATGTATGTATGTATTTTTGTGCACACCAATCCTATGAAAACAGAACAATAAACTAAATATTAATAACTAGAGCGCATAATTGTTTATCCAACTCGTTATTTGGGCATTACAGGATGGACTAGTCACTAGATAAACCCAATTAATTAGTAACCGTATTTAGGTTAAATTTAAAAGTAAATGTCTCCTTTTTATCTATTTCTTATCCACTCCATCAACAAATTTTGCGAATCTGCAAAACAGTTGCATTCGTGCAATTTAAAGATTCTACCATTTTCAAGAGGAATGCAAAACTTTCCAATGAAAAAATAAAACCAATGAATATAGGTAGAGTTAACATTACTGTACGAGACATAATATTAATTGGTTTAATGCGTTTTACGTGGTAATTTGTAAAATGTAAATGTGTATAATCAAACACAGAGTAAAAAGATTATTAAGATTTGTTTGTAATATTTAATTATCATGGCTTTTTAGTTGATATTCCTGATTTTACATCACTTTTTGTGCTTGGAGCTTATTTACTTCTCATCAACCAGTAAAATAATATTCTTTGCTAACATTGACACTAAACAAAATGGACCATTCGATCAGAAACCCACATAATACGTATTAATACCCACGTCTAATTGTTTTGTAATATTTAGATTTCGACGCCAATGAACTCATGATGACCTAAATTGCTTTTTAAATTAAAACCCAATTAGTGTACGCGCATTATTTATAATGAAAAATAAAAAAGTGTGTGCGTGCGTGCGTGCGTGCGCGCGCGTTTGTGTGTTCTTGTGTGTGTGTATTAGTGTACACACGTAGTGAAACTTATTTATGGCGTCATTTTTTGAAAAATAATCTACTATTTACAACTTTACAGAAATTAGTTAAATAAAGCTAAAATAGGTGAAGTTTACGCAAAAGGCTTTTATTTTTATATACGGAAAAATAAGTAACGAAAAAATGTGACTTAGAAATAAAAATGGCGCGGAACAGAAAACCGTTACATTTTTTTTACATTGTTATACCTAAAATTTTTCCCATACGTCGATAAAGAAGTTTAACTTCAATAATTTGACACATGATTTGGCATATGAATATCATATAAAAATATTGTTTTCTTTGTGTTTCTCTCAAAACACTTTCAAAGCAAAAAAAGTAATAACAGTATTTCGATAAACAAATTAAAAGCGCTGCAAAGGCCTTTTCTGGAAACCGCATCATATCTGCTGATACTTGCGCAGCGACGTTATCGTCATTTTAATTTCTCATGGCCGAAACAAAGCCGCATAACAGACTGGCATTAACCGCTCATCGCGAAAAGCGTCCGTGGAACCGACAACCGCCGGCGCCCGCCACGCCGCGCCGCCCTCGCCGCGAAGCGTCGTTGCGGCTTTACAGGTATCGAGGCTTTCGATGTTCGTCCACTTTAATTTGACCATTTCTACTTTGATCGGTGATCAGTAAAAATTATACGGCTAAAATCCCACAGAACGAACTCAGTCTACTAGCCAATATACCTATATAGTTAAACAAATACTTAGAAAAAGGTTTTGTTTGGGTGATTATTTTACGAGGTATAAAAATGTTAATTTTGATTACTATTAACAATGATACTCGGAAAGTAATAGGCGTTTATATTTTTCTAGTTCCCATCAATGGAGTTTGTTATATGATTCATTATGATTTTATTGCCATGTAGGATTACAATAATATGGTTGTTGTTAATATTATGAAATATATCTCACACAATGCATTAAAAAGTTTATTTATTTACATATTTTATTTGTGGTTCGAAATATGAATGAGATGAGATGAATTAAAACCACAGCTTACTCGTATAACCGAACACTGCCATTAAATTGATTTTACGTGTTACACTGCTTAATTTTGATATTAACATGAAATTACTAACATGAAATGAAATGGAAATAAATATTTTATTAACACACAGACAAGTTTGACTGTCTCGGTGGCGAATTTGTACTATGGTACAATTACTGAGGTCTCGGGTTCGAATCCCAGGTCGTGCAAAGTGATTGATTTTTTTCTATTCATTAACAGGCTTGAGTTAGGAATTTGTGCCGTATATGGCGATGAGTTCACCTATCACATTGTGAGACGAAACCACGGGCGGAACAAAATAACCTGCCTCAAAATACACAAACTGGCGAAACGGGGGTGTCCTTGGTACTTTTACTGTTTGTTGCAAAGAATCTGAGTAATATCATTTACATGTCTTGTTAACAGCGAAAGAATATGCTATATTAAAATAAGCTTTATTAAACCGGAGATCAGTCTTGGACTTCAGACAATAGCTCGACTTTAGTTATTTATGTATTATATCGTACCAAGATTTATTTCCAATCATACTTTATTCTTGCTCAGTAAGACGATAAGTAGAATTGAAATAATTAATTCAATATGCTTCCCTAGAGAGGCTGTTCTTGGGAAACAAATGAGACACAAGGGATTTATAATAGTTATGATTGAGTGTCCGCAATCGCTAGGGAGTTACAAGTGTCTGGTTATGTATTACCCGGAATTATAGATACCATAATCGTCATCAGTTCACCGCTGGACATAGGTGTCTCCTTAAGTACGCCGCAGAGCCCAATCTGATTTTAGTTTACGCGCTGCCCGACCTGATTTTATATTATAATTTATTTTATACACTTTATGCATCCAGTTGCTGGCGGTCCTCTTGTACAAGACGTCCTGCCATCTGGCTATAGATCATAGATAAACGTATCATAGATCTATTTAATTAAGTCAGATATTGTTTCTTAATTTGAATGATTTTTTATTACTTCTATTCGTATGGAAATTGATATTGTTAGCCTTTGGGGGATATTTAAAGTTTCATATAAAAACACGAACCAATTAACAGTCGGTTACGCCTTATTATGTCACTTTGATTTGCTGTCAGGTTCTTTTGTTGATATGTTTTTTTTTGTAATTATTTGAAAACGCGGACCATAATTAAAAAAATATTTAGGTCGAGATCATGTTTGTTGTATACCTACCTACGCAGCTTTTATTAATTTAATTAAACAATTGAAACCAAAAAGCAAACAAGAACTTAATAACA
This sequence comes from Hyles lineata, assembly GCA_030180105.1. Taxonomy (NCBI): domain Eukaryota; kingdom Metazoa; phylum Arthropoda; class Insecta; order Lepidoptera; family Sphingidae; genus Hyles; species Hyles lineata. The sequence continues at coordinate 21,200,104 of JARJEE010000001.1, forward strand.
AATGGAAACCGATATTTTTACGCCATTCAATTTAACCCACGAGAAAGCTTTTACGTTAGAAAATGAACAATCAAGTTTGTGTACGATATGGTTCAACTGCTAAGCAATGTTTCTTACGTAATGTCTTTTGGGTTATTTTAGATGTCAAATAAACGTGCGAATGTGTTGTGTATAACTTGGAAAAAGGGTTTTTTTTTAATGAGGGTGCTAAGATAAAAAGATAATAATGTATAGAAATACCTACGTAGAAAATTATTCAATGAAAAAATTACATTTTTAATAGTATTGCCATCATTGTTTTACTTTAATGCCAATTGTCATCGCATCGTGCTCTATTTTGCCAAGTTAAACATAGTTTTGTTAAGTTCTTATAATTATTGAAAGAGTCGGTAAAGCAGGTCTAGTATTACGAGTATTTGGTTTAATAGTTAATTATAACGAAACTTTTTAGTTAAGTCTTGTGTTGTTTGCGCTGATTATATCAATGCAAAGTATGTTATTAAAGTGTGCCTGGATATTACTTCTTAATTACAAGTATATTGCAACACAGAAACAGGTTACAAAATTTGCATTCGTAAGAAAATTACTGGTAAATCTCGTAATCACCATTAGAATGTATGTGGTACAAAGTAATTTATTTTCTCAGCTTATATACGAATTCGTCAGTTAATCAACCTGTCTTGGAGTCTAATCTAGCACGTGTACAAGCCTTCGTGAGCTTCCCCTACTCAGAGTGAATTCGGCACCAGTCTCGTACCTGGGCATGACCGGCATGGAAATTAATTCGTACGTTACTCGGCTGTTCTTGAAGTCTCCGAGTGTAGGATTCGTAGACGAAGACGTACTTATATTCAACGAGACTTGTTTCTACAATTTTTAGGAAGATATTATGACTATTCAATTTTAGGTTAACCTATGTTTATATGTCTGTCTTGTACAATATCTATAGTATAATCTCGGGCTGGTAAAGAAAGGAGAACTATTACTAATATGGTTCAATTTTCACATTTTTTAACTTTTCGACGTTTCGATTACTCCGAAAAAAAGAGTTTCATTTCAATGTGTAAGATTCGCGTAAATCTAAGAAACACTAAGCAATTTGGTTATAATACACACATTACTGTGTATTTGACGCTGGTATACATATATGTACTTCGTAAATGTCATTTGGCCATGTCTGGATGTTGCGTAATGCAACATACGCATATTCAATTTACTAAGATTAAATATTTACTTATGAGTGTACGACCTTGGCAGTATTTCCTAGTGCAAGTATCAACTTTGTAAACATTGATACAAAGCAGATAATATGTCCTAAGATAATGTGCCTTGATATTGAATCTTGCACAGAAGTAATCTATAAAAAATATTTTTAGAAGATGTAATGGCACTAAATACCTATATAAATAAAATAATATTAATTAAAAATTAAAAGACCGACTTCAAAGTGCACTACAAACTAATAAATAATATTAATTTCATTGTGCTAGTACACATTGATTAATTTTATTATTGACTCGACTAACCAACAAATCTTAAATACGTAATATTTTGAAGGCGGGTCGCCAAGTGCCGAACAAGAACTAATTTAAGTAAATGCATTACAATTAATTATTATCTATTTATGGATTCTGTATTATATATAGAAACAAATTAATTTAACATATTGATCCTACGTGTAAATATGTTGAAATATGAATAGAATTACTATGAGTCATATGTGTGGACTAATTATAATGAATTGGATACGATAAAAGATACAGTGGTCAAGGGTTTTAATTCTAGTGTACACCTTTGACTTATTGGAGTCACTTGTATATTTTATATTCAAATACTAAGCACTTTAACAGTGATAGAAATCATAGTGAGGAAAGTACGAGTATAAGAAAGGGAAGGGTCCGATGCTCAACAGTGTTGATTAAAGGTTGATATATTAAGGACTTGCAAAGTAATATTGGATTTTTCTATTAGTTATCAGGACGGAGTCTGGAATTTGTGCCACATATGGCGATAGACTCGCCCCCTATCACACCAAGGGATATAACACACAAGGCGTAACGTGGGTGTCCTGATTGATACCAGGAGAATCCTTGCCTACCCCTTTTGGGAAGACGGCGTGATTTAATATACATTAAGACGAATTATTAATTATTGCGTGTAAGACTTGCGTATTTTTCGCCAGGATGTTTTCTATCCATCCATCCATCAGCCAAAGGAAGTCCACTGCTGAACATAGGCCTCCCCCCAATGATTTCCACAGTGACCTGTTGCCATCTGTGACCAGGATGTTTTACACAAATTAAATTTAAGTGTAAGTCATCGTGTTCGTCACTTGGCGACCCGCCTTCAAAATATTACGTATTTAAGATTTGTTGGTTAGTCGAGTCAATAATAAAATTAATCAATGTGTACTAGCACAATGAAATTAATATTATTTATTAGTTTGTAGTGCACTTTGAAGTCGGTCTTTTAATTTTTAATTAATATTATTTTATTTATTACTTTTTAGTTTTCCTGTAGCCACTCTGTTTTCGTTTTTATGATAAAAAAACATCACTAAAATCGGCTCAACCCGCCAGATATATTGAGTACACCTGTGCGTGGTAATCATTCGTCCCCCTCTCTCTACGCCTTCTTCATTTCTTTTTTTTTAAATAAATCACATACATTTCTGCAAAATTTTGAGGAGTTCTGCTCTCCAGATATGTACTTATTCATCAGATCTTCACCATATTTTATGTCACCAACATTACATATCATTCGTTCCAAAGAAAAGCTTTTTTAAATCAGCTATGTAATGTTGGACATGTGAAGTATGTATATTTGTATATATTCTCTCCCTACCATGCCCTTTTCTACTTTCCCCTTTCCATACCCTCCTTTGTAGTAATACACTTATACTGAACCTAATGTAAAAAGAATTATTGCTATACTGTTCAATTTTGAGGAGTTCTGCCCTTCAGGTCCGAAGATATTCATCAGGTCTTCATAATATATTTTTTTAGTCCAACCTTACATATAATACTCCTTGACAAAAAAGTAATTTTTTAAATCGACTAAGAACTGCCGGAGATATTGAGGATTTACAATTGTACCTATTTTCTACCCCCCACCCCCACCATTTTTCCATTTTCATCCACTCTTTGTAGTAATATACTTATATTTAATGAAATGCAAAAAGAATGAATGCTGGACTGTTCAATTTTAAGGAGTTCTGGTCAGCAGTTCCGACGATATTCACCAGGTCTTCACCATTTTTTTATGGGACCAACCCTGTATATCATGCTTTCCGACAAAAAAGAAATTTTCAAAATCGGTTGCCAATTGCCGCCGAAATCGCGTAACAAACATACAAAAAAAAAATTCAGTCGAATTGATTACCTCCTCTTTTGAAGTCGGCCAAAAAGAAATGAATGTCTAATCACTTTGCTGTTACAAAATCTCATAAGAAATAATGCACTTGAAAATACACAACATTTCTATGAATTATGTTTGTCGGATTCATATAACAACGCCACATTCCGTATTCATTCCTGTCTTTCTGAAACGATACGTCAGGCACACAACAAGGCACATCTTGAGTGGGGTCGCCGTGAGCTGAAAACTTTACTTTGACATCGGAGATATAAAAAGGAGGCTATCGCCCGAACCCCTGAGCTCTAGAGCTCGCCATATTATCCGTCTGCATTCGTGAAACAGCGCAGTTCTATAATGCAGCGGCGAAGGGCGAATTGGTTCAAAAACGAGGACAAAGACTAAAATTAACTCAATAAAAGAAAATTTGTGCGTTCCGAGTAAGCAAAGAAAGTTGAAAGAATCTAGTTGCATGGACATTTTGCTATTAGTACAAGAATACGCACACTATACCGGGGCATTTATCTATTTCTTATTCAATACATATATTTTTTAAAAGTAGAACACTCCTGCGGTATCGATGTAATCACTTTTATTTAGAAGACAAGTATTTAATCCTGTAAAGTCCAATCATTAGTTTTATTGTTTTTTGCCACCTTCTGAAGATTTTATAAATATCAAAGGAAATATAACATTAATTATTATTTATAAAGCGAATATAAATAGCTGTTTCCGCCATTTCATCTCTTCTGTATCCACAATACCGTGAAATTGTGTAAACAAAATGAAAGTAAGAAATCCCCTCGCCTTCTGTACCGCGCCCGCCTCGCTTAATCGCAGTTCAAGTCAGAGCTATGTAAACATTTTAGATATTATAACCCTGCATCTTTAAACTGAAAGTATTTTTATTTTGTGTGTATAGTGTAATGAACGCTGGGACACTTTGCAATACACCCTAAGTGTGGTTTTCGTTTACCTTTGTCCGTCTTATTACGTTTCTTGATACTGTAGGATTAAGAGATTTTATGATAAGATATATTTTGTTAGCTCAGCTTGTCACCGTCTTGAGTAGCCCGTATCTATCCGCTACCCACGATCTGCTTTGAATATTATTATTATATGTTACGTTTGCTTTAAGTGCATTTGTGTCTAAGGAAGTATATCATAACACAACCAAAGTTGCTAATAGGAAAAAAACAGCACGCGGGAAGTAGTTTGTCTGCGGGTGACGTGAAATTAAGAAAAAGGGTTGTAAGTAATGTCACTCTTGTGAAGCCGCATGTATGTTTTTCATTAGATTCAATTCAAGAATAGATAATTCATTCTTGATGACATTAGATACTATAAAAATGATTTTCAATGCTACATTAAACATTTTGCTTTACGTGTCGGAAACGATCAAATTAGCGTTCGTGATCTAAGTGACCTCCTTAGGGAAGCCGCATCTGGTGCAACGTAATTTAGATGATGTAGGCGTGGCTCGCTAACTGGGTCTAATAGGTACCAAGGATTACGAATATATTGTTAAATTATTTATAAATCGGGATATTGTAATAATTCACTGTTATTTGTCTGAGAGAGCACATTTTCTCATCGTGTAAAATCTACTCATCATCTCAGCCACAGGAAGTCCACTGCTGAACATAGGCCTCCTCCAAGTATCGCCACATAAACCTGTTGGAAGCGGCCCGCATCCAGCGACGTCCTGCAACCTTAGCCAGGTCGTCCGTACACACTGTAGGCGGGCGCCCGTCATTTCGCTTGCCTGTACGTGGTCTCCACACCAGAACCTTTCGGCCCCAACGGCCATCGGTTCTACGGGCTTATAGCCCGGCCGATTGCCACTTTCACTTAAAAATGTAACAAATCTACTCAATGTAATGAATTACCGCGTCATACCTCGATTGTTGATAATCTCACAGAAATGAAATGAGGTTGTTGCCCACTTATAACGTAAAATGTGTCAATTGTTGAAAACGGGAACGTTGAAATGGGAAACTTGTTTAAGTACTTACTCTGGGAGTTTATACTTGTAGAAGTTATAAAATGATGTTTAATATATCATTGTGGGGAGAAGAAGTGTCAACTTTGTTTGATGATTTATCAATAATTACTAACTTGTCTGATACGAGTAAAGCATGTCAAGCTTTCAGTGCTTTTTGTTGACAGATATCGGTGGCAAAAAATATTAAGTAAGAATCTACATAACCTATGACATTTAATGATTTCAATAAATAGTTTCATTTCATTTCATGTTCTTGAATTGAGAAGAATTAGGATCACCTCCACATAAGACTTCACATAAGACCACAACAATAAGCAATATCTTAAAGTTCCGCTACCGTTCGAATGAAATAATTCTACTTACAATATATAAGCTGAAAATTGAAAGAAATTTCTTCTAATGTATTGGATAAAGCTAAAAGCAAATCAATTATTTATTAGTTAGTCCGAACTAGAGCGCACTCCAACCACCGCCGACTGCCACCTTCAGAGCTCCTTTTATGCGGTCTGGAGGAATCATTTCCGTGGGGAGTATCTAACACGACCCCGTTGCCTAGTCTCTTAACAATATTAAAGAGAGAAAAATATAATAGAACTTCAAATAAACGTGACCTATAAAAATATTTAAAGTAGGTATGTGACGGCGAGGATGAAAATAACGGTATAGGAGTAAAACCTTATTTGTGGCATTTCAGTGTGTGCTAAGTCGAAATAAAATGTGATGTGTCTGTGCCAATTTGGGGCATGCTTCACTAAGATATAATTTAAATCCTAGCCCCAATTGTCTAACCCGGTCACGAAACACACATCACTTAAAAATTTAAGAAGTTTTGTTGCTTCAGCGAATATTGGGGCCAAGGATGGCGTTGAAGGCGGTTGTGACTTGTGCACGATATCTATCCCGTCGGCTACATAATCACGGTTAAAAAATCGATATATTTACTTAAATTTTCTACGTGATATTTTTCAAAATTTACAAACATAAGACACTGGGACTGCCATCCGATGCCAATGGATACTCTGCCTGGGCGGCATTTGCGCTTACCAGCAGGTGCAATGCCGCCACTATGTCGGGCCACAATAAAAAAAAAAAAAAAAAAAAAAAAAAACACATAATGTAAAAATGCTTATTTTATAAAAGTGAGGGCAGAGGATGGTAGATAAAGTGACCGATTCTAAATGGTTTTAAAGATTCATTGAAGTATTTTCATTTCATATTAACATTCTCAAAAGAAAAAACCAGTAATAACTCGTTATAAACCCTACATCTTAAGAGCATGGATTTCTTTTTTCTCTTTATTTTTATAATAGGGGTTTTCTCACAAAGTGATTATGTCACCCCCGTGGGAGGATCAGCACGGAGATACCGCGCGAAATATTTTGTCCTTATTGTTTCATTTCATCCATGAATATCGCTATATTACCATATTACTCTTATTTGGAAAATAACATGCAAAACAAAAATTACCACGTATTTTTTTTATAACTACCTTTATTGACGTAACACTTTTATTGGTACAATGAATATTGGGTGTAACACAAAAATCACTGCGGGCAAATATTGTTGCGATACCTCTATTGTTTGCCATACAGTCATTCAGATTGCAGTGTAAAAAAAGTAAAAAGAGTCAACTTTCGGTATTGTAACAATTTTCCTGTTGGATTTTTCATTTTAGAAAGGTATTTTATGTTTCAAATTTGCAAATTTGACGCCACGTGACGTTTGCCATTTATTGCTAATTTTGCTACGTTGATAAATGATTGCTATTCATTCCATTTTCTAATCTGAAACATTTTTTTTTTGATTGGGTCTTTTACTCAAGCGTGCTTTTTTGTTGATGATGTCAAAAACTTTGTTAATGTATTTCATCGGTCTTTGAAAATGTGCGAAAATTAAACCTGCGTTTTGAAGTTCTCAAAAATAGATTTCTAGATTCCATTACATAAATGTATACTCGTACATGCCAATTGCATAAAAGCGTGTTAAAATACAAAAATAAGCTTGTACGTAAATAATATCTGTCGGTATAAAATGAGTATGAAACTAACCTTAATAAGGTTAATCAAAGTCTAATTAGATGCCTAGTAAATACTCTTCTAACTTGAAATTTTATTATTTATAATCTTTCAAATGAAAATAAAACACGATTGCCAGAGTATCAAGCCAAGCTCTTTTGTTTATCAAATTAAACCATTAACTTACTTTTGCGATGCCTTTAGAATAAATTTTGAATGGTAAGTGAAATAAATTAAGTAAATGTCCATAGTAGACACGAGAAAATCCATTTCCGGACTAGTCCATCTAAACCGATGAAAATTTTAAATTAAAATCATTTCACAATTCGGGGCAGCAGTTTACGTCGCGGTCACAGCGGAAATATGCCTTTTAGATTGAATATGTCCACTGCCCAGAATGAATCATAGCCTGTTAGCCACTAATACTTTTCTAGAAAAGGGGGACTTTGTTTGCAGCACTGTCGCAACGAATCAATTTTCATTACACCTTATTGGCTACAGCAGTGGAAGTTGGATAACAAAACATATAAAGCTACTTTTGTGTGGCCACGTGATATTTTCAGATGGCTTATATTTAGTTTCACTAGACGAGATTTATCTGAAATATAACTGGCACGGAACATGTGTACAATACAGTTTTAGCACCTCCGCTTGAATAGATAAATTATATTTTGTAACAAGCATTGTGAAAAACACTGAGTGTTTGTTTCGTTGAAAAGAATGCAATCTACTAAAAGCAAATAATATTCTTGAATTCCACTTCATGCATCCAGAGCTTGAAAATCTGAAATGCATCTCTGTTGAGTAATAAAAAAATAGACTACAATAAGTATGTCGGTCGGTCCAGACGTACATCAGACAAAGAATGAAATATAATTTATATTCGTCATCTACGCGGAATAGGTAATATTTTTAAATAAACTGTATTACGAGTATATAAATACTGGAAATAAGACATCCGTCGCATGTTTTAAAGCGACATTTATTAAAATTTTAATTCGAATACCGATAATACCTCGAAATAATATAGCAAGGATTAAATATTAAAATGTACCAAAAGATAATGTATTGTGCGCGACGGCATAACAAAAGCACGCGATACCTGCCGCTGTCACTATTCCCAAACATTTATTTCATACGTTATTCATTTTTCCTTTATCGTTTATTTATTTGTAGGTGCTGTTCACAATTTTATTGATGAAAAGCGGGCTGGCACGCTCCATACGAACGCTATTAACGCCTCGTTGACTCTTATATAGGTGTTATTTTAGGATACGAGCGACAGGTCCCTAGTTAATAATGCAACGTGGTTCTGCCTCCATTTGGTTGCAAAATTGAGTAGTGTACTGCAACCGATTACATTATCAACGGAATTACCTGTCGACAGTCGTATCTATTTGCCTAGAATTCGTAATTATAATGCATTTGGCGTACTCCAAGTCATACACTATGCATATTGAGCAGAGCAGAGATTCTCAAATGCGTTTGTACGTTGCGTTTAGCATATTCCGAATGAAAATCAAGATTATAACTCACGATGCTGTAATATTACGCATAACAGCATATTAATATATAATCGTATCGTTTAACATTATTCTTAAATTGTTATAATCCAGAAAAAATGCATATTTTCGAACTTTATAGGATCCATTTAAGCTAAAACTATGACTACGACTGCTCATCGCAGCAGCTGACAAAAATAAAAAAGGGAACTAGAGCGTAAAGAGACATGCAATTATCGGCGAAGTTTTGAAGAGTAGGGATATTTTCAGCTGTGTTCCGTTTTATACAATATTGGAAGTTGTAGCAGGTTTGTCATTATGAGAGTTAATATCTAATATCTCGGTGAAGGAGTACTTAATAGTAGTAATCAGTACTAAGTGATTTTCCATTTGCTTATGTGCAGGCGTGACACTTACCATCTATTGCTTTGTAATTTCTTTTATTCTTGCTAATAACAATAATATTAGTGCTTTATTAAATCGTATTAGTAGGTACTATAAAATAATAACTGCTTATAAAATAATTTCATTTATTCAAGCGCATAAATCTGCGTGTAGTTTACACCATGCTGTGAAATACAATTTATTTAAATGTATTCTTTACGGCTCTAACAAACCGTAATAATCAATATCCGGATTGCCTCGCAGTATCCTTCCGAGAAATAGTTAGTTTGCGCCGGAAAATGTTGCCGTAATTCTGCTTAGTTCATTGCAATTATTGTGAAATGTAGAAACGAACGTAGAATAACTAAGAATAAAGTATTTTGTTGTATAATATTTTTTAATGAAATAAAAAATATATTTTAACGTAAAATATTTTTGTTTATGTCAATTAAGTAAATCTATTTATTAATATTTAATTCATAATTTTGCTGCTTGATATTAATAAAATCAACACTGTTCGGTATTTAAAATTGTGATACGAGCCTGATTTGGCTATTTAACAAAAAATATCCTTGATTATTAATACAAATAGGCAAAGGCAGTTTATGTTACGGTATAAAACCCGGAGAAAATGAACAAAGCGGACACGTGAAGCCTAGTCTGTAATGTTATAAAATTCAGCCGTCCATCAGGCTGTTTTTCGCCAACGTGGATTAAGGTCGCTATGTGCCGTACACTACGGATGTAACTTTACGGGAAAATATGCATATTTTGCTAAAGAAAACTAGGTGTATAACGTAATGTAAGTAGATAGTATTTTCTTTTTACTCTACAAAATAAACGTGACGGTATATGGAGACAATATAAGACAACAAAGTACAAATGGCAGTCTTATCGCTCTAAGGCAATCTCTACAATTATGGGATTGATTTGGATATAAGTGAAGGGCATTGTCAAGTAAAGAAAATAAAAGTGGACATAAATATATCTTTATATAGATATAAATACTCACAAAATACATAAGTAATGAATATACATACATAAATTTACAGATAAATATATATACAAATATAAATAGACATAGTGCCAATTTATTTAAATAAGGGAAATAATACTAATCTGTATATCTGTCTATATATGCTGTGGTATGGATAGATATTACCAGCTTTTAGTTCTCGGACGACTTCAATGACATCGTATATAGTGATGAAGTTAAAAAAATATCTTTAAGATAAGAAGTGGTTAGAGGATTAAACAAAATATAATTGTCGTTTGGGTAACACCTTAGCAAATCAGCAACATAATCATAATATTAGCGTGGACAAAATATGAACCTTATGCAAAAATGTCGACGACGCTCAAATTTATTTAATTGTTAAAAATATCCTAGATGAGATCTAGATAGCTGACATCCGATAATCAAGGATGATGAAAATAAGCGAAATCTTCGTTTTCACGGGTTGTAAATTGTGTTACTACATTTAATACGTTTAATTACGTTGGTTCTAATAATAATAATATTTTAAGTAGAGTTCTTTGAGCTGTAAGCAGCAGCAAATTTACAATATCATGTTATTAAAAGTATTCTCAATTTTATTTATAGACTCGTACATAGAAGTTCGGGATTTCAATTAGGTTTTGTGTGCGATGTCTAACCATGTCGAAATATTCATTCATTTTTTATTGGAAAATATTAATAAAGATTTAGAATTGATTAAACCTTCTTAAATTCTTATTCTTATACACTTTTATAGAGTGCAAATATCTTTATTGATTCTCAAGCTCTCTAGCCAATATTCACTTTATTATAAGGAAGAAACCTTACAGAAAGAGTAAATAATTTAATGCTATAATATAGCAACGGCATATTAGGTGGCATGTGAATCCCACAAGTAACTCCATGAAGGTACTACCTAACCTACTACGCCCTACGAGCAATAAAAATAGTTAACAGTTACCTGCAGGAATTGGCGTCCTGTAAATAAGCACTGTAGTAAAACTTGTTCAGTTTATAAAAACTTGCGTTTGTTTTTCCTAGAATTCCGACGGAATAATTAACGGGTTCGGAAAATCCAGATTCGCAAGTGTAGGTAGGATTTGAAACGAAAAACTTTCACAAAACTAATAGCAAATACAAGTTTAATTTTTCACTCGTAGGTTTTAGTTCGTAATAACCAAACTTTTGTATAACTTGCCATCAGGTGTGGGTAGAGTGGTTTTTGCCGTTCGCGTATAGATTAAATTGTAGAATACGAACAAATTAAAATGATCTTACGTATTGTATTTCATAAATCTCAATAATTTAAATTCTCATTTTGTTTACTACAAAATGTGAACTCTCCAAAGAAAATTGGATAAAACTCAATTTTGAGAAAACTGCCTTCAGTCACAGTCATGAAAGGATCTTTTTACTTTTAAAACGAATAATATAGTATTTTTTTTGTCATACTCTACTTTCTTATGAAAGTTTCAATATGAATATAAAAAAGTACAAATGCAAAAACATACAACAAAATTAAACTAGACACAAGTAGCGTGTGCGTTAATCCATCAATCAGCTCCCACCATACCAAATTTCCATTTAAGTCTAAAAAAGAAGCACAAATCACTAACTTGTCCAGTAGTCTATCTTCAAACCGAAACACAACAGTGCATTTACACTGCTGTTTGGCACCAGAAATATACATTTTGGCACATACCCAGGCGGCCTCTCACATATGAGAGTAATTTTAGTACTTACATTCGTCAGTTCTTTTAAAACTATTCTATATAGCTCATTTGTGTTACGTTTCATTTTAGTCATTTTTCATCATTTTCCAATTCAATTAATACACGCAACAGTCAAATACATAGGCCGGACTCTACACTAAGATCGAATCTTGTGTCGTGTCGTATATAAAAGGTTCTTTGTTACTAAAACTTGAAAATGCATTTATCTCCAAAGTCGCTTAATTAAACAGATGCAAATTTTCCGACATGCACTGCATTCAATATTTCCAGCATCGCTCATCAACGTGCTAATTTAAAATTCAAAGTATGTTTAGGTGCACACAAAGGACGCGTGGCAAAATCACGTTGAGTCATTATTCAGGCCTGCCGAATGGACAGCGCAATAAACGAACTTGACAGGTGAATTAAGGGGTGAAATCAAAGCACGTATTTTTGTATTGTATCAACTCATATATGTCCCACTCCTCTGCAATCGCGAGCACCATTGAGAGGGGTTAGGCTATAGCCCACCACGCTGGCCTGTTGGCGGACATTACATGCAATAGAGATTCTTACGAATTGCTATGGAATGCAGGTTTCTTCACAATATTTTCCTTCAGTGACACAGTCCGTGGTGATATCAATATACACATGACTCTAATAAGTCAACAGTGTGCCCTGGGATTTGAACCCGCGACCATCGTGATCATATCATAGCGGCCGCGTCTAACCCGTCACCAACAAGCCACTACGCAGTTGTATACAGGACTATTTCTACTCATTTTGTATTTTTATGATAGTCTCTGCGGCGCAGTTTATTAGACAGGGTTTGTGAAATGAGAGGCTGTGTTTTCGATCCCCGCACCAAAACAAAAGTTTGTGTGACCTACAGATATTTGTTTCGGTTCTGGGTGATTGTGAGACCTAAAAGCCTTCTCGTAGTTTCTGATACCCACGACTCTGGACTCGATCTTAGTGTCAGGATTATGTATGTGACTGTCGAATGTATTTTATTATTATTAGGTATTTATATTACAGCTATTTTTCTTCGTAGTGCCGAGTGATATTTGATATTGTTGGAAAGATTCATAATGCTTTCTCTGTTGAATAGTTATCATATATTACGAAAGGGCAAGCCGCCAACAAGGGCGTCATTTTAAGATTTCATTTTCGCAAAACTTGGATCGTATGGTCTTTGGAAGCTCACAACATATTCTTCTCACCGCATTTCTTGAGAATTCTTAAAGGGCCACCTTCCTAAAGAAGAAAAACATATATACGAGTATTCTAGTTTTGCCCTAGCAACAGTTAATCTGTTATATCCAAACCTGGATATTACTAATTATTGTCAAATTATAGCTTGACCGGAAATTTGACAGTTCAATTTGCAGAGCACATCTTCATTGTGTGCACAGAGACTATGTTAATGACAAGTTAACCTAGACTAGACTGAGTAAAGGAGTAATTTCATAACAATTGTATGTGAGGTACTTCTAGGCTTAATCCGAATTTAATTTTACTTTGTTATGCATCAAATTCAGTCGCCATTTGCAAGCTAGCCGGGCTGTCTCGGCCCTTTAGGCCCTCATCCTATTAAAAAGGGAGCTAAACAGCTTTTTCCTCGTATGCCTTAACGGCTAAAATATTAGTTGTTGTGGAAATAAAGGACTTCCTGCTCCATTATCAATGGGTTTAGTTTATTTTTACAGAATCACAGAAGAAGTTTATCCTTCTATAGGAAGTAGGTAACCCATATATAAATCACGTCACAGACGTCTTGTATTCCATATTTATAAAATAGTGCTGAAGTATTAAACATTTTACGTGTAGGTAAGTATGTATGCAGTAATAATTGAAAAACAATATTTTAAATAATTATGAAATGTAGTGTTTTTAGTTAAACGGTGTCTCTTATTATCCAATTTAATATATTCGCATTAAATTGCAATAATTACGATAATGTTTGAATTTTGAAGATTGTTTATTTATGTGTATATAGCGGCATAGTGGTGTAAAGCCAAAAGTGGGACCAGCTTGGTGTGATATATTATGAGCTGTTGAAACCGTCTCCAACAATCAAAGGAGATTTCTATCGACCGCAATTAAAGCATTTGAGCAGCATTGAAAGGAAAACGGCCGCAATACTTTGAAAGACGCGATAAAGTTATTTTGCAACATGAAAATGCTCGACCTCATGTTGCAAAAGGTGTCAAAACATACTTAGAAACGTTAAAATGAGACGTCTTATCCCGCCGCCGTATTCTCCAGATGTTGCTCCTTCTGACTATCACTTATTTCGATCTATGGCACACGGCCTGAAGGACCAGCACTTCCAGTCTTATGAGGAAATTCAAAGTTAGATTGATTCGTGGATCACTTCAAAAAATGACCAATTTTTGAAACGTGAGATTCGGTTGCTTCCATAAATGTGGAGGAAGGTTATGGAAAACAATTGACAATACTTTAAAATATAAAGGTATAGTCAGATTTTTTTTTAAAAAAAGTTTTGTAATTTTGAAAAAAAAAAATACGGCGGAAGCAAAGTTGTACACCCAATATGATTCCATAATATAGTACATAGCATATTAACAAACGACAAAATTACCGTTTGTGTTAGATAGAAGCTTACAATGATAGAATTAATAATTAATCAGTAGTTTAAGCGGACTATGCGGGTGTATTATACCTAGTCTTGCCATAAATATTGTAATAAAGAAAAAAGAAAATTGTTAACTGCAAATAACATTTATTACTTTTACAGTGTGTCAGTTTAATACATAAATATAAAACAATTAAAAATATAAAAAGCTTATTCGAAGTGGTCTCCATTGGCTGCAATACAGTCCTTTAAACGATGAGGCCAGTTATCAATAGAAGCACGCACTCTTTCCATGGGAAAATTCTTCACTGCCAATCGTATAGATTGTTTTAGGGACTCCAAATTATCATGGCGTTTAGAGCAAGCTGTACTCTCTAAAACTGACCACAAATCATAATCCAGCGGATTAAGATCGGGACTAGACGACGGCCAGTCTTCAGCTCTGATGAAGTCCGAAACGTTCGATTCCAACCAAGACTGCGTGGACCGAGCTTTATGACCCGGCGCCGAGTCTTGCTGGAAGGACCATACTTGGTTATTGAACATGGTGATGTTAAGGGGCTTAACTACCTTCTCAAGAATGGTATCTTGATACACTTGTGCCGATGTTTTGATACCTTTTTCACAAAAATATGGCTCAGTCACTCCTTCATAGCTAACACCCCACCAAACCATCACTGAAGTCGGATAATGTCCACGTTGCACTCTGTCGACTAATTGGGAAGCTTCCTTAGAGCTTTGAGCATAAATACGGTCATTTTGTTTGTTAAAATGTTGCTCAATTGTAAAAATTTTCTCATCCGTAAACAAAATTTTTCTGTGACCTCCCTTTGCGTACCGCTTCAGTAGTTGTTTCGATTTTACCACCCTATTCTTCTTTAAATTATCAGTTAAGAAATGGCCAGTGCGTCTCTTATAGGCTGCAAGTCCTAAGTCATCTTTTAAAATACGCGACATGGTTCTAGGTGCTATCTTCATTTCCCGAGATAAAATCTTTTGCTTTCGGACAGGATTTCTTCGAATTCTTTCCCTTACTGCTTTGACCACCTTTTTCGTACGAACACTACGTGGACGGCCAGATCTTTTTCTGTCACAAACAGAGGAGGTCTCATTGTACCTATTAATAGCCCGGTACACAAACATTTTACTAATACCAAGTGTATGGAGAGTTTTAAAAATTGCATTTGGCTCCATACCTACTTTGTGTAATGCTATCACAGCGATTCGGTTCTCTTTATCACCCCACACCATTTTAATATCGCAAAATATTTTACAATGTATTGGCGCCAAAATGAGAAAACACAATGAACAATCGTATAAAAATGACAGATTCGAAATTCAAATGTAATATTTTTTTATAATTAAGTGTAACAGTATTTATGGCCAGACTAAGTATAGGTATATGTATTATCGGTATTAGCAAGGATCGGCGTGTGAAGCGTTTCCCGTTTGAACTAGTGTCACTATGACCTATTTCGCACACACTGCTGTAAGATCGTTGACTCATGTCCTCAAAGCAACGTTCATTACGGACCCGTATCTAGAACAGGTATTTTTACACTCATCGCGGTCTATTTAGCAGTAATGGATAAACCATCTTACGAAGTCTATTTGGGTATGTTTGAAGTAGTGGCAAGTACTGATGTCCATCTTTTTTGTTGCAACACTGGCAGCACTCCTGATGTTACTACGCAAATGTGCATATTTAATATTAAATTGAAATGTAATATATAAAATTCTTATAAGGCCATTTCCTGAATTAAAACACTCCATTACAGCGATTCATTTTATCTCGCTTGTGTTAATACCCGCCATTAATTTGAGCTCATAATTCCCGAAGCGGCAGTTCTGATATTAAATTGCAATATTCGCAATCATGTGCTGAACAATGAACCGTCGCCATATAGTAGCAACATTTAAGCGCATATTTCCCGCATTCAGTAGCTAGTAAAAGCAACAAAAATCTGCAATATTCATGGCGTCTTGGAATTACGCACTGAGAACAATCCGCCTATTCTCCTAATTATATATAGTATTAAAAACGCGGTATCGTCTCAAAACGAAAAAATTTAGTTGAAATTATTAGTCAAATAGGCACTATTAAGTTAAACCTTAAATCCATAACTGTTTTTTTGCGACGGGAATAAAACAGATAAATAAAATACTGCGCAGTGCACACCAACTTGGGACGTTACTCAGTGAAAATATAGATCGACTTTCAGATAGGTCTGAATGTTAATGCTATGTATTTATAATACATGTATTTAGACAAACGGCGGATAAATAATTGATTAGCGTATATCCGAATATTCAGACATATTGACGCTTTACTAGTCTATTGTGTGGCGTTTACACTTTGAATGAGCGGGGTGGCCGATGGGTACAAGTGGGCGGTTGATTAACGTGTTCACAACGCTTGGCTGAGACCTACTGTTATCCGATACGTATGCTTTCATACTGTGATGTCACGTGTCATAATTAAATTGAGCTACATCAGATTAACTAAATTCTAGGAACGTACTGCTTTACATAAACGTCTGTTCGGATTCAAATTGAATCTTATACTCCTAATTAAGCGTCTATTGTGTTTGTGATTTAGTGGATACTCATTAATTGTATCATGTTAATTAAATACGCATTCAATATGCAATTTAATATGTGCCAGCTTCAATAAGCATCATTAGACTGATTAAAAGCCATTTTAGATTTAGCCTATATTTGAAAATATACTATGTGATAGATATATGAAATATTCTATTCGACGTTATATTCACTATATATACCAAACATCAATAGTTTCAATGTTTGATCCAACGTACGTCGTACATGGCATGTTGGTTTAAACAATGGAATTATTGAAGGATGTTTCTACTTTCGACCTGATCATTCTACTTTCGACCATAATATTACGAACAGTGTATTTTAATACATATTTATTTCTAAAATTTTAAAGCCATGCTATACATACGTATATACATATGTATAGAATGGCGTTAAATTTTTAGAAAAAATGTGTATTAGAATACACCGGTCGTGGCCACTTAGTACAACGTTAGTTAACACGCGACAAAAAAGCTTTTGATCCTTGAAAATAACCTCGCCTACGCGCACCCCACACCTATTCTCTATTTGTTTTTTTTGCATGCGCCGGCCGGCAACTGCGTGGTGCACGGGATTGTGCCCACACGTAAAGGCCAAAAGTCGTCAAAGCGATATATACTGAATATTGGAAATATGCTGCTAAAATATATTCAAGGTTTCTCGGTTCTCTCCTAAACTAGGGTAAACTATCGTTTGTTTAAATTACTTCCTCTATTAAACTTGCTGCGCGTAATATTGTAAGTGAGTATACGATTAGTGCAATTATCTAAAGCTGCAGCCCTGAACGAAGCTTTATATTTGAAATTTCACGAATTTCGTGAAGTAAATTTCGGTATATTTTATATGAGTTTACGTTCTTACCCCTTCAGCACTACTATTACGGTGTTAGTTTTTACCCAATCTTATTCAAGTTTTCTTTTTGTTAACGAATAATTTTATATCAATATCAAAGACCTTTGAATATCCTAAGCTCTATTGTGTAGTCAAATACTGAATATTGAGTATATAGTCTAATACGTATTATGTACGCATTGCTCACAGAGAACGCTAATTAGACCATTGTGTAGCTACGGTATTGGCATTGAGGGCTCCAACTAAGGAACATATAGATTTAATATGTAAAATATATTTTGATTACATTTTCATCTGTATATTAGACTATTAAATTAATTTCAAAATACAGGGTAAATCAAGACTGGTATCGAAAACGCGAAGATTGTATTTTGTGATGGTTTAAATATCATCGTATTAGGGTGGTAAATCAATAGTTTTTGCTAAAATATTTTAAAAATTTAAATCATTGCGTACAACAGTATCTTTAAAAATAAAACGAGTGTACACTATTATCTTGAGTGACTCGAATGCATCCAGATCGCTGGGCAAATATAGTCACCCAATGGACACCTGATAGTCGACGACGCCGCGGCAGACCTAAAAAACGCTGGCGAGACGACTTGGATGCTTTCGAGCCCATGTGGCCTGAACTTTCCTTAGAGCGTGAATTGTGAAGAGACATGGGGGAGACATTTGCCCAGCAGTGGGATGATAAAGGTTGATTAAAAAAATATATCTTGGGAAAAAATATATATAGGTATATATTACTATATCGATATCATCAGTAACCTAAGCTACGCGTATCCTAATATATGACAAAGTTTTGTTGACTACGCCGATTAATAAATAATCTATGCGAGATATAAGCTGTGACTCTTGGGTAAAAAAAAACTCTTGGGTAAAAAGTCTCATCTGGCACTTTCTTTTCTGTTACATCCTGTCTCATTATTTCCTATCGAATGCAATCCGGATTCAAAAGGTCCCACTGCATCCTTTCCACTTTATCCCATCTTATCCTTCGATATATAAATTAAAATTTTTATTTTTAGATAGGTTTGTATCTGTAAGTTTAAGAGTATATACAATAGTGGGAGCCCTGTTTTTTTCGGAATGTTGGTAGAGCTCCTATGTTAGTTACCTCAACAAAGATTTATTTTTGGAATTTGAAAATACTTGCAATATTAAATAATAACCGTTCGGAAATTTACGAAAGCACTATTCATAATATTTTTCTATAAATTTGAGTAGATTGATTGGAACATAAATGTGTTGGTAGATAGAGATATATCTTTCAGGTTGAAAAACTTTATACATTTAATATACATTCGAAAATATTGTAATATTTATATTTTTTTATACATCAATATCAAAATGTGAATTCGTATTCAGAATTTTTATGTTGGCCGTCATTTTGTTGTTTTAAGTTATTAATTCGATTAATCTTAAAATCGATATCTGAGGAAACCATTGTTCAGTTAATCTAAATTCATAGGCAGAATTTATATATGTAGGCTGAATATTGAATTATGTATTGGTATAAATCCGATTTCTCTCAAAATCGATATCTGAAGGTATCTTAGTATAATTTTCCAAATTCATTATCAATATTATTGAAGTGGGTGATAGATTTATTTTGATTAGATTCAACGAAATGTAACGGTGTGGGACGGGATAGGATGTAACGAGAAAGGACGGGAGGGAATGCAGTGCGAAAGGATGGGACGGAATAGAGGGGGAAGTGACAAGACTGCTGGGATTGAGCAGAATAGGTCGTGGTAGAAATTAATACAGTATTATAATGATATTCACTACATACTGTGTACAGAAAGTGCAATATGAGACCTACCACCTGATAGGTTGATAACTTGGGGAGAGTTGTGGGAACCCTTTGGTTATAAACAGCAGAAAATAGTCTTTAGCCAACGCTGTATGCTGTGAAAAAGATGGTAAGTCAATGTCCATGAGTGGACGTTTTAATAAATCTCAGCAGACGCGAATGCTCAAAGTACGTATAGTAGTAAGAACGGTGTAAATTAATTACTTTAGTCTATTAGTAACCGTCATTTGAGAAGTAAAAATTTATTCGCATTGCTTGATTTGCATAAAACATATTTAACATTATAAAATAAGCATTTTTTCAAAATTATAATAGACAGTTTTAAATTATAAACCACGTATAACAAAAGAGTTCAAGTCAATTAAACATTCCTTTTATCAACTGTGGAACGTCTACAGACAATTATTTAAATGGGTATTGCCTATTAGTGAGTTAGCATTCTGTGCTTATATGAACTGTAGCATCGGCTGATGTCAGTGTGCGCAATGCGCCGCGCTCGGGATGAGCGGAGTGAGATGACATTTAATACTTAAACATCTAGGTAAAAGAGGCCCTTAACAAGTTTAACTCCCCTTAAGGTAGGCAGCGAATTTGTGCTCGTCCCCTGGCACTGTAAAGGACCATGAGCAGCGGTAGCCGCTTACCATCAGGCGGACCGCTAGCGCATGTGCCTATAAAGGCAATAAAAAAAAAACAAATAAAATGTGATATATGAATAAAACATGTGATGCCGTTTGACCTGACCGTTTGAATTTACGAGTAGTATACAAATGGTTTTTGTGTAGGGTCTGCGCCGTTTTTGCAGTGCATCCGCAGCCCAGTTTTTTTTCTGTAGAGCAACATTGTACAAAAATGTCATCACACTTTTTTCTCAGTACAGTGATCGATATCGCAACCTCTCGTTTCACAGCCGGTGTTTAACCAACCGCGCTACGGTGGCTGTTAATACTGCATACCTACATCCAATGGTTGGGCTTACAGGTAGAGTCCGTAAAAGCATTTTTATGAAACTGGTTTTATTTTTACTGGTGGTAGGTCTCTCATATGTGAGAGGCCGCCTGGATAGGTACCACCGCAATGTCTATTTCTCCCGCCAAACAGCAGTGTAAATGTACTGTTGTGTTTCGGTCATTGTAGCCAGAATAGCTACTGGACATATGGAGACTTAATATCTCTCAGGTTTCAGGATGGCGAGCGCAGTGGAAAGCTAAGCATTGCTTGATAATTCAAGGTGTTGTTTGGTTTTGCTCCTGTTTATGAGCGGTCATATTGCTTATCAACAGTCGAACGGAATGCTAGTCTCGCCATTCATAGCATTAAAAAAAAACACAAATTTTACCTGCATAAATGTGTTGCTCAGCTCGAGATCTAGGATTCCTTATGTACATTTCTTTTCATTTTATTTCTATTATATTTTGGTCAAATACTACCATAGTACGTAGTTTTATCTTCAATACTAACGACACATTTCCTGAAATCAATTCATTTATTATATTATAGCGAAAGTCTTGATAAAATTAATTCAATGCAGAAACTCTCGTCAATTTGCACTTTCAGGCGAAGTTGCCGGTCGTTATTTGCCGTTCATGATAACTAATTAAAAGCCGGCTTATATTATAAAGTAATATAAGTTAGTGGTGGCACGTCGTGCAGTAGTAATGAAAAGTTGTGCCAATAAACGACAGCTTTAATTCCGTATTCGTCACACGCATTAAGTTTTTCTTATTAACCTATCTCATCCGACTGTTGGGCAAAGGCTCTCCCCCCTCTCCCTCCACATTTCGGACTTTAAAGAGATTTCAGGCCACATGGGCTCAAAAGCATACAGTACTGACATTGACGCATTAAGTTATTATTTTATAATTCATCCATCAGCCAAATGAAGTCCACTGCTGAACATAGGCCTCACAATTTCCATGAACACATAGCGATCACATGCTGTAAAGAAAATAAGGCTCTTGGCTTCGTTATACCTATGTCATCAGAACTGCGTGATACCAGGTTTCTAAATTTATTATTTAATACGTACATTCGTAGTATTCTTGAGTACAACGCAGTTCTGTGGGCGCCGCGAGAAAAAAGTACGCAGTTATGTTAGAAAGAGTGCAACGCAAATTCGCCCGGCATTTATACAAAATAGTATATGGATACTACACATTACTGTACCCTTCACTATTTGTATCGGGCATGGTAGGTAGAGATACGTTATACTTGAGACGTCTAATAATAATAAGCCTTTTATTTCCATGACAGTGACATATTACAAGCATATTACAGTTTTATTAACTAAAAAATAAAAAATAAGATTATTTTGTTGACAATGAAAAAAAAAAATAAAGAAATAAAATCTATGACAAACTATGGTTACTTAATATTTAATTGATTAACATATAACTATAGTTACTTAATATTTAATTTATTTACTGTCGTGGCCCCTTTCGGGTATAGGCCTCCTCCAGTTGCCTCCATTTATTTCTGTCTTGCGCGGCTTCTATCCAGTTTTTTCCAGCTATCTTTACAACATCGCCGTTCCAGCGAGCTCTCAGTCTACCTTGTTTTCTTTTTCCTCCAGGACCTGTCCATTTGATTACGCGGTTAGGCCACCTCTCTTTAGAATATCGGGCTATATGCCCGGCCCATTTCCATTTCAGGCGTTGTGTGTGCTGTAATGCATCCAATATTTGTGTTTTTTGTCGGATCTTCGTGCTATTTTGTTTGTCCGAAATCTTTATACCAAGGATTCAGAGTCAGAGGACAAGAATATAGAGATTCAACTCTTCAACGGTGAAGAAATAATAAAGAAAATTAAGGAATTGAAAAAGGAAAAGAGCCCAGGCGCTGACAACATCCCTAACGAAGCGTTAATATTTGGGAGCCACTCACCGTTAAACCCCCTTATTACCTTATTTAATAAAATACTCGAGAAACAGAAAATACCTTCTAAATGGGCAAAGTCACGGATAATCCTAATATATAAAAAGGGAGACCCAGCAGATATAAATAACTACCGACCAATCAGCCTATTGCCAACATTGTATAAACTATTTGCAATGTGTCTGGAAAAAAGGATAGAGCAAACTCTAGAAAAAAGCCAACCAACGGAGCAGGCAGGTTTTCGTCAAGAATATTCAACAGTGGACCAAATACACACACTGGATCAAATAATAGAGAAATATGAAGAATTCCAGAAAGATCTATACCTTGCGTATGTGGACTACGCCAAAGCGTTTGACTCAATCTCACACAAAAGCATATGGAAGCTTTAAAATGTCAAAACCTCCCATATACGTACATCAATATAATAAAAGATATCTAATAATAATAAAAGCACAAGTCAAGTGAAACTAGATAGATTGGGCCCAGAATTTACTATTCGAAGAGGTGTGAAACAAGGAGATCCACTATCACCCCGAATTTTCATAGCTGTTCTCCAAAATATAATGAAAAATTTAGACTGGGATAGAAAAGGCATACTTATTGATGGCAAGTACCTCAGCAACCTAAGATTCGCAGATGATATAGTTCTTTTTAGTAATACATCAAAGCAATTAGAAGTAATGCTTACTGAACTAAGCTCAGCTGGTGAAAACGTCGGCCTACTACTAAATACCTCAAAAACAAAGGTCTCAACCAATGGCAAAAAAATCCCTATCAAAATTAGTCAAACACCAGTAGAGTATGTAGAGAGCTATATATATCTAGGTAAACAAATATCATTCAAAAGCTCAAGACATTTAGACGAACTAGACAGACGAATTAACATGACGTGGAAAAAATATTGGAGCTTTAAAGAAATTCTAAAATCCAAGCTTTCAATAAACCTAAAGAAAAAAGTCATGGATTCGAGCCTACTATCCTGCCTATCATACGGCACTCAAACTTGGATCTTCAATAATACAACCATGTCAAAAAT
Source organism: Hyles lineata (assembly GCA_030180105.1). NCBI lineage: Eukaryota > Metazoa > Arthropoda > Insecta > Lepidoptera > Sphingidae > Hyles > Hyles lineata. The sequence goes on from JARJEE010000001.1 coordinate 21,223,857, forward strand.
ACGCTCTTGTCAGCGGGGTATGGAGAGAAGCATCCTTGGTATAAAGAGACGTCTATTATCAGTAATTATCCATTAACGGATAAAATGTAACCTATGTTTTAATCCAGGGTGTTAGCTATTACTATACCAAATTTCATCAAAATTAGTTGAGCCGTTTTGGCGTGAAAGAGTAATAAACATCCAGACATCCACACATCCATCTATACTCACAAACTTTCACCTTTATAATATCAGTAAGGATTATTATCGTAATATATATTTCGCAATATACTTTGATTCAAAAATATTTGTAATAGAATATGAGTTTCCACAACACTAAGTCTGTCTACCGCACACGTCTCGAAGATATATTAGTTTAGCTTTGAGCTTAATATAGTTAGACGCCGGTGTAGACGCTGTGATGTCTTTCGCGTAGGTGTTAAACTCATTTGAACGCTACAACTACAACGTGATTTGATTTAAATGAATAATATTTGTTTTGTGCGTATCAAATCTCTATATAATTTGTTGTATACTCAGAATACATAAAGATATTACAAAATATTGCTGATAATGGAAATACGAACGGATTTGAATACGTAGCGTGGGATATATGACTCTAAATAATATCAAGTGATTACATACGTATTCGTTTTATTTTTAAATAAGGAAATGCTATAGGATTGCTACTGTGGTAAAATAAATATATACATAATAGAATAGAAAATAACATGAAATCCAATTGAACCAGAAATAGTTGTTTAATGCCGGAACGCTTAAAAATGCAAACTGGAACGTTTACACTGGAAAATAATAAATTCTGCGCCAGGCACTAGCGCCTTGCTTTCCATTTATACGACTAAAGCAATTAATTATTTTCTGTATTTAAAATAACGAGAGTCATTTTCAGGCACCCTCAAGTGAAGTTTGTAGGAACGACATTTACATTATAGACTTGTAAATTTTCGCAGGCAAGTTGGCACTTAGTCCCAGAACCGTTTGGTCGTACGTAAGTGCTAAGAGCGTAATCTACACATGGCAGTGTTTCAGCGATGTTTACAAGCAATGCATATTTGTGTACGTTTATAATTTAAATGAACCCACTCACATTCATTTCGATCTTCCTATATGTAACAATGCAGGATGGATACTAAAAAAATCACGAGCTTATTCGACTCTCCTTAATATGTAGTGTTTCATTTTCTTCCACTTATTGAACTTAATTTCTATGGGAAGGTTATCCGTATAGTTCCCTTTTTCGCCCTTTAAATATTCGTTTCGAATTATTTTTTTATATACCATTATATTTGATAACTCTCTATCTTTTAAGATAGCGCCACAGTCCCGTAGCTCTAGAAATGTTGAGACTTCTGATGAAAATAACGCGACAATTGTTTTGGCAGTCCTCCCTCGATGTTGTCTTTTATTAAACGGACTCTGCTTAAAGAATTTTGAAGTGTCCGTAACATGTGGAATTCTTAAGGGGCGAGTCTAGATGCTAACTAAAATCTCTTAATATTTGCTAAGTGGCTAAAATTGCGCGGAGTCTAGAGTTATCGTGATGAATGATCACACCCTTTCTATTTTTTTAGGCAGTAGAGTTTTAAACTGATGGCACTTTCCGGTGCTAAAAGCCACGTAAAGACTCGAAGTAAACAAAGCTTTCCTTTTTTGAAATGCATCCATTGTAATGTTATTAAGCCAGCCACATATATATTATTAAAAGTTTATGCATACTTTATGCGGAAAAACTATTCCCAGGCCTATTAGAAACAAACAATTGTTAATACTGTTTACAAGAAATTAAATAGAAATAATTGTATGAAAAATATGTAATTACAACTTAGCGGAGCTTGTATTTGACATATTGTAAGATTTTAATTACATCGGAAGCTACCTACTTCATAATATACTGGGTATTGAGGCTCGCACACCCAATTTCCGACCAATATCTTTTTTGACATCTTGTAAGTTTCTGACATTCTCAATTGAGAAGAGATATCAACATATTAAACTTTTAAATAAATAAATACACCCAACTGTCACATACATAGTCTTGGCCTCACACTGAGATCTACATCACACCATCTCTAAAATAATATTATCCGGATTTTGGGTTAATCTAACCGCCGGCAATGCTGATGCCGACGCTCTCAGGGGTAATCCAAACAAATGCGATAGCTGCTGATACTGTGGACGCATTGTAAGAAAATAATCGGTTTGATGCGATGCGTCCGATACGTACAATGCGGAAACGTGAACGCCTGTCTTTATACAATTTTATAGTTTTAACACGAGAAGTGTTTTCTCTGTATACAAAGGCTGATAGTTTACTCTGGGGGTTTTCAGGTCTATCATGGAGAACGATCAATGGACGTTTTCTATTAAGTAAATTGAAGTAATTATTGCCTTAAGTTAAGCCTAGTAAGATATTTTTTATCAGTGAATTGTGTGTGCAAATCTCATGATACTGTACTTACTATATCAGCTATTATACGGCCCACTGCAGGACATAGGCCTCGTCTAAAATCTAGAGTAGTTAGGCCATATAATCCGCCACACTAGCCTAGTGCGGGTTGGTGGACTTTACATACCATAGAAATTCTTACAAATGCGCTATATAGAAATGCATACAGCATTTCTCTCAGGGTGTGATTGACAATCAAAAAACACATAACTGCGAAAAGTCAGAGGAGTGCCCTGAGTTTTGAACCCGCGACCACCGAGAGCATGTTGGCAGGCGGGTCTGTTTACTAACAGGCCACTACGCACTTATATGTCGTGGTGTTAAAAGTAAAGTTTTCCACAGTGAAAAGTACAAAGGGCATCAAAAGTTGAATACTCATATTGACATCTCTTGCAGGAATGGAGAGTGCTCATATTGAGTCGAATAGAGCGAGGACACGTCGATTGCCTGTTCGCAATATCGCCGCTCGCAGAAGACCTACTTTTTATGTTTTTTTTAAATAATATAAGAGCGTTTCATAAGTCTCTGTACATACATGGTTAACTTGGATGCGGCCCAAATTCCGGTGATATATAAGATATGGTAGATGTTAGTTAGATCACGTTCGATTTAACTTGACCCGGTATAACTGGATATAACAAGGAGATTTGTATTTTGTCTCTATTTAATTATATCTTATGAAACTAAACTATTGATTTTGATCAGGTGCCTGCATAAGCGACGATAATCTGGAGATTCGGCAGCGTTCCGCCCAATTGCATAACCGCGGTCATATATCCCACTTTCCTGACTTTGCTGCTCTGCTTTTACATTGTACGAGAATGGCTGACCTGTTTTTTAATTACAAAATACGCATTATTTGTGTGAGGCACGGATAAAGACATAACGATGGCAATTAAAGCCGCAACGTTATTACCCGATGCCAGATGCAGTAGCCGCACTAGCTTCGCTTGTACACGGCGCGCCACCGACTTTGCCATTTTGTAAGTTAGCAAGTTTTGCACTTCATCCACCGGTAGTAAATCTAATGCTTAACACGAAATGTGTGCCTCGCCGAGATGTCCTCTACTTCCGTACTTTGAAATATAAATTTTATTCTGCATAGAGAATTCAGGTAAATGTTATTTCTTGCATATACTGCAAACACTTAAAATTTTATAACAGAAAGTAAATTTTTGGCTCATCTATCTGAGTTATAGAGAACTATATATCTTCATGTGTAATAATTTAACTAAGGCTGAAGTAGAAAACATACGTACATACCTACTTTTATTTATTTAGAGGCATATGTCGTAAAACGATCTTGCGGTTCATCTGATGGTAAGCGATTAATGCCGCTCATAAACGTCCACAATATTTTACGATCGTAGTTGCGTTACCTATATTTGCGAAAAATGATAAAAAAGGCAAATAGAGCTTTTCATTAGAAGAGGGATAGAGGATAAAGTTACGTGCCACAACTTAAGATAAATGAATTTAGAAATTACTCGTATGATGTTTGTGCATAGGTAGGTATATAATATGATGTCGCGTGCTAAAGTTTACCTTTTCGAAAAATATATCCACAGGTGATGCAACAAACTTATATTTTAATAGTAGTGCCGCGCGGAAAGCCTGACTGCAACGTTTCTGGGGCTTCGTTTTCACAACGATTTATCTAGACAGTTATGCTTAGCGTATTCTAATTAGAATAAATGGACACACTTTGTACTGAGTTTTGTACGTTATTAAGCAGATTATTCAATTGGTGCCACAATTCTAAATTCTGGAATATGATAATTAAAAAAGAATATGTAGAAATTGCATTTTGAAAAGTCGTATTTCGTACCATGTATTATGTGTGTTGTATAACATGATCAATGTTTTAATAAATCGTAGGGCATTGCTTCAATAGCAACATAGGTAGAATTTATATTTTAAATAAATATTATATGTAAGTAATCAATATATAAAGTTTAAAGGTTTATAATGTGGTTTTCTGCTACGTAATTGTATATTAAAAATTAAATGTCCATAATTTGGAATTAGTACTGCAAGCCGTTGGACTAAATGTACACGACAAATATTCCCTTTGTCATATTTACAATAATCAAAATTTGCATGCAGCCTGTGTCCACATTTGTAATTCGATGGCTTTGTTTCATTTAGGTTATTAAAGGCTTTCCAATTCATATTTTAATAGGACCTATCTAGGTTTGCATCCCTTTTACGTTCATCCAGATGTATAGTTCACTTTGGAATTAATTAATCTATCTGCGGTATTTATCCTTTCTTGCATATGATTAGATGAGTAAAGGTCGCGGGGGGATGCTTAGGATAGGATGGATTCGATTGGCCTAAACGGACTGTATAGGATTGAACAGGAAGAAACAAAAGCGACGGTATCAGAAAGGAAGTTAGTATGGAGAAAACGATCCTTTTGTGTATTAACCTGCAACTCATGTCATATATTATCTTCTTTAGAGTAGAGTAGAGAGAGTAGTAGTAGAGTAGAGAGTAGAGAGAGATTGGATTGCCAAGAGACATTAATTGTGCTGATTTAGATTTAGAAGGGTCACCTGGTGACGATTTACAAACATTATTTTTAGCGACCGTGTCAAAAACTGTATATTCCCACAATTCTCATTTGTTTTCTGCAAGTCAGGCGCACTGCCTAGAAAGAAAAACCGTAACCTAAATAAAGAAACGTTGATTAAAACTTGTGTATTTTTAAAATACGCTGCTGTTTAAAGCGAAGTACAAGGTTTAATATGTGTATTATTAGATATAAAATATTTGTCGGAGAACTTAAAACAGGTGGTAGGATATAACTTTCAAACACGACGCTGAAACAGATGGTATAGTGTTCTACTTAATTAGGAGATGTTTCGGTTATAGTATCTATATATTAATACGTGATGCAAAAACTTTGGACCCCTTTTTACGAAGATTGCGTGGACGCAGGAGCATAAAATTTGGCACACTTATAGTTTATGTGTAGGAGAAGTGCAGAACGCTAATATTTTTCAATAATAATGCTTATAAAGTACATTAAATCAATAAATAAAACATTACAGGCACTACCATGCATTTCACACACACATACATACACAAGTATTTGTACACGCATACATACTCTGTTGTCAAATTGTTCCTTTTGTTTTTCATTTTGTCCATAGACATAGAGTACTCAGAAAAAAAGTTTTATTTGCCTCATTGAATATAAAAAAAGATTTTAATAATAATGCATAAAAGGTACATTAAATCAATAAATAAAACATTACACCAACCAGCATGCATTTGACACACGCATACACAAGTATTTTTACACGTATACATACTCTATGGTGAAATTGTTTCTTTTGTTTATTAAAGACATAGTTGAATGTCAAACAGAAAAGTTTTATTTGACGAATACTACGTGAAATAGTGAGCGCTTATACAAATTGTGTAGCAGTAAGGTACATTTAAATGTACACGAACTATCATTATATGCATAAAGAAAGTTCTGTAGCAGCAATCTGCAATAACAACATTCAGGTACAAAAAAAATATAATTTGCTATTGCAATATTCAAAGTAATTATTGTAGTTTACGAATTTAGTAATTGCATATACTTCAGGATAAATAAGTGATTTTGAGAGATACGTACATTTAAATGTGCACGAATTATCAGAATTAACAACATCATCATACAGGTATTTCATATAATTGGTTCAAAAAAGAAATGGGCAAATAACAGTCTTGGTCAAATCTGTGGTTATAGTAGTTTAGTTTTCGACAGTAGAACCTTAAGAATGTTTGAATATTATATTTTAATAATGTATATTAAGTGGTCGAATTTCGACCATTGGGCGACCACTAGTATGTATAAGTACTCAGTTTAGACCAAACTGACATCATTACGTCTGTCGGCGAAAGACCGAAACCGTCTAAAACCATAAAACCGCCACTCGGTGGAATCTATGTACATTGTACTGCAATTACCTTCGAATGCATTATACTGACTTTATTAGCGCAATATAAAAAAGGCTAGACTGCTAACAAAATAATGCCGTGTTAATAAAATTGACGTTGATTTATCTTCAAGCGTCGAGTGAAGCGCAATGCCGTTTCAATTGTTTTTAAAGGGAGCGATCGAATTATATCAAAGCAATGATGCACCATACAGGTTACGAAGCGCTCTTTACCGCACGTCTGGCTTATAAATCAGTGAACTAAATTGTAATTAAACTAAATTGTAATTAAAATCAGTGCAATTTTGTTGACGGGTAACCATACTCGTATTACGTAATACACATTTTATTTAAGCTTCTGGTTAATGGGAAATGGAAATTGGATTATCACATTATGACCAAATATAATAAAACATAAAGTTGTTTTACATAATATCCAACATGAATGGCACATAATTACTGAGAGTATTGTGAAAAAATGTGAGTGGAAACTTTTAATTCAGTTGTACGACAATGGGTAGAATTTATAAGAGATTAATTTCAACGGTTTGAATGGGGGACGATTCGGAAATTTGCTGATGCTGCTCTTTTGAATGACGTGCGCCTAAGAGATTTGCGCTCGATATTTAAATAAATTTACTCGTTCGTCATCACTCAGCGAGCTATTTGATTGAAACGTTACATTGTACTATCATTCTTAGCATGGATTTACGCGTGCTAATATTTATTTAATGCGACGTTGGGGCGAATTCGTTTAAATAATAATTAAACTCATCAATATTAATGTTCTCTAGAATTTCTCACGTATGGTCAAAAATACCTCAATCATCTTAGGTTCTTCATGACCATTTAATTCCCTTTTTGTTAACCGATTTTAAAAAAAGGAGGAGGATCTCAATTCGACTGTATGTTTCCTTTTTTGTAGGACCTATGCCTTATATTAATTTAAATATCTATATTTTTGGCACTGGGCGATCCGCCTGCAGTGTGTTACGCATACATTTTGATTTGTTCGCTAGACAAGTCATTAAGCCAATTGATCAACATGCACAAGTACAATGAAATAAATGTTATTTTTTACTTTGGTTATTATTTTATTATTTTTTGGTTTCAAGTGGTTTTTTGTTTTGAAGTCAGTTTTTATTTTTTATTATTTAATTTATAATCTGTAGTAATTTGTGTTTTATTTTATTAATATGTATATCTAAATTTTACATCTTTAAAATATAGCACTAATAAAGATTAATATTGAGAAAATATAATTTAATCGTTTCATTTTAAAATGCTAAAACTATTGCATTTTGTGAGCAAAAGTGTGCAATATCGCACATTTAGCGATGCCGTGGATAGCGCGTGGACATTGAAATACTCGGAATTCCGAGAGCTGCGGTGAGGTAGAGGACACTTTAAAGTTAAAACAGCGGAAAAATATTTACTTCTGATATTATCTTTAATATACTTAAAGAGTAAGCTGCAATGTGTTAAATAGGCAATCTCTTTATACAAAAAGAAAAAAACCGTCGCATTGTTATGGAAAAACCCACACCTGAAGGCATCAAAGCCTTTCATATTCTCTTATGTTTTCGCTCACATTTGTTGTGTTTATTTTTGGTGAGCAACGAGAATGAAAGTTTAATAGTAAAGTTTAGTAAACATGGTAGGGTGTATCGTAGCGTATCTAGTGTGGCAGATCGCTGCAGTCGATCGGCAAAGTGTGCATGCAGCCTTATTGGGGCGCGGGCAAGTGCGCTCCACGCCGGCAGTCACGCGAGAGCCGCTCCGTTCGATCGACTTGCGGAGACTTTTCTCGTGTGTGTTAGCCAAAATTTGGTAAGAAGAGGCCGTGGGGGTGGTGTCGGGCATTCCACCGCGCAAGGTCGTCGCCCGCATCGATCGCCTACGACAAGCTTCGCGCCTGTGCCGCACCGCACACGCCGCGCAACAGGCCCAACCTAACCTCCGCTGTGTATAGCAAAAACATAAGCCAACTCGTTCAGTCTCAACGAGGGTGTCTGAGGGGGCAGACGGCGCCCCCGACCCAAGTTTGCCGGCGAGAGCACGCCGATCGCGCGTCAACTGCTCCACGCACCTTTAACTGTGATATAACAAACACCAATGCAACACGCTAGGTAAAGCACCCCGCGCCGCCGCCCGCCGCGCGCCGCCGACTCTACGCTGCGGAGAACTTGATTATCGCGCCACTTGTAATTATTTGTTTTGCGTCCATGGGTGTGGTACGTGGTGCGGCGACTGTGCGAGCGTGTGTCAGCGAGGGACGGCCGGGGGGGTATACACGTGTTGTATATGTATTACTACGCAACGGCGGGAATGCTCTCCGCTGTCTGCGATGCATCTGATTCTGCGCGTTGCATTTGCCGCGCTAAGTGCGACATTTGTTTGGCGCAGTCTACCGGCGTGCACCACTAGCAACCCTAGTATACGTTCAAATTCTAGCGCGCTCCGTCATTCACCCGCTGTATGTTTGCGGGGAGTGCCGTCTCGCTTTGCGCGGCCCGGTAAATAACACGTTATGACAGATATACCTATAGTGCTATAGTATTTATAAGAGCGGCTGCGATTACTCGCAGACACGTAAATAGTAACATTTCATTCAATGCCGCCGCCGCGTAATACTCTTACCTCCTACGCTACCGGTTCCAATTATTCCCGTGCTAATGGATCGGCTCACATCACTGGCCGTCCGTTTTAACGCGTTGTCCCCTAATGGCATAATTGTGAATAGGCGTGCGCGGACATAGCACTGGCCCCACATCTGAAGGTATTTCACGTTTTGTTCTATATAACGTTAGAATTTTGCAATTATGCTAACAAATTTAGTTTTTGAATAGTAATGTAGAAGTTTCCATTTATTTTATTGAGTTTTTCGGGTCAATGGTTTCACAAAAAATAATTTTCCGTTGATTTATTATATTTTTATTTAAAAATATCTGGATTAAAAAATAATTCATATTCATATTAACGTTATATAAATCAAAATAAGTAATGGCTTCGCGTTTCCGTATTTATAATTAAATAGTGTCGAATTCGGTTAAAGAATGAAATTGTTTGAATGTTTTTAAATTATGTTAGGGTTTTAGATAGAAATTAATTAATTAATATAGCCCGGAAAATAATACATGAATGTTACATTCCTTTTTTAACTAAAGTATTAAAAAAAGAACCCTATTCAAATTTAAATAGAATACGTAATGCCACTTTCTTCTCTAAATTAACAAAATACATCTGCGTTTTACTATTAATTTATTTAAATAAATGGGCTTCTTCAAAGGTACTTAAAATAGAAAAAAGCACCTTTTGCATTTCATATTAATTGCAAGGCATTATAATCAGTAATATACGGAAGAAACTTCGAAATTTTTTAATGAAAAATGTAACTATTATAATATGAAAACATTATTGAATGAAGTGGGACTAGAAAGAACAAATGCAGGACATGTACAGGATTTTTTTGTAAATGTTTGAAAAAAAAAGTAGGTGGTAGGTCTAACATATATGAAAGGCCGCCTGGGTACGAACCACTGCAATTTCTATTTCACCCACCAAATAGCAGTGTAAATGCACTGTTGTGTTCCGGTTTGAAGGACATTGTAGCCATAGCTACTACTGGATATAATGAGATTTGACATCTTATGTTTCAGAATGGCGAGCACAGTGGAATGCCAAGCATTGTTTTGTAATTAAAGGCGTTGTTTGTTTTACTACTGTACACGATTCATATCGCTTACCATCTAATTTAATTTTAATTAAATTAATTTAAAACAAAATAATAATTAAAGAATATACAGGAATACATGAATTAGTGCGTAAATTAGTCATCCTTAAATATTTTAAAGTAAACAAAAGCAAGATCTGACAAGTGACTACTGATAAAATTGGGCAACTTGTCTTCATTATAATTTCAGAGAATAAAAATAAAATTATTCGTTTAAAACTTAACTAGAAACATTTTTTTAATTGCAATGAATGGCGAGACGAGCATGCCGTCCAGCTGATGTTAATCGATACGACTAATCATAAACAGTATCAAAATCAAACGACATCTTGAATTATAAAGCAATGCTTGGCATTCCACTGCGCTCGCCATCCTGAGACACATGATGTTAAGTCTCAATATGCCCAGTGGTTACTCTCGCTACAATGTCCTTTAAACCGAAACACAACAGTGCATTTACACTGCTATTTGGCGGGAGAAGTATTCTTTGATGATAACAGTATATTAAATAAAAAAATGGTATCACAGAGTATACGTCTACATTTACTTAAAAATCATACAATGAATATTAATGGTATAAATAATAACATCCATTAATTATGCGTCATAGCCTAGACGAGACGTAATCTTGACGTCAATTACTCAATGGCTGAAATGTATATATTCTATTTTGATGAAGAATCTTTACTACTAATTAAATTTTGCAGAAATATAATCTTTCCTTTGTTGTTAACGTTCAAATAATTTTGCGAGTCAATCGACCTCAGTTACAACTAGAGGAAAGCTTCGATAAAACTTAATGAATCAAAACATTAATAGCAGAATATATTTAAGAAATAAAGCAGAGCAAGAGCAATTAAACGACGACTGGATTCGTGTCATAGCTTTTTAAATAAACGCCCCGGACGTTTACAAAAACACAGCGTAATTAGGGCTGCGCCAATTGAAACTTTTGAAGTAAAAAATAGATATGTACACGTTGGACACGTGTTACATATACAGTATGTACATAAATCCACGAATACGCCACTAGATACAATATACTTGCATTTAAGTATTCAAAAATCTTTAATTCAAAAACTAAGGATAGGCTCTTCGGTACATTTAGAAATGGCGCTAAATAAGTATTAAATTAACTCAATTTAGTAGATTTCGTCTAATAGGTGATAACATTTTTTATCTTTATTTTTATTTAACCTTCCGTCATAATACAAGCAAGCGTTTTCGAAACCGTTGCAAGCGATTAATTATTTCAGTTCCACTAGAAATGTACTGGAGCGCGTGCACCACTTACGTCGGTACACTTTACGCGATTTCCGCCCATCCATATAATTTATGTCAATCAATAAAATATTAAAGCCATAGAAAACTATTAAATTAACCAAAACCCCCGGGTTATATAATCTAGCGTAAATTTTAAATTATATGTGCCAACGTGTCCGGTATATATAATTAGTTTTGATAAGATACATTTATAATTGTATTTAAGATTTTGGGATCGTTTATATTATGTCGCTGCCTGGCAATGTTATATATGTGCACTAAATAAAACTATTTACGAAACTAGCAATCGGATAGCATATTCACAAAATCACAAAAATAATTGTTTGCATGTATTCAAATTGATATAGGGATAAAAAAATGGCAACAATAATTCGTCAGTTCACAAATTGCACATATAGTGTTTGTCAGACACCGACAACATAAACATAAGTTTTAGATTTACATCATTAACGTGTAAGTATATTGAAATGTTACGGCTCAGAGAAAATGTAATGCCTCAAAAGCTTCCATTATATTTATTTTTATTTAACTTTACTTACGCATTCAAACAGCCTTTGAAATTTCATTCTGCTATTTTCCTTATAAGCCTTAAGAGGCTATCAAAGTAATAATATTCGTAATGTAATTATATTTCTTATTTGAATGTCGTCTGAACCGTCCGTTTATTTATATAACTTAACCATTCGCCTCGCTCTCTTTTTATTTATTTTTTGTTATTGCAATATCAAACTTTACCCTGTTAAATTTTATGCCGCGCTTTTTATTTTAATCCTGTTCCGGATTCATTGCAGACCGCTTGGCTTTGCTGTACGAATAATGAATGGCATTCGTTATTCAGATTGAAACCAATTTGCTTTACAAGTTTTTAACTGAGGATCGAAAAAGATATTGTATACTACCAATAAAATAATAAGATTAATCTGATTGTAGTTTACATTAGATGCTAGATAGCTTTTAGTTATGCATTATAATTAATAAATATAATGTATTTAAGGATAATATTAAACTATAGTAATTAGGTATAGCTTGCATATTGCTATTTACTAGTTAGCAGAAAAAAATGAGTTCTTATTATTCTCCGCTCCCGGTGTTAATAATAGCCGATATAGCCCAGTGTTGCCAGTTTCCGCTTCAATAAAATAATATTTTAGCGTTTAAAAATAGAAAAATATATAAATGTAAGCATTTTTTTAACACAGCATTATATAATATAATACATTTTATGTTTTCATTTACGGTCTGTATTACAGTGGGCAACTTAATAGTACACTACTAATAGAAACAAAGTAGGTCAGTCTGCATTTAATGTAGGGAAAATAAATGGGGTAAGCTAGAATGTACCATAATATTCGAAAATTGTTATTCCAACGAAGCTCAATTTTCATTTTTGCATGAAATATTTGCTTTAATGAAGTAACGAAATACTAATAGAGTAAAATATGTGAATTTTGAATTTCGAAACGATGTTTTAAAAAATGGAGCATTAAAAAATAGTATGGCTAAAGATTATTTTATTTCAGCATATTCAAGCTAGTGTGCTAATAGTAGGAAATAAAATGATTCATTATATAAGGTTTTCAATCATTTACCACATTGATCTTGTGGTAGAATATTAGCAGCAAAAAATAACGCTCTAGCCACGGTATATAATATAGGTTTCAACATATAACGGTAAACTAACCTAATGTAATTATTTTACTGGAGCTCGTTCGGTGACTTATGAGCCGAGGGCCAACAATTTTTACACCCTATTCCTTTGTTTCCCTTTCAAATATTGTGAACGCACCTAGTGTTTTGAATGCCTGTGGGCAGTGATGTTTACTTCTCGTCAGGTCAGTTGCTCGTTTGTTCGATAGAACTAAAAAATAGCTTTATAAAAAAGTGTGAGACCTGACTTTCTGCATCCGATTGTCAGGTGCAGCAATTTTCCTTTTAACTTTCGAAGAGTGTAGTTAGCCCCAGCTTTCCTCTGATATGTTAATGAGCTCGTGATAATGGGCTCTTTTATGGAGCGGAAATGTTGGCGACAGGAGCGTCTCTTTTAGTAACCGTTACGAAATGTACCCGGGAGAGGAGACTTATATGGCATTAATGTACACAGCGGTATATAATATCTACAACATTTAATTACTTTATACCCAAGAGTTTGCAATCACATTGTAGTGGTAAAGAAGCCACCTTTAGTTTGATCAACAAATCGAGACAATTGTTCATTTAGAATTATTATTTTCTATTTAAATTTTATGTAATTTATTGGTATATTTATATCTACTGTTTGTGGGGAGGTATGTAATATTATAATTATTTACATGTTTATTACATTTTGATATACTTATTACTTAAGTTAAGTTATATGATTGTACGGTATAAATGTAATACAAGGCATTACTCTATATAAGCTAACACCGCTCTGGAAGTTACTTGCGTTGACTCCTGAAAACCAGCGTTGTGTTGTGGTTCGGGTCGTAGCACAGCATCTGTGCTATAAAGTCTTATATTTGTGCTAGGCCAGGAAACTTTTTAATTTTAATTGTGTGTGCGTGTTTTTTTTAATTTTCTCACACTGTTGTTATGTTGCATGCTAATTTTCACGCTTACTTCTATAGCAATTTGATTAAGTTTTCTTTATCTATTTCTTCTTTCTCTACTTAATACCCTTTTTCTCTTGGATCTTGGCATGGCGGGGCTGATAAGTATCTCAAAGTACCCTCGGGAAACTATCAGATTCTTTTCAGCCTCACTACTCTTGACACAAGCAACCAGCCTCACTGACGAGTCGATACGTTATGTGTAACACTTGGTATTTTTTATTAATCTTTTGCGAATTTAAAGTATTAGGTTCCATTTTTAAAAGTAAACAATACTTTGATTCGCTCTAACTAATTATATGTGTGGATAAAACTCTCTCTCCTCTCTCCTCCAAAACTCACATATAGTACATATTATTTGCACAACGACTAGTTTATGGGTCAGGTAAGGAATTGTGAAATGTCTGTGAATAACTTACTTATTTTAGCACTAAAAATTACCTATTATATTTAATATTTAAGGTATCTCATAACCGACAAGTATAGATATAGTAAGATCATAAATATAGCATTATTTTTATGGGTGACTTCATATTAGAGTGTAGAAAATGTATGAATGCTGATCTAGAATAAGCTATAACCGCTTGCGCTTGTTAGATTACTGAAACAATATATTAAACTTTCATAAACCACAATATAACAAAATTCCCAACACATTGTGCACTATTTTGTCGAAATTTAGTGACAATGAACTCTGTTAAAAAGAATGGGTATTAGGTGATTTAGGTAGGACTACGTATACTTACTAAGGGCATTACTAAGGGTCTCTATTTTATTGCCCACCAGTTGGCAACGCAATATTGATGTTGTCAAATGTAATACGAAAACAAAGAGGTTATCAGTTTTCCCATGGAAAAAGCACAATGGTTTTTGGCTACATATTTCACTTTAAATAGATTCTCTTCGTGTCATTCACTTTAGTCTTACTTTAACTTATTAACGGGTATATAAATAATTATTATATATGTCTTGCATTATTGGATATGGGGCAGAGTAAATATGATTTTAAAAATGATTCAGCGTATTTACATGTACTATCAAGTTATTGTTTAATATTAAAATAAACTGACGCTAACTGGTGGTTTAAAATACAATAGAAACCCTCATCAGTATTTTTGCCAAATTGTAAAAAAGATTGTTGATTACTAACATTGTATTGTAATAAATTACATAAATTTACTTCGAGTATTATTTTTAACCCATTTTTATTTGCATTATATTACTAAACAAGGATATTTATATTTACATAACAGTTCAACGATTTATTAAAAAAGTACATACATTAGGTCTAGAAATGCGAAACCTACAATTTTTGGAAATTATACTTGAACTGTACACACAAAGGGCCCATGTGTATACACGTATGAAGGACACCTTGTTTGCTTACATATAAAGTTTCAGATAAGGTATTTTACGGGCTAAAACACAAGGCAGTAACTCAATTGGTTTAGGAATGTAATTCGCCACAGACCATACCACTCATTTCCTTCACAGTATCAAATTATTTGTCAGGCATGACACTGAGATCCAGAAATCTTTTAGAGGCATGCTAGAATAGAGTACACAATATAGTTACAAAAATATATATGGTCATCGTAGACACATTTATAATTTACGTTGTTAATAATAAATATTTATATATTTCACAGACGAACATATTATAATTTGTTACTGATACACAAAATAGCATTGGAAAGACACCACCAGTCGTGTATATCTCACACTGTAAAAGTATTCGGGTTTCTAATTGAAGGTAGAAGGAGAGAATATAAAAACATTGCACTACTGCACGACATTCAAGATTTTATACATTGAATTATTTCAACAAGCATAAGTGATAAATCCTCAACAATATTCACATTCAACAGGATAGGAACACGTAACATAATCATAACGTTTATCCGCTACGAAGGCTTTCTAGTAGAGTACTAATTACTAATAGGAATAGTAATGCAATTAAAAGCACAAATAATAAAGTATAATGCACGGTTTTTATGTTTTTTGTCTGAACATGTAATGTTTTAACAAATAATGACATTCTAAATCAGCTCAGCGAGTTGCGTGCTGTCCCACTGAAGCACGGTGGCGCCGACATGAACATTAATATTTTAATTTGGTATAATGCTGTGCGACATTTCACGCTGATGTGCTTTATTCAAATGTTATACATAATTTGCATAAAAACAAGACACTTTTCATAACATTAATTTTAATAACGATATATACATCAATACTCTCTCGAACTACTCATACATACATATAATGGGATTGTAGACGTAGTAAAAAGCTGGAAGCACATGCTCAATAAATAGAGTTTTTAATTCACTACGTGTTAAGTGATCACGTTTCCCTAATTTAATAAAAAGTAATGAATGTAATAGAACCCAACATCGAATATCGACCGGAAAATGGAGAGCGCAGTGTTGAACGTAGCGCTACGACACGACGCGACGGCCGAATAAAATTGAGTTATCGAAGCCGGCCCAGCCTTTTACCACGTAACACAATCCTTAATAACATTAAAACATCACTTGCACTTAGCCCAATGTAATAAATCAACTGAATAATGACTTCTTACCATAACACGAGAAAAATGTCGCAAGCAGTCGATGCAATATTGCATTTTGATTGAATGGCGGCAGTGTTGTCAGAGCGAAAATTAATGGTCTGCCGAGTATTGATTTGGTCTTGTGACGGGGGAAAATCGGGCTTGATAAACTTTCTAAGTTAAATAATGGTCTGCAATAGACTTTTAAAAGTGGTTTGGATCATCTTAATATTTTAATGGCTCGAAAGTACGAGTATCAATGCGTAAGAAATAAATTCACTTATTTTTATATCACAGCATCATTTCAAAATTTGTATATGCTGTCTCATATAAAGAGCATATGAAGTCCTTGCGGAATTAAAAGGCATAAATTATAATACTGTTTATTCCAAATTAATCGAAAGTGTTGCCATGCTTTGAAACACTGTAATGGCAAGAAACACGGTAATCGAAATGTGCTTTGAATATTCATTCGCGCAAAATTCAAACCACTTTTAATTTTCTTTGCGGTTTATTTTTGTTTACACACCGGGAACGGGGGAAAACCGATACTTTCACAGTAGTCTAAACTCCAAGTTTAATTAAAAAGTTGTTTTATACTGAATAGGTATGACATTAATATTTATATAAACATACATATTATATTCTACACAATATAGTTTCATAACTTTCCAATTAACACAACCGCAAATTAGAAAACTGCCTCGTTTTAAAATTCATATTTCCTTAGTTGGATTAATTATAGCATAGCGGAGCAGGTTTGTCACTCGTAGTTTGATACCCTACTTAAGCCGCCATTAATTATGCAAGCACTGGGCTATCATTGTGAGGTCGCGCATGCGATTTTGTCACCATTGTTAGAATGTTGACGCTAAAACGGAGGAATTGTTGCAAAATATTTAACCCCATCTAGCTTTTTTCATGTTTTCAATTAACGCCATCTAACGGTACTTAAAGCAACTAGCTCTATAGCTCGGCTGCCTGCAGTGTTGTGTTGCACTTAGTAGTTCCGGTAACTTCCGGGGTGGTGCACTTAGTAGATTCGAGCCATAATATTAAATGTAAGGTTTTAATATTAAATATTTGTTTGCATTTTTATGTAAATAAAATGAATATATTAAAATTATTTATGGTTAGATGCAATGATTTGGATGCGAGCTCATGTGTGTATAGATTGAAAAATTTAGTTCGCTTCTGCGCAAAGAGGTTGAATGAAAGCTGTCAAAAGCTTACGGAAATATGGCTCAGGCTAGGACCTTCGTCTATGTTTATCCTTGATGCATTTTTATTACTTTCATATCTTTGTTTGTTTATTATGGAGAAGTGGTTTTCTCCCGAAAGTTACAGTGGTTCTTAGCCATCATAGTACACATACAAACTTGCAGTTCGCTAGTTGAGTGTCAAGTTGCATAGAGTTTATTGTCTCCACCTAGCTGAGACTAGTGCTTAGTCAAATGAGAAATAAGTTACATACACATATATTATCTTAATTTAACCTCATCGTTAATTGTCACGTAGATTAATTCCTAGAATTGATTTGCGTGTATAAGCAATAGATAGAACACAGTTCACCATATTCAAAAATCATAACCTCAGCTATCTATCTTGAAGAGCCATGTTATTACATACCTTAAATTATTAAAACGAGATCATATTACGAACTGTCGTACTCAATGATATTTAGTGTCAATTAAATCATTACTTAGTATAGATTTTACGAAGAGAACCTACACTAAGTAACTATTTCATTGTCATTAAACGTCTCGGAATACGGCCGTATGAGCCCTTTACATAAATAACATCACATAGCTTAAATGATACCAACAAATTAATAAATCACTAATATTATAAAGCTGAAGAGCTTCTTTTTTTTATGTTATAGGGGGTAAACGAGCACGCGGTTCACCTGATGGTAAGTGAACACCGCTACCCATGGACATCTGCAACACCAAAGGGCATGGAGATGCGAAGAAGATGAAATGATGATGCGAATGAAGAGCTTGTTTGTTTTTGTTTGTTTGAACGCGCTAATCTCAGTAACCGCCGCGCTGGCCCGATTTGCAAAATTCTTTCAGTGTTGGATAGTACAATTATTATCGAGGAATATGATATCGCTATGATCTATAGGAAGGAAGCAGTAGTGACATTTCTAGCAAATACGAGGAAATTTTATTCATGATCCGATTGGTCGATATTCTTAATGGATAGTCGAAATTGAACACTTTGACCGCGATTTTAAAACGTGTATCTGCCCCCGAGCCCGACCGCTAGTAAATCATAAAACATGGGAAATGTTATTATATGATACATACTTTAAGCTACAATTTAATTAAAAAATGTTTCTTATTCTTCTAGTTTTGGCAGTTCAGCTGCCAATTATAGAATTAAAATGTTGCTTTGTTTAAAATAATCTAATATTCTCACTAATATTGTTATCGCCATTGAAATATACAGGGCGCCCCACGGGGATGCCAAATGCAGGGAAAGTGTCTTGAATATTGAAGATCGACAATTTAAGTGAAAGAAGAGATCAATTAGATAAAAAAAATAACTGCTTTTATTGATTTTTGAAAAATCGCATGTCTGAAGCGGAAATCTAAAGCTCTGCCAGTGGTTACTAAATTGCTCGCACACATAATATGGACATAACGACATTAATAGACCTATTAATAAACACAATATTTTATGTTTGTTCATAATTAATACAAAAATAATAATGTACGCTTTTTTTAGAGACGCTATTGTACACTACAGTTTGATTTATTATTTTAGTTAAAACTATGGATTTGCCACCCAAACACGACGATAGCTGTGACTTTAGTCACTAAAATTACCACCGGCTTCGTTTTCGGTTGCAGACTTGTTATAAAAAAAAATCTTTACTGGTGGTACCCATCTGGGTAGGTATCACCGCTATGTTTCTCCCGTTAAACAACAGTGTAAATGCATTGTTGTGTTTCGGATTGAAGGATATTGTAGCCAGAGTAACTACTGGACATATTGAGACTTAACATCTTGTGGCTCAGGATGGCGAGCGCAGTGGAGTGCCAAGCATTGCTTTGTAATTCAAGGTGTTGTTTGGTTTTGCTACTGTTTATAAGCGGTCGTATCGCTTACCATCAGGCGAACGGCATGCTCGTCTCGCCGTTCATTGCAAAATAAAAAAATATGTAATGAATTAAGGATGAAATTTCCTGGTTGGTTTTGAACTAATTCTTCTTAATTATGAAAAATATTTTTAATCTCTCGTTTCTATCGCCCAGATTCAACGTGAAACTCTTCCAACCAAGTTGAAAACTAATTAAATTTCTGAAGTATTAAATGAAACTCTGCGCTTAGCATTTGAAAGGAATCGAAAAAGTTGAAAATCCATCGGTAACAAATCAGAGCAGTGGGTGGGTTTGCCAACACTTTAGAACCACGCGTTTGAATGGCTTCCATGGTTACATTGGATGTATGAGTGCGGGCGTGGTTACTTATGCAGCAAAAGAATGCTGCCGATTAGAATTTTCTCTCTAATAGCAGTGTAACAATATGCTCCGTCAAAACAATTCGAAATGGATAATCCCATTCTACCGCTATACGTCTAACGTTGTTTTACGAGGATAAAGATCTTGTTTCAAACGCGGTGTCGCGTGTTAACAGAGGCTTAGCCACTTGCCCTGTTTCAAATCAATGTACGGGCATTATTACTCGACACTAGTAATGATTCGGTATATAAATCTACACGAGGTCAACGATAATACAGGGTATATCAAGACTGCTACCGAAAATGAAGCCGGATGGTAGTTGTAGTGACTAT
The DNA here is from genome assembly GCA_030180105.1 of Hyles lineata. Lineage (NCBI taxonomy): Eukaryota > Metazoa > Arthropoda > Insecta > Lepidoptera > Sphingidae > Hyles > Hyles lineata. The sequence goes on from JARJEE010000001.1 coordinate 21,244,193, forward strand.
AGACACGATGCAACTAAAAATGACCCTCGGGGAAGCGACATTTAACTATGTGATATTTTAAATATCGTCGTGTTTAAAATAAATGTGTGTTTTAAATAGTGCGCCACGAAGGCTGTCAAATTGGGATGTTCATAATTAATTTAAGTAATGCATAATTTTAGTTTGCATTGTGTCTGACGTCACCAAAATTTCCTCCAGGTTTCATTTTCGGTAACAGTCTTGCTATACCCATTATAGATTGTGGTTTATTGTTTTTTGTCTCTTAACGCATTAGAAACCGTGGAACCTCTACACTTTCCAACTTTTCTCATCGATCTAAGAAGCTACTTATAACTAGTGTAGGAGAAAACCATTTAGCTGCCAGTTCCCCTATCTTTTGATTGTTAATTTTCGTACCAAAGTTGGTTTAATAGCTCTTTACTGAACTTGATTGGACGAACTTTAGGTGCCTTTGAGGACAACATTTCCATTTATGAACTTTGTGCAGGTAGATAAAAATAATCAGCTTACTTATTATAGGTGTAATTTTCCGCAAACATTAATATGACTTGTTTCTATTACAATAACAAAATCTTGAAATCAGAACAAAAGTAGTCTGGAAAAATACCTTTTACTCAACTTGACTTATTATTTTTATGATCTATTAATAGATTAATAGATTTTAATGTGACTGTAACGGTAATATAAAAATAAAACATTAAAACTGAACATTTGCTTTCCAAGAACTGGAAACGAAATGCTAAACACATTTAATGACACGTGAATGTTGCTTGCTGATTAGATAAGACATATTATTTATAAAGTTCTTCGTGAGGGGATCCCAGATTTTATCATGTAATCATGATCTGAAATCTTACATATTAATTACTCCATAAACCAACATATACAATCAGCATAAAAATATTTTTTTTATATTTTTGAAAACTCTGTATGTCACGGAAAACTGTATTATATAACAAAAAATAAAACATTCTCAACTCATGTTTTGTAACCATGCGTTAGAGCTTGAGCAGTTTCTCCTCAGTTTATCTTCATAAAGTCGCGCTCTACGCCGTGAAACACAAAGTTTTGCGAAAGATAAATGTAATTTATTCGGAGCAGGGGAATTAAAACTCCGCCACATATCGCTCTCGCTTCATACTGTGTCGGCAAATAGAACAAGTTTAAACCTTCTTAAAGTTTCTTGGTTGCATGCTTTTTGCGAGCATAATACGTGTTATGTTATTTTCATTCTATTATTTATGCTTTATATACAATACTAGCGGCCCGACCCAGCTTCGCCTGGGTGCATATATTTTTTGATTCCACTCCACACCAAATACATGTTGTTTTTCGTATAAACTCTTTTTTTTTTTACTGTCCCGCCCTCACACCCACCACTGCAACTCCTGTAAGCCAGGATCAACAGTGGCACGCAATGTAATGACACCGAGCATTGAAGCTCGGCGAGTCTCCGGGAATGTCTAATTTGTCTTTAACCCGCAACGAAATCAATCAGAAAGTTAAATTAATAGGAGTTGGAAATAAATTATTGTCCACTTCCCTCCGTGCATAGCGGGTGACAAAACAATGAAATAAAGAGGTAAATAACCTCGCAAAAAGACTTTTACAGCCGGAGAAGCCAGCTGTAAAGCACCACGGATCAAATTATTATTACATTTAAATGGGACCTATTATGTGAACTGTTATGCTTGATTCCAGTAATAGGTATGGCAAAAACGCCGGAAAGCACGGAAGTTCTTTCTAGTCTCTACAAGGTCCATGTAGTATACAACTCCAGATGATATTTGCATACTATCTAGCATGGTTTTACGCTCATTATGCCAAAGACTACACTCCCAAAGTATATGATGCGCGGACTGCTCATACTCGCAGTTAGCTGTTGAACATGGGCACGCAGGCGATTCCACAAGCTTAAAAGAGTATAGTTTAGACTTAAAGTTACCATGGCCCGTGAGGAACTGTGATACGCAATAATCGACATCTAGCCAAGTCTTCGTCAAACGATCACGCACGCAAGGAAAATATTGGTATAAATGCCGTCCCTTCAAAGATACCTCCCATCTATTTTGCCATTCATCTAATAATTATAAACTCTTGTATGCCTAAACTTGACGTAGCTATCCTACTGTCCGGCTCAATCCCGTCTCATCCGCCTGTTCAGTCTCTTCCCAATCCGTCCCGTCCCTTCTCTTTATTATCCATCCCGTTTTATAACATGCATTTAAATTTCGTCCTAACAAATCTGTGATCTATCCCAGCCCTCTCCCGTACCTTCGATTCTATTTTACTTTATGTCCCTTCTCTCCACAAACATCCATATATATCTTATACAACGGGCCGTGCAGCAGAAATCGTAATATTTTAATTTCACCACAACTTCAAAACCAAACGTCCAATTTTAATCATTCAAAGACCAAATATTATCAACATAAACTGTACTTATTGATGAAATAATTTATTTTGATAAGGATTAATAGCATGAGTAAAATAAACGCGTTTAAATGAAGTCCAAAAAAAATTCAAGATTTTTAAATAAAAATGTGGTTGTTGTGCCTCACTCGACATAGATAGGTATAGTGTGTCAGGGACTTTTTTGTAGATATTTATAAGATCTACAATTAATTATAACATTTTATGGTTCTATCTTTTGTAGTTTAGGCAGCGTACGCAAAATAAGTAACTTCTTTGGTGGATTTTTTTCAATTTGTGTCCGAAAAATCCAAATATCTTACGGAACCCTATTTTTTTCCAAAATAAAATATAGTCTATGTTACTCGTGGATAATGTAGCTTTCGAATGGTGAAAGAATTTTTAAAATCGGTCCAGTAGTTTTTGAGCCTATTCATTACAACCAAACAAACAAACAAAGTTTTCCTCTTTATAATATTAGTGTAGATATAAAGGCGGACTTAATGCCTGAGGTATGCTTTGCCAGTCGATGGGTGGTACAGAGAGAGCGAAATAGACCCATTAACTAAATAATAATTTACATGTAGGTACATTTTATTTCGGTTTATTTATTAATTCATGCAAGTTTTCTTATTAACACACATTTTAATTGTGTTATGAAAACAAATGCTAAATATCATTTCAAATTTTATTGCTTTCATAAAGCATGAAACGTTTTAGATATTACGTAACTTTTTTACGCTCGGCACAAGTACAATAAACTAAGATTATCTACCCGTTTTCCTTATTCATTCGTCTAGGCTTTCAAGTTAAATTTTCTACACTTTACAGAAATTCAAAAAGCGACTTAGTTCTTCATTCATGATGAGCAGGGCTAAAGAATGGAATGCATTACCGCACCCTGTGTTTCCAGTTCGCTATAACTAGGTCTCTCCAAGGCAAGAGTGAAAAACCTCTTCTTAGGCAGGCTAGTAGTAGGCACCTTTGTTCATTATATATTAATCTTGAAACAGTTGTAATAATGGCAAAATACCTTGCTTAAACTTAATAAAATCATGATAAGCTTAAGCAGATCTCATATTGAATATTATCCGTTTTGATGCCATTTTGAACAGAATTCTTTCCGAGTTCTAATCACATAACATCCGTGATAGTGTTATAACTTATACATTAAGAAAATACCTCGCACGCATGGCCATGAAATTAGGTAATACCCTTGTATGTATTAATTAATTATTGTTTAATGTTCTTTAAATTTGGTATTTTTCTAGTTATGCTTTTCTAGCTCATATTGTTTTAAGGCTATTGGTCTAAGAGCCCGTGAACCCCAGACCTTCGTTATTTTATAAAAGCTGAAAGTTTGTCAGCGCATGCTCCCAACACAGGTTAGAACGATGTACCATTATGAAGTTTGGGTTGCCCTGGCTTTGGCAGGTAGACGGTACTAAAGGTGTGTAAAATACCGATCTACTTTCGTCAAATAATAAAGTGCGAATTTTTGGTATTCTCTTCAGAATATTATTATAAATCACATTAATTGCCAGACACTTAACATCCTGGCAACCCCTTGCCAGACACCCTTACTGTTCATGAAATTATAATTTTACTTACGTTATAGCTATATACGTATAAAAGCTGATTTTTATATATAATACTTAAGTAATAAGTAAATGATGTTTCCTCATTAGCCAGGCATTTTTGGTACTTCCAACCTCTTGCCAGACAAGCATGTAGTAGGAGAGAGCGCGAGGCAGTATATACATGGGTGGGTGCGAGTGAGATGCGCTTGTGTTGTTTAGTATTTAATACATGCTTACATGAAATAAAACTATAATATATGTTATATTTAAGTATTATTAATGTAATATTAATTATTAATTATAACAATAATATTATTTATATTATTACGTGCGTGGTGTCGTGTTGGTAAACTGACCAGACGCGGCTGCCAACAAATTCACGGTGGTCGCGGGTTCGAATCCCAGGGAACATCTCTGACTTTTCGGAGTCATGTGTGTATTGATAGTCAATAAGCACGCATTATAACGGTGAAGGAAAACATCATGAGAAAACCTGCATCCCATAGCATTTTCTATGGTATGTAAAGTCTGCCAACCCGCACTAGGCCAGCGTGGTGGACTATATGGCCAAACCACTCTCAATCGTATTCTCGATTGTAGAGGAGGCCCTGCAGTGGGACGTAGATGGGCTGATACAGATACAAATATTATTACTTACGTAATAAACATAGGAAACATCATCTAATTATTACCCAAGAATAGGCATGACAAATTATTTTAAAATCATGTTCTATAATATGGATACCCATTTATTATATACGAAATAAACTATATTTTAACAAAAGTTTAACACAGTTTTAAGCCATTTTTCTAATCATCTTCCAATAGTACACAGAAAAAGCTAGTAAGTGTCATGGCGTCCGTTATAACGTCACCACTAGGTAAACATGTCGTTGTGTCTATGCGCAGCGACGAAAGTGAACGAAACAAAACATATATTGTTTGATAAAAATGAATTTTAAAGTCTATAAGTGGTTTCGGAAAAGTTCACATTCCACATTTCTAAAGAAATTGGTAATGTTTACGGCAGGTTTACATAGGCGTGACATCATGCGTCGTGACTAGCGTTTCTGTCAAAATGGCCGATTGCTATATTTTGTACTTTTATTTTATTGAAAATCTTGTTAATCTCCAATTCTGGATTAAAACTAAAATATCGTTTTAAACCCTTCTAATATGTATTTTCCCCTTACATCATAAAATATTTGATATTTTGATACTGTCGTCACGCCCATTATATATAAAAACCAGCTTTTACACTATTACGTAAGTAATAATATAATTAATATTATCCTTATCATTAACTAGCTGATCCGGCCACGCTTCGCTTTGCCTTGGTTATCATAGAATTCATATTATATTTAATTAATTAGCATAATAATTAATGCCTACACTTGCCGTAGCTATCCTACTGTCCTGCTAAATCCCGTCTTAACCCGTCTGTTCAGTCACTTCTCGATCCGTTCCGTCCTTTCTCTTCATTATCCATTCCGTCTTATACCGTGCAATTCGTCCTATCAAATCTGCCAGCTATCCCAGTTCTCTCCCGTACCTCCCACTCTATTATATCCCGTCTCTCCATATCCAAATAGTATGCCTTATGATTTTTTGTCATTAAAAACTTTAGTGCTTCTGATTATCCATGCAATATTTCATCCCTTATTTCATACCCACAATGCTGCTTTTCCAAAAACGTTGCAAGCAATGTTTAGGTAAAATATAACCTATCTCACTCAGAGACGATATATAACATTAATTTCTATCAGTGAATTATAGCGAAGGAAAGGCTACTGTAAAAAAATCGTGAATAAAGTGATATTCGAACTTGAAAAGAAGTTAATATTATAACTTTTTACGTGTGCAAATTATTTATTTAATTGTCTCTATTGATGTAGCTTGATATATTCTCCTTAGTTCACACAAAATACATTTCTGAGCGCATTATTTGACAACCAATTTAAAACGTCAATCCCTTTTTTTGACATTAATTTCCATCTTTAAAATCTAAAATACGCCATTAATCGAATATTGTGGATATATGTTGTCGATTCGAAACCTTTATTTAATTACGTTTTTTAATTTGAGGGAAGAGTTTACCGTATCGACGGGATGAACATGAAATGTTTGACAATTACGAACCCATGAACATTTTGTATGAGAAAATGTTAATAAGCTAATAGACACTCGAGAAACCGGGAACGTGATAAAAAGTATCCTATGTCCTTCTCCTGGTTCTAAGCTACCTCCCCACCAATTTTCAGCCAAGTCAGTTCAGCCATTCTTGAGTTATAAGTGGAGTAACTAACATGACTTTCTTTTATATATATAGATAATGAATATTTAATTAATAATACTTGAAGATAGCATATATTATTGTTTTATTTGATGTAAGCATGTATTAAATACTAAACAACCCAAGCGCATCTCACTCGCACTCACCCATGTATATACTGCCTCGCGCTCGCTCCTACTACATGCTTGTCTGGCAAGAGGTTGGAAGTACCAAAAATGCCTGGCTAATGAGGAAACATCATTTACTTATTACTTAAGTATTATATATAAAAATCAGCTTTTATACGTATATAGCTATAACGTAAGTAAAATTATAATTTCATGAACAGTAAGGGTGTCTGGCAAGGGGTTGCCAGGATGTTAAGTGTTTGGCAATGAATAATGTGATTTATAATAATATTCTGAAGATAATACCAAAAATTCGCCCATTATTATTTGACGAAAGTAGATCGGTATTTCACACACCTTTAGTACCCTTTACCTGCCAAAGCCAGGGTCACCCAAACTTCATAATGGTACATCGTTCTAACCTGTGTCGGTAGCATGCGCTGACAAACTTTCAGCTTTAAAAAATAACAAAGGTGGGGTTCACGGGCTCTTGCTCTATATGTATATTAATTAAAGTGCTTATGGGTCAAATTAAGAACAAAAATCTAAAACGATATGTAATTTTGGATTAATACTCTAGTAGCGCACGGAGAGTAGTCTTTTTCCGACAGTAAGGCCCCATTCACACGGGCGCTTTAAAAGCGTTGACTTTGACGGTTTTTTTACTGTTCTCAATACTATGTTCATATGAAATGAAAATTTAGCATCCAGCGCTCTACGTCGAAAATCCGACAACGCTCAATAAAAAAGTGTCGCGTTTTAAAAACGCCTTCATGTGAACAAACTAATGGCTTTAGATTTCGACAACAACAATTAATACTAAGCTAAGGCATAAAAGTGAACTTTACAGGAGAGTCTTGTAAAGGACAAAACTTGATAACCTTTTTATAGATATTTTTTTGAAATTTGGTATCGTTGATAGTGAACATATTCATTGTAATTTCTCATATTTATTACTGCTGTGATCATTGAGTCAAACATTCAAACCTCATCATCACTTGCATTCTTCTCATCAATTTTCGGTAAAATGTATGATCATTTTCGGGTATAATTCGATGATAATAATGATTAACAAATTTCTTTATATTTTTACATGAAAAGGGTCCAAATGGGATAATCTTGTCGATATTTTTTTGAAACATTGTATTTAATTGCTTTTATTATCATCAGCTAATTTATACTTATATTCCAACAGCCCGTTATTATTAGGAGAAGCTTAAATTTTCTTAATTTTATTCCACTTAATTCAATATGTATTAAAAAGTTGTACAGTTTTTTGTTTCTTTTAAACCAAGTAGGTATTATGATTTGATTGACCAGGATAACATTTTATGGATTTAGATTGACCTTATACCTGCTCATCCCACATATATGTATATAAATTAATAATGCTTCATTTGATCCCAGATTGTATATTCTATCTAATATTATAGATATGAAAGATCTTATTTTTTTGTATTGAATAGGCTCTAAAACAACTGGACCGGTTATGAAAATTCTTTCATCATTGGAATCTTACATTATTATGATGAAATATGAAAAACAAAATTGTATCAGCAGTCTGCATCTGGGCAGAACTAGGCCAGGCTTACATCGACTCACATGTATAATTAACGTGACCATTAACTTTTTGTGCCAGAGCGGAACATCTGTGAAATTAAATAATAATAAAAAGTTTTTGGTGTTTTACAAGTTTTTAATAAATAATATTGAATTAGAAAAAAAATAATCATAGCACTAAACACAAAATAGTTAGTTAGGCACGATTTCCCAATAGTGGCGTGACTTCCAGGCAGACACATAACGAACTCAATAATTGTGGAAAAGTTTTTAAAATTAAGATTGTTTTTTACGAAAGTGCTGGAATAATTTGACCCAACCGTTTTCAGTAATAGTTCGATAAAGTATTTCGTGCGAGAAATACTTTTTCATCATCGTTTGATCTGTTTGCAAAAGCGGGACTAAGTAGGCCTTGCTGGGGACACTGGGACAGACTTCCTGAAAGCGGGACTGTCCCGCCTAAATCGGGACGTATGGTCACGTTATGTTTAATAAAAAAACATTAATTTTAACATTTGAGCTTAAGACTTTTTAAATAAAATATAATATAAGTCATTTTAATAAGTATTTACTATGTAAAAGTCGCTAACTATGCATTTTACGGACGAACAGTTATACATTAACGCACTAAACTAGTAGTATTACATGATCAATGAGCTGAGTGGCTCAAATTTAAAAATAAACGTATTGTGTTACTATGAAACATATCAATTACGTTTCTAAAAATTCGCGATCACCTGTTGTACAGCGACTAGTATCGTCAGATGAATGTAAACAGACAAGATGTGCATCCCTGTTCCGCGTATACTCCGCTAATAATAGTTAGCGTAATTTAAATCGAATGATTATAAAAAATACGTATAGTTAGCGTTGTATAAAATTTATAACTTCGTTATTTTTATACATGTATTCACGAAATTTTTATTACATTCAAAACGTCACATTTTAAGCAATTTGACGTAAAAAAATTAATTTACCTAAAATTCATGTTAGCGTAGTACAAATTGTTGGTGTCGGTTTGTTTCATTGCAACGTTTTTTTAACGCACGTTGAAATATCGCCCGGGCGATTGAAGCATTACAGATTTTTTTTTGCCAACGCCAATAAATAATTTACGGGGGGAATATTAATATTAGCAGCACCCTACTAATAAGAGGCTATATTAAAATTTTGGTGTGAGAAGCGGTGCTAGGGATTCATTTCGCGGCTATGTAAACAGCGGTAGTGTTGTAGCCGAGCTCCATTCAAGATATTAATATTCATCGACGGAGGTCCAGTAATAATCTTGGTGTAATCCCTGCGGATTACGTCTTCATTACTACCACCCCGCGTTCTATGCATAGGATCGTGTGCCCAATAACTCGGAGATTTCAAGTTTTGATGGATTAAACTGATTAAACTGTGTGCGCGACAGTTTTCATTACACACTGTTTTTTGACAGCCTCCGTGGCTCAGTTGGCTAGACGCCGACCGTGAAACGAGCGGCCGCGGGTTCGATACCCACACCGTGACAAATATTTGTGTGAACCACAGGTATTTGTTTCGGGTCTGGGCTTGTGAGAAAGAAAAGTCTCTTGTAGTTTCTGATACCCACGACACAAGGTTCGATCTAAGTGTGTGGTCAGGACTATGTATGTGGGTGTATTTATCTATTTATTTGAATTTTCGCTATCATTTTATATCAGCTTTTATTTCAAAAGCTAACCAATTGCGAATCAAATATATAGTTAATTTAAAGCCACAAATATAATTTTAATGTTTTCAAGCAAAAACCTATGCAAGGTTTTGATAATCTTTCCATTTTTGCGACTAGAGTTCTCTATACGAAAAAATTGCAAAATTTGGAGTTAATCCGATGTTTTGAAGGGGGTCAAAATGATGTTCAAGATTCCGTTACATACTAACATATTAACATACTAACATACATACGTCTGAAGCTAATACAAGCATATTAGATAATAATATATTTCGCTTCTTCTTATTAGGCCTAGAGATGCACTAGCCCTGAAACCAAAAAGTGACTGCCTTTACCTCTGTTTATTCTCTCAGTGTAGTTAGCCTTTAATTATCATTTTTAGACGATAAAAAAAACCGTTTATTATTTTGATGGCCAAGTCAAGTATACATCAGTAACAATTATCGGTGTCCCACCTACACATTATCTATTATAAGCGATTTAAAAAAAAGTTGTTGGGGTTGGATTTCTTTTAAGTGTCACCATGGAGGTGCCACTCCCTTTTAGTCGTTATACTTTCTTATAGTTGAGCCATCTTACAATTATTATACACAAACCACAGGTCCAATCTGATGATTTCTCTTTGTAAAAGTATTAATAGATGCCGCTATGAGTGCCAAAAAATTAATGAAACTAAATAAATACAAACAATAATAATAACTACTGTTGCTTTAAAATAATTAATTAACGTATTATTTATATAACAATTTGAAGTTTTTTTTTTTTATTATTAATGTAACAAATTAATGTTACTTTATATTTTTATTCATGTCGCCTTTTCACAGTTTGTGTCATAAATTGACAGTTACACAATTTTTTGTAAATTTCGTTTACGTACTACTGCGATTCAATTACTATAATTTTGCGACTTTGGCTTTTAACTGGACTTGTTTGATATCTTCTGCGTTGACCTCAGCTTCCTTTTACTGGATTTTCATACTTGCTTCTCGATTTGGGTTTATTTGACTTGGATATTTCTAGAATAAAAAGTCACCTAGGAAGTTTTGGATGCATTATTTACATTATTTCCACTTGTGGGATTTGAATAGAAAATGGTGAACTGACGGCGCGAAATTGCCGTGACCCCTTCATTCTTTACAAATTATAAAAGCACAACTACACCATCTGGCGGTTTTTATTTAAATTATTCCAGAGACATCTCGCGTCTAGCTGCGTAAATTTTTGTTCCTCAAATATATTGAATAAGTAGCTCATCTATTTCCTATATAGTGTATTATCTAAGGTGCATACAGTAGGTATACGCTCATTATTATTAATTATATAAATACTTGCCAGTAAGGTGTTCATATAAAAAAAGGTTAATTTGTGTGCTAAAAGTATTTTTCGTAGCTTTGATGGCTCTTGTACGACCTCTGCTGAATAAAAAATGCATCCGTAAATAAGCTCGTAGCCGGAAAGCTACGAGCTTTTTGCAATCTAGCCTAGATGGCAGTATTCTAGGTATCTGGCAAACGCTCTCTACCGGACGTTGGCGGAACTACATCGTTGCAACTTTAATGCACTAGACCAGGAACTAAGCTAGAATTGTAACCTGTATTAGAATGTACTTCCGGGTATCGTCTGTTAGATGGCGCTACTGCACACTATTTAACACTAAGCTTAACGCGAAAATGTAAAGCTTGAAGATAGTATAACATTAAATAATTATTAGTGATCACATACACTAAAACATGCAAACTTCATGCCTTTTTCTCAAAAGGGGTAGCGAGAGGTGATTGCCAGGACACCCATGATTCGTGGTACAACTACGTCACATGCCTTATGAGTCGACAACCAACATTACATGATTTTTCTGAAAATTTCTGAAAACTTTTTGTCAAATAGCATATTTGAGTCGACAGGTGTTTGTTGGTTCAATGTTGAATATTAAAATCTGAATGTTCTAAGCGGAGAGGCTTAGCATTAATATTCAGCGCCGCAGACGCTGTAGCGGCCTTCGTAAATTTTTCACTAAGGACCCGTTTAGGCGCCCGTGTTTATGATAGATAATTTACTTTTTAAAATGTTATGTTCATAAACAAGCTTTATTACAACCATTTACAACTTATGTTTATCTATGTAGTTTCTTTTTATACTTATTTTGTTATTTGACTCTATTGTTCTAGTATTTAATACGGGGTATATCAAAAGTGCTACCGAAAATGAAGCCGAGTGGTAGTTTTAGTGACTACAAACACAATGCAACTGAAAAATTGCAAAGAAATGTGACAATGTTACGGATTTACCACCCATACTCGACGATATTTTTTTTTTGCAAAGGTTTTAGTTGCTTTGTGTCTGATACTAAAACTTGCCACCCGGCGTCGTTTTTGGTAGCAGTCTTGATATACCATGTATAGTCTACAGTAAATGGCGACATATCGAGACATATTATAAATGTCCTTTCAAAAGCCTTTTAGGTACTGAGAGTTTACGCAAATATATGTCTTTAATATATTATATAAACTTTAAAATAGTTAATTTAAATGTCACTGGGTCGAACCCGAATCTGCGCCCCAATAAAGCAGTTGGTTATTTGCAGATGACTTGCTCGATATTCTAAAGCGCTGCGACATACACAACATTACCAACGCAGAACTGTGTGCACATGAGGCGTTTACATCGATTGCATAATTGTTTTGCACTTATTTACACTTATTTAAATATTGCACTTTTTGTGATATGTCTACTCACTTTTGTATTTTCTTTTATTTTTATTTTTAATGTATTATTGTTATTGGCTGGCTTGACGCCCGGACGTCACTTAAGGTGTCCACTGAAAATCAGCGTTATGTTGTGGTTTGCACCACATCATAGCATTAGCTGAGTGGACACCTACCAGTCACAGCCGCGACGTCTTTTTTTTTTTTGTATTTTTATTTTGTGTTTATATTAACAATGTCTGTGTATGTTGCGACTGTGACAAATAAATCGTATTTCTTTCTTTCTTTCTTTCTTTATACATAGAAATTAAATATTTGCTTATTATTTATTGAATATGTCTGTTAACTTATCCTGTTGTACAAAAACTTTGTGGGATACCACAGGCAGAGACTGGTTTTGACGCTTCAAAAATAATGATTTTGAACTTGAGGATAAAGAACTTTCTGGCGTACCGAAAAAAAATTAGGAGACGGGTGAAATTGGGCCTGACCTTACACTTATGAAAGATTCACTAATATTTTATTTTTTATATTTTTTGTTTCTTTTTGAAACATAATCAGATTTTTTACAATGGGAAAATTAAATTAATAATTGATTGAGTATACAGTAGATTTTCATAGCGGCCTGTCATCACGCCATCTTCTAATTACTGACATAAATGACAAATATCTCGAATTCAGTTATTTGATGTGTGATATACGGTGTGAATGATGCTAGACTCATTGGTTGGATTTCGATATCGTGACTTGTTATTTTAACAACTTTGGCTATAAGAAAATATTTTGACAAACGGCTCATTTTGATTGACCTTTGTTTGTTTTACTCATGTTTTACCAGATTCCGAATACTTGCGATCAATAAGTAGATCCTGGTTATTGAAAGGTAGACTAAAATCTCCACATATTAGTGCAAAAATATATTTTAATTGATAGTTCTCTGGTTAAAAGACTAGCAATTATAACAATAGTATAAGGTCCTTTAGGTGGTCAACACATCAGCCGAATTTGATACCACCTGAGCAGTTTTTATACGATATTTTAATAATTAATTCATGACGATGATAAATAACATTGAAACGGACAATGCTTTCTTGTTACTTTTTGTGCCTTTAACAATATCACATAATAACATGGATGTGTAAAATACGCCATATCGTACATTATTTATCTCACTGAATTATCATACACCACAATTTTATTATAACTCCTAATCTTACTTTTTTTTGCGACTTATTCCTCAGTATTGAGGGTCGTGACATCCCTTATGTGTCACTTTGTCTTGAAGGAGCTGAACGGAGATCCGTTTGGTTCTGTTTCGGCGGTGTAAAGGGCGCTTTTAACTGTTGAGTCAAGTATTGGATGGTATTGTTGGTCACAATGAGCGTCTCGAGCTTGTCACCGTCTTCCCTAGCAATGTGACCGGAGAATTCATCGAAGTATTCCAATTTCCAGGATTTCGCGTAGACACACAAATGACAGCCGCAAGAAGATTTTAAATTGTATTTTGACTGTCACCTTGTCATTGACATTAATTGACGATTACGTTTTTCTTCTTATTAGCCAGCAGCATCGATATACTTTAAAAAGGTTGCAAATGAAAAAATGTCAGTTCCGTTAATTTTATTTTGTAATTAATACCGATTATCGCTTTATTCCCATGTGGCGCACAGATTTTGATTTTATTTTCGATATACTTGTCGTATCACTATAAAATAATGCATAAGTCAACTCTGTAAGGCTAAGCCCAAGATTCTATGAAGTTTCGCCCGTCTCCTTTGCGGAATTACTCGATCAAGACCGATGTCAGACGCTAGCAGAATTTGGAAAAACATTACAAGTAGATGAGTCACTTGTTACAAAAGGTTTAAAAAGTTTTAGGAATTATCTAAAAGCAAGGACATTGGGTTCCGTATGAATTGAAGCTTTTATTTACTTAAAGAAACAGCGAAAATTTATTCAAGTACAGAATATTTTGGAGATTGTCACACCCACCACTGCAACTCCTATGTCGCAGGATTAACAAGCACAACTTAATCTATGCTTCTATTAAATCAAAATATAATATTTTCAAACCATGTTTTCTTTAAGTAGCTTACAGTAGTGATTTTATAATATTCATATATAACATGGGCTTAAATCCAAAATCTAATCTAAATATACCGATTGTATTTTTTTTTTCCTATCTGATCAAACCGAAATGACCTAGTTGGGCTAAAAGATTACAAATTGTAGAAGAAACCAATGACGTCCACGCTTCACAGTCAGTCGATGTGTTGACAAATAAAATAAAACATAATGCTGATTGCAAATAACTTTGTGTTAAATTAATCTTTATAAATATACAAAGCTGAAGAGTTTGTTTGTTTTTATTACCTCTAATCTCAGTTTTGTGTTGGATGGGTCATTTATCTAGAAATGCGATAGGGTTTATATTATCACGTTATGTATAGGAGGGAGGCAATAGTGAAAACTTTAGCAAATGCGAGTGACATTTTATTCGTTTTTCGTGCTTCAATTGGTCGATGTTCCCATTTGATAGTCGGAAATGATTCATTTTGGCGGCCATTTTGAAAAAAGTATCTGTAATCAGGCGGTGCCGGGTCGGACCGCTAGTATCCTATATTTTTTCTATTACGTGCTAAGCGTCTAAGTGATTGCATCTATATATTTACATAATGGCGCGTCTTTACTGTCGCCGATGATGGGCCACGACGCGTTCGGCAACCTTCAACACAATTATTGCATTTTTCTAGGCGAGCGTTCCCAGGAGATGCGTTTTACACGTGCGTTAAGTTACACGTTCCGCGCTATAACATAGTTACTGTCGAGTCGATATTGCTTTATTCAGTATATGCATGACAGTTACAGAGGGTGGGCGTATTTAGTTATAAAACATATTAGGCATGACAAATTCAATGCCAAACTCTTTATCTTTCATAGATAAATAAAATTTCGTACAATAGAGTTTATAGGATACTGGCGTTCTAGATGAACACATAGAATCGCTAAATATTCAAATGCACAAAGTACATATAACTTCCGAACCGTCAATTGTCAATTTGGCCAGTCCCAGCGTCAGATTCGCGATCAGTGAATTAATTAACACTTTTTCAAAAGTCTCGTCAGTTAATTAAAAAAAAAATGGATTATTTGCGGATTTCATTGTGGACCATCCAGAGCAAACGGATCGACCACGATATCAGGCGATGATGGGTATTCTCTTTCTATTCTCACTCTAATTATAAACCGTAATCTGCCGTCACACAACGATACAATATTTTTTAACCAGAGTTGTTAATATATGAGAAAAACCCCAATTGCGGGAAATCTAAGTTGGCTGGAACTTTTGTAGACTCCCACTATGGAATAAAATAGGAGATTACTATAATTTGCTTATTTATTTATTTCAACTCTTTATTGTACAACTCAAGTTACATATTGAATAAATATATCAAGCAAAAATAGAAATATAATAGTTCAATGGGTGATCATATCGCATTGAGCGATTTCTTCCTGGCAACCTATTACTTACAATGAAAACAAACAATTTCCGATGCTTGAAAATATAAAAATACCTAAGCTGTATTATGAATTATGGGTTCACTTTATGGTGCATTTAATTCATCATACCCTAATTAACCCCCAAGTTATCATAACACATCTTGATTGTTGATATTCGGACCAGTATGGTCACGCCAAAACCACGGAAAATTGACTTTAGCAACTCTGCACAACCTGTTGTGATGTCACCAAACATCGACGATGATAGCCAACCAGCTGTCATAGTCTTTAGTAGCCGATGCTGGGCCATTGTGTAGACGAGGCATGTTAGTTTATGTGTAATGCGTGGTGCGCGATAAAAGACGGATCTCCTTCATTTCATTAGTACACATTAGTGCTGAATATAATCATGGAAAATTATCCATGAGGTTTATTATATCCAATTCATATTTTTATAAAATATGCGGCATGAGTCGTAAGCTTTTACATATTTTATGCACAATATATGTGTATGTTAACTCATTTAACGAAACATGTAAACTGTTTGCTAATGTCATAGTTATGTTCATATTATAAAGTCGCAAAATTAAGTAATAAGTAAGTACTACTGGAAGAAATTGAATTAATCCAATGGATTAAGTCAGGAATAAATATGGCAGCGTCTATAAGACGGGATATTAAGTTTTTCAATTCGATGCGTACTTGTAATTACATTAATCATGCTCAGACGGGCGCGTCCACGTTTCCGTGATTTACACCTTTATACTTGATTCACAGTTCAACTGAATTAGAAGCGACGGCATAAAAGCTTATTAAAAATTAAGATTTTTTTATACTTGCCTTTGTACTAGTCAGTAAAACTAAAATAAATAAATAAATATCACATAGGTAACTCGATAATGATTTTTTATTAATTCTCTCTAGAATTCTCTTTCATATTGTACCCTAAAATCGATAGCAATTTATTTACAGAGGTTAATTGCAGTTACTAATGTCTAATTATATTAGCGTTAGCGTTACATTAGCGGGCGGTTAGCTAAAACGTCACTGGTGCTTCTAATACATTTCAATGCTTGCAAGCTTGCACTACATGATTTATATAAAACTTTAAATATTTTTTCCTATTTGTTCTTATTTATTGGTTCTTCGCTTATTTATTTTTCTTGAATATAGATTTTTGCTAACTTACCTTCTATGCCAATAATGTAATTGTACGAGCATACTGAATTTATTAGAAAAATGCAATTATAATTTATTGATGATTATAATATATTGAATAAGACTAGCGCATTAACAGATATTTTACCTATGCTCGATCAGATTGTGGGGCCAGAATAATTCAAAGCGGAAAAATATAGAAATTGTGTCATGGGATCCTGATTTCGATGAGTCCTGAAAACTAGTGCTCTCGATTACACTATCGCTCGGCTCGTAGAAAAGAAAGAGACATTCATGATTTTACATCGACGATCAACCCGTCCTCGCGATCTCACCGACGCCATGGTCGACTCGCAAAAATAGGTTGAATGCACTAAAACTTCATTAACACCAATTGGAGTGTGAGCAGTGCATAGCGTAGGCGTAAACGCGATGGTACAGGGTTAAAGCAGATTAGAATTGAAGCACCATTACATTGGGGCGGTAGCGGCGACGGCGTTTAAAGTGTCCTCGAGTGAAGTGGGCCGGAAACTTAGTTCCTTTTAGCATAGCGTTTAATTTGACGCGTGCACCGTGCGAAATACAAAATAAGAAGTGTGAATGCGACGGAGATAGGATGTAACATTCAAGAGAATAAAATAAAGAAATTATATCTGAAATTCGAGAAAAGCGGTAGGATTTAGCTTAAACGGCAATTATGATAATTTTGTTTCTCTTTGATCCTACGTAATATAAACAATCCGTACGTTGTGTAAATATGGACGTCGCCTTTGGGAATTAACACGTTAATAACGTATTTATTTTTTATTTGTTTTTCCCTAATATGCAAAACAGATAATATCAAGTGCTCGCGTAATGATAAATTTATTGCTAAAATTTACCTTAAACAATCACCAAAAAAAACACACACACAATAAAAAGAGTTATAAATTATAAATCCCCGAATAAACCGGCCATTAGCAAATAAACTAATTACGAAATCCACAGCTTCCATATTTACGTATTAATAGCCTTTGGAATTGAACCCCATACATATCTAGACACCAGTAATGGCTCATAGTGAACATAAGTGAACAGACAGTGCCAACCGATGACATCGGAACAGTTCAAACATCGATTATGAAAACGAAATTAATAATGTGATGTACATAAGATAGGACAGTGGTGTTCTAGTGTTTTATAATGATAGTGTAGATAAACAAAAACAAAAATGCTCAGTCGATGGAAGAGTAAAGACAAATCGGAGAAGAGTAGCAAATCATCAAGTTCGAGCGGCAAGAAGAAACGTAAAGGACGGGACAATGGTGAGTGATTTTACTATTTATTTACATAGATATACACGGGTAATTATAATTATATAATAGGAAAATAGCTGCAGAAAAAATAACTACTAATTGCATTAAATCTACTAACAAAGTAAGTATTGATCCCATTGGAGAATTGCAGATTCAGAGTTATGATACACGCATACGCAGTCAGTGTAACGATTAATTGAACCAAATCAATATTAAACGACCTCATAGAATTATTATCTTTTTAAAAAGTTCTTATACTTATTGTTACATTTTCCGGAATAAAACGTTGTAAGTATACGTCTTATAAGTAGTCTTACATTTTTGGTACATTAAGAAATAAATAATTTTCTTGTTAATACATATCCTTTTATCTATTTAAACACTTATGGAAAAAAAGGAGAATGACGTCAAAGTCCTAAACTATGCCAGGTGTAGTCTTAAGTATTTATGAACTCTATTAGCGGAACGTTTAATCGGGTCCGGTCTAGTGCTTAAAATGTTTATCCTTTTTACCCCGCGATAATTTAATAGTGTCAACATTGCTGTGTCTTTTTTTTTTCACGGTTTTGATCCGTTAATGAGAATGAGACCAAAGTTCAATAGAAATTTGCTGTAGTCATTTTTCTATGTTTCAACTATCATATCGTGTGAATTGATCGAAGTAATATTTAATTTCAAATCTGACATTTTATACAATTACCAGGCAGTGAAAGAGTGATATAAATAAAAATAAATATGTTATAAATAAAATTGTGCTTGCCAATTATTCTAATTCTTTGACAGCCTCCGTGGCGCCATTGGTTAGACGCCAGCTGTGAAACATGAGGCCGTGGGTTCTATCCCCGCACCGAGACGTGTTTTTCTTGATCCAGATGTATTTGTTTTGGATCTTAGAAAATATCGCTCCATAATTTATGAAACAGTCTCGATGTTTCATCAGTGTTTTCTGAAATATAACTTAGCAAGTAGGGCGTCTCAACTCGCATGCCCTGCATGAAACGGATTAATTAAGATAGGACTCTAGATAAGGACATTTTCATTTTAAAATTGTACAGCCCAGTTCTGCGTGCTGATATTTTTTAAAGAGAAATGTCATTATATTGAAGTTGAATGATTAGATTGAAGGCCACATAGGTGTAATTTTCAGTTATGACTGTAAGGATCCAGTAAGTTTAAAATAGCCCGAAATACCATGACACCCTTCTATCCCGAAAAACGCACGGCTTTGAAAATTATTTGCTAATTCTTTCAAACTCAATGAGGGATGAAATGGGATAGAGAGGATTGGGCAGATGAAATGCGTCAGAATGAGGTGAAACATCACGGTACATAGGACGAGTAAAGCGGTATAGACAACGGCACGACAATAGGGTATTTGACTAATTTTCAATAATGGTTTTAAACTATCCTGTATCACAGTTTAAGCTCACTACATTGATATTTCCGGAATATTTTACTGCATTATGAAGAAACACAATGATAAAATTTAAATTTCCAAAAGTGCGCCAAAAACGACGTTTTTAATGATGGCGCTGGTTGTTTGAGATATGACGTCACAGCGCAGTGAACTGTTGACTAATACTATAGCGACGAAGCTTCTTTTATTAGTTTTATTCATTATTATTAAATATAGTGGTGTATGAATGGTGTGTGATGTCACAATGCACAAATACGAGTATAAAAGGTCCGAAAAAACTATTTGTTTCAATTCCAACGAATCCGAAAAGACGTAAACTGTAAATAAAATAAAGTTTATTTCTGAACCAACAAGCAATGGAACAATAAAAATGTTGTCATAATAACTGCAGTAGTTGTAACTGTGTCGCAGTTATTAGGCCCTCCTTATAACATACACATTTTTACAAAAAAAAAGTTTCATAAATAAGACGGTTAAGTTAACGTGATAAAATAATGTAACTGTGGTTAGACCTAGCTCGGGGAGACCCAAAAAGAATTTCATCCCATGGGCACGTTTTTATGTGTGAAGATCATTTCGATGTAAATATTAATTAACGAAGATTCTCAATGTAACTAAAATTATTTGTTTTCATTAAAATAATCGCATCGTCTCCATAGGATTCCCTTGCAGATATGTGAAACAAAAATATATTTCTAAGTGTTTTTCAACATAATATAAAATAAGATTATTCTATAAATAAATGCTGTTACTTACAGTGCTGTTTTTAAAATTTTAAGTTCCGCAGCATATTAATCAGCGTTATTTTTAAAGAAATGTGCAACCATCAACGCATCTCTCTTAGGTAGCTTGCTGCCATAAACTGGTACAAAATTTTACTCCATTCTGAGACTCGCCCACGAAATAGCTTAATAAGTCTAAAGATTTCTTAGATAAGGTCTGAAAACTATTTCAGAAAAATCGCGAACTTCAACCACATTTGACTTAGATCTATAATCACAAGCCCCAACTACTTCCTACAATGAATTGACAAAGCTTTTTACAGCGCGATGACGTCACGAGAGCTGCAACCAATCACAGAGCGTTCCGGTCACAGAGAAAATGTCTTTTTTTAATCAATTTTATTTCGTGTATTTTACAAAAAATAAACTTAATTTAGTTCAAATTATCGTGAAATATGCATTTCTATGCTATTATCTTGCCGGATGACCACAATTCGTAGTATATATTCAATATTGTCAAATAGCCAATTATAAATAAAAATCAGTTAGTACTCAAAATAATATGTATCAAATGTTGAAAAATTATATGCACCCGAGTGAAGTCAGGCCATGCCGCTAGTATAGTATTAATGTTTGGTTTTTCCATAAATTGTACCTACTCGAGGAATTTTCCACCGCTTGCACTACAAGCTATTAAGGCTGTGTGTGGCAGCGTTAATCTCAAAGTAACTGTAATAATGGTTTTAAGCAGAATGTAAACTATATTTTATATTTTTCTTATGAAATTGTTCCGTTTTCTGATGCCAAGCCCTTTCACCTTTTCTTTTAAATGATTTTAATAATTATTTTCCTTGATTTACGCATTTCAAGGCACGGTATTTACTTCATTACAAACCGCATTGAAGAATGCTTATACTAATATATATGTATAATATAAAAATAATGCCTTGTTCTACAATGTAATAAATCTTCATATTGTACATTACATACGTCATAATAAATTCGATACAATAAATGAAGATTCTTTAGTGAAGAAAGTTAGACGTCTGCTATGAATGAGAGGCCGCGTGTTCGATCCCCGCACCGAATTAAGTTTGTGTGATTTACAGTAATAATTTCGGGTCTGGGTGTTTGTGAGGCCGAAAAGTCTCCCGTGGTTTCTCATACCCACGACGAAAGACTCGATATTAGTGTGCGGTCAGGACTATGTATCTGATTTGGGTGTTTTTATATACAGAGTGGAAATGCTTGTCTACAGAAACGTATCAACATTACTGTATGAGTCTTTACATGTAAAAGTGTAGGTACTAAAATCTCCTTAACTTCTGAGAATGTTTAAGATCTTTATAGCATCAAGTTATCAAAGAAATTAGGCGCTTTAAGTTTAATATTCTTTACGGGGAAATCTAAATATTTATCAGTGGGCGAGAATGGACGGTTCTTTTTTTTATTGGGTATTCTAAGAAATGTGATTTGATTACTTAGAAAATTTTATTTGAAAATAGTGTAAGATGCTATCGAGATAAAAAAAAAGTAATTTAGTAAACTGTTCCGGAACAGTCTACTAAATTACTTTTTTAATTACACTACACGGGTGTGAGGCCGGCCTCACACTCACCATTGCAACTTCTGTAAGCCTGTAATTAATTGTGGCACGCATCGTAATGACACCGAGCATTTAAACTCGGCGAGTGTCCGTGAACCTTGTCTTTAACCCCCAACGAAATCAATCAGAAAGTTAAAATGCTCGTTTGCCCCCTATAACATAAAAAAAAAACAAAGTAATAATATGGAGTTGGAAATAAATTATTGCCCACTTCGCTCCGTGCAGAGCGGGTGACAAAACAGTGAACTGAAGAGATGAATAACCTTGTAAAAAGACTTTTACATAAGCCGGGGAAGCCAGCCGTAAAGCGGATTGAATCGTTATTACATTTAAATAGGATATTATGGAAGCTGCTTAATTTCATTCTCTTGTCAACGCAAAAAAGGTACTTTTCAACTTTTCCCCGACGTTCTTAATATTTTCACGGAAAGAAAAAATATATCCAAAATTAAACCAAGATTAAACTATCTGGGTAGGTACCACCACAATTTCTATTTCTCCTGTCAAACAGCAGTGTAAATGCCCTGTTGTGTTTCGGATTGGAGGCCATTGTAGCCAGAGTAACTACTGGACATATTGAGACTTAACATCTTATGTCTCAGTATGGCGAGCGCAGTGGAATATCAAGCATTGCTTTGTAATTCAAGGTGTTACTTGGTTTTGCTACTGTTTATGAGCGGTCGTATCGCTTACCATCAGGCGAACGGCATGCTCGTCTCGCTATTCAATGCTTTAAAAAAAACTTTTCTAGAATCAGATTCTAGAAAAAAAAGGAAAATGGCAAAGATATTGCTTCTAATATCCGTGTCTATAATATGCATTATACAGGATTTTAGGGCAGCGGATCCAAAAACGAAGATAGGTAGGACATTATGCCTTTAATGATCTTCCAAAAAAAAGAGCCGACCAGGAAAACAAAAGTTAAAATCTATATATATTTTACTCCAATTTTCTGAATTACGTAGTGATGCCTTTTCTATAAGAAAATAATTTCAGTTATCATTCTTAACAAAATAGAACAATGTAAAAAGTTTTTTAGGTAGTTGTATTTAGTAGGTCCCATGGATAGCCTAGAAGGAATATACCAACTTTCTGCATATTATTTTTTTCCCTGATGGATCCACTATACTTTGATAAAAGCATAAAAATAAGGATGTAGTACGAAAATTGTAATAGGAATTTTATAGTTTAGACTTTAGGCATGACGACCTAAGACCTTATTCATAGATAATTTTAAAACATATTTTAGTTGTCAAATGTTATGTTCTATTAGAACAACTTTTGAATTCAGTTTGAGCGAAGAAGACGAAACATTCGATAATTGAAATAAAGAGTAAAGGGATAATAGGAGATTGACTAATCAGACACAAGAACTGTATTGACAAACTGTATACATTTGATGGATATTCTAAGCAAGAGAAATATTAAAATAGCCCTGACTTAACGAAACTATTATATGTGAATATATTTAGGAATATGTATGAAGCCAAAATAACATGTTGTAAACCTAGACAGTTGCCGACTATAATCTCTTCTTACTCCTGTAGGTTACACTTGTGACGTTATGGCGTTTGTGGACCGTAATTGATATCGAACAGACGATACATTAACGTAATTTACGAAGGGTTTCTGTAAAATAACCTATAGAAGCAGTCTTATTTATCAAGGCCAACAAATACTTCAAATAACACACAAGTAGTTCATTACAGAAATTACCTTCAATCACAGTCCTTCCAAGTTTTCAATACAAGTAATTCCTTTTCAAAGAAATAAGGACGGTAATATTTTATTGAACTTACATCAAAGGGGATGAAAAATAAGGCGGTATTATAGTAATTAAAAGTCTAGTAGCTGCCTAGTTCTCTGCAGATTAATTATATTTTTTATGTAGGATTTGGATCGCCAAAGTGGCATTGATTAAAAGCTTCATCAGGAATATCTTGTTGAGAATAATAAAATATGAAAATCGACTTCATAAATACCACTACAAAGTAACAATTAATATCTTATTCGCATTGTTGTTTTTTCTTCTTGACTAGATCAGCTAACAATAAATCATACCCGTACTTTAATACTTTGAAGACGGATCGTCAAATATCATGTTTAAAGAAATCTAAGTAAATGAAATGTATCTATAGTCTATTCTCACTTAGACTCACATGGGCTCTGCAGGTTAAAACAATATTTATCCAAGCGATGTTCAGTATAAAAACCAACTCGTATTACGTACGTAACTAGTATAATACTCGCAATGGTAATTGTACATCAATATAAATAAATCAAAATATCGGACTATACGGCCTAACCCCTCTCAATCGTACTCTCAATTATAGAGGAAGCCCGTGCCCTACAGTGGGACGTATATGGACTGATACAGATAAATAACACACAAATAATTAATTTTAGGCAGTAGCGATCTATTTTTTGCAATCAAATTAAAATAAAAAACAAAACGGAATATTATTTTTTGTATTTCCCAGTTTTTATGAATACCATTGATTACTTTTTCTAGGAAAGTCATGAGATTATACGTATATATGCTTTTTTTTCTTTTATGATTTTTTTATTGGTTTTCTGTATGCCTTATATGTATTATGTTGTCTCCTAAGTATTGGAAAAATGTGATAAACATTGTACTATTTAAACTAGATCAAAAAGTCCCTGAAGTCAGATTACAAGAAAAAAGAATTTGTTTGTGTGATGAAAGTTGCGCTCTCTTCGATGTAGCCACCAACAGTTTTTTCTTACTAAGTGCTTGAGACTTAAGTTAAGTACATAAGTTACAAGCACTTGCCATAAATATTGGAACAAAGAAAAACATATTTTTATTGTACGTAACATTTAATACTATTGAAGTGTTTGTTTAGTTTTTTTGTATTGTATGGTATCAGCATATATATGTCCCACTGTAGGGGACAAGCCTAGTCCACAATCGAAGATATGATTAAGAGTGGTTAGGCCATAGTCCACCACGCTGGCTTAGTGCGTTTTGGCGAACTTTTACATACTATAGAAATTCATACAAATTGCTATGGTATGCAGGTTTTCTCACGAAGTTTTCCTTCACCGTTTTAGTGCGTGGTGATTGACTATCAATACACACATGACTCAGAAGTCAGAGGTGTGCCCTGGGATTTGAACCCGCGACCGCCGTGAACATTTTGGCGTCTGGTCAGCTACCAACAGGCTACGCACTTAAATAAAATTTTATACATTAATATAAAACCATTAGAAATATATAACCTTATTCGAAGTGGTCTCCATTGGCTGCAATACAGTCCTTTAAAAGTTGAAGCGAGGTATCAATAGCAGCACGCGCTCTTTCCATGGAAAAATTCTCCATTGTCAATTGTATAGAATATAGATTATTTTAGAACAAGCCTTACTCTCTAACACTGGCCATAAATCATAATCCATTGGATTAAGAACAGGACTATTCGACGGCCAGTCTTCAGCTCTGATGAAGTCCGGAACGTTCTATTCTAATCAAGATTGGGTGGATCGAGCTTTATGACCCGGCGCTGAGTCATTCTGAAAGGACAATTCTTGGTTATTGAACATGGTGTTGTTAAGGGACTTCACTACCGACTCAAGAAGGGTATCTTGATATACATATGCCGATATTTTGGTTCTCTTTATCACCGCACTCAATTTAAATATCATAAAATATATTGCAATATATTGGCGTGAAAATAGGAAAACACAATGAACAATGTATAAAAATGGCAGATTCCAAATTAAAAAGTAATATTTTATTTTTATTGTAACAGTATTTATGGCCAGACTATATATGTATTTTATTTCTTCGTATGTAATTTTCAGAATTCAACAACTCTTTGAACATCCCAAGTCAAGTAAATACGTAGATTATAATTTTCAGAATTCAACAACTCTTTAAACATCCTAAGTAAAGTAAATATATATATCAAGTATTGAGAGGTTTTCGTTAAAATAATTTCGTAATCTAAGTCTGACAAGCCAACTATCTAATTAACTACTATACTTGGATTTTAATTATTCCTTTGCCAGCATTTAAAATGGAAAGAATATGAAATCTCACTATCGTATTTAAGCACTACAGCAGAGGTAATATTTCAAATAGGTTTTATTCGGTTCAGTAGTAACACCGCGGCCTAATCGCCCACGTATTTATTGGCGATCTTAATTATTATACCCAGAAATTTTTTGAATGATTTTTAAGCTTACCCTGTTTGCTTTTAACTATTTTATTTTGTAATTACCGACAGCAATTTCAGAGATTAATTAACAAAAAGCTAATTTTGAATATAGCACTGATCTGTCAGAGTATAGTAACCATGACGAACGCCAGAAAAGATCTGATATGACTTTCACGACAAGCATTTCTTAAATAATGTGGAAGCCTGTAACATACTACTAGGAATAATTTAAAATAACATTTCTTAACATTGTACTCGTATATTGTTTCGTGAGGCACGAGATCTAATGACTTTACTCTTATCGTCGTATCTTTAACCGACTTAACGCAATTACAATTGACACTTTATAACTTTTATATCAGGCGTTGTAAAAGTTTGGTAATAAGAATTACGAGGAGTACTTTCATAATTAACCTATATCAAAGACTCTCATAAAAATGATTTAATCTTATTGTTGTAAGAAATTCTACTGAATGTTGCAGTAACCTTTTGGTTGGTGGATATATTAAGTAGTTCTAAGAATTAAAACTTTATAACCACAACCCCTGAAAAATTTCCTTGTTAATTATTGATTTCGTTTGTTTCAGAAGAAGACTGGCACGGAGATGGTTCACGCATGGATGGTGAGTTTATTAATATAAATTTTATTATCTGAAATACATTGCAGGAACTCAAAAATTCTACTTGTAATTGCTTCAATTCGTATCTGTTTGTTCAATTTTCTACCATGGGGATTAGCCAACACATATACGTTCACCAGTGGTCAAAAGATATTAAGAGTCTGCATAAGCATATATCCTGCTCGTCGTAAGAGATTTTCAGAGCCTAAAATAATTACTGGAGTTGCAAAGAGCGCTGCGATATGTCTTCATCATTACACCCAGTATGATTCAGGAGACGTGGATCTCATCTGTAAGGACGCTTATTTTAAATGGTTTTCCAACCATTATGTTGTATATTGATATGTCTTATGGGACAAATTATGCTTCTGCGTCGAGTAGGCACAAGACAAATGGAGAGATCCTAAATACACGTGATTTTACAAATTTATAGAAAAAATTGAGTGGGTATCATCGATTTTGACTAGGGTCCCTGTCTAGTAAATTGGTAAGCTCTGTTACTGTTACACTTTAGCATACTTTTAGCTACAAGAAAGAGACATCCAAACGACTTTTCTCTCTTTCATAAAATAATAGGTTGTATTCAAAATGATTATGTAGAAAACATTTAGGTTTGTAGCTTGTGAGTTATTGTTTGAAGTTGTCGTTTATCCTGAACTAACTTGTGGTAATGACACATCACGCTCACGATATGTTTATTAATTGTCGAATCGTCAGTCTACATAGATTTGAATCTGAATGTAAATATTCTTGTTATGAAGTAGGTTAGGTCTTCTTACTTTGCTTTTTCTATTGTATTTTTTTGAACTACGGGTATTGCTACAAACAGAAAATCAAAGGCGTCGTTTTTCAAAGTCCTGATAAATAATTTTATATGAATAGAAGCCCTTCTGAATATTTGTATAGTTAGTGGAAACTCCAAATTATTCTCATTAAAACTTGTATTTCATATGAAAGGTGCCCAAAGTTTGTACTTCATGTCGATTTAACGCCAGAGGAGCTAGTGACCGCGGTCAATAAATACCTGTGAACTGTGTGTGTACTATGTATACAAGCCTAATAACTTTGTCAAAGTGATTTTAACTTTAGCTACAGGGATCTTTCGACAAATTGGATGTATGAGCTGTAATTGGTACATGGGGACATCTGTCCAAACTTGTTCTAGATAAAGTTAGCAAGAAGTTATCTAGTCACGAGAGAGATACACAGATATTATTGGTAAAAATATTTTTATATTGATGTAAAAATAAATAATACAGTTAGCTCTTTCACTCGCTTAATTGTATTTTGGAGGAATTATATTAGCTATCATAATTTTACTAGTGGTAGGTCTCTGATTTGTGAGAGGCCGCCTGGATAGGCACCACCGCATTTTCTTTTTCTTCCGCCAAACAGCAGTGTAATGCACTGTTGTGTCCCGGATTGAAGGACATTGACAGTGTAACTTCTGGAAATATTGAGGCTTAATATATTTTGTCTCAGGATGGCGAGCGCAGTGGAGTGCCAAGCATTGCTTTGTGATTCATGGTGTTGTTTGGTTTTGCCACTGTATCGCTTACCGTCGCAATTTCAACAAGATCTTGAGTAAAGGTTGAATAGGGGAAAAAAGTTGGTAGAATTTATAACATGATAAGACAGTTCTTTTTTTTTGAGAAAAGGTATGTCAACTTGCATAGCTTCTTAAAATATTGAAGTAGTTTCTGTAGTTTAAAGAAATACTGAAACGATGAAACATACAAAATAGACAAAACTTTCATTTGATTTCCTTCACAACTGAGATATTTACTTCTATGAGAAAAATTACGTTGATCCATTGCTTATTTGCGGCTTAAAAATATGCTTTTGTATAAATAGGGGTAATGGGTACTATGTTATATAGACTAACAATCCGGCTGAAATTCACTGAATCCGGGGGCACAAACTTCTAGGAACAGATTTGCTAATGGAAACCATTTATCTGAGGCGCCTGGCTGTAAAGTTTTTGATGTGGATATTGCAACTCCATGTACGAGAAATTTCATGTTGGTTAATATAAATTAACTTCAACAAATATTCATATAATGGTCAACATACATGAATATCTCTATGAAAAATATGAAAAAAGATGTAGTGTTTACCAATAACTGTGTAGACATAATATTTTGCAATTTTTAAAGGATATTGCCCATTCATAGTATCGGTAAAAAATATAGTTGATCACGATTACGATATTGCTTAAAATTTATTGTAGTATTTTTATTCTTTGTCCTTAAACATTTTCCTGTTCTATCCCGGGCGACAATTTTGTATAAAATAGAGTAATTATCATCACATTTTATATTTAAAACACATTTTACGTAAAAAGTATTTTTACTTAAAGTTCATTTCTGCACGAACTTTGTTTGGGCTTGAATCGTTGAAAATAAATATTACTCCCTACACTAAAAAGTAGGTTTCATCAAGGCACAAAAATCTTTCCCCGATATTAAGTAAAATGGGCTTTTTTCTAGTTAAATTATTGTTAACCGATTTCATAGTATGGATGAAATCGGCATACATTTGTAATATTATTTTCTGATAAATGAAATGTGTAACATAATAGGGCATTATCGATTACTATTGTTTCAAATGACGAGTAAAAAGCATTATTATAACACTTTATTCATCTGTTCTGTTATTATAACAATATACACACAGTTCTGGTTCCGATCATTCTTTTTTTTCCATGCAATCCACACTCCTGTGGAACGCTCTCCCAACGAAGATCAGGACTCGTGATGCATTTAAGACGCAAGTTAGTGATTTACTTAGAGAATTATAGCAGAATCTACACCGTAGTTTTGTGTGATAGTTATATATATATGTATATATGTATGTCATATGTATTATATTTTATCTACATTTGTCATATTTTTTTTGCCATTGAATGACGAGACGATCATGCCGTTTGCCTGATGGTTAGCGACACGACTGCTCATGAACAGTAGCAAAACCAAACAACTTAAATTACAAAGCACTGCTAAGCATTTCACTGCGCTCACCATCCTGAGACATAAGATGTTAAGTCTCAATATGTCCAGTAGCTACTCTGGCTACAATATCCTTCAATCCGAAATACAACAGTGCATTTACACTGCTGTTTGGTGGGAAAATTGAAATTGCGGTGGTACCTACCCAGGCGACCTCTCACATATGAGACGCCTACCACCAGTATATTTGTTAATATTTTGTTTAAATATATACCACTTGTTTTTAATTTTTTTACGCACTTACCTACTATCGTCTCTGAATCACCCTAGGTTCGACTGGTAGACACTGTCCCAGGCATTAAGTCTACCTATACGTCATGTATGAAGTGTAAATAAATTAATAAATGTTGATGGAGTTCGATTCGGTTCTATTAACTACGATACACAAACAAAATCAAATATTTAGTTTACAAATTATATACTCGTAATGCATTATATTAATTGGAAACTAAATACATGAATAATTAAACTGTGTCGAATTCATAAGTGAATATTAATTGGTCGCAGTTAGTTTATTTACGAAATGCTGTACTGCTAATTATTTATTCTGTAAATGTATATTTCCAATAATTATCTAAATGTATTACTCTTATTTACGTCAAAACATTCGCCTAGTCTTTGACTTTTCGGTTGCCTAAATACAAGGTATATTAAGACTGGTACCGAAAAGGAAGCCGGGTTTTAGTTTTAGTTACTACAGACACAATGCAAAAATTTCAACAATAAAAAGCGACGACTTTTTTGGGATGTTTTAAATATCATTGTATTTGGATAGTAAATACATAGCTTTTTTCAAAAACAATCGTGTACACCATTTATTTTTATAGACGCTATGGTATGCCACGATTTAAATTATAGTTTTAGCAAAAACTATGGATTTACCACTCAAATACGACGATATTTAAACCATCAAAAAAATTACATACATACATAAAATCACGCCTTTTTCCCAGAAGGGGTAGGCAGAGGTGCCAGGACACTCACATTTCACCATAGGGGGGGAGCCTATCGCCATATCAGGCACAAATTCCTGACTCCGGACTGATAATGAATAAAAAAGTCCAATATCGCTTTGTTCGACCCGGGTTTTGAACCCGAGACGTAATAATTTGTATCATAGTACAATAATGCCACAGAGACAAAAAAAAAATCACGTGCTTTTATCGAAATTTTAGTTGCATTGTGTCTGTAGCCACTAAAACTACCACCCGGCGTCATTTTCGGTAGAACTCTTGATATAGCCTGTATAAGATGTCTGTACAACAAACATTTAATTAAAAAGCTTTGCCTCCATTCTACCTTGTTGGAACATAGCACAATGGAAGCAATTAGATTTATTCCCTAAATATATACTACTCTCCGTTATTTAATTAAGTTTTGAAAAGGTCTCTTTGTCTTATATACTTACAAAAGACGGCTTAAGACCTTTGAAATTATATGGAATGGAATGTTTAAGCAAATTATGCCTGTAATATTTAAAAAAAAACTTGATTATAAAATCATTAAGGAATGTTCTTGGCACAGGCTGGCACGTTAACATTATTTGATTGGATCTCGAAAATATATTTAAACAAATAGGGCTGGCGAATGCGGCTAAATGAAATATTTGTCGTGGATTGACAATCTAAACAACATTGAACGTACCAAAGATGCATTAAAGTTTCTTGGTCACCATCATGACAGCCTCCGTGGCGCAATCGGCTAGACGCCGCCTGTGAAACGAGAGGCCGCGAGTTCGATCCACGCACCGAGAAAAATGTTTGTGCGGCCCACAAATATTTCTTTCGGGTCTGCGTGTTTGTGAGACCGAAAAGTCTCTCGAAGTTCCTGATACCTACGACACAAGACTTGATCTTAGTGTAGGGTCAGGACTACGTATGTGACTGTTGAGTGTTATTATTTATTTATTTATCATCAGTCTATCCGCGTCCGCTGACATAGGTCTCTTAAAAAGATAAATTATTGGCATCTTAAACAAATAAATGGCACGCCACTAGGCTCGATCTTCATCGTCGCCCATCGTCTTCAACCGCTACCAGCGTACTACTCGTACTACTACTACTCTACTTGGTTATGCCGGCATGAAAAGGGTGGTTCTGGCAATTTTATTGAAAGCAGACAAAGGCTTCGTATCGTCTTTACACTGGAATTCAGTTTCGTCGAATATAGGTAAAATAGCGATTTCGCAACGGCGACTCGCTACTATGGAATCCACTGGCTTTAACCTCAATTCCGTATAAAGTTATTATCCGGCCTCCAGGTATTCATTTTAAGCTTCTGTTTTAGCATACAGCCTCTCTGATCGAATTTTATTCATAAAAATATTTTTAATAACTTTGAACCATAAACGATATGAGGGGAGGGGCATTAATTGATTTTACCCGAAATTGTACGAACTGGGTAGTCAGCGTGAAATGTATTCGCATAGAATGTTACTCATGTGTTATCGACAATATCTGTACATTCCGGCTTTGCTGCATACTGGTTAAAATAATTGAAAATATTTAAAATACGAGTATTGGTAATTGATAGCCTTGCTAGTGGTTCTATAGGTAAATAATACTACGTTCTCTCCCGCCAAACAGTTGTGTAAATGCACTGTTGTGTTCCGGTTTGAAGGACATTGTAGCCAGAGTAACTACTGGATATATTAAGACTTCATATTTTATGTCTCAGAATTATTAATTATATAATACTCGTAAATGTATTATGTCTAATGCAGAACTTTGACTGACTGATTGATTGATTGATTGATTGACGTTTCAACCCACGGCCAAAACTGCTTGGGGTAGGTATCCGTAATTACACAAAGGACTTTCTATTATGAGCTCAGGTACCACAAAGAAAGGTTTTTTGGAAATTCATCTGCTAAACGGGAAACAAAGCCGCTGAAGCTAATGATATCGTCTTTTTATTTAGCTTAAGTAAATTGTACGTATTTTTTTTGCTTTAAATAGAAAATTGTGGACTGATTTTTTTAAACGGAGGTCTGTTTCGGGATTTTGGGGTGAATAAGTTGCAATAATTGAGATGGGTTAAAACTTCGTATTTTATTAAACAAATTCATTAAAAATCATATTACTTACGGTATTTCATTTTCTATACTCCAAAAATCTAAATTCATAGTCACAATATTCACCGATATTCTAAATTCTATATTGATAGTCAGGTTTAAACATTTTGCCCGTCACTTTGAACGCAGATTCTGTGTTTGACGTCGGCTCTGGGTTTCTTGGACTCGTCAAACCAGCTTTGAATGACACTTGAAATCCAAGTTGAGATGTTCCAATACACCGTATTTTGCTTTTGAACGAGAATAATGAATCACAGGAATGTATAATTCGCCTTATCGATGCTGTTTATCGCTATAAACCCAAATATAGACATTATTTCATTTGCGATGTAAACTGAAAATGGTATGATGCATTCAGTGTAATTATGTTTGAAATTATTGTTCCAAATGTTTTTAATAAAATATCAGATAATTTATTAACTATTCTTTTTTCGCTAAACTAAAATAATATGACGTTTGTGTGTCGTTCGTATCAGGCGAAAATGAAATATTTTTCGAACAAAGTCCTTTTTAATTTTTGGTAGCATATTACATTTTTCCACCTGAAAACACATTTATGCTGTAACTCAAACTTTTGTACAGTTAAATAACGTTTTAATTTGCTGCGTCGTGTTTAGTGACATTTCGCGTCAGATACTAAAAACAAAATTCCATAAATAGTTACCGGGTTTTTCAAAGCTAGTATTTTGTACTAAAATGACTGGAGATCAACCTTATACATTCAAGTGATATCTATAGTAGCAAGACTGAGAAATATTTTACGATCGCTCATGAATAGTAGGAAAACCAAACAACACCTTGAACCACAAAGCAATACTTGGCATTCCACTGCGCTTGCCATACTGAGACATATGATGTAAAGCCAGTAATTATTCCAGCTACAATTTCCTTCAATCCGAAACATAACAGTGCATTTACACTGCTATTTGGCGGGAGACATAGACATTTCGGTGGTACCTACCCAGGTGGCCTCTCACATATGAGAGATCTGCCACCAGTTAACGTAGTAATAATTAAAGTATACTAACTAAAAGGAATCTCATGGTGGTTATAGTAGATTGCACATCATATTACGAAAACTAGATACCTACTTACAAAAAAAATAAAGTAAGTGCAATAAGTATTGCAAGGAACCGCCTCTTAAGTATCCAATTTTAAGAGCTTTTCGTCCTGGTTTAGGAAAAAAAGATATTCAAATTAGACATATTATGTATACTCCATGAAAGGTACAAACGCTTTTCTAACCCCCATAATAAAGTAACATTTCTTTATGCGCTTACATATTTCATAGCAACGCTTTACGTATATTAATATTCAGTTACCGTTTCTCATAAATAGAATCATAAAATAAATATACTTAATGCAAATAAATCAAAATTATTATTAAATGTGAGTTATCATGTCAATATTTTATAAAAGTTGCAATTATATCGAGTTAATAATTCGTAATACCAGAAAATATCCACAACCTTAATAATAAATTGCCCATTATAAGAGACTTATAATTCTATTTAACTGTTGAATCAACTTCATTGTTCGCATCTGTTTGTTCCTGCGGCGCGCGAATAAATGTTTTCATAATTCTGTATGTTTATTCTTTGTTCTAACACGTAGTGCAAAATATGATTTATCTAAGTGAATAAATAAGTTTTCTAAGGAGTTTGAGACATAATTCTGAATCTGCATCATGTAAAAAAATTAGTGATCTAGATATTAAAAACTACGACAGACTTTTCGGTTCCACAGTGCCTAGACGCGAATCAAATACTTGTTGATCGCTGTGTTGAACGCACTAACTTTTTCAGATCATACAATTTATAATCCAAAACGTCAATACAAGCCATTCGCTAAGTAAGGTCTAGTCTTAAATAGCCAATTTTAGTTTAAAATTTTATTTATTACATGGTTTGTGTTTCGTCAAGAACTAAGCATTGGCATGGGCAATTCTTAAGATGCTAAGGTCAATCACTACGCACTAAAACGGTGAAGAAAACTTGTATGTTATAAGATAAATAGAAGAATAAGAAGAGAAGAATATAAAGAGAATTTGTATGTTATGTAAAGTCCGCCAACCCACATTAGGCCAGCATGGTGGTCTAAATGGCCTAACCACTCTTAATCGTAGTCTCGACTCGATTCGACTCTTATAGAGGAGGACCATGTCTTGCAGTGGGTCGTAAATGGGCCGATACAGTGCAGAAAGGTCACAGCGAGCAACAAGTGCGTTGCTAATATGACGACATGAGCATCGTAATCTAATCCAGTGCGGTAACAACATTCAATGCTACTGGTAGGACTGCCTCGCCTACTCCTGATTCAATGTCAGCCGAGCATTCTCTACGGAACAAAATTAAATTTTAGATCATCTCTTGTTCGTTATTTTCCAGTTATACAGTAAATTAATTCTTTCTTAGTAAAAGGGCAAGTCATATTAGCGTTTGAGGTCAGTAAATACCAAGAAAAGAATATTGCAGCCGAAACAGAATGGATTTGCAAACATTTTCTTGTAAGCCGTGGGTATATCAAATATACCGTCAGAGGTGGTATCAAGTGAAAATATTACAGAATAATCACATTGTGACATTCATTCACATAATATTATGTTACAACAAATTTCAACGAAACACAACAAGCATATTAAAGAAGTTCGCTGAAATGAAAACACACGGCAAACATGTTTTATCCGCTTACTAATAATTTCATTGCAATGCGGGCGAATGATTTGATATTGTTTATTTCGGTATTCTGTATCAGACCATATAAGTTCCACTGCAGGGCACGGGCCTCCTCTACAATCGAGAGTACGATTGAGAGATACGATTGAAAAATAATATAAACCTATATAATAGATACCAAGATAATTTAAACCCTTGCGTAACATAGCGTCTTTAAAAAAAGGGTGTGAAATAAAACCCTGATGGTGCACCCACTCACGCTCGCCACACTCGCAACACGTATTTCACTTGGGTGACATCTTTGGGTGACCTTGCCTCAAGCCTACAATATCCCACTATGCCTTACTCTAATAGACTGAGACATCAGAGGGTAGTAAGGATACATATCCTGTTGTTTATGTTAAAGAAACCGAGTATTCTGTGTTTTTTACAACATAAGGCTTTATTTAGCTTCATGGAGATTGCATATTATTGATTTGGTTTCAATCCGACTACGGACAGCGCATTGAATTGGATTTTAATTACGAATATACAGCGGATACTGTTGCAATGCTTCAAAATAAATTCTGAAAACCTTCCCACATATTTTATCAAGTCTAGTCCACATCAGCATAGTATGCGCTATAACTGTTTTATTTAATTTAAATATACCGACCTTTATACTGTTAAATGCATGTAATATGCCTAGATTTATAGCCAACTCTTTCGGCAAAACTGTTTGCGACCCTTTATGTAGTTTGCAAAAAAACATAAGATGATGGTTAAAACCCGTCGTAGCAAGTCCTTTAAAGATGTGGTGGTCTTTGGTTTGGGCTTGATGCGTAGAGTGACGTGCACGCGAGCCGCGCCCACGCCCGTGCATTGTGCCAGCCGCATCCACTATACACTTGAATAATGAAAATATGTCGCGAATGCATAGGCTCACTCCCTCATCCAGCTTCTTATCTCTTACGTTTGAATAGTTTGCATATGAAGGAGGTCCGTTTCGTGTGGAAATTGGTCTCAGTAGTGGAAATATGATGGACACAAATAAGACATAGAATTTAATATTAAGGATTTATTATCGTTGAAATATGATAGTCTTCTTGAGCCAGGATAAGCAGTATTTAAGATTTATATTCTTAAAGTTTTACAAAATGTTGGATACATTTTGCTACATTTACTACATGGATACATTTTGATTACATTTTCCATCCGAAAACGTAATTAATATCTTCGAATTTCAACCATGAATATAAATTGCTGTAAAGAAAGCATATAGTTTATCACATCTGTATACCTTGCCGCTTCATCGAAATTATAAAATTCATATAAAGTATCCCAAATAATTGGCCTCAATTCCTGGTATCGTGAAAAACAAAATGCTTAATGAAAGTTCCAAGAATTTCTGCTATAATGAATCATTGTTCATATTAAAATAATTAACAGCCTATACAAAGATATATAAAGCATAAATAGAACTACATTATGAGTATGTATTATGAGTTATCATCAATCATGGTGTTAATTATCCCTTATTGATAATTATCAATAACATCATCATCACGAATCCAAAACGATTGACGCGCGACTTCCTGCAATCATTTTTAGGACGTATATTGACTTATTCCATGCTGAATTTTATTTTTACATTAACTTTTTATAACGTCCGTTTCCGTACAACGAGATGTTGGCTAAATTCCAAAACTTGAGGTTAACGACCGCGCAACAGCTGATCCCAATGTACGCGACAAGAAGTAAGCGGGGGTTAAAGACTATTTTATGTAACGTTCCAACTGGCTGGCTATGTTTGTGTGCCGAAACTCAAATCTTATTCAGTTTCAGGTGTTTATATTGCTCTTTAGCGTTTTTGTAGATAGATTAATGACCTAAATATAGAAATAAATATAGAAATAAATGCACTACAAACTAAAGCCGTCGGCTCGGTGACAAAGCCCGCCGTCACAACCCGGCGGCCTATAAGAAAAGATATATGTGTGATAAACGCCCGCTCTTGTTGTCGCCGACCAGTTGGCGACATGTGCTGTGCTAAGCTGTCCGGAGAAACTCAACAGTCATAAAAAAAAATCATGTCATCTCGTACCGGCGACATGTCGCCAACAAAGTTTTTCCACTTACAATGATTGAAGCCCCCGACTAGCCCGCCAACAAAAAGTTGTCGACATGTGCCGGCGGGACGACGGTTTCGGTGTGTAGAGCGCTTTAAATGAAGTATGTAAGTAGCAGTATGCGCGAGTCCTCTCAATAAAATTTTATCAGTAATCTGTAATACCATTAATAATCGCCTACAATTTGAGCTTAATATTAATATATCATAAAGAATATAAGTTTACAGCTTATAAGTAGCAATATTGCACGAATCCTCTCAATATAATTTTATCAGTAATCCTATTAATAAACTAAAGGAAATCAGCGTTAAACACCCGTTGGCAAACAATTGCTCGCCAGCGGAGTCGGGCCGCCTTTAAGCGATTAAGCGATAATATTGATGCATGCCCTTCGGACCATGAGCGCTATCCGGTCTTTATTCCTCAATCCTGGTCAGACCCATTCTATTCATTTTATAATCCTTTGGGATTTGTGCACTATTCAGTTTAGTTTATGGATAATTGTTTTATAATAAAATTATTATACAAATGATAGCTCAATATTTGTTCATGCTTTTTTCTCCCAGAGAAAAGTACGATTGTAGTAGATTAAATGTTTAAATTTTGAAAGACGCCGTCACGGTTAAGATAAAGTTGCAAACCTTTCAATATTTTGCTTTCATCATGTTCGTTTTCATGATATGTTTTAAAGATTTACCTGAAAGAATTCCTGGTATTTTTATTTTAAATGTAAATGTTAATACAAAATCCGATTTAATTTGACTGCGACTGCCTCGGTGGCGTAATTGTACTATGGTATGATTATAAAGCTCGGATCTCGGGTTCGACTACCGATTTTAAATTAATGATCAGCCCGGAGGCAGGAATTTGTGCCTGATATGGCGATAGAAAACACAAGACGAAATGTGGGTTTTCTGGTTGCTACCAGCACCTCTGCCTAACTCTGCTGAGAAAAAGGCGTGACTTTATGTACGTATGATTAATTTTTATGATTTTTGGCGTCCCCCGAGGCTATTCCTTTATGTCATAAACACTACAACTACATTAAAATGAAGAATAATATTTATAGGAAACAATTCATACGAAATTGTTAATATTATGCATATTTAAAGCAAAATAATTTGCGAATACATTTGTAGCGCATTTAACAACTTTGTAAAATGTAGGGACTGTGTTTTAAACTTATTCATTAACCGTTTGGTAAACCACAGTGAAATGTTTACGTGTTTGCGAATGTTCGGTAACAACGTGGTAATGTAGTTGCATTAGTTTTTACCAATTGGAACTAGTTGCTGAGGCTTTTGGCCCTTGACACATGTGTTAATAAATAAAGCGTTATGAAAACGAGGTTATGAAATTGGTACACGTATGATTGTACCTGCGCGAAACTCATATTGATTGGCTAAACTTTTGGCATTACTGGGACGTATGCCGCTGTAATAATCTCTATTAATTACAATTTGTTTTGATATACAAAATTATTTTGCAGTCTCCGCGGCGCATGGTAATGATACCGTCTGTGACATCAACTATTCGACTTTTTTTGGGATGTAGTACAGGCCGGGTTGATTAAATCCTCTCATGCTGCATTTGCTCA
The DNA here is from genome assembly GCA_030180105.1 of Hyles lineata. Classification (NCBI taxonomy): domain Eukaryota; kingdom Metazoa; phylum Arthropoda; class Insecta; order Lepidoptera; family Sphingidae; genus Hyles; species Hyles lineata. The sequence goes on from JARJEE010000001.1 coordinate 21,283,501, forward strand.
TCGGTGTATTTTTTCATTACAACCACATTCATATCTATTTCCTAAAGATTTTGATTTTTAGATCGTAAGATATTTTAACTGCCGGATAGCGGCCGACGAATGAGTATATCCAGTTGAAGGATAGGGACAGTATCGTCAGACAAGGGATAACTAAAACTCCTCAGTCTCAACATCCCTGGCTGGATGCACTTCGATCACCATGATATATGTGGTTTCTTTGATGTGCCAGTATAAAAGAAATATCTGAATAGGAGACCGGGTATTTATTCAGATAAACTTTTATCATTCAATGCAGAATAAAACCACGCGCAACATCTATGCGCGCTATCTTGAAGTAACTCAAGGACTGCTTGGGTATATTATTCTTATATCGGATGCAAACATATAGATTTTTCATTACCAGTGTGCAGTTTGAGCTTTCATATAAGTCGTGCTCGTGACTCGTATCAGTATTTCTCGATAATCTTCATAGTTTCGGATTTGGCCGACTTCAATAATTGCCGTATAATTTCATAGGTTGTTCTTTATATGAACATAATTGGATTTTTTTATATTCCATGTTCAAAATACAAGCCGAAAACACATCGATATTAAATCTGAATCACAAATTGAAACAAACAATATAATTATTACGTTTAATAAAAATTAGTCGCATTATTTATCTTTTCTTTTGAAGTCGACCAATAAAACGCAGAGTTACAGTAACATTACTCATGTATTATATTTATTTTCAACAATATAAATTTCGTGCAACAAACTTCGGATATATTTAAAATTTCATTTCTGTGAATTGACAATTAAGTTTAAAGTTCGGGTGTATATTAAATTTTATTTCTGTGAACTGACAATCAAGTTTACTCAATCATTAACAGCTCTTGTGACTAAAACGCATCTAAAAGTAATACTAAACTGATAATGAAACAATCACATAACACATATATATTTTTTAAATTCTAACGGAGTACCTAATTCTAAGTTGTTACCACGATGTTTTTCTGTTCAGTAGTAAAACGCGTTATGATAAATTACAAACCCACGCACAGCGTATAAAAATCATGCCTGGGTTCGAAATTTCAACATCTGAATTTTCACTCCAGTTCAGAGTCCATTTGGCTAATACTTTGCTAATGCTTGTATAAACTATATCCCGAAATATCAGATATATTATTTATAATAAATATAACATTTTTATTAATTGTGCCCGTAATAGGGACAAGAATAGATACGTTCACAACGTGGGTGGTCTCATTACATTTAAAAACATAAGTAAAATTAATATAATGCACTTGTAAAGACGTCAAAAAATTGATATCGTAACATGTGTGTTATATTAAATCATAGTCAGTCATTCAAATCATACAAAAAGAATTATAATAAAGTTATTACTATGTTACGCCTACATCTTATGTCATAATTATGATCGTCTTAATGTGTACCGCCACCACAGTATTAACTATGAAAACCTAAGTAAGTTATGCAAGTTAAAGTATACATGTTTTGCGAGTTTTCCGATTTCTCATTCGATATTATTTTCTTTGCTTTATTTAATCATATATTTACCTACAAAACATCGTTGCTAGGCACCACTAAACAGTTGTAGGTGAACCTGTTGCATTTCTTGACCGCTGCCGGCCGCGACGTTCCGAATATTAAACATTATTTATATATTCACATAGGTAATCATAATATTTAAAGGAAGTAAAACTTTGTGCTGAAATATTTATTAAATAATTTATACATACATACATACATAAACTCACGCCTTTTTCCCAGAAGGGGTAGGCAGAGGTGCCAGGGGCACCCACATTTCGCCAGTATGTTCCGTCCCACTATGTGATAGGTGGCGAGCCTATCGCCATATCGGGCACAAATTCGTGACTCTGGGCTGATAATGAATAGAAAAATCCAATATCACTTCGCCCAACCCGGGATTCGAACCCGAGGCCTCAGCTTTGTAAGCGTACCGTACTACTACGCCACGGAGGCAATAATTTATACAGAATAAAATATGCTTACTAGAGCACTTTATTGAGAAAAGATTAGTTTAAACAAAGAGTTGTGATAAAAAAATAAATTACACAGAATATTTATCATTATATAAGGTAGGTATATTATATCTTAAGTACCTACGCTGGTAAGCACGAATGAGCATGTGAAATTGCTGTGTGAATGTAAGCCGACTTAATATTTACAGATATCTAACATATCACTAAATCTGTATGACTATGATTATGACTAAAGTTAAATTAAAACGTGTAAAATCACGTATAAACTTTATTTCAAATCAAATTAAAATATTGCAACCACTTTATGAATTAATATCTATTCTATACGTTTAAAAAAAATGGTACTCGCAATTACACAAAGAAATCATAATGACCTGAAAATGTTTTAAAACACATCGGGCACTTTTTTATTATATAAGCAAGAACTTATAAAAAAAAGAAAAAGTAACATATTATAAATATATTGTAAATACCTTGAAAACGTTTAATTCTTAATGCCTAAGTTGCGTATACTTTTACATAAACCAATTCATTGGATGTTCGTCAAAAATACATTTTCATTCGTTACTTTCTTAATCATATAAAAACTTGGTAGGAAAGAAAGTTTACCGCCTAAATTCATTCCATAGTACGTAAAGTTTCGAAGAGCGACAAAGACAGACATAGATTTCACGAAAGGAAAGAGTGATCGGCCGTAGTTTTCATGCAAGTGGTTACGCGCGCTGAAAATCATTCAAATGAGCTAGAAAAGCTGTCGGCGAACGGAAAATTCTTAAAAGAGATTTTAAATAAAAGGATGAAATCATGTGACGCTAACATCATGAACGCAATAACTATTTTGTAATGAGGGAAACGTGGATGGGCGACTAAGATGTGGAACACAGCAGAACGCATGCGCGGGCTCGCTGGCAGGATAGGTAACCTTGACCCAGTACCGATGCACGCGGGTTTAAACTAGCGCCAACTTCAGTGTATCTCCTTGTTTGTTTACGTCTATATCTAAAATCATAAGTTCACAAACAGTGGTCGAAGTAACACGTTCCGGAAAAAATCGTGGAGTGACGTTCAGAATATCGGGCACTAAACTACTAGATGGACAATTAAATTAAAACTATCATTGAATTTAATTTTTATTTAATTTTTTTATTTTTTTAAAAAGTTTGTGATTGTTCAGTGAGTAGCGAGATAATGTAAAATATGAAAAAATACACAAAGTGACCGAGTTTTCACGTACGGTAACACGTCGTACCGACAGCTTCTAAAAATAGTGGTGTAGTGCGTTAACGTGGTTTTATTTAAAGAACTGGCCAGCTGTGCTGTTGATTGTTTACAATCGGTGCGAGGCTGTTACCGAGCTTGGACTTCTCCGGTACTCGTGTTCGAATCGCTCATTCGATGAACAATCTTAAACTTTATATTCTCGAATCATCTTGTTCTTTTTTTTTTTGTTTTTAAGTTCTCATAGTGAACATCCAACATGGATAAACTGAGATATTTGATCAATACAGTGTGCGGAAAATTTAAAGTAAGTTTCATTATTTGATCATATACTTTTTTGTTTTATCATCTCATTATCAAATAATTACTTTTTTAAATGTAAATATAGTGCGCCCGTATACCGTATATGAGAACGGGCCCGTTTTATGCGGCCCAAAATCGTAACTATTACTATGTTCGTGATGAAGACAGTGCCATAGAGAGTGATTCTTGCTTGACCACGTTCAATATAACTAGTGGCTTGGAAGATAAAATTAAAGAAGACTCCAGTGTTTCTGAGACCGAGACCGATAAAGATTTGGACGAAGACGAGACTGGCGGCGACGGCGCCGATGATGGTGATGATGCCGACGATGATGACGACTACAGAGATGCCGACGGAGACGGCGATGCCGACGATAACATAAGTTACGAGTCGTATGACTCGCATGCCCCTCGCTACTATTACGAGTGTGATGACCTCAATTACTCGGACTGTAATAACAGCGGTTACAGTGATTACGCAGAGTACGGAAAATACATTGACGAGGACGACTCGGAAGACGGTGTCTTCGCGGATGACGAGACCTCGATCGATCTCGATAGCGAGGGGAGAGGTAAGTATAGTTAGAAAGATTTTCTTCAGTATCGGTCGTAAAAAACTATTTTGCTGCATATCGCTATGTAAAAAAAATAAGCAAAGTAAGGCAAAAAAATACGCGATATAAAATTTCATAAATAATAAATATTGCTCTTAATAAGGGTTTAAAATCACTCATTTTAAATAACTACTGCACAGCCTGTTTTCTCAATCGAAAAATATAATATTAAAATATTCAACTCCATATCAGGAGTCTTGATATCGCACAAATATGAATTAGTGTAATTATCATGTTAAAAACTGTTTTTTGTACTCGTACTAATATATCCGTTAAATGCGAACATCACCAGTCGACTTCGAAATCTGCTGACATGTCTGAAAAATACCGATACATTTAATTTACATTTTCCCGTAATATATTGAAAACAGTATAATAAACGTTTATAAATATTAATCAGAGGCATGAATCGTAAATATACATTTAAAAGAAATTTTTGAGTATTAAAGGTAACATTTTTAAGTATTAATGCACAATCTATTTTTTGAATTGAAAATACCCTGTAAGGGTAGTGTATATAAAATTAAAATATTCAACTGGATATTAAGAGTCTTGATATCTCATATAGATGAATTTATGTAATTACTATGTTAAAAACTGCTTTCCTACTAATACAACCGTTAAATCCGAACAACGTCATAAGTCGACTTCCAAATCTTCCGTCTGAAAAATATCCCTATTCCCTTATTCCCTTATTATAATTATAAAAAAAAAAATCGTTTATAAAGATTAATCAGAGACATGAATCGTAAATATGAATGTTAAAGAAACGGCGATATTGATGTGTTGCACTGCGATTGTGTCCGTAACAAATGCGTCTATAATAATTAAAATAATAATAAATAAATAGAGATTTTAACCACCAATTTGGCAACTATGTTAACTTTCTTTACAGGATTGATATGACATATATGTGAAATGTACATTTGCCGCTGGTGGGTCACTGGACCGCCGCAAATTTTCTAACAGTGACGGCAGGACGTAAATTACCTATTAAATGCACCATCATTCAAAAGCAACTTTTAAATTGGTTTCTTTCCTCACATACTGCTAACGTGATATTTACGGATGAAATCCTTGTGGTGCCACATTTCTTCTAAGTTAAATTGAAATCCCATGAAATATAATAATAATTTGACCGTGGTGCCTTACAACTAATTTTTCTGGCTTTAAAAGTCTTTACCAGGTTAATTACTCTTTAATTCATTGTTATGTCACCGCCTTTGCCACGCAGGGACGTGAAATAAAATATTGACAACTCGTATTAGTATAACTACATGATTCATTTCATTAAAATGCGTGCGACTAAGTTGCAATGGCGGCTGTGAGGACAGTCTCCAAGTTGAATTGAAACAGCTCAACAATTTACAGAGTTTACAATTACTGTCACTTTCTGTACACACGCTGTAATCTAAGTAATTGAACCGTAAATATTTTTATTTTGTACCCTGTATAAGTATATTTGAGAAAAAAATACATAGTCTAATTATATCTGGTTGTTTTTTAACATGTTCTAAAAGCCAGGAAGAATTTTCCTCACGAAAAGTAGCGACGGCAAATGCGGTTATTTTTTTCATCAATACTGAAATAAAATGCCGTCGCTAAAGTGCAAAAGTAACTGCCTAAGTGTGATAATTTTGAAGTTTTAAAAATTATGTTAACAACATTTTAATGTGCTGCCTCAAAATAATGTCTAAATATCTATAGTTCACAGTTTCCTAAATCTAAGTAACTTTTCAAGTCTCGTATATATCTGTATGGTGAGGATAGATAAGCCATCTCTAAAATATAAAATCACTGTGGATGAAATAAAGTAATTCGTCAATAGATTGCAATCTCGGGTTGTATTTAGAATATTTTTTCTTGTACCGATTAATTTCAAATATAACCTGTATTCCTTCAGTTATAATCAGTCAAATCTTTGAAACAATGCAATACAATAGGCCAGGAATCAAAATATAAAAACATCTCCGAGGCATTTACAATATAATATGTATTGTTTAAGCTGTACTTTGATGAATACGTACTGCAAATTAGTAATTAATACACATATAGCAAAATCGATGGAACAAAATATAATCGCTATTAATGATCGTGGCATATTAATACCTAGTATTTTCATATAGCCAACAATATTCCTCAAACAAAGGTTATTGTGAATGTTGAAAGCTGCTACGCTGTATAGCATTATCATGTCAAACGAAAATTATATAATACAAGGCAAACCAATCCTTTTAAAACACATAAAAAGATAGTAATATCCACGTATTTAATTTTGATATTCATATTGTATTAGTTTCACGTGAGTTTTTTTTTTAATCGGCTTGAAATGATTTGTAATAAGTGGTATCTGATAGGATTTTAATACGATAAAGAGAACAGACAACAATTCTGATCTGAAAGTAATTGAAGCACTAATTGATTAGATATTTTATGTTATGGTTCCATATATTTAACTCAATTTCACTGTCATGCTTTCGGCATTACAAGATGCCTGTTCAATATTATACTCCAAAAAATCCTTTTAAAGGATTACTTTATAAACTTCAGTATATATGGAAGTTGAATGTATGCACAAAATATCGAAATCTGTACCGTGTCTGGGGGATATTTGAATCCAAAATTGATCGAACAAATACTGTTACAACTACATATGTATAGTGTTCACAAACGAGCATTTAATACACACTCAAGTTGATGAGCCTAATGGATCCAACCTCGGTGCAATTGTACTAATACTCGCCTGTGCGGTTAAATTACTTTTATTCAATCTGGATAAACTGTTTATTTTTAAATTAAAAAAGTTTCCTGAACATGCTAGAAATAACGAAATGGCGTGAAAGATATTTATCTCTTGCCACTCGTTATTCTGTCCGTAAAGTATTTTTGAGAGATAATATGAAAAACCATAACATTGACAGACTCCATGGTGCAATTGGTTAGAAGCCGGCTGTGAAATGAGCGGCCGCGGGTTCGATCGCCGCACCGAAACAAATATTTGTGTGAACCACAGGAATTTGTTCGGGTCTGTGTGCTAGTCCGACTGAAACGTTTCTCGTAGTTCCTGATACCCACGACCCAAGACTCGATATTAAGGTGGGGCTAGGACTATGTATGTGAATGTTGGGTGTATTTATTTATTTTATTTATGCAACGATGCGAGATATTAAGAATTAAATTTAAGTATAAGTAGAGTTTTTTTTGTGAAAAAAAACTGTATAGTGTTTTCTCAGATTTCCCGTAATCGTATACAACCGACATGGTAGAACTGCATTAATTACAGATCGATATTCGTCACTGAAATACATGACCTAAATTAAATTATGTACACAAAGGGTGAATTCGGATGTTTCGAAAGAGTATTACGGTGTTAAATGCTAAAGTTCATTTACCACGTAGAATTGATCTAACATTTTGAACGATGAACACTAATGAATGTCTACACGGACTAATCATTTCAACGTAACGAATTTAAGCTTACTTTACTTCCTACTTACTGAAAGTACGGTAGTTACATATATTTGATCTAAACAAAATTCTAGACGGTGCATTATTGCAAATCGATGCTCGGTTCGGTAGTTTCTCTAACGCTGCTATATTATGATTGTTTACCAAAAATATAGGTAGGTTTATCTGCGCCTCAAGTTTAGTTTAGTTTTTATTTTAAATAAGGGTAAAAGTCGATAACAATTTATCTCCTTACCGTAATCAATCAATCACGATGGCGCTAGATTCCTTCAATCTTTTAAAAAGCTAATCAACGGCAAGGCAGTCTGTAATCAAACAGTTTATGTAAATAAAAGCCAAGAACGAGTAATAAGACTTGGCCCTACGAAGCTCATTGCAAAACACAAGTCTTCTACAATCATTTATATAACGGCCTGTTGGACGTAATTTGCATCCAGCGACAAATTCGCTGTTAAATATACTATGTATTTTTAAGAGGTTTCTCTTCATATTTTTCCTATTATTATTTGGTTTATAATGTACATAATAGTTTTGCATTGTATCAACCTACGGCAGGACTCGGGCCACCTCTACAATCGAGAGTACGTTTGAGAGAGATTACTAAAATAACACCATAATTTTAATATTTGTTATTATATTATTATTTTGATCACTAATATCCACCGGCGGTTCTAATTTCCTACTGCTACAGAGCCAATTGATTGATTTCAATAGAAACGAATACAAACATAGCTCTGGTTCCCTTGGCAACTACATAGAGGTCTTACAACATAAACAGTTGTCCCTCGAAGCGACCACGTGAATCACAAAATGACGACATCTTAAATAGCGCGTAATTAACTCTATGCGAATGGCCACAGCGTTATCCATGACTGGGAATATTCAGAGACAGTATGACACGTATGCTAAACGGAGTTAGCCATGAAATGTCATAGGCGTTGTGCAGTTCTAGAGTTTAATTGACACTAATTTCTGCGTCGCGAACTTCGTTATTGCTTTCATCTGAACTGCCTCACGATGAATTTCAATATGGGGTAATAATTAAATTTTCTGGTCCCAATGTATTGTATGATAATTTGTTGCTGCTAGGAAATGCATTTGCGGTCGCTGTTTCCTGGTTCGAGTTTGTGCAGATTTTTAATGGCTAGGATCTGAGGTCCAGCGATTACGTTTTTACACTGCTAGTCTGCACAAGAGTCTTATTTAAGTAAGTTTTATTTTTTTATTTTGCTGTTTTGTGTTCTTAACCTTAAGTAAACTGAATATTACTAACTCAATTTGTTTTTTTTTTCTGTTTATATTATATCAATGGCATGTTTACTAATTTGACTAACAGCTATGAGATGCTTGCCATCTAGGCTGTTTGTATTATGTGTTTTCTTTGTTGGCAATTATATAGCACGTTCTTGTTTATGTTTTGTTGCATTAATAGACTCACAAGACCGAAAACGAATGCTATGCGTTATGCGGGAGTATATTCCTCTGTTTGGGAAACTACTCTTTTATTACTCGGCATGAATAGCACTATCTCCCAGGAAATCGACATGAAGTTCAGTGAGTGTGATCGCCGGATGCCCAATACCTACCCCTTTCCTTCTTCCACCCTTTTTTCTGCCCGCTTCCCTCCCGATTTGATGAGCCGGCAACATATTCATGATCGAATCGTTGTGGATGTTCATGGGCGACAGTAATCACTTACCATCAGGGGACCCATTTCTCGTTTGCCAGATCCATGAAATAAAAAAAAAACAAACTAAATATATCATAGCGTTAGTTATAATATTATCCTTGGTTATAAAAGTTTAGAACATTGTTTCTCTTGTGGGTACTTTATACATTATTTTAGTCGCTCATACAGAAGTAACTGTTTAAAAATGCTTTCTAAAATTTATTTGTATTGTGGTGATAACAAACTAAAACCTCAAATTACAACATATTATGTATGTACTCATATATTGCACGACTATAATAAATTAACTCATAATTCACTTACTAAGCATTTAGAATATTTGTTATGAAGATTTGCAATTGAAAATTAATGTAGCGAGTTGCATTTCCTACAAATTTACCACGGTCAAAGTCAAAGCTTATAAAATACATTAAATATGTGAATGGAAAATGTAAGCCTTTGAGTACCTGAATATAAGCCTGAAGTCTAAGAGACCGACTGCGGCGGACAGAACTTGCTAATTAGTTTTGATATAGAACTTTGAATGCTTTACTATATATTAAACTTGAAATATAATGCTAACCGACGTATTGTGAAATAAATTCTAATCAAGACACATTCTAAATGTTATGGCAAATTATTTTCTAGTATCAAAATATTGTCTAGAGTCTAAAGCCTAGTTTATAATGTATATATCTTGATATTCAATATTCCAATATTCACCAGCTCAGCGACGTGTTCAACGTTATTGAATTTCTGTTTGTGTTTGCTTAGGTGGTATGTCGGATGGCGAGGCAAGTCGTGGACCGACCCGGGGACGTCCATCACGTCGCGACGACCCTCGTCGCCACACGCTCGCAGGAAACCACCTCTACATCCACCCACATCACCCAGGACACGGCATGGCCATGGAGGTAAGATCCTCTTTATAAAACACTCCTGCGAATCTGCCTGGCGCTCTGCGAATTGATTAACATGCACACTCATTGGCGAAGCTGTACATGAATCAGTAAAATTAACCTAAATAAACCGCCAATCCTTTTTATTAGAATTAATTAAAGTCATTTTCATCTTTCGCCGCACGGGTCTTGATGTTTGCAAAAAATATTTTTTCTTTTCAACATGTACTTTTCGGCCAAGCCCGGCTCCATCGGGGTGCAGATATACTTTTTTGAAAGTATTTTGTCGCCTATTTCATCAGACATAATATAAGATTCAAAGGGTGAAAAAAAAATCTTATCGGTCCAGTACCTTCACGACCTATTTATTCAATGCGAACAATACAATATTTCCTCTGTATAATATTAGTTCAAAGGTCGTGCCTTGGTGGGAGTGTAGCTTTCTGCTGAAACCTCCTATCATTTTAATGACTTTTTCAATAAAGTAAGGCTAAAATAATTATAAAAGATATGACACCGTGATTTACGTTCCATTGTATAAATAAATCATAGGGAGTAGTTATTTGTGAACGACGGGCCACTCTATGCTATAATTAAAACTCCGTTTTTAATAACAACGTACAGTTTGTCACTACATATTTGTCATTGCCCTTAAAATTGTGAGTTAAAAATGTTAGTTCATTTTATTACATGTAACTATTAGATACATATGCTGACATACTTTTCTATCTGACGTTATCCTGGTGCATTAATATTACTGAGCTAAATGTTTCTACATTTAAAATCTAGACACGTTATGTATGCTCGTGAAATATTTCCCGGTATTGTCAGGTCATCATGAAATTTGTTGCATCTAATAAAAGCCTGCATCTACGAGGGTTCGGATCTTGGATAATCTGTCCGATCGAGTTCCATGTATAGGCGCTTTGTCTGAACATTGATAGTTTTTGTAGCAAATGCCACGAATACGCATGTTGAATTTCTTTGAGAAAATACCCTAATTGTTGAAAAACAGCCTCAGATGCAGATTTTTTCGATTACCGCTATGAAAAGAAATTAAGGGAATTGCTATAATTAATCTTAAAAAAGGATTCATGATTAATTAATGTACAGTCAAAACGATATTAGCCATAGCTTTCAAACGTAACAATACCTTTTAAGCTGCAAGAAATGTGTGGATTATTATACAATCCCAAATCCCAAATATTTCACAACATGTTTATTGAAAATGAACATAAAGAGCAATCCCGATACAGCTGAATTATATAGCGCAGTGTATTTGTCAGAATTACAACCTCGAATGTTATTACTGTTTAATCATAATATTCAATAATGCAATGCGAGTTTTGATCTGGGATAAGCCGACGCCCTGCAGTGGTTTTTGTTCATTGTATATATTTATTATGTAAATAGAGCATTTTATATGGCTTACTAAATATAATGTGTAGTGTCTAGCTTATTGTATCCATATTTTACACGTATAATAATAATAGGGAATTTGACGCCAATTTTAATGTAATTATCACAAGTTATCCATATCTAAAATCAAACTAACAAAGACTATTGTAAATCCATTCAGAATGAAACCAATTAGTAAAGGTTTTAATCTTGTATTTATTTATTTAATTATTAATAGGAACGGTTAACGCCATTTACATTAATTACTTAAAATTAAGGTAGTCAGTTAAGCATCTCGCTCGCAAAACCGCAAGCATTCGGTTAGTGTCTTCGCCCATCCACACGCAAACAAATCACAATCAGCATTTATGTATATGAGAGAATAAAGTCCCAAATATACTACTGAAACTCCACGCGACCCGACCGAACGCGACACGTGTTGAATCAAATGAAATGATAGCACCATTTTTTTTATGACGATGATGAGTGCGGTTCTGCACACTACAAACACACCACGCAACTTAGCATCGCGTCTTCGCAGTGTGGTTCTGGTCATAGAAAATAATATGAATTAATCGCATCGGATTTGACTAGTGGTGGTAAAAGACACTCCCAGTCTTTAATTTAAAAGACTAACATTTAGAATAGGAGCCTGTGGCCGCAGACTTCCGTCATTTTATAACAGCTGAAAGTTAGTGTGCACATGACTCTGACACAGGAATCACAAGATAAACTGTTATGAAGTTCCGATCTTGGTGGCTTTGGAAATTATCAGCTTCAATGTGTCCGGCAAGATAAAAGAACCATCAAAAGTGACTGAACCAAGGAAACATTTGTTGATAGTTGCCTATATAATATATATAAAATTCAGCTTTTATACTATTTTTGATTGAAATGTTTTATTTTATTGGCATTTGCGTTTGTACGAAATATAATATAAAAAATCGATTATACTCAAATACCATATGGCTTAATTTAATGACTACCTGGTGGCAGCCGGTAGGATATTGACATCTGGCCCCAACACTGTAATTCTCGCGCATTATCGTAATCCTGAAAGCTTATCCTTACCTTTATTAGAAATGCGAAAGAAACTCTGTCTGTCTGTATGTCCTATTTTCACGCCTAAATCACTAGACTGATTTTGATGAAAGTCGGCACAGGGATAGATGAAACCTTGGGAATGGAATGTAAGCGCATTGTAAGCATATTTTGGCATTTTGATAGTAGATATAATCTTATGTGTTTGTTGTCCTTACATCTTTTGATTTCAATGAATGTCGTTGGAGTAATAACAGTTTAATAATATCTCCGTAGCATTTTAATATGGAGAGATGGAATGGAATAGAATATAAGGTGGATAAAATTAGGACAGAAGAACACAGGACGGGATTGGATAAGCAGTATAAAGAACGGCAAAAAAGTCTAGTTGAGTTCGAATAAAATATGGACTGGAATCGGTATCTCTACCCGCTAGCTAGGACCGGGCCGCTAGTATACATAATTAAAGTACCAGTTTTGGATATGCATCATCTGGCATCTGCAGTGAGTTCATGACACAATATTAATGTTTAGTGAGTCTAAAGTTTTCTAATCAGTGATTCAATTATTTTAACAGTTAGGTATGTCGATAAACTTTGATACATACTACAATATGTTTTTGCTATAATAAACTTTAATTGGTGTGCGTAGCAAATATATCGCAATTTTCTGTACCTAATTAACATAATTCAGAAAAATCTCCAGAATGGTTCGTTGTACGCTGAGTGAGTAAACCTAAAGAAATAGCTGACCATAAATCTCTCTATATTTTTGGCATTTTCGCTCTTATGATTAGAGCGGCATGAGGGCAGAATGAGAATATTATTATGTAATTTCATCAACCATATGTAATCGTAAGTATGCATGGTAGAGATTGAAAAGATTCATATTAAATGATATACAAGAATAATTATTTATTTCGGTGCTGAAATATTAATGTATAAATAAAATATACTGTTATTTGGAATACGTTAATTAAGCTAGACGCTTAGAGTATTTATTATATACAAGGGGAGCGTTATCATACATGCGTCTTAAAAACGTAGTTTATTTTTCGTAATGTTGGTAGTAATTATTTTAAATTCCTAAAAATTATTTGGTGACCGTAAATATATTTAGTTATAATCCGTCTAAAATGAGTGTGAGTGAAATTCAATAGCCCTAAGCTACTTTAATTTTTCTTTTTTAAATTATTTGTGCACTAGCGGCCCGGCCAGGCTCTGCCTGTGTGTAGATACTGTTTTGACTCCAGTCCACATCAGAAACATATTAATTTCGCGTAGTAACTTTTCATTGTAACGTATTTTACAATCATATGTTGTCGAAACGCGCCAAAAGAAGTATAATTCAGTAAAAAGTTCAAAAAGCTTCGCTGCTAATAACTTCTAACGACGATATCTCAGAAGCTATTCAGTTGATTGATATAGTGCAATTTTAATCTACGTTAAATGCCTAAGCTAGCTCACATATTCATTTGGATAAGAATTAATACTGAACTAAAGAAAATAGCTTTCAAAATAACGTAATGTTTTTAATTAAAAATTTAAACATTAAAATGGTTATTGATATGATGTGAGATGCCATCGCGGAATTTATAGCATGTTATAGATTTTCAATTCGCTAGTACATTACTCAACTATATCTTTACTAGTTTACGCGGTGTTCGCGTGGAAAGCTGGCCAGATTCTTTGCGACCTCTTCATAGTTTATCGCCGTATTTTTGCTAATTTACATAAAGGCATATTAAAATATATACCTTCCTCAAGAATTACTCTTTCTATTGTTGAAATCCGTTGGGAATTTTTCGAGTTTTGCGCGTTCAGATAGACAGATAGACGCGGTCGGGGGACTTATTTTTAAAATATGTCAGGATATTGCACAAACTGTCAAATGCGAGCCAATAGGAGGGCAGAAAACTTTGGCCTGCCACCACCAATTTTTATCTTCTGTTTTGAAGTACCAGCGCTTCGTCTATATTGAAATATAATTATACTCTAAGGTTAGTAAACGTTGAGTATAATTGTACACAATAAGAATATTAATTTAATTTTCTATGGACATTGATTATTCTGACTTAAAATTGGTTGTGGCCCTTATAATGAAGATGAATAATCTATGCAAAACACGCTGGATTTTTATTATCTACATTTAATATTGTGTTTAGTTCTGTGACAGCACCTAACAACCAATACGGTTCAAAATAGCTAATAGATTGCCAGGCCATTCCTGACGAAAACTATGTCCATCACAGCGTTGTAAAAAAGTTCCTGTAAAGTGTAAGAATAGATTGCCTTAAGATTACTAGTACCAAACGATTCTTACTGCTAAAAAGAAAATCTAAACCATATACTTGTATGATTCATGTCTTATTATCTATTACTTATATTATGATTAGGGAGGAATTGCGATTATTATGTCACCTTTGCGCGGTCAAGCCATCGAGCAGATAGACGCTAATTTTAATTTGTCTTAGGTTAAAGTTGCCTAAGATTTTAATACAATGCGCGCGTTTTAACGAATGTTGCCTGATTCGTGATTCGGGAACTTATATGTTCGTCCACTTGGGTGAATTGACAGGCGCAAAGTATGAGACTCGACGGACTGCAATCCTATTCAGAGCTACGATCGATCTGGGCGAACCAGCCTCGCAGGGCACCCAGTGACCCAATATCCCGATAATAAGCCACTCATTACAAAACCCTGATAGCTTTATATAAAGCATCCGAGCCTCTTTGCGAAAAGTACTGCATTTGCAGGCGATCTGAGATGTTAAAAAGGCTATTGGTACAAAATAAAGATCGATGTTGTGAGATGACGATTCGGTGATAGTCCTAAGATTTATTTTACCATGATGTAATATTTATCTCAAGGGTTTCAAAGTTTTCATCTTAACCAGACCTGGTAATTGAAGGCTGTAATAAAAAAATAATAATTAGAATTAAATCAATTTAAAAATCTTATATTGCATCCGAAATCAGATAAATTTTCGGGTAAAAATAATGTAAGTATTTTTAGAAGTGAAGCAATGACGCTCTGTAAAATTGGAAGTAAAACTCCACGCAAAATGATTGCATCCTCTTTAGAGTCTCATGTTTACTACAAGGTTAAGAGTTTTCCGCAAATTGATCAATCCCGGTGCCTCAATATTGCTGTAGCGCACGTATAACAGCGGAGGTAATTTATTCGCGTTCCCTTTGTGTGTACGGCACAAAGTTTCTCATGATATAGCTGAGATTACGTTCTCTTGCTTGCTTAAAATGAACTCTCTCTGTGCGGGGCGACCTATTGGTAATGGACCACAGACGTCTGCCGACTCGGTGGTCGGGGATTCTAATCTTAGGGCATATCTAAAACTTGACGAAGTGAACTACCATGAACCAATGGTAATTTATATTTATATTGAGATTTATACAAAAAAATATATGATAATTTTCTGGTGAAAAGTTGATCAACTAACATTAGCCTTTCACGGTAGGCCAAGGCCTACCTGCGGTAAGAGATTCGAGAATTACCCGGGTAGTGACCACCGTACAGCGGAAGTGACCATCGCGTCGCGTTGCCGTTCGATTCCCGCTCGCCGCTCATTTCCCGCTGATTTCGTCGGCTCAGCCTAAGTACCGTGCCGCTGAATTTTCTGTAATGGCGCCCGTTCGCAGAATCTTCATTGTAAAGCGTTCACTGCGCGTTTTCATATCTCCTTTCAAATGCCAGATGTCGCTTAAAGTTCCTCTTTATAAATTAATTCACCTTTGTCTTCTTGCAAGTCTTTTTGCGATGCTATTTACCTCTTTAGTTCATTGTTTTGTCACCCGCTTTGCACGGAAGTGGATAATAATTGATTTCCAACTCCTCCGATTAATTTAACTTTCTAATTAATTTCGTTGCGGGTTAAAGAGAAGTTAGACATTCTCGGAAACTCGCCGAGCTTCAATGCTCAGTGCCATTACATTGCGTGCCACTGTTGATCCTGGTTTACCGGAGTTACAGTGGTGAATGTGAGAGCGGGAGAGTCTCCTAAAAAAATAATTCACCGGCCAAACACCTACTGGACGGTCGATCTGGCTAAGGTTGCAGGAAGTCGCTGGATGCAGGCCGCTTCTAACAGGTCATTGTGGAGATTCTTGGGGGAGGCCTATGTTCAGCAGAGGACTTTATGTGGCTGATATGATGATGATGAAACACCTACAGAGACCTGGCCCTGGATACCAAGTCCTGTTTCGTTGACTTTTTGTCCAAACCGTATCCAAATTTATATTTGTGGGCCATGCAGTCTTTATTATTTGTACGGGTATCAAACCCAGAGCTTCACGATTTATAACCAAATTAAGATGGCGCTAAATTTAAAAGTGAGGTTAATTATGTATGTACTTACACATATGTTACTTTTCCACATATTACAATTAAGTTACGGCAATAAAGATTTATATTGTAATACTTAAGAAAAAAAAAATGCTTTACATGGACCCATTAGGTATCAAATATATGTTTAAAAAACTAAGACCTAAATACAAAAGTAGAAGAAAGTGAAGTTTAGAAAATATCTTTCCGTAATCATTAATAATAAACCTCGCTTATGTTTTTTTGTATATCGAGATACACTATGCCCATTGTTATGTCTTGTAAATATTGTATTATACTACTAAGCTTTGTGTTCAAAGAAGTATACAAGGTGAACGGAATTCTATTTTTAAATTTCCCATTGCAGGGTTTGAGTTCCTTCGTGTATACGGATTAGAGGAATATTCAATTCCAAGATATTTTCTAGGTTGCAGCGTTATTTTTAGTAAGGAAAACTGTCAATACCGATTTAAAGGATTTACAGTAAATGTAGATAACTTTTTTTACACGCTTTATATTAGCTTCACTTGTATGTTTGTTTGTATGTTTGTAACCGACTCCTTAAGACGCGATTTTGACCCACTTTATTAAAATAAATGTTCAATAAATATTTTCTTTTGTATCAGGCCTCGCCACTGCGGGACTCTAGAATCGAGAGTTCGATAGAGAGACTATTGTTAGTTCGCAATAATACCACAACTAGAGAGACAATTAAATGTCGGAAATTGGGCTGGTCGTTTTAATTATCCGAAACACCGAAATTTGATTCTTAAGTATGTTATTAATTATTCACAAGATTTGAGCGCGGTGAATACGTTCACCATTATAGCTAGTGCATTCGGTCGCTAGATTTTGTATGGCGCGTATACAATTGGTCATTAATTGTCGGGATAGCACATGGAAAGATTTATTAAAGGCAATTTTGATAATAGATATTAATTCATATAGCAATAAGCCTAGAATATACATGTTGACTACAAAACTGATTTAATCTGGGGTACAAAATGCTTTGAGAATTTATTATCTTGATTGAATTTCCGAGTGCTTTTAATATTTTTTATGAAATTATTTTTTATTTACATAAATATCCTTTTCATAAGTTTCAATTAGAGGAAAACATAAGCAAGGCCATATAACCATAATATCGTATGATTTCCCTTACCATCCCTGAGTTTACTTTATTTGTTTACTTTTTGATTTTGTTTTATTTGTGTTGTTATCTGCAGCCTAATCGCAGCATCGCAATGAACGCGCCGGAATACGCAACCGTCGCCAAACCTCGAGATATGAGGCACGCCCGATTGTTAGATCCGAGAATGCGGAAGGTACACAAAAGCCTTACAGTATTACTAACATGTGCTAAAAATACTAACATTCTTACAATTACTAATTTGTGGGCTTGTTTGGTAAAATTAATCCATGTTATGATATTTGTAACACAAGACTAGATGTGAATCTAACGAACGGCCGAAGAATATTAATACCTAAGCCTTTCGTTGCGTTAAATCAGTCTTTGTCCGATAGAGATAGGTAAAATAATACAAAATAATATTATTTATTTATTTAATCTTTATTGTACACAAACAAAAAGAACATAACAATATAAAAGAAATAACATCTATGTATTACATTTCGTGTTCACATTATAATACCCTAATATTAAATTATAAAATCCCCAAGTATTATTTTGCAACGTAATTTCCTCATGTGAAAAAATCGTGTTTAAATGTCAACGTTGCGATTGTTTCATAGCCGTGAAAAAATACTGTTAACGCCATCTAGTTGTGATAACTTGTAACAAGTTGACGCGAACAGACAAGAAGGGTCGCCTAAATCAATTGCGGGTAAAAGGAACTTAAATAAAGTGAAGCGACGCGACGCGACAGTGGTGACGCCGCGATTTGCGGATAAAAGAGTAGTTATTATAGACAAAACGTCTTACCTCATAGTATAGAAGGCGTTATGGTCGCGTTTTCACGTTTTAACACAAAAAATCTACAACTGAGTTTTTATTATTTTCAGTTTTTACAGTCGTCGACTTAACTGCACTAATGTTTGAATACTTTATACTGAAGAAAAACTTAAAAATGACAATATTTTTAGCGGTAAAAAGTGTTTTTATTTGCTTTTGACCGCCATTTGCCAAGTAAAAACGTGGATATTTTTTGCATAATAAAGTATATTTTTAACGAATTGAATTTCAGACTTACATAACATAGTTGATATGCTTATTAACTACTAGTATGTAAAATACCCTTTGCCGACACAACAATGCTAGAATAACACCGATAAAAACTGTTATAATTAACAAAACCTAATTAAAAAAACACGCATTGACTTTTATCCTTCTTGGTATTAAATAAAGAACTCTCTTACACAGCCGCCGCTCCCTCGTTACCCGCCGCAAGCCAACAACCTCCTGTTCGACGACGACCCAGGCATCATGTCCGAGGTGGAGACCGCGTCCACCGGCTTCAGGCGCGGGGGTAAGCAGAGATCCTCCCTGCCAGTCGTGCGGACACCGAGCAAGACACTGGAACGTCCGCTTGGTAAGTTTATATAAATAAATATTAACCACCAGTCAAATAAATACACCTGAACCCCCAGTAAATAAATACACCCAACAATCACATGCATCCCCACATGTCTTGTTTCGTGGGTTTCAGAAAACCTAGACCTGCAGGAAATACTTGTGGTTCACACAAATATTTCTGTTGCTGTTGAGTTCGAGCCCGCGGCTTATCGTTTCATAGCCGGCGTTTAACCACCTGCGTCACAGAAGCTGTAATTTTATGGTTAATATATTATTATGTATATTAACATATTAATTATTATAATAATTCAGTCCATATAAGACCCGCTTCAGGCACGGGTATCCTCTACAATCGAGAATGCGGTTGCACCACTGGCTAAGTAATTGTAAATATTTGTTTGTTTTTTAGCCAGGTTTTGTTATTCCATGCTGAGCTGATTGATGATGACTGATGATGATGATGATTAGATACAGTATAGTGTTTTTTCTTTAAAGTCTATTATTCTAATTTACATCCTCTGTGGTGTCCCTTCTGCAATATTACAGAACAAACTAGTACTTTTAATTTAATAACAAAAAGCAATTTGTAATAGCTTATAGTGTACAATAACAATGATTTGGGTCTTAAGATTATTTTAACAATATCAGCAGAAAAAATAATACAGATGTACATATATACACTGCCCCACCCTAAGATTATTTCTGTTCTGTGAACGCATTAATAATTGAAATCTGATTAATTGAAGCCTAGATACATGAAACTCCATCCATTGTCACTAACTGAAATCGTTAATCAACGTTGGCAATGCTCTCTCGATGTAATTTTGGCTTTAGTCGCCAAATGTAATGTGACATTTACTGACGTAAACAAGGTGCGAAACGAACACATAGCTTCAAATGAAGTCCAGCATAATTTGCCTTGGAACACGTTGGAGAGAATCCTATTCCATTTACTCTTTGTTCACTAAACTGGCGCTGAAAGTTCCTCAGTACTCTAATTACCTTTGAGTAAAATATGTATGTGTTAATTGTTGTGAGAAATTGCAAAACAGGTTCGCAACTTTTATTTCCCTTTGAAAATGTAACGTGAATGTCACATTCGAAACTATTTTAACAGTGTCCGTCGATGAAAATGTAAAAGACCTTTGTCCAGTTTAGTTATTAAAATATGGATTAAACGAAACATTTTACTCTACATGTTACAGTTTTTGTCGCATACATTTATCATAAATGCATAATATGTACGCGTTCGCATAAGCCAACTTGAAGTATTGTTACAATATTATCATCGCATGGTACAGATTTTTTACCAAATGATTAACAAGCAAAACTACATAGCCTGCAGAGCATCAGTTCAGGTTTCACAATCGTTATTCTGTGAATACGAAAATGCGATCTGCCGTCGCATTCTACGTGGCGGCAGATCACGTATGAAAGTGCACATTGCAAGAGTTATCCGCACTAAATGAGGACGCACACCACTTCGAATTTATACTCGTGGATAAGGATGAGAAACTCCATTAATTCGCTATTTCAAATACTATTTTGCATGGTAATCATATATTTCAAGCGAAGTTGGAAAAACAAAGTCTTATACTGGTGGTAGGTGTCTCATATGTGAAAGGCTGACTGGGTAGCGTTGCCGCCAAACAGCAATGTCAACACGCTGTTCTGTTCCAGTTGAAGGACGTTGTAGCCAGAATAACTACTGGACATATAGAGACTTAACATTTTATGTCTCAGCATGGCGAGTGCAGTGGAATGCCAAGCATTGCGGTGGTATCGCTTACCATCAGCGAATAGCATGATCGTCTCGCCAATCATAGCAATAAAAAAAGCACGAAAATGATATAATACTCTCCCTAGACCTATTTCTATACATTATTTACTTGATGATGGCGAAGATGTTCTGCGAAGCGTAGGTTACGATTTCGACCTATCGATTCAGTAAATGTGATTTAAACGATATTAGATCTTTTCCGCGAAACGCTAACAGCAGAGAGGCAGATGCTTGCAAAATTGAAAGGCATTTTACTTGAATATTCACGAATAAAAAGTGGCGTAAATCTAGGTTGGCACTGGTTTATGTACTTTTGTTAAATTTTAGATTGTAAAGACTTTTTGTGAGGCATGTTTTGTGACTTCTAGCGCGTTTACGCAAGATTTCACCCGGTTTAGTCACATAGTATATAAACTTAGTCACATAGCACATATTGTACCCTAGAAAAGGCTATGCCAGCGTAAATTTTGTGATCATAGTGGGGCGCAGTGAGGGGATGTAAATTAAAATCTCCGGTTCAGGAAATTATTACTCAGCCACCGTTCAACGTGTTTTCAATTACATCCATGGAACATCCTGTAAGAATATTAACTTCTTTATTCAGTTAATTACGCCTGTTTGCTTTTGAAGTGTACTTCTAAATTGAAGTGTAATTAATATTGTAATATATTTCTAGATAATAGCGCCCACGGACTACCTCTGACCTTTACTAGATGCCCTACTTTACGAATTAACAGGAGCTGGAATATTATATTAGAATAATGGAATTAATTAAAACCTATAACGCGCAACACG
This sequence comes from Hyles lineata, assembly GCA_030180105.1. Taxonomy (NCBI): domain Eukaryota; kingdom Metazoa; phylum Arthropoda; class Insecta; order Lepidoptera; family Sphingidae; genus Hyles; species Hyles lineata. The sequence continues at coordinate 21,305,563 of JARJEE010000001.1, forward strand.
TCTCTTAAACTATCTTAGTAATCAAAACTCGTCTCGAAATTTGTATGCATCGTCCCTACATTTTGTCTTTGAGATTTCGCACCTTTAGAATTAAAGAGATCTAACTAAAAAATCTTATTTTCTGGGAAACGTTCTTTAAAGATTTTTAACATAAGATCTATTCTATCTAATCTATTTTTTTTTGAATTCGGTCAGTTTAATTCTAAAGGTGCGATTTATTAAATAGCTATATGAACTATTTATTTCTCTTGACATAATGTTTTCATTGATTATTTTTTTATATAGGTATTTGGATTCTGTGCAAATTGAAATTGTGCGATTGCTTAAACTCCTCTGAAATCTCCTTTCTATTTTCGGCCTGACATAATAAACTAACCTAGATACATCTTCAGATATTATAGACTTTTGTCAAAGATAACAATCAATTCCGTACTTAACTCGAATTTTTCCGGACTACTGTATTTTTTATTGCAATGAATGGCGAGACGATCAATCCGTTCGCCTGGTGGTGAGAGATACGACGGCTCATGAACAGTAGCAAAACCGAACATCGTCTTGAACAAAGCAATGCTTGGCATTACACTGCGCTCGCCATCTTGAGACATAAGATGTTAAGTCTGATTGATCACTTCGTCGTCACTTGTCTTAATAAAGAGGCAACCTTTTTTCGGATTATAGCTTGATAGCCATCCGTCCTAGCAAACATTTGCGACGCACTGCAGTAGAGAGGCAGCCGCAACAGCACCCTAAATATGTTGTTATATTGAACACGCAGGACCCTGGCTGCCCGCTGAGTATGATTCACCCATAGGCTGCTCGCGTAAAACGATTGACAAAATGCCTTAAACAAAGTAATTTTTACTGGGGAGGAGCACCGAGCGAATCTACGGGCAATCATGTTTCCTCGGACCGCCAATGCCCTGCGCTCCCGCTCCAAATCTGCGTCATCGGACATATCATCCGTCACAATGTGGCCCAGGTACTTAAAACTGGCCACTCTCTGCAGTTCCTCATCATATAATTTAATTGAAGGAACTAGAACTGGAATGGGTGCCAGGTGCACTTACCCTTGAAAAGCAGAACTTTACTTTTTTCTTTATTGTAGGCCAGTCCACGTTCCCCAGTATAGGTCTCGCATATAGCCAACATCTTACGAATAGCACCTACCGATGGTCCGATGGTGGTAAAATAGGCGAAAAGGAATAAATATTAAAAGAAAACATTGGACATCATAAATTATGCTGCTAATTTATTTGATAAACATTGTCGATATTTCTCTTTAAATACTAAATGTGTACTTGACAACTTGATTACGAGATGGCAGTTCCATAAAAAATAGACTGAATAAAGAAGGAAGAATCAATGAAATTTAGAAGTTGAATTGTGAATTACTAAGTTGAATTTGTTGTTTTTTACACAATAATTAAACAATTTACACTCAAAACCTCTAGAATCTTATTCGACATCATGTGAAACGGTATCCGAAGTGTATTCAAGCAGTATATTTCTAAGTATCAAGTTGACGACACTCAACTTTACTCTCTGTGGGGGCAAACTAATGCACTCTTCATTAAGCTCGTGCCTTTCCCACACGGCGCACAAGAGTATAAAGGGCGCTCGTACTCAGCAAACTTGAGAAACTTTGTAAATTCTTTTGCCAAAGCCGGGTCGGTGAAAAACGTTTTTCGTTTGTATTTAAATTCTTTTTTCGAATTAAACTTTGAATGGACTTCAATAATTGCTATTGCGACTTCCTCGGATACAGTCGCATTTGAAATTAAAATATTTATTGACTTTAAAAGTTAACCTTTAAAGTAAGTTCTGCGTTCAATAGACCTAAAGTACTAAAACAGTTATACAGCAAAAAAACAGAATTCTAAAACTTAGATAACAATATTATGAAACGCATATTACCTAAACGTAGAAGCTAAAACAAAATTTAAGTTATCTTGTAAAATCTTGATACAAGTAAATATTCCCATATATCTCGGCACACATGTTCCGAAAAAATGATTTCTCCTTACAGCGTAAAATTTCGAAATATTTAATAACGTGCACGCGTACCTACTCAATACACAAATATCAGTGCTCAGGCACGTAAGGTAAAGCTATAAAACGATATTCCACAAGAGCATGAGTGCTAAGAAGTATAAATATTATCTAACCTACTTATTTAACAAGCCTACTGGCCTCCAAAACTGATGACTGATGGTCATCTGAATCGGAAACAAGAAGGACGCAAATTCTTATTTTTGCCACACTTTAATTCGTGGAACAGTTTGCCAATGTTTTTATAATCCGAGACACTAGGCCACCGGAATATGAAGTAAGAAACCAAAGTAAGAAGCCGCTCATTAGGTCCAAATAATTGTATTGATTAGCAAGAAGTTATCAAATTTTGTCATTCGGCACTCTTATCTAGACGGCATTGCACTTACTAGTACCTTCAGGTGCACTCACCTTGCTGGCCACTATTTGTCTTGCAATATCCGATTAAAAAGAACTTCAGAAAATAATCTATATATTATTTTAGTATCCTTTAATGGACGTTCCTCATGAATGTTGATCGTCACCTATGGATATTCAGTCAACGCAATATTGCACACTCAGCCACGTGCTTAATTTGTGCAAATGTTTAGACGAAATGGATTCGGGTTTTGATACTGTATGAATATATTATAACATTGTTATCAAATCTACGAACTTACCCCAATAACGTAACTTGTTTCCCTACGACTGTTGAGATGGTAACTAGTATGTTATTTTATGAGCGGAACTTGAACAAGGAGTACGTACTCGCCGTATACATACGCAAATCAGTTACGTTTGGGCTCCGTGACGGCTACGAAGTGACGTAGGTTAATTTGAATTAATTAATTAATTAATTAAATACGCAATCAAACTCACGCCTATACGAAGGAGTTGGCAGAGGTGAAAATAGTGCCACCTACAGTCACCCAAACTTATTTCCGCCCCAAATATAAGTGGGAGTAAGTCTATCATCAGTTAAATGTATCCTATGAAATGAATATAAATTAGCAATATTCGAACTTTCGATAGACTCGTATTGTCAGATATATTTTCTTATTTATATAGTCAGCTATCAGTGCATAATGAATAAACCTCTGAAAATAAGATACCCACATTAGAATTTGAGGCCTATTCCCTTGTAAAATACAGATGCAATTATTTTTACATACATCATAATCGCAGCAATACACGCGCTTTATTAGTCCGTCTGTGCAGTGTTGGAATTTCTTTTGATGAATTTCTTGCTTGATTTCAAACGTGATCTCGAGTGGCTACCGCGGCAGATACTCTGTTGAATTTCATAAACATAAGTGGAAGTTATTTTAGATCGCTTTAACTCTTGGATTCCCTTTGTAATATTGTGTCGTTCATCTGCAGACTAACAGCCTTGTACATACAGTTTATAAATCTATTTAAGTTATCATAATTTTGTCTTTTTCGATTAAACTGAATTCAACAGTCTTGTGAAAGGGACGACACATTCAATACGTAAAATAAGTTTATTGGTGCTAATTCTCTCATAAGTGAGAGACCCTCTGGGTGGGTACCACCGCAATGTCTATTTCTCCCGTCAAACAGCAGTGTAAATGCACAGTTGTGTTTCGGATTGAAAGGCATTGTAGCCAGAGTAACTTATGGACATATTGAGACTTAACATCTTATGTCTCAGGATAGCGAGCGGAGTGGAATGCCAAGCATTGCTTTGTAATTCAAGGTGTTTGGTTTTGCTACTGTTCATGAGCGGTCGTATCGCTTACCATCAGGTGAACGGCATGCTCATCTAGCCATTCATTGCAATAAAAAAAGTTTATATATTGTACTCGTATATTATTAAGGCCGTGTATATTTGAACAGGATTTGTTTATACATTCCACAATGTTTTTTTTTCCTAGCTCAGTGATACCGGCATTGCATCTGATGGCAATTACAACGCTGAATAGCGTATACCCTATAGTATCGACTGAAAGCAATAATTGCCACTCAACAACGGTATGCCGGTCCACTTAATTGTTTCTTCACGCTATGGGGAATGTACCTAGGTATCAGGGAAGGAAACTACATTAAGGGAGGAGGGAAAGCAGAATATAAGCATATATAACTTTATAATTATGTGCAGAAATTTTTAAACTTTTCCCCTATTCATTAAAGTTTTTTTTAGAAAATGTCATGCCCTTCTTGTATTTTCTAATAGACATTTATCGGAACCGATTTTCAGTCTATTTGACGGCTAATGAGCTATGGCCGTAGTAGTATCACTGTGAAGTTAATAGAAAGGCTTTTAATTAAGTACGAGCGCAATTTACGTCAATAACTGCCTGTCAGCGTTCGATATTCAACTAAAATCTGGTCTATATTTGGGGAATTAAGCTACAATGATGTTTATGATGATCATGCCAAGTGAAATAACATTAATAAGCCAATTCGAAATCCTGCAATAATATTCTAAATAAATATTTCCGCTTAAGTAAGAAGTATTGACAGAACAATCATCATTGTTGTTTAATTAAACGGGCGTCAGGATATTTCAGTTACCTATTTTAATCTGTTTTAGCAATGCAAACCGCGTTGCTTTACGTTTATTTTTCAGTTTTGTAAGTGGAAGTGGGGTAATTTCGAGATTTATTGTTTTATATGATCAATATTTTTTTTATTTATTGAAAAGGAAAACTCAGTAACGAAACATTTGTGAACATTTAAAATTACTTACTGATGTATAATGTAAATTTTTCACATATAGTAACTGAATACAGTTAATAGGTGAATAACTTATAGTAAATCTATGGTTCGCTCACTTAAGCATAAATTATGGTTAATAAACTTACGGCCTTATATACAATTTTAAAACCAATTTTATTACCGAATGGTCTGTCTTTTTCGCTCAAACTGAATTGAATAGTTGTTCGAAAGGGACGAAACATCCGATAACGAAAATAGGCTTTAACTGTCTGTAAATAAGGCTGTATGATTATGTATAGCTTGGAATAAAAGAGTCTGTTTTTAATGAGGACGCTTACATGGAATTTAGTATTAATATGCCAACCCCATATACTACGATGGAAAATGTTTAAATACTTGTTATTTTTATTTTTTATTGTTAATAGTCTGTTTGTTAATTTTAAATCATAACACCAACAAAAACCGCACGTAAATGTATAGAAATACCTACGTACACAATTGCATTTTTAATATAGTGTTGCCATCATTGTTTATCTTTACAGCCAATTGTCACCGCATCGTACTCTTTTTGATAAGTTATACGCCTTGTGCGCGTGGTGGCCTGTTGGTAACGGACCAGACGCGATTGCCAACTTTTTCACAGTGGTCGCGAGTTCAAATCCCAGACACCACACCTCTGAATTTTCGTAGTCATGTGTGTATTGATAGTCAACTACCACGCACTAAAACGGTGAAGGAAACATTGTGAGGAAACTTGCATACCATAGCGATGTATATGAATTTCTATGGTATGTAAAAGTTCGCAAATCCGCACTTGGCCAGCGTGGTCGACTATATAGTCATATGTTCTTACCACTCTCACTCGTAATGTCAATTGTAGAGTAAATCCATGCCCTGCAGTGAGACGAACATGGGCTGATACAATACGCCTTGTCACACGACTAACATTCACTAATCTGTGTTCAATGTTGCCAAGATTGGCGAAAGCAGTGCGGTAACGTTGCATAGTTAACCGCTGTAACGGCAAACAGCCATCTATATTGAATTGCATTGCGACGCTAATTAATTTGTGTTAATTAGCAAGAATTATCTGCTCCATACAATTTTGACTTAGTACACAGATAAACTATTTCAAATGTGTACTCCTGTAAGAGGATAACCGGCGACTTTCAATCTTTCGATACTTTATATGAACAGATTACCATTTTTGGGAACAATTTCTTTTAAAAATAAATTAGTTAGTATTTAGGAAAATAATTTAATACTGCAAACACCGATACACCACAATTATTTATTGGCTTATTATTATATATTTCGAAGACCACAATTATTTATAGACTTATTATTACTTCGATGTCGCTTTGATGGGCGCCCGCACCCAGAGAAATGTTTGTGCAGCCCGCAAATATTATTAGTAAATATCACTGGTGGTAGGTCGCTCATATTATGTAAGAGGCCATCTAGGTGGGTACAACCGCAATGTCTATTTCTCCCGTCAAATAGCAGTGTAAATGCACTGTTGAGTTTCGGATTGAAGGGCATTGTAGCCGGAGTAGCTACTGGACATATTGAGACTTAACATCTTATGTCTCAGGATCGCGAGCGTAGTGGAATTCCAAGCATTGCTTTGTTATTCAAGGTGTTATTTGGTTATGCAAATGTTTATGAGCGGTCGTATCGCTTACCATCAGGCGAACGGCATGATCGTCGCGCCATTCATTGCAATAAAGAAAAAACTTTCGGGTCTGGGTGTTTGTGAGACCGAAAAGTCTCTCGAAGTTCCTGATACCTGCGACACAAGACGATCTTAGTGTGGGGTCAGGACTATGTATGTGACTGTTGGGTGTTATTTATTTATTTGTTCATTTACTCGTATCTCTTCATATATTTGTGTTTGTAAATAAGATTATCTTACACATAACAGAAATAATAAACTTATCAAACCGTTGCGTTGGTTGTATGGATACATCTCAAGCATGTACGTTCTCTATGATTGCTCCCAATGTTGAAACGTGCGATAGTAAACTATGAATACATAATATGAATGAGACTCGAAGATAAATTACTCTAAGATCGAACTTTATGTAATCTACTCTCCTTAAATCAAGCGCTAAATTTCAAATATAATCAATTTGTATAATGATGACAAATCTTACATCAACTGCAGCATTGAAGATTTGTTTAAGCACGAGCAAAAAATATATCTGAAAACGAAATCAGTATGTATATATCATCTATGACGAAATCTGTTGACATTTGGTAGATTAAGTCATATTGTATTGATGCGACGAATTTTAGGTATATAATATTATATATACAAAAGCTTAATATAATTATTAGGCAATATTTTTCTAAATAAAAATTCAGTGTCAAGATTCATCTAATTACGGTGTAGCTACATCAAATATGTTTCATAACAGTTTTGACAATGTTAATGCCATATATTTAGCATCCCAAATGTATAACGCCGATATAATGATGACAAGTGTAATTATTTTCAACGTCAGTTGTTGCACATGAGCCTTAGTATAAATTGTGATATGTCAACACAGGCTAACCACATAATTCTATTTCAGGGCTTGTATTCCTGCAATACAGAAACGAGACTAAAAGGGCGCTGCTGCCAAATGAAATAACATCAATTGATACAGTAAAAGCCCTCTTTGTACGAAGCTTCCCAAAGCAACTTACAATGCAATACATGGATAGCCCTCTGGTGAAGATCTACATTCACGACTCTTCAAAGGACATGTTTTACGAGCTGGAAGATAATAGGTAAGTAGTGAGCCCTATTAATTTATGTTTACACATAGGAGACGCCTGACGATGAGAAAACCACCTGCCGAACTATCAACCTCAAACTCATTTAAAATTTAGTATGAGCATCAACAATTTGCCTATTTGTTACCATCTTATACTTCTTCTCTTCAGCCACAGGAAATCTGCTTTTGAACATAGGCCTCCACCAAGGATGTCCACGTTGACCTGTTGGATGTAGCCTGCACAATTTCACTTAACTACAGTGACATTTAATTTAACTAAATTTGGAATGTCAAGAATAGCCTTGCAGAATTGAATTTATTACAATTGTAGTGTAAACCTTCCAAAATAGATCATGATTTCTGGTGATAGATGATCAGTTCCTAAAAATGCTATGGAAATGCATAGCATTTTCGCCTACTCGCAGTAGGCGAAAACGACATATAATCACTTCGTAGAAAGCTGGGGCCTATAAATACTTGTATATGCCAATCTATTATTACCCACATCCGTTATGGCAATAACTCCGTTGATGTTTTCAACACGCTTTTATTAGCATCACCTGTTTGTATGTATGTAATTGAATCTTTTATATCGAATTCCCAGCATTTGAAACCATCGGAGTGATTTGAAATTCTGTTTTTGGATCGCAATTATAATGAACCTGGTTTTGCAGCCAAATTACCCCTACCAGTTGTAGGAATTTACTTGGATCTAATTTAGGCGGACGACATCTTTTACTGTAAATTTTAACCATGGGTGACTTTTATAAATGTTCAAATTTATAAGCGCGTTATAAGAATTCTTTCGGAAAACATCAGGCTAGTCTCTGTGGAAGGGTAAACTATTTCTCAATGATTTGCGGTTCTAAATTAGGTTATAAAGTAATAAATATTGCATAATCACTAATTATCGCAATTAGCACCTAAATTAGTTTAGAAATACATAATTCAATACACATCCTTAGAATGAGCCATTAGTTTGTGCGATGACGGATTACATATTTATCCGTTTACATAATTAAATAAATTAAAGTGCAAATAGGACAAACGAGGAGCGTCAAAAATAAATTTTATATCTCTTATTTGTTTGCTTGCGTTTTTGCTATTTCTATCTCTTTTTTGGGTTAATGCAAAGGAAAATATCCAGTCATCTGTTAGATACTCGATCAACGTTCAGACCCATGACTAATTCGTTAACCCGGGCACCAATGCAACCGGGTGGTTAATCAAGAATATAATCAGATTTTGAGTGTCAGATCTAGGGTAAGGGACGCTGGTAAAATCCAAGCGAGTTTCTAGCCAAACTGAATTACGCGTGTTAGAATCTCGCCCACGCTCATTGCAAATAACGGTTGGTGCGCTTTTATGGTTAGCGGCAATTAACACCACGCAAAATGCTTAGCTACGTTATGCATTGCATAAAAATAAATTTGGTTGGAAGCGAGGGTTATGGGAATTTTGTGAATAGTTCTATTTTCTGTTTTTGTCACTTTATTTAGGTACTTAATTTAACGTTTGGAGGTATGACATAATATATATTTACCATTGAAACCATCTATATTTTAATATTATAAAGAGGAAACATTGGTATTTTTGTTTATGAAGAATAAACTTTAAAGTTCCTGGTATTAAAAAAATATATACTATTAAAATGCTACGATCCCTCAGTTAGATCTAAGGCTATATTTTATTCCCTGGGGGTTGAAATGAAACTGTTTTTTTTTATTTTAGCTCTTTATTACAACTAAACAACAATAGTATGCAACAATTTTGTTAAAATGCCAATATGATGGTCAATTAAGGGATGAAATAAGGTACAGTGGCTAAATTTCGTCCCCAAACCTAATTTCGTCCCCTTTAATATCTACATTTTTAAAAAGCGCCATCTACTATCAGTGCCACGAAGCGAAAGCTAGTTGCATCAGTCGGCCATTGTGTAGATGTGAGAGCGTCACGACGTTCGTACAGGTAGAAATTCGAAAATCAAAAAAAGTGTTCAAGGTGAGTTTTTCGTTGAAATGTTCTCGGACTTCATAAAATATTGGGATACCTAACTTATTGATACATTTTTGTTGTCAATCTAACTATTATTATCTAAGATGTTAATTGATTAAGTAAAATGTGCAGATGATGACAGGTTTTTTCTTTAAATGGAGGCGACAAAATAAATAGAAATTTCCTAATATCGTCCCCTTACGTGAACCTTATATCGTCCCCAAGATATAGCGAGAATAATGATGCTGAATGCCCAGTTTGTCATAATATCTATTCTCAAGACAAAAAAGGAGAAAAATGGATAAGATGCATTCAAAGTTTCCAATGGATGCACGACATAACGTTGAAAATCCAGGACCAAAATTTGTCTGCACAATTTGTTTGGAGAATTAGAAGTACCTACTTATACCAATGATTAAAATCATTAAGGAAAGACTGTTTATATATTAATATGATAGTTAAGTTCAGTTTTATATAATAGAAAAGGATTAAGTACTACTCCAGTTCACTTACTGATTATTATGATCTCAATATCGTCCCCGGGACGGAATTAGGAGCCCAAGAATATATTTCCATAATTTCCGTATTTTTGTTAAAGCTATTTTTAAATCTTTTCTAACAATGTTGAAGCGTTTATGATTATTTTTAAGAATAAAGGGATATTGAACCTAATGTTTTACGTTTCATTTATTATTGTGGCAATTTTTTTTAATTTTTTTTAATTATTTTACAAAAAAGGGACGATATTTGGCGACTCTACCTTATTATGTGGAAAAACAAAAACCACTGATTCTATTAATGTAGAAGAAACAAAATTTGGTTAATGAAAATAGTATCATGTAAAATTCATAAAAAATAATATCATACATTTTCTTTACTGGCCTTAAAGGGGCGAAACAGTGCTTATTGTTTTGGAATAAAGTTTCAGAGTAGTCAGGATGAAAAATGGTTGCCGCCATTTTGAACTATTAATTATTGATCCAGTTGGTCCCAATTTGAAATCTGAAGGTTTTTCGACCAATAATAATTCACAATCGATATTGGAATTTGTTGCCGCAATTACCTTTACGCAACCTTTTAGTTATTTGTCCAATTGGTCTAAAAACCGATATCTGAAGTTTCCTTTGTTCTGATATTATAATTTGATAGGCAGAGTTGAAAATATAAGCCCCTCTTGAAAACTTCTCAATATCGACACTTGGAGGACTCTTGGTGTCGATAACTTAAATTCTTCCAAATTGAATATGCTTCTGCTATCTTGAAGTTCTTTATTAATTATTAACATCCAAAAAAAAAATAGTGTTTTTAGATAGGAGCGCTCAGTAGGTTAAATAAAGGATTGTAATTCTGAATAGAAATGTTGCACCTTCTTTTTTGTGAAAACTCTACAGAGAGCGCATATTGTCATAGTTAGGAGGGGAAAGTGACAGAAACGTAACAGATGTGACGAAATTGAGCAGCACCGGTAGTGCAGAAAAAAAACTCTATGATAGTCACGTCAAAATAAGGAATACAAAAGTTCATACAAAAATAACATGTCAAATGTCTGTATTCTGACGGAGCTAGGCCCCTATTTACCATTAAGATGATTTAAAGTAAAAATGTTATCACAAATATTAAAATCAGTCACACGAAAACATATACGACTAAAGCCTCTGTTAGCGTGAAAAAACAAACCTGCCTGCTAACTAAATACGTAGAATATGCCAATATAAAAAGAAAAATATTTTTGACGGCTGGAAAAAATATTTTTGGAATAAATCATTTTTTTGGTATCATAAAAATATGAGCACTATTTACTAACGTATTTATTCCTCCCAATATTTTATAGTAAAAATTGAAAATCTGTGCACAACACAGTTTGTCATTTCATATAATGATAATGATGAAATAAACTTTATTAAGAAATTAAAGATATTGAATTTGCCGTATCAAATAATCTTTTCATATAGCTTAGCTATCTTTATCAAGATTTTTCTTTAGATATTTCGACGCATTTTATGTTTCAGTTAACAAAGATAGAGATGTATAGATATAGTGCACATGTTTATAGGTAGTTAGGTAAGATAAATATACCGCCTGTCACAGAGTAGTTACTATCGGTCGCGTTTCAAATAACGAGTAGTCACAATTTCACTCTGGTGACATTTAAAAAAATTCAAGCCAACGTTAAAATATTTCTCAAAGAACAAAATAATGTAAATAAACTATAAATATGAGTGAGTTGTGTACGTTTTGAATTAATAATTAAAATATAAATATAAAAAAATAGTACGTTGACCTTACTTTATTCTAATTTATTTTAACATATTTAAAAAAATCATATTTAGTATTACATCAGCCTACAATTATTGAACCGTATAATTTATGAACTACAGCAGCCAGACGCTTCTCAAATCAAAGGCCCGATAACATTTTCAAAATGGTTTATCAATATTACGAGACGCTCTGAGTTTCTCAATATACTTCTTATATTGGTTTTATAAAATTGTTCCAAGACTCAGTGAACCGCAAAACACAATAGTCGTTAAGACGGATCCACCCAGTGTATTTGTTGACGCTTTTGTAAGAAGGATATCGGAAAAGTACTCCAAGGAAATATCTGTTATTAAACTATAAGTAATTTTACCTTGCCTGGCTTGAACATACATAACATATATAAACTCACGCCTTTTCCCAGAAAGGGTAGACAGAAGTGCCAGGACGACATTTCGCCTTATATGTTCCGTCCCACGATGCTATAGGGGGCTGATAATGAATAGAATAATCCAACATTGGCCGACTCAGGATTCGAACCCGAGATCTCAATTTTGTAACCGTACCATCTGGCTAGTGCTATACTCATATAGTGTGCATTCGTAGAGATTGAACAAATGATGATAGAAAAATATATAGAACACAAAAATGGGAAAAACCATTCATATGCTAGTAGAAGTTATGAGTACCTATATGAAAAAATCAGGTTTTTTTTTTTAAATAATTCAAACGTTGTTCCCTGTTAAACTTTACAATGGATCTTGACGTAATGGGCAGCCGTACGACTTTCCTAAACCGAAGTTGGATATAACTTGTGAAAAGAAAAAAAGTGCGACTTGTGCCCTGTTACTAGGTCGAACTAAGTAATGGTGAGACGCGTAATATTGAGTTTGACGGCGGAAATAGATTTCGAACTCGCTGGCAGGTTGTTTAAGTCTATATAATACGACCATTACTTGGATTGAACATGGACCAACATTACAAATTATTTTGCTAATTGCTTGTAGTGTGAATGCAGAGTATGTTGTAGTTCTGGATGTGTAAGTTGCCGGAGTCTAATATCGCCTAAATTATGACACGGATTGTAAATAAAAGCATGAACTAGCATAGCCTGTATAAAACGATTTTAAGGAAATAAAAACGGTGTTATGAATACATTACATTTCAATTGAAATGCAAGCTCCTCTTCTGCACAAATGGGTCAATTGAAGACAAGTTTGTATCCTGTCACTTAAAACAACGTCTGCAGCGTCACTGAATAACAGGCACTTTAAAAACAATTATAAAACTGAATAATTGAGTCCCAATTATAATTACCACAATAAGCAAATTATTTCTTTTGATTTTTCTCGCTCATAAGCAGCGGTATTTATAAAAGTACATTTAAAAAACTTCTGTCACAAAACGTACACAAGAAGTAGCCAATTTAATTAATTAGTAATTAACTAGAAGCTCGGTCCGGGCCAGCTCCGCTGTATGTAATAAATATCTCGGCACTCTCCTACAGAATGTCATTTTGGAATGTTGTTAAATAGACAGACATACGAGTTTTAAAAGAAAATACCGTATCACATTTCAAATTCGTTTTTGCTGACTCACTTCAATACATAACAAGGCTTTTTAAGTACATAATAGTTTTTCAGGATAAAATAATGTTATAGGAAATATTTTTTGGAAGAGCTTTGAAGAGCTATCGAACGTAGGATAAAACAAGCTTGTTGATTAAACTATACATACGAATTTAAGCCAACGTAGCCCACTGAGTTCATTCAGTGGATCCGTTAGTCCGGTAACTACCTGGATTAACTAAGGGTATTCGACTCCGGATTGCTCTAAATAATAAGTATCATAAAAGTTTTCCTTCCATGGCATGTACCGTTTTCTTTTCCTTCTTTTATCTTAATATTAATATCCTTTTTTTCGTGTGGGATTTCATTTACGTACCATCCCACCCCAGGGAATGGATGCCGCCGTTGCCGGGCGGCCGCTGTCGCTGGTCGCGTAATTTTTTTTTCTGGGTGCTACCCTCATTGGATTCCCGACTATCTAGATCGGGCATGGACTCTTACCGGCTAAAAACCCATATCTTCGTCTGCATTGTGGAGGCACTTTGGAGCTTCAATACGAACACGCCCAAGTGCCTCCAGCGCTCGAGCTATAAACTCTCACTGACTGGATACTCTACAACGTTACTGCGCAGAAGAAAGAGTGCAATTTCTTCCACCACGGTCTTCTTCTCCGAGCGGGATCGGCCTTTTCGCGATCATGCTCCGCAGCCTCTTTATGAAGCATTACAACTTCACAAAAGGCGGCTTTCCATTTTGACATTCCATTCAGCAGTGCCTTTTTCACTGCTGGAAGAGAGAGAGAGAGCACCTCCAATCCGAGAGACCAAGACCAGCCACTCCATTTTTCACTCAAGACATTGTATGAGAGTGTGTGAAGCTGTGTCTTGTTCTCCGCTATTGCAGTGGACAATACGGTGCCGGTTCACACACAAAGTGTAGGATGCCCTCCATATAGATGTAGTGACAATTTGCGACAGGTCGCTAGTAGATACTTGATGCGACAAGAAAGGGTGAAATAGCGCAATCTGGAGAAAGTCATATGCAGTAGAGGACAACTATAGGTTTATAATGTGATGTAGCCCACAATAGTCCAAAAGCACAAAGAGTATATAAAGTAACTATGATAACCATCAGTATAATTTTAAAAATATGTAAAACATATCTGATTTAAAAAAAATCATATCTGAAACAAAAATTTAAGCGAACGATGGCTAATAAATAGATACATTGAATATTACTGTGAATATTACGCATTCTAATAGACAAATTAATATATTATCATTGGACTTATTTACATACTGTAAACGTATGACAAATCCAATGGAACCGTGAAACGTTTTGGTTTCTAAAGAAAAGCTGTTTTTATTTATAGAATTTACTTGCATAATTTATTCCGTACCAGAGCGCCCACCGACATTGGTAGCGTAGTTAAGCGTTCAGTCTATTAACCGGGATGGGCTGAAGTCAATATTCATTGTGTTCTTACCTGTACTTTGTGGTGAATATGTCGCAATGAAGACGTTTCTAACGTATTTCAAAGGTTTTTGTAGTACCAGATAAAACAGGATAGGATAAATAAAATTATTATATTAACATGTATTCAAGTTAAATAGGTATATATTAAGAAGCGTTACCGCAGAAGTGTGCATGCGCGATATATTTACCAAAATTACGGAAATTAAGTTATCACTACACCGCGCATATTTAAAGAAATAATGAGTTATTATGTTGCACATAGCATAATAATTGTTTAAATAGTACAAATAGTCGCGGTTATCAATATATAAACAGATATAATTGTAACATGACCGTGCTTTATTATAAAATGCCAGGGACCAAGCACCGTGCAGCTCTCTTTTTACAAAGGCTTCTTTTCTTAGGGAAGAAACCTATTTATTACTGGAAGCGACTCCTCAACATAAATTCAGGTAATATTATTTACATAAATATTTTCTTAAAATTAGCATCGGAAGATAATGATGATTACGGTTCCATGGTATTATTTTTATAGGATTCCTAGATACTTTCAGGTGTACAATTTATTTGTATCATTGCGTAGGCTACTCTTCTAGGTAGTAATGTCCTCTCCGTTCAACCTTCCGTAATCTCGGTCGGTGGTAAGATTCGACCATTTACATAGCCTCCTTTACGTGAGATCTTCAACTTCCTCAGTTGTAGGTCTAATAACTATCCAAACAGTCTAGAAGATATCAAGTCATCTATTTTTATCGATCTTGCGGCTTTGGTTCACTTAATTGTCAGAAAAAATTGTGGAAGAACATCCTATATATAACAAAATAATATCAAATTTATTTATTAAACACACAGAATTTTAAGAAAAAATATAACAGAATAGTAAAAAAAAAAAAGAAAAAACAATATCCTTATTTTCAGTAGAGGTACCCAAACTAGACAAAACTTGTATGTTGGGATACCCACATATCAATCAAGACTATGAAACCAACCGATCACAAGCAATATTTCTGGAGTTATTTTTGTCCATGATGTGACATGGACACGTCGTTGTTGCGTGAATTCTCGACGTGGCACCACCACCGCAGCATTCTTCTCATCCCTATGCATTCTCTGACTATGTCGGTTAAGGACAACTTAAGCCTTGACAACTACAAAAATAATTGTATGATATTTATGATTACTTGGAGCATCATCGACATTCGACGGCGGCAAAATACTCGTATGCCTTATAACTCCCTTATTTGATGCTGGTGCATTGCAGCATTGCAAGCTCTGGTATCCTAGTTGGTGTCATATACTTCGCGCAACTCTAATTAATATGTTTATATCCCGATTTTGATACTTTGCGAATCCGTACTTCAGCTTAGCATTTACCAGGTCTTTTCTACTTTCAATTTCAGACTAGCATCTTAAAACGCTTTCTTCTACCAATTGACCTATTGATGTCATTTTATCTGTCCTAACTACCATTGTATATCACTGAACATCAAATACCATGGAACAAATATTCACGGGAATGGAAAATTTATGATATTAATACAATTTCCCTTTTCATATATGTCAATTCAATATAATTATAACAATATTTTTATTTTGTAAATAATTACGTTTAAGTTAGATATTTGAATAGTCATCATTACAATAATATCTTACTTAATTTTGGAACAATAAGCATATACATTAATTTAATATTCAAGTTTTACCCGAGGTTCACGACTAATTAAAGATACTAGTTAAAACAAAACTGGTTACAAACGATCCCATTTAAGCAAAACATAAAACATCGCTTAAACGAATCAGAAAACTAAAAAGAATATTGAAATAGACTGGGTGTGTGTGGAAAATCTGGCCCGCGGCGTTTCCTATTAGCGCTTAAAAGATCGTTCAGCTACTAAATGGAAATAATTGAATCTTAGTATCAGATGTTTAGTCTATACATTTTCGTTTTCTCTGAAACGATTTTCGAAGCGGATTTCTAAATATTTAATTCTTTAACATTAATCTCGTTTACAAAACTAATTACCAGATCCATTTTATAGGATAAATAGGTAAAGAACACGATCCTCTATTATGGGGAGTAGGTAACTAAAAGTTGCATGTTTCATATTTCTTTGTTCTGTGCTCAAATACTATCCTATGTAACACATTTCAGCTTCATAGGACTTCTGCAAATATCCTTGAGACTTTTATTTCCGTGGTTTTTATGATTAAAAACAAAACAGGACGTCAGTGACGACTTTTTAGGATTATGAAAAAAAGTTTAAAAGGAAGGCAAATTAAATTTTTGGTGTGTTCAGAACTCTGGAAAGTACACATTACAACAAAGTAGGTAGATTCTCTTATATTATTCTGGACCAAAACCACGAAGGATTCAAAATTGAGACTAAACACTTTGAAAATAGTAAGTTGAAACCTACTTTTTGGCTTATTTTTAAATAATAGTAAAAAAATACGGATTTTTAAATTCATTTAAAAATATTGCAGATTAAAAGTTAAAAAAAGTATTATATTTTGTACTTAATATAATTTGCAGTCATTTTGCTCTTTATTCTATGTCTAATTATATTTCTCGTTATATGTAATAGATTTTATAATTTCTATTGAGGTACTTTACTCAAATTATAGTACATTTAGAATTAGAACAGAAAGAAAATTCAGATATATCTTCTAATAAAATCTTAGATACACGTGACATCACATCATAAACACCCACCAATTAACATAACAAATATGTTACGAAGAAGGGCGGTTTTGGCGGGAATATCGTGGCAAACGGACTGACCTTGCGCGGCGGCTGTATCCCATCGACGGTCGGGCGTCTCCGAGAACGCACCCCATCAGTTTACCCTCTGCCGCCCTGACAGGCATACTACGTTTCAGTTCAAATAATATTTGTTATTTAACAATGCGGCCGAGCAGAAGTTTCACGCATGTTCACGACTACAGATGCCCGTGAGTTTGTTGTGTGTTAATTAGACTATTTTATGTTTTTTTAAATAATTTGCGGTTAATATTACTTGATGTGGAAGCAACAGGTTGTTTAGCCCTTGTGTGTATTATTAGCATGTTTATTTTAAGTTTATTTTTGCTTTGTGTGATCCGCTTGTTGCTTGTCAGTGTTCACGGTGTGCTGCCAACCTTGCCACGCCAATTATACCTTGCGTTGGGACGTTGTCTCATATTTTGTGCAATGTGTCCTGTTGCAAGCTTTGTGCCTCTTCTCTAAAAACCATATGGTTCCGTTATTATATTTATTTACTTGAAATGATTGCGTTGCATTGTTTAGTTGATTTCATTTCGTTTTATGTATATTTTATTTGTATTAGAATAGTGTAAGAATTAGTTTGAGTGATGCTCCTTGTTTTATTTTATTTACATTTATCTTGCATGTTTTTGTGCTAATTTAACGATAGCTAGGATACTTATATCTGTTTCTATTAAAATAATTATGTCCACAAACATATCTGACTTTATAGATTTTTTAAAAGTATAATATTAGATAACTATTAAATGTATGTCTGTTTATAATATTTAAATGAGTATATAAATACCCAAAATATATATAGGCTAGCTAGGTGACAATGTATCACACATTTCCAGGGAAAACCGCAAACAATAAAACATATATTTTTCGCCCAATATTTTGACACGAAATATCGCTTTATGGGTCCGTGATTTAACGTGAATGTAATGGACCCTATTGCTCGTAATATTTTGTACATAAAATAAACGAGCAAAGGATTTATTTTGTATTTCAATGAAAAAAGCCATTGATGTGTATCACAAGTTCCAATAAATGTAATTTAATATTCAGAATGTTTTATAGCTTCGTATAAAAAAAAGATTTGTATCACGCAAGGGGGGGATTATTAATTACTTTGTAGGTTTAAATATTTTTAGCAGCCTCCGTGGCTCAGTTGGTTAGTAGACAGGCTGGGAAATGAGTAGCCGCGGTTTCAATCACTATAACAGTCCTTGTGTGATCCACAAGAACTCGTATTCGTTCTGATTCTCGCTATAATACCAAGAAAATTAACTTGAGGTATTCATGAGCAGTTAGAACGATGTGTTGTTTGTACATATTATTTATGGAATTCCACAGCAATGTATTGTTAACATAATAAAAATACCAATGTGCACATTCTGTTACTTAAAATATTGCGCAGTTAATGCCATACTCGTAATACCTTCTGTAAACAATCGTATGCTAAATATTATCAGAATGAATCAATGAAATATGCATAATTATTGAGTCGTGCCGGCAGTCAGAATGGATTTCATTAAGTATTATAATTGAATATTATTGGGTAATGATAATAACTATGTGAGACTTATCGCATGAAAATCTTGAATTTGCGTAATTTTTGGCATTAGTTGTCGTTATTCATTTTGACACTCCTAGGATCGCAAATTTCAATGTATTTAATGTTGCTATACCTTAAACAGAATCCAGTATTTTTTATTATTGGATGTATTTTTTGTTTGTATTTAATGCAATATAAAACGTAATATTGGTTACTTATATAAATTTTTGTTGCCCTATTATTATCTCCCTATTTTATTACTTTTTACTTTTTATAAGAGAGAGAGAGAGAGAGAGAGACAGAGAGAGAGACAGAGAGGTGTTCATGTGTACTTACCGCTTATCAATAGAAAATACAAGTCATATATCACAACGACGTAAAGATACATGTCATATACTATTCTTTAACTTGCTGTTCAATACAGAGAAAAAGTGTTTATAATAGGAAAACGAATACAATGACATAAAAGAAGTTGCCACAACAATAGGTAACTTCACATTGTTTTCTTCCTTATTAGTCGACTACTTTACCTTATTTTTATATAGTCTTAAACATCGTCGTCAAAGACTAAACAATACCTAGGCGAATTGAGTAAATACACAAAAGATTCACAGCGCGGCATACTGTAAAGTTTTTATTGCATCAACACTGTATGTACATACATATAATGGTGGAAGATGAAGGGAATAATATAATTACCACTTCATATCATTATTTTTTCTATATATGTTAGCGTAACTTATGTATATGTCACTAGATGAAACACTTATATTTACACAAGCACCGTCATTTTATCTGAACAATTTAATCAGAAGCGGTCTATTATAAAATCAAATGCTAAAGGGATTCTTTATGATCTTTCCGTAACCGTGAAGCTGTATAAATGTACCTCAAAGTACAAATAAAAAGGCACTTACTGTTCTTTATTTCAATTTTAATGTCGGAAATGAAGTTAATGAAACGGTTAATTCAAATATAGCACAATAGACGATTGGCGTGGCCAAATCATACATTTTCAGCGATAAATAATTCAATAAGGGTATCGTGTACCCAATTGCTGGTGGGGTTAATTTCAAATGATTTCATTGTATAGTCTGTTTAGTGGGACGGTATGAAATAATAATTCTTAAAGAATATGCATCGGGAGACTATTGCGGCTAAGTTACACCGCTTGTAATAATGAACCTTTTATGATGTTTGGCTAGGGTGGCGACTCGCTTGGTTAATTATCGCCTATGTTGCCGACTACCTACAAACTAAATACAACATTAGAATGTAATAGAGCTCCTACAAAAGCGCAGTTCGTGAGAGTCATACTATTCATTAATGCATAACATGGTAGTTCACTATAATACCAGTATTTTGAAATGTTCAAAATACTTACTGTAACTGTTTACACATAGTAAGCTTTTCTCTCCTTTTCTAAATATATGTTTTTTATCTCGCGGAGAATCCTTTTGATATACTATTATAAACTGATTATGCGCTGGAGTGCATGCGCACGCGCACCTTTGGAATGGTTTCCCATTCATTCGTTTTATTTTGGCATATTAGAACAGCAGCTTCGCTGCTCGTCGTATTTACGGTTGCGATCATCTATCACCTCTTATATATTTATAAAATAATAATATGTTCAATTAATGTGTCCTACTCTAAATTTAATATAAATACTCCTGACTCTTTTCTAGCACGGTAGTGACAATACACGATACTAATTCATTAATGCCCTCAAGAGAGATTTTGAATGGGGAATATAATCTTAATAAACAGTTATTTATAATAATTTAATTGTATGCAGAGCGCACCTCCGCGACATTCGTGACCGGTCGGTGCTGCGACTCTTCGAGGCTACCGACATCGGCGGAGGTGCATTTCCGGGGGCTGTGGGCGTGGGCTCCCTCTCTATGCCGGCTTCCGCCTCTTGTTCCGGTCCGAACAGCTGGGATCAGGTGTGTTTACTCAATTAAACTGTACTATGAATTTCAGGTTGGGCGTACTAATGAAGGTGTAAGATGTTATTTCAACAGGACGCCGTGAAGTCTTCTAGGGCCTCATGTTTCTGCTTCCTATGACTGAAGATGATGATGGGTATATACAACTACGAGTATAAATACTTAGGCGATGAATAAGATATTTCAGTATCTAGATAAAAAGAAGATTCTAAGATTTTTTATTTTATATGGATTGTAATGTTGACTTCAGATTTGCGTCCCAACGAAGCTTCGTTCGTTCTAACCCCAGAACTGATTGACCTGTTATTGTGCGGAAATAGCGAATTTGTAGGCGTATTAGGGGCGCACTCCGGGTAGTTAGAGCAACGAAACAGACAAAATATTTATTATGACACGTAGATAAACAAAACGCAAGATTAGGTCAAGCCCCGGCAAAAGCCACTGCCCAATAATTAACTATCTCGAGTTAATGATTGTTTATTTAATTGAAGAGTCCATTACTAGTAAAGTAAAAACATAAAGTTGGCTTAAATCTCTATAAATATCTACGTTCTGGAAACGTTTTGGGAATTTTAATGGTTCGAATTGGGTCAATAAGGATTTAAATTATTAGCTCTTATACAAAATTTATGATAAAACATGTTCAATGTTATTTTCGTTGTTGGAGAAGCGTAATCGAGACTATCACTGTCTGTGTTACATGTTATCAAACACCATCAGCCGAGCTTGGCGTTTGCAATCAATTTTTGACATGAATCCGTATTTCTCGCTGTATTTTCTCCGCCAACGCACTACCACGACATTTCGTATTGTTATTTTTGTTTTTACTTACATATCCTGTTATAGAAAATACGACTGTACCGTCTGCGGCTTCTATGCTATTGATAGATTGCTATAAAAATCGCTTTGCTTACATAGGTATTTGAAAAGGAGAATTTTATGATATCCATTTTGTAATAACCTTCCATTAGAGCGCTCTGCAGTGCATTAACTTGAATACCGTTCAAACGATCGCTATGCAAATTCGTGGTATTGGCACATGGGGAAACATAAAGAGTTGTTACTTTTACTGCCCTTATTCAATGATTTATTACTGCCTGAAGTATTAATTGTTGCTTGCATTATCACGATTGTCTCCAGCCATGGCAATTCCACTGATGAAAGCTTCTCCTGACGATTTTCATAATGACTTATTGAAAGTCGCCCGCGTATAGTAACTTCCTGCGAACTTTATACACTTGTCTCCCCGTCTTTTGACGCCATGTTTGCTATAACGTAGTCTTCATTCGAGGTTTTTTAGCAATCAACGGTGGTCAGTTTGCGGCAATGTAATAACAAACATAAATACAGTTACATACAGTAAACAGTTCGTAAATAAATGGAAGGATTAAATTTTCTTCAGACTTCTTGCTCTGTGACTAAAATGTGTGTACAAAGTTTTTGACCATGGACCATGGAATGGAACAAAGGATATTGATCAAATCGGCCCATTAATCAAATGTCTAAGAATACAATTTAGTAATTTTACGTAAGAATTGCAAATTTTAATGGACGGGTCTATATTTAGAGTCCAGCATTATATTTAAAAAATAAGAGATCAAACTATATTCCCAGAAATACCAGACTATCAAAACAGTTCAAACCAAAATCTTGGGCGATTGAGAACGCGAACGGTCATCTAGAACATGATTTGGAGAAAATAACAAAACGCGGCGAGACTATTGCGAACATCTCTACGAAAATGCTTCACGTGAGCCTAGCTCACGACAGGAATGGAACAACTTGATCCTGGAATCCAGTTTGTTGCGCTCCGAAATAACTGCTGCTCTAAATGCCCTCAAAATCCGAAAAGCTCCTGGTGCAGACATAATAACTGCGGAAATCGTTAAACCTCTTGGTGACGATGGTATTAATACCTTGCACGCGATTTGCAATAAGGTATGTACATACCTTAATGCAGTGGAGAATGGCCAAAAGATTCGACAAAGTCCATGATTCTGCCATTGTATATGACAACGTCCACCAAAATGTGCCACAACTACCGTACCTTAGCCCTCATATCGCATGCTAGCAAAGTACTTCTCTACATTCTAAACAATTGAATCCGATACTATCTGGACTGGCAGATTCCACAGGAGCAGGCGGGTTTCGTCAAGGGAAGAGGTGCGCGAGAACAGAAACTAAACGTGAGGCAATTGGTCGAAAAGGCCTATGAATTCAACAAACCCGTAATCATGTGTTTTGTCGATTACACCAAATCATTTGATTGCGTCAACTGAAATATTCTGTGGCTGGTTTTATCTAGTCTCGGAGTTCCTAACCATTTGACGGCTTTTCTTTAATCACTGTACCACAACAGCCAGGGTGTGGTAAGAATTGACCAGACCTTATTAAAACCATTTAGCTTCGGCAAAGGAGTACGCCAGGGCTATATCTTGTCTCTTATTCTATTTAACACATACAGAGAGTTCATCGTGAGACATACTTGCGACGACTGGACGAATTCGTGGCATGAGAATAACAATCTTCGGTATACCGATGACTCGACCCTCTTAGCTGCAAGCGAATCCGAAATGGTTTCACTATTGGATAGAATGGAGAGAATAAGCAACACACTGGGTCTACGGAATAATATGGACAAACCAAGATCATGATCGTGGATCGCGCGAAACAACTGAACCTTAGTGGGGCGCTTGGTTTTGAAATTGTAGATAAATTCATCTATCTTGGCTTTACAATCACTAATACCGGCTCTTACGAGGCACACATGCAAAAACGTATAAGAATGGCCAGAAGCGCCATGTCTCAACTCCATAAAACGTGAAGGAACAGGAAGATCTCGCTCACTACCCAGATTAAATTTGTACGTACACTGGTGTTCACCATTTTTCTTTATGATGCTGAGACCTGGACCCTAAAGGTGGCATACAGGAATCACATTGTCGCTTTTGAGGTATGGTGTTCGAGGAGAATGCTGCGCATTGGCTGGACGGTGCGACTAACTAATCCGTCTATACTCGAACCCACTCAAGATCACTACTAGGCTTTGTACCATACGTTTCAAACGAGTTCTTGAGTATTTCGGGCATATTGTCGGGAAGACAAAACATAACTTGGAGAAACTGATGGTCACTGGCAAAGTGGAGGGTAAAAGGGCACGTGGACGCAACCCAATACGTTGGTCCGATCTGATACGTCCCACACTTGATACCACTGTATACGAAGCCATACAGATTGCCAACAGCCGAGATCGATGGCGTGACATCATATAACGGAAGCTGGTGAGAGGAGGTCACAACCCTCAGAATTGAAGAGAACGACGCAAGGAGGAGGATTATATTTAAAGTCATTTTTATTTGCCATGCTATAGGTCACATTTGCAGTCAACGGGATTACTTTGGACCAGTCTTTAATATTATATTTTTATCTGTATTGTTTTAATGCAAACAACAAAAAAAATAAACCTTTTATCGGGGTAGTTAATGATGCTGTTTCTTTGGCTGTGCCTATTCTTTTTTATACATATTATGACATTCAGGGTTTCTATTTCCTACGAGTTGTTTTATATTAAATTGACAGTACCGTTTCTTCTGATTGGGTGCGTTCCACTAAGCGCCCACGACGACGACCAAAATACTCTTTGTCGTTCAATATTGATTCGCCTCGATCGTTGTGCACGCGGCGAAACCTTCACGAACAACGTAATAATTTTCGCTAGAACGTAAAGCTCATGAGACTCATATCAAAAAGAGATTTAATTGGGCTTTGAAGACATAAGGCGGAGAAGGATTGTCAAAACTCAAAAGCAACAAAAAAAAAAAACGATGAAAGAGATATTTTGGTAGAATTGAATGTTTTTGCAATAGATGTTCATCGTGCACCCATTCTGCATCTGAACTGGATTAATTTACCAGTTTCTGGACCATCATTGCAACTCACCACTGAATATCATCGCAATTCATTTTAACTTCATTGGAACTTACATTCATTAAATTTTGCACTAAAATTAAATTTAAAAAAGTCATAAGTTTATTTTTATGTATGTATAAATAATAAACAATAATGTTCATTATTAAGGCCTACAAACCGAACCCTCAGCTCTTTAAAGTTTTTGTCTTAGATTTTTCAACCTCCCATTCGTATTATCAACGCTCAAAACGGTCTGTAATCCATTCCACTTGAGTTTAAGATTGTAATGCTCGGGAATAAGTGAAACAAGAAAAACCACGGTCTTGAACGTAGTTGTTGAGAGCGCTTAGTGGAACACAACAATTGAAGCTTTAAGATGATACTTTTGCAAAATGCAAATGACTATTAAATTCTAAATTTGAACTAAATGGGTAAATAAGTTAGTTATTATAGAATACTCAGAATTTTCCTTGAATTTTGTTTCATTTGTGGTATATTTATATAATAAAATAACATTATTTGTAGACGTGCAGTACTATTGTCAAATAAATATTCGATTAAGTATGTTGGTTTATAGCCCAAAATGTATGGGAGACGAGCATTGTCCTTTTAGACACATAAATGTGTTCTTCCTTTTTTTAATGCTGAGAAGAAAAATTTTGTACGCTCTGGTGGCAGGTTGTTATGAATGGATATCAAAGTTTTCGTGGTAGAGTGTATAATTTATATAAATTTCATTACAATCGTAAGCAATTGTTAACGATATGCAAACTCACGAAGACAAACATACCAACATTTATTTTTCAACATCATGATGTAGTTCATAGCGGTCCCATTCTCGATTCATAGACCTTATATTTATAAAAAAAATGTATTTACATTGTTTATGTAAGTACAGTATTGTAGAAATATATTAACATTTGTTTTTTTATGAATTTTACTGATTCTTCTTTTGTGTGTGACACTCGCCTATACTAATGATCCTCAGCGACGAAACACATAAAAGAATGAATAGTGTATTCTCGCAAAAATCCTGCAGGTTGAGTACATTTTTTCCTGTGCAAAACATGGCATAACAAGGGACAAATGTACTCATAACTTGAAAAACTATGAATATTACAATGTCTTTTTTGAGTGGTTTATGATGAGTACACTAGTATTTTCTCGAGCATTTGAATTAAATGTAACATTCTTACTAATAACAAAAACCTCAGTTTAAATAGAATTGCCAAGTAAAGTTTCTGTGAAAGCTTGGCGTTGCGTTCGACGTAATGCTCGCGGCGAATGAACGTTTACGTGTAACATTTGTTTTCATCCCTCGGCCCGCGCACGCCTCAACCCGCGCCGCCCGCGCTCGCGACTCTGCTCGATGAAATGTTGCACCTATCAGTTATAACAAAACAAGGAGCATGGGCGTTAAGTTTGGTTCGTGATAGTCAATTTATTCATTTGTAATATGGTAATATGTGTATCAGGAATAATCTTCCCAAATATTTTATGCTATGCTCTTACGCGAGTTATTCATGAGAGTTTAATCTACTGCCTTGTATTCTTTTTAAATTTATTTGAACGTCAACGAGACATTTACAAGCGAATCCTTTAGTTTAATCTAATTGTTGGTTAAAAAAATTGTGATTAACTGATGTCTTTTCTCCAGGACCAGAGCTACTTCAGCGAACCAGAGATCGATTCGGAGTACCATCACCAGCACGTCCACAAAACTAAGGTAAGTGAGGTGATTCGCAGGTATGCAGACAAAAGGTAAGTGGAAAATTGTCACAGTGCTGCTGAGAAATATAGTCACCTACTTTGTATTTTTCAAGGATTGTAAGCGGTGTAGTTTAAAGGTGACGTCAACTATGAGTATTATAAATGTATATAAATTAAAATTAATACTTCATTAAAAAAAATAGTTGGAACGTAATAAAAATATATATTTTAACTGATTTGAGAGTAATAAAAAAAATTGTTTATCAAAGATATATTCAAAAATGGTAACAATTTTTTAAAGATGGCCTTAAAACTAAAGTATAAAGTAATGTTATTAAAAGTACTTATGGCTATAATAAATAAACAATCTCGCGATGGCAAGTTGTATTCAATTAGTGACTAATTTTACTTCCCGATGTTATGAACTTATTATTTTATTATTTAATTATTTACACAGAGGAGCCTCGATATCACCTTGTTCTCCAATCTTGTGACGTAACTAAACATAATTTCTATTTGGAAACAAAATTTATCGTAAGGATACACATATTAAGATTAATATTCAATGGACATAAAATCTAAAGTTTGGCAAAGTACTGATTTTATATTGATACAGTATTAAATGTGGCGTTTAGCAGATTTAATAATGAAAATTATTGATTGTATTGAATTTATGCGCCATTAATCATATTATAACAACATAATATAATTATGTTTTGTACACCATATGTACTAGATTTTATCGCTAAACCAACAATTGTTCCAATTCTGAATTTACATGCATATCAAAGATCAAAGATCTCCTGAAAATGTGTATGTTCCTATTAAACATTCATATTTTTTTCTTTTTAAAAAGGTATTAGTTTTTCAGCAAACAGGTTGGACAAACCGTGTCGTGGTAAACTTATTGCATCCATAGCCATTTTCCGCATTTTCAATTTTTCAGCCTTAGCTTTTATTAGCAACCATATATAACTATCCGAGGGTGAATATTCTTTTTAAGTTTGCAAATATCAAGTATATCTACTATGATGTACATTATGTGACCTCTGATTGTGTGGCAATTAGTAGTTACATTTTACGGGATAATTGAAAATTGTTGGTTGGGCAACAGTGAGCTTTATATATATCTAGAACGCTCGACATATAGGGAGTCCTTTGTAGTAGTGGGCACCGCTGTACAGCTTCTTAGACGTCGACCTCCAAGAAAGCACGAGGGCCTTTTTGAACGGCTCAGCGGCGCACCCGCTGCAGACTTGCATCACCGCCTTTACCTCCGCTTCAGCTGGCTCTCTTTCATCCACCTATATAGCAGAAAACAAGTTTTTATTAGACTAAATAAAAAAAGTAGATAACGCTTCGATGGCGACACTCACAACTCAAGTGTAAAATCATATATTATGTTATACAAGCTATTTGCTTTGATAAATATGAAAACTAGTAAAAAAGAATTGAAAACCTCCTTTTTTTGAAGTCGGTTAATAATAAATCTTAGTGTGACGATGACGTACTTTTAAAATGACTGTAAACGTAACACTTCTAATATTTACTCCATTAACCTTAAATGAAGTAATTCCTTCCTTTGTCTTTTTAAAATCTGCAATATTACATTCAAGTCATTTTTTTGTTTTAATAATATTTGTGGTTTCGGTAAATATAATATTGTTGTCTTCAAATGTTACGTTAATTAAAAACAGTCGTAGTGTCGGTCAGTTGTAATTATCTTCTCCAATTTATATAAGGTCAAAGGGGTATTTAAAATAGATCTGACATGAAATTTCAATTTAAGATAGCTGTATTCCATTAAAAGCCAGCGAGGGTCGTGGAGATATACCAAGTAATTCATTCACGTCACTGGAGACCCGTTTCAATAAACAGTATATTTCATTTTACAAAGTAGTATCAAAATAATAATAGCTTATTCTAAAAATTCTAGAATCAACCAAGTGTAAATATTTTTGTTGTTCAAAAAATGTCCTCGAGATACGTCTATTGTATCATTGAAAGGACTTTAAACGCGTCAGAAACTTTTCATTTGCGACACAAACCACCTGTAAGTTAAAGTCGAGACATGGAAAAAGAAATGGCGGGTGACAAGTGAACGAGCTCTTACTCGACATTGTTTCTTTGCTTGACATTTTCTTTGTTGTTCCGTGACAGTGATATTTTATTAAGTGAGTAAGATGAAAAAATTATGTGAATATGTATTCTTTTCGTATTTCTGTTTTTATGTTTGTGTGACCAAAAAGTCTCAAGTAGTTCCTGAGACCCACGACATAGACGCGATCTTACTGTGGGGTCAGGACTACACATATGTGACTGTTGGGTGTTATTTATTTACTAACTTGAAGTATGTTAATCATTTGTCTCTGTATTGATAAATTAGTTTCGGGTTTAATTATTATGAAAATAATGTTTAGGATCTTATGTAACACCTACACCTTTTTTAAAACTATTCGATCTTTGATCCGTATTATCTTACGTATTATTTAAAAAAATGAAAATGTTTGATCGCGTGGAACATTTAGAAAAAAATAATAATACTTACAGTTTGTTTCTGTAAATTCTGTACTGGTAGATTGCCAACTACACCGGCGAGGCCATTAAGCAATGATTCTTGAAACAAAGCGTCGTCTCCTTTGCCTAGCAGAGTTGGACTAAGCAGGGCATCATCCACAATAGAACCGTCTGATAGTTCTACTAAACCGCGTTTTTCTTTCTTACCAGCTGAAAAAATTAACACAAGTATTTTAATATCGATCAAGCCTACGTTACAGAAAAAATCCTATTAGAATTGACTGTCACCATTATCGCCTTATGAATGTATGTTTTATATTATTTTATTATGGTTTTAATAATGCATGTTCTAAAGCTTTACTCTCATTTAAAAGGACGCATAATCCTTTATGGGATCAGCTAGACCACCTAAGAGCATTGTTTATTTCTTTTAGTTGTATTCGATTAGGCTAATGGCTTGTGAAATCTCTGCTAAACATCACTACCACATTTCATTGAAAAGCACTATGTACAATTAGGTAAGCAATACAATAATTGCGCCGTGAATTTATTTTGTAATCATATTAGCAGATGCAGTCTGTTGATAAATTCCATAAAAGTTGGGTAGCTAAACCATTGGTATTGTTTTGAAATATAGTCAGGGTGCCCAAAGTAAAAAAGAGGCTTGGCGCATCTACTTCCAATTACATACGTACTGTATGTAATTCAAATTACAAATTTGACAATTGGCATGATAAAACAACTCTGTATATTCCAAATTAATTCCATAAATGGGGTTAGTTGTTACAGAATAGACTAAAACAGTGAAAAGTTTTATAAAATTGAATATCCAGGGTATACCGGACAGCGACCGAAAACCAAACAACCAAGCAAGGTAGTAGTTTTAGAAATTAAAAATTTCTCAAAAAAAAACCGTTGTAATTTTTTTGCTGGGTCGAAGATATCCAGCTTTCAAAATTGGTGGCGGATAATTCTTCTTTTTTCAAGTCGAATAAGTATAAATTAAAATTACCTGAAGCGGCCTCTGTCGCTAATTCCTTCTCAGGATTATCTCTCTTGTCTCGCTTCGAGTCCCGTCTGTACACATTATGACTGGTATCATCAATATACTGAACATTAGCTGGGTTCAATAAAGAGCCAGAAAGGAGCACTGTGGTACCCTTGGAAGGTCCAAGTGGATTCGTTTGAGAGAATGATTGGCTCGTAGCCACGGGCACCAAAGATAATCTTGGTATTGGGGTACCGCTTATATGTTCAGGAATTTGGACTGTATTTAATAGCTGTTCGGAGACAATTCTGTTGCCAAGTTGCCCATTGACATACTCTTGTTGTAGTTGTAGTCCATTGGGTAGTTGGACAGGGATCATCTGCTGAGGTCCAGCTAGGTTTAGGTTTGGTGCTCTTTGTAGTTGGCCCCCTATCAAGAAGTTGCCATTTCCAAGAGGAGTGGCTGGAGGTGGAGGCATCTCTGTAGCTGCTTCAGTCGAGGATTCCACTGGCGTACCATCGTGTTTGAAGTGATGTACGTGATGATGTTTGTGATCTTTGTGTGCTTTACCAGCAGTCAACGCGACGTGGTACAGTTGCAGCATTGTTACTTCTCCGATTAATCCAACTTGATCTTTTTGAAATAAAAATATTGTATGAACATATTGTACTATGTCATAGCTACCATTCTATGCTATTGTTTTTTGTCTTAAGTTTTTACTTAATTAATAGCTATTTAATTTTGTTTGCAATGCAGATAAAATTATTTTAGACTATTATAACATCAAGTTGAATGGTTAATCACGCATATTTTTAAAATTTATCTAGAAGTTTAAGTTTAAATCTATGTATGTAAATGCAAAATTGTACAGATCCATATTTGATGGCCCATCACTCAAAGCCTATTGGCTGGCTTTCTTTCAAGTTTTTTTGGTACATTACTTAAACATTTATAAAGCTTTTATAATAGTCTGTAGCGACTGAATTTCAAGGAATGGTTTTCTATTATATTAATTTTCTCTCTTTTTATCTCTTGCAACTTGCAAAATCAAGCACGACAAAAACAGTTAAAGTTTAAAGATTTAAAACAAGGCTAAAAATCAAAGGAACTTATATAAGGTAATATTACAACCTTGTTACATAATTGCATGAACTTACTTGAAGGCTCTAATTCATCTTTTTTATATAACAGTGATTGTTCTTGGCCAGTAATGGCGACGCCACCGCCCTTAATGACGTGTCCAACAAGCTGAAAACATATTAATCCTTTAATATCTCTGGTTTATTTTCTTTGTCATTTATATCGTAACTGCCTTTATAAATATTCCTAAAAAATATTTTTTAAACATACATTTTGACATAATAAAAGATTGCCATATAGCACTCGGCTGTGTCATTGACTTAATAGAATAATTTCGTGAATTGTAATAAATGTAATTATAGGTTTAGGTCACATAAATACATTCTGTCACATTAGATTAATTTTAAAATATAGGAAATATATTTTTCTCCTTAGTTATACAAATAATTAATTTAACACAATATTTTTTTGGGAAATATAGCAAATTGCCTTTTTGCAACGAATAATAATTATATAATTCTGTTTTGCATTCTCACCCTGTTGTGGAAACCTCTGCCAACACGCTCGGCGTTAACCCAAATTTGCCACTCGCCAGTTTTTCCATTCCACGATTTGCACGAATGATACCACCTGTGAATTAACGTGTATGTGATTTTAGTTTAACGAAAATAATAGTCTATATTTCTATGATGAACCAAAGAGACGGATATTTCATATCTATAATCATTTATACAGATTGCTGGTAACATGGTATACGAGTATATATCGGCTATAAAATAGTCCCTTTCATTGAAAACGGCACTATTGTGACCACGTCTATTCACGCAAAACTCCGAAATATTGATTGCTCGGGCCAAACATAAATCTGCCACAGAAATTTTGTCAACGCCCAGTTTCATAAAATATTTTAATTGCAAACGAACTTTCAATATTTTTTTAGGAAGTGAATATTTATTCATATTTTAACTACATTTACAGCGTACACAAAATAATCGATCCATTTGTTTAATACCGTGTTACTATCTCCTTTTCATTCCTGGTGCTTCAAATCCGCCAATTTTTTTTTTTATTTCATGGAATGCATTCCCTTACATAAAAGAAGAGCTGAACTTTTCTTTCATTCTTCACTTTGTCAGTTATTCTATCCTATATTTTATTTATATTTCGTCCATAATTAATTAGTCGCACTGACCACTCAGACTACTAATTTGTTAATTAATTAAAACTACTTTTTATTTAATGATAAACATTTGCATCTGAGTTGTAGTTAAATAAGTGAAGATTTTATAAGAATTATGAGCACGTGACGTGGTTTACATTTTTTGTCGTGCTCATCCTTCCGAAGAAGCGAAGCGCAAAAAATAAGCTTATGCAACTACTAGAAAGTATAAATTCGCGTAAATCACTCGGGTTTGCTTTCATGTAAAGAATGTAATTAGAGCACATTGTTGCACTACATTATTATGCTGTCACTCTGCTATATTATTTCTATTTGATTTAGCAATTATATTGCCACTAGTGTCTATTTTTATTTAGAAGCAGCGAAATGAAACAATGGTAGGATATTTGCCTAACCCATTTTACTGTAGATGTCAAAAATGTTCTTTAACTCTCAAAATATGCACTGGTGCTAATAACCAAGCACTATATAACGTAATGTTTGGTCGGCTGCTGGGGTCATCGCTCAAATTATCGAATTGACGGAAACATTATTTAATCAAAATGTCATTAATGAATTTCGCGCCGTTAGCAAATAATTTAATGCCTGCACTTTCCAATCAATATTCATAGATATTGCAGACAATAATTTGGTTATCAGCTTACGCTTAGCGACTATTGTATCGAAAATTATATACTTAATCGTGAATTAGTAGGCACTCAACTCAACATCTATTGTTGTGGTCTGTCACGGTTCACTACATCTTAACTAGCTGTACCTTTGAAACATAATCAGCTAACCGGATTCACCACACCTTCATATAATGCCGTATATACTTTGTCTAATGCATTTTAACTGTTTTGCTCAACGTACCGTTCAAAAGTTACGAACTAGTAACGTTACAATTTAAGCAGTGAAGAAAACTCATTGAATAATAGCTTTCGCAACTAAATTTTATATTTAGCATATTTAATGTGTGATAAACGTATTATATATATTAT
Source organism: Hyles lineata (assembly GCA_030180105.1). Classification (NCBI taxonomy): domain Eukaryota; kingdom Metazoa; phylum Arthropoda; class Insecta; order Lepidoptera; family Sphingidae; genus Hyles; species Hyles lineata. The sequence goes on from JARJEE010000001.1 coordinate 21,338,947, forward strand.
AAAAGTATTGTACCTGTTTGAAAATTTAGACTATTGGAAATCCATTTTGGTCCATATAAAATATTCTCGAATATTATAACGCATTCCAAAGTTAAAAAATATATATCACTGAATATTTGTATTGAAATCGCAGTGTTAACAGGAATCCTTCGAAACGACAACTATTCTCAGTGAAGCATGCCGGTCTTATAAGTCTGTTGGTGCCTCGTCTTGCCGACGGATAGATTCCACAAACATATTGAAATACCGATGCAGTCGTGCGACTTGGATATTCGAACTGGTATTTCATGTGAAACTGTGCGCAAGGTGTACGGTTGTACAAGGGCCTCACAGTTCACTGAAGGTACATACGATTTTCGACCCAATGAAATATGAAAAATATTAATATTTTATTTAGAAAAATTGTACATCTATTAAATTACTTTTCACGGAAACTGAACGTTGGCAAACATTTCTCATGATACGGCAAAGTATGTAGGTAGTAATTAGTATGGTTCCATGAAAGCGAACCGCACTGACTCCCCCGTCCGTCTTTGTGTTGCTTGAAATATGTCGCTCGGGTCTTATGTACGTATCATAAGTTCACTAATAATAATTGATATAAGGTAGATAAATTAAGTCGCCAACGCATTTTAATTTCTGAGAATATATTTTTAAGTTTCCCACTGTCTATATATCTTTATTACATATACTTTTATTTGGGTGAAAATATATACTTTAATGTGTTCAATAAATTCCGTCTTTTAACTTTACGCTTTGTATATGTACTTTTATTATTTTGACACGATGCAGTGATTTTGGCACAATACATTACACCAGTAGTAGGTTCAGCATAGACAGACTATTTCAGCGAGTCTGTAACTTATACATTCATAAACTCACACCTTTATCCCAGAAGGGGTAAATGGAGGTGCTACCAAGAAACCCCAATGTTGCTTTGTATAGGGAGCGAGCCTATAGATAATTCATAGAAATATAGAATATCACTTTGACAGTCCCGGGATTCGCACCCGAGACCTCAGCTTTCTAATTATACCGTAGTGCAACCACGTCACCGAGGCAGCCTTTGTGTATGTATGTAACAGAATACACTTGTGATGAATATGTCAGTGTTAACGTTGTGAACGGTGGACTGTGGGTGGTCGCTATGCGGATATGAATATTTTATCTCCTCTGTATAAACAATTATTTATTATTATTACGACACAATCAGTGACTGTACTGTGTCTCATAATGTATTATTAATATTTTGTTTATAAAATTAATTAATATCATACTATTTAATGAACGTGTTTGCATAAGGCCGTAAGGCTAGTACACTTTTGTATATACTCAATATATAACCAAAATGTCAAAAAGCGCGCCATTGAGAGACTCACTTCGCGCCAAAGAATTGTGCTAAAACGCGCTAATTGTTTTGTATTGTATTTTTAATTAAAAATGGATTCGACAATTGTAGTAATTTCGAGATATACCACTGTTTGATTCCTGATTTCTCACACTTGTATTGCGAAAGGTTAAACATGCAACAAAGTGATATTAGATTTATCAATTATTTAATAGCAGTTAGACCGCAGTCAGGGTTTTTAGCCTGATATGGTGATAAGCTCGGCGCCTACCACATCGAGTAATGGGACAACTCAAGTGTAACTTGAGTGTCCTTGTAACACCTCTGCCTACGCCTTCTGGGAAAAAGTCGTGATGTTTATGTATTTTATTATCACTGAACTGTCAATTTTAACAAATCCGTGACAATATGTAGGAATTTATACAATTTATTTCACGATATTTGATTTTTGTATGAACAATGAAAGTGATTGGAAAAAAATATTGTGTTGTGGACAATGTAGTACAAGTAAACCGATTTATGTAACCACAAAACAAAATAAAACTGACCATGCGTAACTGGTTATCTAATTCCCATGCGATTCAACCAAACCTGTTTTGGAAGTAGGTCGTTTTACCATAGATTCGTTACCAAGTGTTACGGCAGCTTACGCATACAATGTTGGTCACGAATTATATACTTAAAAAATGCCTTAAGAAGTTTTTTTTTTGTATTATGGGGGCAAACGAGCACGCGGTTCACCTGATGGTAAGTGAACACCGCTGCCCATGGACATATAAATTTTATATAATTTAATTTAAAATTTATTAAATTTAAAATTTCTGTTAAAATTTATATAATCATAAACATACAGGGTAAATCAAAGCTGCTAACGAAAACGAAACTCAAAAGAAGGGTGGTAGTTTTAGTAACTACCATTTCGGAAATGAATGCGAAGTATTTTTTGTGATTTTTTAAATAATACCATTGTATTTGGGTCAATCCATAGTGTTTCTAAAATAATAATGTATACCATCGCGTACCTTAGTGTCCTAAAAAAAAGCGTATACACTGTTATTTTAGAAAAAACGATGTATTTACTACTCAACATTTTAGTTGCATTGTACCTGAAATCACTCAAACTACCACACAGCTTTGTTTTCGATAGCAGTTTTGATATACCCTGTATGTAAACTATATTTTATGCTGAAACGTCAATCGACAATATTTCCATGAAATGTTATAAACAAGATCAGATTGCGTATATTGAATACGTAAACAAATCGTGTAATTTTCCAAGTCATTAGCCAATAACATAGTTATTTATAGTATATTACACCCTTTCGTACGGGATTACTTTCCCTTTGGTATGCAAAGTCCGCGAACCCGCATTAGGCCTGTGGTACGTAATCTTTTTAATTCTAATTTCCGGTTCTAAAGGACTCCCTTGCTTAACAGTGGGCTGTTATATCTGTGGCAAAAAAGAGAAAGCCGCGGAAAAAGTACGAAACAAAAAAAAATTGGCAACATTAATAAACATGAAAATTAAATTGCTTTGAGGTCTGAATGTATTTATACGTAACCATAGAATTGTAGCTTGTCTTTATAATTGAAATGATTTTTTATTCATGTTACAACAATAAATAACAATAATAAGTATTTAAATATTTTACGTAGTAGTAAATTGGGTTGCCGTATAAATATTATATCATTATTTTCTGCCTAGTCGTACATATAGTGCTGATACAGAACAGTAAAATTTAGGTAAGAAAATTCAAAAAATATTTTTTTAATGTATACCTCTCAAATATTCAAAAACACATGGTCTCCAAATTGTTAATTATCCGCAGAGCTGACACATTTACGAAACTCTGTAACTTTCCTCTTGATGAAGCGGTCTCCTTTAAAGCTTTATTCAGTATATAGATTCTAGCTAGAATATTTAATTATTGAATAAAACGCCATTATTACATATCTAATTATATTATAAACAGTATCAAAGGAACCACTAAGGTGGAACTTACCACTAACAGTACTGAGACAAGCTTCAACAGCATATAAATAACAACACCCTTTTCTTAGACAGGTCTAGTTATCAAATGTTCTGTCTTCTTCACTCAAATTGAATTTAAAAGTTCGAAAGTTTTCCCCCTTTTGAATTGATAACTACAATAGGTCTTAAAACTGAATAGGAACGTACATAGCTTACCCTTTGACTTCGACGTTCATTTAGCGAAGATAATTTTAATATTGTGCCATAGAAAAAAAAAACAACAAAAATATCGTGAGGGTCTACATTATGTTTTACAAAGAGCCGTGCATTGACAGATATTTAATTTCGATTGTATATTGAGTTGATCAAAGGGATGTCTGCGTGGTTGCGGTTAACTTCGAACAATAATATAGCGGATAGATTTTCATATCGATAGTGGGATGTACGGCATTTGAATAAACAGTACTGCAGCGAAGTATCTGTTTAAATCGAATATTGTATTTAATTAAATTTTCTAGTGAACCTTCTTGTAATTACATTAATGAACTGACGAAATATATAAACATTTATTAAAATAGTTTGTGAACTTTATCAAATGTGAAACTATGCCTGGTCCTCCTCTCCTCCTCCTTATAAAAACTTACTTAGGTACCTCTTTTCTTTGCTGCGATGTCTTTGATGGCAAACGAGTCATGTGTGACGATATACCGGTTCATTATTGAGATTAAAAATTATAATATCAGAAAACGGCCTCATGCATATTTGATTTCCTTTATTAATGCAGACATATTAATGCGATGGTCACTGACTAACCCACGTTGGAATTATTGTCACATTGACTTAATTTGATATTATGATGATGGCTTTAATTTGATAGCACTGTAGTTTGATATAATATCGCTCGTTTGTATTGAAATAGACTTTGCGAAAAACATTTATATTGTCCTTCACGGATCTGTGATCGGTGTGATGACTCATGTCAGTTTCCATTGTTCCTTTACATAGTAAACATACCTAAAATGCACAACTTTCTAAGAGTCAATGAACTTTATTTCTACCATTACATTTCTATTACATTCTTGCGAGCATTCCAACACGTATGAGGTCAACATAGTCAATGATACACATCGGCGCTTAGACATACTGCAATCGAACCGAAATACTTAGTAGGAGAATCACACAGTGCATGTAAACCTTTCACATTTATATCCAATTAATATTTTTTGCTTTCCTGCGCAGTTCTCCGAAGTAGTATAAAAAAGCAGACAGAACATTAGATCTGGGGCCGATCCAATGGCGGTGTATCTATTTATGTGTACTAAAAAATATGTTTGAAGGGATACTAAAACGATGAAAATACATTAAGAATTTATAAACTTGGATAAGTCTAAAGTGACATGTCAGAATTGAGTAAAGTGGAGTTCTGTAATTTCTGCGTATTGCGTAGGTAGGACAATTTGAATGCTTTTTCCCAGTATGGCTTGAAAATGGTATTTCTATTCTATCACTTCACAAGAAAGTACCCTTTTTATTTGCTACACCTATTCCCTGGGGCCAATGTTCTACGTAATGTTTGATATATCAACTGTTGTAGGTATTGATGGACAGCGTTCAGTGTAACGTCGATTCAACGAATGTTGTAGAGATGAATTATTACTTGCTATCACGTAAACTAGAAGCCAAGTTTCTTGCGAATAAGACCAGCAATAAAATAAATGAAATATTTTATATAATTGACATAATTAACTTGACAATTACCTAAACAACGCTAAAAACTGTATATACCAGTTAATTGGCGCCCCCGCACCACATCTACAAATACAAAGTAGGCACGAATCACTACGCAATGTTTTACTTTATGCTTCAATGGATGTTACTAAGTTGGTATGGGCGTGCTACTTAATTGCATAACAGTGACACACCTTGCTAAAAGCAAAAAAATAAAATGCCAATTTAGAACGATACGTCAAGTTTCGTCAATGTTTTTTCTTGGTATTTAATTAACTGTTCTGTTTAAACTCGAACTCAATTGAAGAAAGAAACCTAACGTCGCTTTCATGTTACGTGTAAAAGTAACAGGAAATATTAAACGGATTTCGCACACAGCTACAGGGCAATTTGAATATCGAGTGAGAGTTTATCAATGTAGATCATATTCTTTTTGTTGCGTTCTCGAATAATCTGCAGAGTATGTTGCTGCTTAGCCTTTTGCACGAGCGAACCATAATATTATAGCATAGGCTTTCAAATATTTTCTTTTTTACATTAATATAGTGAGTCAGGAGAAGTATAATTTCGATAAATGTTGTCATCTCATAACCGTTACTTAACTTTCAATCGGCCACAATGATATTTATTTGGGGGTAGACACTGGCCGGCTGCTAGAACCGAGCGTACATAATGTATGAAAGGATAGTTCACTCCTCGGGTTTTGGATAATATCTTACAGTTTTTATTATTCGTCGAAGAATATAAAACCACCGACCCAATTCCACTAAGGCGAACTCTTTAAATATTAATGCTACTTTTGTCTTGATGGTAAAAATATTCACGTCAGTATAAAGTTGAATTGGAAAAAAAATTGAAACTGTTTATGTCATACCAAGTGTCAGATGTTTTGCGTGACTGCCATCCGACAGATGCGTTGATACTTATTTTTATATTCGTTACAATCAGAGCGGAACTCTAACATGTGCGTGAGCTCTATGACGACACACGACGCGTGCCATTAAAAACGTAATCACTCTATTGTTTGACTAAATTGCCCACAATTTTCAAATTATGGTAGTAACACATGTTTTTCTTTGGAAATGGGTCCGGAAGTTGACTAAGTCCGGCTATCTTGCTAGACCACGCAATAGGATAGGAAAAGGAAAAAAAATATGCTCGACTCTTAATTTTTCATGCGTACCTGAACATGAAAGAGTAGAAAAAAAAATAGTTTCCCTAAAAAAAGAATAAATTTTAGTACTCCGTTATTATTTCATTCTATCCTCATGCTATTATTTATCAGATAATTAGGTCAACTGACCATGCCATTTTATTACTATTTAAACGTAGAACATTGTAAAAACTAAGTCTAAATACATGATTTTTCTGAAATTGGTCCAACATTAACCAGTAATATAGCTGCTATTGCTACCATCCGTCATACACCGTACTAACATATTCCACGAACAACAAAAATATATTTTCTGTAAGATTGAATTTCCTATCACAATCTTGGAATCTTCGTAAATCGGATATCGTTTTTATAAGCCATTGCGCCGTTGGCGAGGGATGGGGGGGGGACGGCCGGTCGGCGAACGAATGTGCTGCGGGCGTTGTGCCTACTCCGACTCACGTGTACGGAAAACCGTTCATCTGGCTTGAATATATCTTTTACCGACGTATTATCTACATATTAAAATCCATTGATAATTATTATTAGGTTAATAGCAATGCTATGAATATAAGCGTACTCGGGAATATCAGTTGAAATAGTTATTCTTGTTCTGTTGATTGTTTAATTTGTCGTTTTGATTCTATAAAAGCTTTTGTATCCTTGTTATGCTCTAAATAATAGAGGTATTTTGACCACAGTTCCACTTTGTTTTCGATTTAATCATCTGCAATTCTGTCCCAATTAAACATATATTCCTTAATAGAATAAAATTATCTTCTAAAATCCAATACCACACTAAAAGTTTAAATAAAATATTTGTCCGTATGTATCTACGTACTCCACTTATATTGAAAGTATAAATTGAAATCTTGTCAACTTCCAAGGTGTCCTATCAAAACATCGCAACGATAGAATCACTTAAGTAACATCGTCAAACAAAGCCTATTGTTTAAACACTTGCTCCAGACATCGATACATATCTGTACCTGTATCTGTATCAGCCCATATACGTCCCACTGCAGGGCACGGGCCTCCTCTACAATCGAGAGTATATGGCCTAACCACTCTCAATCAATGTATATAAGTAGTTTCATATTTTTGGTAAAGTATTTATTCCTTACATACCATTCAACTTGCAATAATTTCGTAATTAAAAAAACATTTTTTTAATACTTACGTGTTCAATTTCAAAGGATAGTTGAGTCTGAAAAATGTCTGCCCATGCACCGCCATGCTGAAGTAACTCGCTTCCTTCGTATTAGATATCATCACCGATATTTCCTTAGGATTGTTGCCAACTGAAAAAAATTTTTTTGAACATCTTTATGTATCTTATACTAAACTGTCGACTGAAATAGTCGCGTGGGTTCTAGAATTTCATAAATTCATATCAGCAGGTATCTAGGTACTAAGATATACCAGGAAATAGAATATGACAAGTTCGAGTCATCTTAATTCAAATCTGCGAGCTGATAAACGTTCAAGTGAATCGCAAACTACACTTGATCGGGCACAAACTTCCTTGAATATTGCAGAAACCCTATAACAAGTCTTGATTGATTTCGTCCCAATTATTCACCTCCAACCAAAATACTTGGTACAAACCCTCCGATATTGAAGTTAACGAAGACGATTTGTGAGATTATTTCAACGCGACCTTTGGTGGTCAAGCAGCGAAGTTTACTGCAAACCAGGCTAGCGTTATTGACGTTCCGATATCGGTTTGTGTTTTCACTGAAGCTTTCAATTATATTATGAACATTTTGCTGTCGAAGTAATGCTTCACTCAAATAACTGTTAATATTGTTTAATGTGTAGTCGATTAGGTTAATTTAAGTGTAAATTAACAACAACTGTTAAAACAAACCTCTACTTGAGGCTCGTTACAGCAAGTTGAGCAATAACATCCATATTAGAGGCATTATAAAACAGGCTATGTAGGGTAAATGCTCTTAAGATTGTCACTAAATAATGTGAGTTAAATGAGGTGTACTTAAACTTCCTTGAATGAACAACGTTGCGCATTGTGTTCTTATATTGTCGTTCAGTTATGGAATATATAAACTGTTTTCTTTGAAGCGGATGATGTGAGCTTATATAATTTACGCAATAATGTCAGCATATTTTCATGCTTATGTGTAAGCGATAAGATTGAAAGCAAAATAATAATCTATACCAAGCCAAAGCCGACCGCAAATATACGTTATTCTACTGTTTGTAGTAAATATCTACTTATTGGATTCGACTAGGCCTATTTTTTTATTACAAGTATAAAATAAATGTGTAATAAATAACATAATAAAATGGAACAGTGCCTAAATAAACAAGTCTGCATTGATTAAGGGTGAATAAATTGTAAGAAGCGGTAAGGGGAATCAATTCACTTGATGTCACCTTGTTATTGAAAGAGCACTCAGGTAGTGAATAGCGGTGACGTCAATCAGTTGTGTGAGGATAAACACATTATGTCTCTGTGTCTCGCCGAAATTATTGTAATCAAATCTATTAATATCCAACCAAGATAGAGTAATCAGTTCGTTATGGTTAGTAAAACGTAATACTACCGGAATTGTCGCTTTTAAATGCTTTACTCTGATGGTTTACATTGTCCCTCCAAATTATCTCGTCGCTCCTAACAGATCGATTTTGAAAATCTTAAATCCGTTTTTCATTTGATATTTAATATCAACGCATATAACCATTGGAATGCAATTTTTTTTGTCTGTTCATGTGATGATCAAATAGCAGGGGTAAGTTATCGCTATCGATAACATGGCGCTTACATTTCCACGTGAGTTTGCCGACGGCTTAAACGTAATTGGAAAAACCCCATATCGCTCAATACACCCATTTTAAAGCAAACAACGATAGAGCGCCCTTGCATCATGAAACATTCATCGGCTGAGTCTGTGTGGTGTTATTAACTTAGCATTTTATTAATTCATTTTTATCATTTTAACATTTTTATAAATGCTGAGTATCTTTAAAACCTAGGCCCTTGTATTTGCTACATTTTACGTATGTTTTCGTGATTTCGTGGGCTTTTTATAGAAGCCTACAATAGCGGTATCGATATGGAGACTAAAATAAGAAAAATGATTTAATTTAGATAATACAGCTTTCTAATTATATTTCTCTTATAATTGATTTGTGTCGCTTTTCATATCACACACGATTAAAATGTGCCACTGTAAATATGAGGAATACTTGAAAATAACTTTCTATACCAAATACTACTATAATATTTCACTGCAACGTATTTTTCCTAGTATTGCTCAAATATTTAATGCTCTGTGGAAACCGCAAACGAAGCAGCGTTTAGGTTTCTGTCTACAAACAACTTACATCGCTTTTTGCTGGCTTGTTATTTATTTTTAAACTCTTTTCAAGTAAAGCTGCTTAAATATTGCTTGCTGCTGCTTCGCAGCCGTCACCCAATTAAATGCCATTAGGAAAAACTTCGAAGATTTCATATCGTTCGGTAAATAAAAACTGTCATGAACTGATAAAATAAAATATTTTCCTACGTTTTTCCACTCAAGTGACGATTAAGTGACCGCTTCATTAATTTACCTTAAGTTCTAAGTATACACGTAACCGTGTTGCGCTTGCTTGTACAAGCTAACGTGTTAATGCGACTGTTTACTTTAACACTTAAGCAGTCTTTAATGAGTCTATTGGACCCAGAGCTCTCTATTTTCCTTAGTATTGGTGTAAACGCTTCCTGATTTTAACGCTTTGAATACCTTTCAAAGATATGTTGACGTTGCGGAACGTTTTCACAAGTATCGTCTAGTGCACTCCTCTTTAGTTTTATGGAAACAACACTAATACGTATGTGGTTATTGGACTCTAAAACTACTAAATATTAGAAGTAACAGAAATTGTAAACTTAATTTTAATAAAATTTTTGAACACATGCGGATTTTTACAGACTGTTTTTTGTTAATAGTTTGATTTATTATGCTTCGGAAATAATTTTCATTTCAGTGTTCATCCATCAATGGTATCCGATGCTAAATTAGAATTCTTATTGGATTACCTACACTATAAAATATAAACCTACACTAGGCTCTCCGAACGTATAATCAAATCCAACAAAGCGATCCATTGATTGATCTTCCTAATTATTGGTTTAGCATTTTTATAAATATGATTCCATCAACAAAGCGTACTATCTTATGTAAACCTCATAGAAATAGTAATAAAGACTTACCGGAATAAGAAAACAATGGATGATCAGCCGAATGGTTGTGGTACTTGGACCACATACAAAGAGTGAACTCTTTCAGGTCTGGTATGTTCTTCTCGTACTCCACGTACTGGTAGAACAGCTCTTGGTTCATGGACACCTTGTACACGCTGCAAGTCTCAGGCATACTGGCTGCTACTGAGTTAAGGAACGTCAGCTTGTTGTTGGAGACGTAGTGGCCTTGCAGTGGTCTTCTGTTGATAATTTTGAGAGATGGGCTGCCGGGAAAACCTTTACATTAGTGTCAGTTGGTAGTAAGACATTCCATCCACCTCTTCTTACTGCTAGTAAGTCCTTCGCTGATATCAGTATTTGTTTCGGGTGTTTGTGAGAAAAGGCCTACGTAGCTCCTGATACACATGGCACAAGGCTCGATCTTAATGTGGGGTCAGGACTAGTTATAGACATTTGGGTGTATTTATTATTACTGTCAACGTTTGCATTTACACCGTTCGTAATACTCAAGATTAAATCAAATCCCCAATGACCAAATCAACCACTGTGATTGGCTGAAAATGCAACTAGTTCGATATTACAGTGTTGATTAATCCCTAAAAGCCGTGCATTTGCAAGACAAATAACCTTGTAATATTAATGGAAGAGGATATACGCATAAAATCTATGCTTCTAGCCCTAGTCGCGTTCAGGTAGAGTTAATTACATCGTAGTGCGTTAATACAAAGTACATTTAGCTTTGCATGAAACTTCAAATTATAAACAGGAATTAAAGGGAAGCGATGTATGCACGGCCGTATTACTCAGTTATGCTTCGACTGCGCGTATAATTAAGAGAAAGCATTCACATTCACGTTACGTAAGTAATTGTTGATTAACTATAAAATGTAATCATAAGTTTTTTTGTGGCCACATTGAAAGAACTAGAAGCGCTTTGTTTTATTTCTTTTAAATTAATAACATGTTACATCATTATAATGCTTATTCTCCGTTTGACCAATCAACATGTCCTTAGAACCTTAAGTAAATCTGTTTTTTTTTTTGGACTAATTTTTAATGTTTTATATGGCTATATTATTATTTTCATTACAATAGTGTTTTATCTGCCAACGCGCATTAGGCCATCGTAGTGAATTATGTGGCCTAACCTCTCTCAAGCGTACTTTCGATTGTAAAGAAGGCCCGTGCCCTGCAATGGGAAGTATATGGGCTAATAAAGTACAATAGTTTATTTTATTTTTTTAACACGCTTTTGGTATAAGATCTATAAACACTACCTAGTTATACTTACCTAGTTATACTTCTCGAGGTAGCTTCAAAGTTGTTATATATGAGATGACCAGATGACTGGTTGCATTAGACTCATAATCAAAACATTCTTTTACAATATAGTATTTCAAAAGATCTTCCAAATCGTTAGTTACTGCTACCACTTAAATCAACCATAAATTAAACTGATATATCATATCTCTTAATTCATTTTCCGACAATGCCATACTTCCCTCTTTTTTTTTGCATATAAGTATATATCAGCAGCATCATTACGTAAAGCAGTTTAAAATATAAAGCGCTCTATTTCTTTTAGATAAGCCGTTAGCAAACCTGTCATTATATTTTTCTAGTTAATTAACAATTACTAATGCAAACTTGAACTTTAACATTTTCGTTTAATTAAACGTACGGATTGTCTAAGCTTAAAAGTAACAAGCTCCTGCATTCTTCTCTTTATTACAATAATACTTGTTTAGAATATAATGTTTTAATAATTACTAAACATCGAGAACTGCGGTTTCATACAATATTGTGGTGAAGGGTGATTTTGAATCTAAATTATATGTTTATGAATTAGATCGCTCAATATGAGTATTTCGTATTGTTTTCGATTTACATCGATACCGCAAAATTCAATAATAACTTATACAATGAAAATGTGCCAATCAAACACAATATATTTGATAATAAAACACATACTAAGGTTAATAATATGTGTAATTTAATACTAAGCTTTAATAACTTTGAATCTGTAAGGTAATCAAAACGTCAGGAAATTTAAAAATGAAAATTAAATAAAATCCGCAATAAAATCCGTGGGAATTATTTTAATAACTGAAAAAATATATTGATTTTATCTATCGTATAAACTTCAAAATGTTTGTAAATTATGTTAAAAATCATAAGTCAAACTTCTCGTAACTCAACTTAATCTTTTGTTGAAGCTTTTAAATATTTTTTTTTTTTATATTTGAAGAAGATGTAATGAGATTATATTACTCACATTACAATTACAAAAACATTGTCAAACTTAAAGTAAACTTGGCTTGCGTTGTAATTCATTATAAAACTGCAAAGATTTGGAAAATGTGATGCGAAGAATCAACTGATAAATCCGCCACTAACCTGGTTTCCAGTGACCTGTCTGAGGGTTTGTAGTTGTCATTGTATGTGACAGATGGTTCTGGCAGGATCGGCTGCCACTCGGTCTCTCCGGCCAACGCGGCCCCGAGTAGGGCACACACAATTAACAATCGCATGTTCTGGAACAAAGGAATAATCTTATAAACATCGTTTCCTGTTTATTTGACGGGGTTACTCTGTACTTCGACACGACGACGAATGTTCGAATATCGAACGAATATTAAACTGTACGTATATGCCTTAAACTGTACGAATATATAAATTGTCGAATCCTGTATCGTACGTTGTAATCTTAAACAAAGTTCGAAGTGAATGATAAGTTTCATAGAGAATAGTTTTGATTTTTAGAAGTGGAAAACTTTTATCTTATATGTTGACGTTCAACGTCCGAACATTCGAAGTTCGTGTCGAAGTATAGAGTAACCCCCCGAGACTCAAGCTCAAGTAAGTTTAATGTGAATTTATTATTAGATTTTCGAAACAGGAACCATTAGAAAATGTTCAATCGCCACTGCAGAGCAGATTGTAAACAAATGCCGCTATTAGTACTTATTTCAGTAAGTTTTTTCACTTGGTCAGATCATTGAGAAACCACTTGCTGCATATTATCCTGAATTCGTTAATATTATGTACAATCTTATAAAATTAATTAAAGCACAGCCGCATGCTATAACATGTCCTAAAAATAGCAAACAACGTTATAAAAACTGAGCTTCAAACATAGTGCGCCTTAATTAACAACCGCAAGTAATTATAAAAACTAATTACTGATGTAAAAATATATTTTAATATCGATTGAGGGAATTAATTATGTTACTAATTAGGTAATACGGTCGCTATAAGATTGATGTTTCCTTTACAGAAAATAGATAAACTATGAGAATAGGCATCCGGCAGCCATTAGTTTTGAATTTATCATATATTAATGACGTATATGTTCGTAAAAAGTTGTCAATAGGAAAAGTTGCAATACAGTGATCGCTTCCGCCATCTTACCTTACCCTAGAACTTGTTAGATATCTTCTATCTATATGATATTTTTTTTAAATTTCCGCCTTTACTATCTTGTTAAAGAACTATATTTATTGATTGACAGTCAATCATTACGATAGCAATACAAGACGCAACCTATAATTGATAAAAAATATATTCATATACATCTACCGTTCTAATACGTGTGTGAAATTGTAATTGCTCCCATTGTTGATTATGGGAATTGATACAATTATTTACGCAGATATTATTGTTCGAGAAATTGATTCCGCCCACCTGCCCTTGTTTGTTTTGTGCGAACTGTTGTATTGTTAACATTGAATATTTTTAGTAAACCAATCGGAAAACAAAAGAATGTGATAATAACAAGTATTGTTGACCATACCATTACCTTTGTTATTTATTGTAAATATGATATGATCGTATTATACGATGTGGGATAACTTATTTTCGTTGATATTATAGATTCGCCTGTAGTCGATTCTGTAGCGAGTGAACTATAATTATCTTTTAAATTAAGTAATTCTTTTAGAGGGTTGACCATATGGTCTGGTTTATTGTTCAGTATTTTCCTGAATGAATAAAATATACGAATAAAACATTTATCTTTTATACCTAGTCGGAAATTCAAACTAAGATACAAGTTTTGTGTCATTGATAGCAGAAACAATGATGGACGCCTTGGTCTGACAATCATTCAGACTAGACTCAAATATTTGTCTTGTGTCGAAATTGTCTTGAGCGGGGATCGAAACCGCGACATCTCGATTCACAGCCGGTGTCGAACTAAATATGCCACGGAGGATGCAAGACATCCTACAGTACAGCACCAAAATACTATTATTCAATTATTAATATGTATAGGACTGATCTTGAAATTCGCAAATCGTCACTGCGTTTGTTACGTCTCTACTATGGTCTCTACAATCAGTTGTCATTTGTCGCGCTTTCATTTTCGATTTATCTGTCACGATACAAAACATGCGATTTGATGTTAAAATTATTAGAATGATCGCTTTATGAGATTATTATATATAAAAGTCACGATACATGTAAATGTGTCCCAGAGTATCAATTTCTCGTAAACTCATAATATAGTTTTAGGTATGATAATACTTGCGACTAACCAAAAAATATATCACAACTTCATACATTTAAACAGAATAGTATTGTTGCTGTCTGTATTTGTATCAGCCCATATTCATCCCTATGCAGGGTACGGGCCTCCTCTACAATCGACAATACGATTGAGAGGGGTCAGGGCGTATGGGTGACCAGTTATAGTTGTTAATTTTGCTGACCTGCAGATAAAGTGTTGTCGTGTAGGTGTAGATCGATTCCAGTAAAAGCTGTCTTATATTAAAGAGAGTCAGGAATTTTTGCCCGTTTTGGTAGTATGCTCGCCCCCTATTACATCGTGGGACGGAAAACATAAGGCGAAACGTGGGTGTCCTGGGAGCACCTTTAACCTTTTCTATTCTCTAGTTATATCTAGTTTATGTATGTATTGAAGAGAAACAAAATGCGAATCATATATGAGTTCAATTACGTTTATTATTCTTTACGGTCACTTCAAGCAGTAAATCTTTTGGTTATGTTATATACTGGAACTCAGTACTGCAGTAATAGCCTTTAATCACAACTGGTGTCCGAGTTATTTGGTATTAGACGCCAATTTCACGTAAACACGGAGCTCTTAAGGTGAAAGCCGATGAAGAGAAAACATTCAATTTTGTTACAATGTTGTTATAATTTGCGAAGAAAACTTTTCTTCATGACGTTAGATTTTTTATATAAATTCAGGGCTCTGCGTCTATAAAATGATAAATAAACAAAATATGTTTCAAATGATCTACTACTACCGCTTAATATTGTCGTGGAGAAAAGCGGTCCTAAAAATTGGTTATTAACACTGATAAAGTGTAGTGGTCAAATATTACATTAAAAAATATTGAGAGATGTAAAATACAATAAACAAGTCGGATTTAATATAGCGTTAGGTCCTAATTCCAATACTATTGATCACACAATTTCTCTGACAATTCATATATGATTGAATAGACCTTTTGAATAGTGACGAATATACTATAAATTGAATAAATCACTTTCAAGCTCGCTTGAGCGGACTCATTTAAATATACATATAAATAATACAAAAACACCCCATTGTTTGCATTGCATTGTTGTTCAGATTGTAAAAAAAACTCTTGATGAAATTATTGCTTTTGCGTGGTTTTATTTTATTATTATAGGCGATAAAATTATGGGATATTTAAAGACCGTAAATGCCGAACATATTATCAGGAGAGAATATCTAAAAAGTGAAATAGTGCGGAATACTCTTCATTTTATATTTCAAGACCTCAAAATCAAATAACATTAATAAATATAATGCAATCGAATTTAAAAGTCCATTTTTTTAAATTGTGAAGACAAATGTCATGACAAATATACATATAACCAAAACATAAATCGAGAAATATAAATATATTCTCAATACGATGATTATTATTAGTAACATTAGTCCGTTTTACTTTTAATATAAAGATTGTATTTTTATTTTGCTTCTACCGTTAAAGCGGAGTAATTTATGATTTCTGAGACTTCATTTTGCAATATCCACGCATCTTGATCAACTGTGGTCAATAAGATGCAGTTAAGATGTTATTTACATACATCGTGTGACCTTTAATTGTAAATACAGAATGTATACTTTCAAAATATATTTATGTGTACCGCGAGGAAAATGTATAAGTATAATATCAGTGATATTGATATACTGAAGTCTGCAACTCAAGCGAAGGTTGTGTTAATTGCAACGTTTGTTACTGTTTGATGGTCAGAAAATAATTACTATACTTGGCGAGTATAATTATTACCGCATCGTGTATGCACAGGTGAAATGTAAACCACAATAATTTTGGCAATGTACATGTTCTCTCGCCATTGCTGGTTATTTGGTGGTGTAAATTTATCTGAACAATTTTAAAATAAGTCTTCATAGTTTTCAAAATATTTACATTATTAAAGTAAATAAATTAAATATCTCGTCGACTCTATAAATCGACGTTGAAGAAAAACATCGTGAAGAAACCTGCGTACCATAGGTGCTAAGTGCTATGGAGATAAGTACGCCACCTGTAATAGACTAGCGTAGTCGAATAAAACCGATGCTCTAAGAATCCTCTATCTCAATCCTCAGCAGTAGATAAATATGGGGTTATACATTAAACTCTTAGTGTAAGCAATAATCAGTTAAGAAAGTAATTAATAATATCCAAGCTGTCTAGGAATAAGGCTGTTTCTATAAAAATCAGTAGGTACTAACATATAGTTTTATATAAATGTAAGCATTCCATCGTAATTTCCGGAGTGTAGTCGGGTCCACAAATTACTTTCCGTATAATAATGCGGCGGAGACAAGTGATCAATAGGTGTTTAAGGAAATTGGTATTTTCTCTGTGTTCCATGCCCGTCGTGGGTTACGGAAAAGACGTGCAGATGTTCATCCTGTTACGTGCAGTAATCTTTTGTTTTTTATTTATGATTTTGCTATAACATTCTGCTTTCTAGACTTCAGTTTTGACATATCGATGAACAATTTGAACATTCTTATACAGATTACACCCAGACGCCGCGCGGTTATGATACCGAATGGTTAGTTATGTCAGAACAATACGCGTTCTACTTGTACAATTAAGAAATGGGATTGTAAATGGCGGCACTTGTATCGACCTCTCGTTCCCACACTATCGCTATCTATACTCACATCTACGAGTAAATTCAACATAAAAAAGGGTTGCGATTAGCACATTTTGACATTTCGTACAGTCGAAGTTATAGCATAAAGGTTCCAGGTTAGGCAACCTACTCGTTTTGGGCAAACCTTAAAGCAGAAAATGGTGTTCAAATGGTGTTCAATTTATAGGAGTTGGACTTGAATGACTGAGTTAGTAATATTTCCAAATAAACACATTTTTTAAAATGTTCATATTACATTACATTTTGATTTACAACCGTACAAGGGTAATGGACTGCTATGTCTAATCCAATTCTTTATTTGTTCGGATAATACTTAATTTCGTTTTCTAAAACATGTTTTTTTCTTCTTATCTCTTAATTATTTTATTGCATTTAATGCAGTTAGATTCTCAGTTTTCACTACGTAAATTAGCACTAGTCAGTCGCTTTCTTGACGTAATATAAAAAAGTCTAACTACGCAAATTTTAATGTAATATAATATAGATTTTTCTCGTAATAATTATGTTATTAATTATTTACCAATATAAAGGCATTTACCATTATATATGAGGTGCACAGTATAACGGCTAATTTTTGCTGAATCCGAGCTTAAGATATTAACTAATTACTGTGAAGGAATTAATAACAATTAATAATTAACATGACAATTTATGCAAAGCTAGTTAATAGTGCTCACACGTGTAGACGCTAATCAATTTAGGACTAACAAATAGTTTTCAATTATGCACTCACCAACGGCTGTTGTTAGAACAAATTGCTTCTCCATTACTTCAATGTGATATCATGGACAACACAATGTTATTATATTCG
The DNA here is from genome assembly GCA_030180105.1 of Hyles lineata. NCBI lineage: Eukaryota > Metazoa > Arthropoda > Insecta > Lepidoptera > Sphingidae > Hyles > Hyles lineata. The sequence goes on from JARJEE010000001.1 coordinate 21,357,339, forward strand.
GGTATCAATACGTTATTAGGTGAATAATAATTGAATCCAATATGTTGTGATATTTTGTTATATAATGACTAGCTTTTGCCCGCGACTTCGTTCGCGTGGACTTCAGGTTCGTCAAAAATTGTAGCCTATGTGTTATTCTGATGTATAAGCTATATTGTGGTAAAGTTTCATTCAAATTCATTCAGTAGTTTTTACGTGAAAGAGTAACAAACATCCATACATCCATACTTACAAACTTTCGCCTTTATAATATAGTAGGAAGTAGGATTTTCATAGGGTGGATATCCTGTTTCCTCTCCTTATTAGTTCATGGTGACTGATTGCGTCACACATGCCCACGTAAGTGTCTATACAGTTGAATATCACATCCAGGCGGGATATTACTCGCTAGTACATTTTGAGGTCAATCATATGATTAAAAATAAGAAATACTTAGTAAGTTAGGCGACGTCCGATTCCCAAGAAACGTCGACTACAATTGTTGAAACTTCTTGTGTATTGATTGATACTTGGGCAAAAGAGATAAGTATGTTTTAAGGGCTTTGTATTTAAAAGGTCAAAAGTATTCGAAGTCGACCGTGCTTGTATTTGAAAAAGCCGTAGCCCAAAAACTTATTATTTACTGGCTATGATTCTATGTGTGAGATTTTAATGTTTTGTCGAAACCTCGGTATGTTGAATAAGATTACATGACTAAAATTTGGTTCGCTGTAACAAGTTATTTAATGTATTATAAGTATTTCATGTTACATGATATTATATTTTTAGCACTTTTATACTGAATATTTTCCATTATATAGAAACATATTTTCTTTTATAATCAGCCAGAGTACCTGGTAGGTAGTAATCGCATACCAAGCATGTCAAGTAAGGATCAGAATATGCTTTACACGTGAATTCCAAGCAATCCAATAACGTTCTGCGAATCGAACTCACATAACATGTTATGGAATATTATAGCCTTGATATCTTCAAATAACAGTGATAGCAGAGGCACATTGTAACGATATTACTGTGCGGGCAAGAAAGTATTTAATTACACAATAAGAAGCAAAATACATGTTAGTTAAACAATTGTATGAAAAGCCTAGTAGCAAGGGACTTTCTGTTACAAGGATTTGACAAGGATACACTATATTTCATTTATCACACGAAATATCGACGTGGTGTTAGAAATTGTCGCTTCATTTGAATTGTACGTGACTTGCAAGGAGTGCGAACGGACAGTGGATTTAATGAGCCGCTGTCCATTCACAATAAACCTTATTAATTCCATCTGCTATTCGGCTCGCGGGCGTGAGTTTTCACTACACGATGTGACAAGAGAAAATCAGTAAGAATATTGTTCTCTGTGAATGTTGATATCGGTACGTCGCCGGCAGGAAAAGGCTTTACGAATGTTGTTCGTTTTTTACATCGTCGGGGCTGATTCAATGCAAAATTTCCAAATGAAGATACGTGCTCATTTTCAAAATCTATTTTTGAATGCTGGGCTCCAAATTAGTGCTTTTGTTGTCTGGAGTACTCGTAGTACGAGATATAAGCAAAATAACTAATCAGCTACTGATTTAATATAATTTAATTTTCTATAGAGGTATTAAAATATATAAAAAGTATTAACAAAATGTTTCACTTCGTACGTTTAACGATTCATTGTGCTGTACAAATAATATGATTATCACAATTTATATATTTTTTATATAATATAATTAATTATAAAGAGATTCAGTAGAAAAATAAATTATATGTACGCGTATAAAAATGAATAGTTTAAAACATGAAATAAATATTATTTGTCGCGGCCACACAGCACGCCATAATAGATGAACCGAGCTTCATATAATTAAATTATAACAAAATTTAAAAATTAAATAAGAATTATAGTAATTTCCCCGTCTACCTTTTAGTCACTTCACTGGATTGGTATTGCTCGAACTTGAAGTCGAACCATCCACTTTTTATATTCTATTTTTAAGAATCTCATTTGAGTTGACATTCTATAGGCTCGCCTCCTATCTCATTTTGGAAGGAAATTAGCTCGCCAAACTGTGACTAAGGTTGTAGAGATTTCAATCATGGGCATACGTATACGTATCTTTAATAAGTAAATACGATAAGAGTTTTTTTGCAATACTTATAGACTTTTCCACTGCTTTGTTGGTTCTCGGAAATGATACTTATGTATTTCTTTTACAATAACGGGAAAGTTGTGTGTAAACTTGAAAAGTAGATGATAGTCCCGATGTATTTTCTCACAAACTCCCGAACAGCTTATACTTTATTTATTTTGTAACAAGTATACAAGGTCTAAACAACAATATTTAGTAAGTATTCTTTATTATTTATGTTATTGATACCAAATTGAGTAGCTATAAATAGCTTCAATATGTCTAAATACACACGCCTTTTTCCTAGCAGGGGTAGGCAGAGGTGCAACCATGACACCCACGTTTCGACATGCAATTTCCTTTCGAAGATGTGACAGGGGGCGAGCCGATAGCCATACGGGGCACAAATTTTTGGCTAATAATGAATAGAAAAGTCTATCACTTTGCCCGACCCGATATTCGAACCCAAGGCCTCAGCTTTGTAATCGTACTGTAGTACAACTACTTCACCAAGGCTGTCAGGCAGTGTAATTTGTAACGTTGGACCTAATGCTACTAAATTATTAAGATTGCTCTCAAGTTTGTGGTTCAAACGGACACTGTACTACGTCAATTGGACTGCATCTAAAATATATTATAATCAGGTGAACTGTTATTCAAATAATTATCTTCAACACCAACCTCATCTAGGTTGGTCTATTAACTCGGAGTAGAATTTTAATAATTCAACTCAGATTTTTTGATATCGCTAGGTTCTCTAATCTGGCCTTGTTGGCATATCGTATCTAGACTGTTAAAAATATGTATAGCAGTTGTATTATGTATTTGTAAAAAATACGAATTTATTCATAATAGCTAATTAGAATGATCTTATTATGTAGGATAAACCTAGTCAAATCTTTATTAGAGTTTCATAATGGATGCTCTAGCTCAAAGCAACGATATTGAAACGGCTGCCTTTTGCAAGTTCACCGATAATTTTTAGATTGACGTGCTCTAGACAGAATTATACAACAATTTGATAGAAACCGCGACAAAGTAACCTCGGCGATGTTAAAGTCACTAACAGGGCTTCGATGACACTCTCATCATCATTTTCTCAAAAAATTATTCAATAGTATCAACTGATTTTTATTATAAAGTTCACTATCGACGATGCTAAAGACTGAGTGAAGTGGCGGAGATTGAACAGGAAGGCAAACCCTATAGTATTACCGCAAGGTAGAAAGAAAGAAAATATATCGCCATTTCATATATGAGAAAAAATAATTAATTCACATATTACAGGAGTAATCTTCACTGTTTTCAAACTTTTATTCTCAAGTTAAATTTAACAAACTAAAAAACACTTTGGTAAAGGATACAAATAAAAAAATGCATTTATAGTTGTATTTTATATTTACAAGAATGTTACGGATTTTATCCCAAATTTGGTTTAATTTATGCATTTTTTTAACTTCCCGACTTCGATCAAATATACACATGTATATTTGATCGAAGCTTCCCGACGTTTCGATTACTTTACACGTTTCGTGATCACAGGGTGGATTGAAACGTGAGTCTTAATTGAGGCTTAAAAATGCATTTAATTTTATTTTAGATGCGCCTAATACGCGGACGGTTCATTCTGAATTCCCATGAAGTCTTGTTACTTTTACTGTGTATTATCATCACACAGTAAAAATGACAAGACTACGAGATGCGTCGGTTAGCATGATGAGTGCATCATATACATAACATTGCGTTAGATATTATCTCTTAATGTGATTCAACCGACGGTAATCATGTAATTTACCCGAGTTTCAATTGCCTTACTTTACTACGTTGCGATACCAATGTAATCTTCTGTTTTTCTATTTAAATTCGAAGACTTACATATGTGTTTTAAATTGTAATGTATGTATCTAGTCATTTTCATAACTGATCACATCATATATTTTTTTCTGTAGATCGATGTTAATATTAAACATAATTAATAGAATCTTAATCATCTTGTTTAAGTTAATACTAATAAGGAGATACGTCCTTCCTTCGATTAGTCAATTAATCTGTCACCCGCTTTGATACAGAGGGAAGTGGATAAAAATATTTTAAACTCCTATTATTTACTGGGTTAAAGATAAGTTAGACATTCCCGGAGATTCGCAGAGCTTCAATGCTCGGTGTCATTAAAATGCGTGCCACCGTTCATCCTGGCTTATAGAAGTTACAGTGGCGGGTGAGGGCGGGACAGTCTCCAAGATACGTCTTTACCGTTCATCCGTTATTGGGCAATGTTTACATATTGGATGGCCTAACGATACAAGGTTTTTCAACTTGAGTTTTTTTGTGATTGAGCTCCGTAAAATAATATAGGCAAGATACAAAATTAATACCCATGAGTTTTTCTTATAATGATTTTGGAATACTCTGTATTAAGAATTATTTTTTATTCCAGATATTTCTACAGCCATAAAATTTTATTTATTATATTACCATTCGTTCCATTTCGACCCTAAATTTGGACATTAATTGATATATCACTAGAGGAGATTTTAGCCGAGGCGATTTAAAAATGGTAAATTGAATGACAATTTTTTTTTTGCTGTAGTATGAATTTTTTAAATCTTTTAGATTGAATCCAAATGGATATAAAAACAAGTTATCAATTTACAATTTATAATGGGCATGTGATTGCGTTTTTTGAAGCGTTATTTTAATTAAAATGTATGGATGAATATCAATTGAAGTGGTTTTTTTTATATTTTCGTTAACGGTTCTGTAACATTGTGGGTGTGGTTTACTGGACGGTCAATAAGGACGCTTTCCGATTGACCGATTTTTTTTATTACAGCGTGATTGATTAACAGGGCGAGGTTGATGCTCGAAGGTAACAGGTGTCGGTAATTATAACGAAAGATTTCTGGCTATTTTTCTTTTTAGGGTTCTGCGATCAAGAAGGAATACTTATAATATAGTTTTATCATGGCTGTTTGTCTATGCGCAACTAATAACGAGATGCTTAGAATCAGAAAGCTGCAAGTTGACATGGGTATAACAAACATAATTACAAATGAAAAATAATAAAATAATTATTTGAAAAATATTTTAGCAAGACTTTCCTTCACGTAACGTGTATGATTTTTTTCTCGATTAACCCATTGTTTGAGCTTTTCTATACGTCTGGTGTTCATTATTAGAACAAGCATTGGTTTGCAAAAAAAAAAGTATGGAAGTTTTTTTGTTTTTAACTGACTTCAAAAAAAGGAGGAGGTTCTCAATTCGACTGTATGTTGCTTTTTTTATGTTTGTTACCTCGTTTCTCTGTATTGTGTGAACCGATTTCGACCATTCTTTCTTTGATTGAAAGCTGGTGCTTGTCGATTGGTCCCATAAAAATATGGTGAAGATGTGATGAATATTTCCAATCCAATGGTTCTTTTTTGTTTTAAAATTGAGTAGTTTGTAGTATAGCACTTTGAAACGATTTGTTTAAGGTTTAGTCAGCAAATCAAACCACATGTTTTGAGCAACCCATTTGTCTCAGAGGTCCTTTTTAACTAGAGTATTGCTAGAAAGCCACAACTTCCCGCGGGGGGTAAGATGTTACGCGAATCGCGAGAGGTTAATCAAAAAGTTTTGCTCTACCGTCGCGCTCTATTCTAAATTAAAAACCACATAGCATGATGCAGCTGTAGTATGAAAAGAGATCTTGCTAAATACGAGCTCAAGATTATATTGGTAGAATATTAATTATTCAGCCTACAATTAAGAGGTGTTGGGTTTAAGCCACGACCCTGGCCAAGTGCTAAGCGCCGAATTTAGATTAATATATTAAGTAGATTGACTTGGCCATCACATGAAAACTCAATGTATCTCACCAGTAATATATATTATATTAAATAACATTGTTTAGTGCGATGGCCAAGTCAATCTACTTTATTTAAAAAATAAAATATATATATTTTATTTGAGAATAGCTAATTACGCAATCACTTAAAACGCCTCACAAGACACAGTAAAGTAGGGGCTGAACAAGGGACTGAATTGTTTATGGTAGAAGTCCCGCATGAGTTGCGTTTATTTTAAAAGTTTTGTTTTTGATGTGATGTTTATATTCACCGTTATAGTGAAGTGATCCAGTTGAAAATAAAATTGTATATTTTAGCACAGGAACTAGTTCTGAACGTGGATCTGTTCCAATGATTTTCACAACGGTCTGTTGAAAGTGGTCTGTATCCAACGGCTTTCTGTCCACGTTATCAGGTCGTCGCTCCATCTTGCAGGCGGACGTCCGACGCCGCGCTTGCCGGTATCATTACACGTATATAATTCACTAGAGAATATTCCGCGCTTTTCTTGTAGTTTAAATAATAATGCGTTAATAGCTTTTTGTGTCCCACTCTTTTTTAGAACTTTCTTTTGGGTCAGATTAATGCCTGTGTACATCAGACAGACAGTTTGCAGAAAACGGAATTTATTGTGTTTACGGACTCGGGTAACAATAACTAATAAATTGTATTTATTAGACACGTTGGTCTTCAGATATAAACATACGTATTATTGACCATAAATACCAAAATGTATAAGTAATCTATTTGAAAATAATCTAAGATTCTCTTACAGTGAATGTACATAACCACGACTTTGAGTATAAACAAAAAGAAACAACTTACGATTAATTGTGGCTCATTTGCAATGCGTGCGCGTGTTACAAGCCGGTATTACGTGTAGGTTGCTCCACATTCTAAATAAAGTAATATTTATACTGACATATCGGTTCTTCATACATAATCTGATTTGGTAATAATGTTTATAAGTAATTATTTGGTTAGCGCTTAGCTCACGCGCATTTCAGTGTGAATGTTGCAAATATTTTTGTAATAACCGTGTTAGTAAACATTCGAAATATGATGAATGTTAGTGTTTGTGGTTAAAAGTGCACGACCTGGTTAAGGCTCCAGAAAGTCGCTGGATGCAGACTGCTTTCAACAGGTCTATGCGTAGTATTACTATTATGAGCCTACAATTATGAGTCCCAGTGCAGGGAAAACGCCTTTCGTCCCTCTTTAGATACATCTATGTCAAGAGCTTTATATGACCAGTCTTATCAATAGGTGCCAAATTCTTCCTGCCAATTACGTCTAGTTTTACTACGTGGTCGACGATGGTTTAACATTTAATGCTGGCACTTCACATTGCTGTTTGTATTGGCTATTGGTTGTTTGTTGTATATGGCAAAATAAATGACGTTAAAAGCAAACATGCAAATATGACAATTTATACTTACGTATTTGTTATTGGCCTTGATTGTCATGCTGGCATTTCACATGGCTATTTGTATATATGTATTTGGCATATTTGGCAAACAATGCCATGTGAAGTGCCACCATAACATTGTCAATATTTGTGAAGACTTCTGTTATACAGATTCTTCAACGATTTGTTTCTGAACCATTAAAATGTATGACAAGTAACTTTCAATACATAAGTGCATAATACGTACATTAGTGTGATTAGAGGTGTGTCCCTTTGGCTCGAACTGATCTATGTGTATTCAGTCCGTTCACTACCAACAAGGCTGCCTTTAAATTTCTTATATTTTATTAGGGATGCTAAATTATAGAAATCAACTTTTGAATAGGCGTCCGATTTTCTTGCCACGTTTGCCTGCGCAGTTTACACAGTCAATGTTTCTGCTTTATCAAATGCAAATAATGAAATATAAAATAATTTAAATGTAGCATACTTTATATTTGTATAACATCCAGGTAGCAAAATCTCGGCGACATTTTCTAGAAAATGATTAGGTATATTTAATTCGATGTCAGGCATTTCATAAACATTCGGTCAAATAAATCTCTAACTGATTTTTAAATTATCTATTTGACCTTTAGCTGATCTAAAGATCAGTTCAACTTGTAGGTTTTATACGCTTTAGAAATTTGTTGTATTGCAAAAGCTTATTTGTAAGACGACGGTTCTCTTTGGAGATTGAAGAAGCCTTGCCAATTCCATCTTTTCTATTGGCCTTTATGAATCGGCCGTTGTATTTCGTCAGGCTATTCGATAAACTTCATCTCGCGAAGGAACTAGGAGATGCTATTCGAACGCATTCAATATGCACGTAGGACGATTGCGATTTATGAACTTTGCCGCTGTACAGAAAATGAATATAAAGAAGCTTGTTCCTTTTTTACGTTATGAATGTATGTTGATAAGTTTTAGTATTAGAAATGCTGTCCCGAAAACATTCGAGAGCACTTTTGAGCTACTCAAATTTTCTTTACAAGTGAAAGTAAAATATAATTGTATAGTGGGAGCTTAATTAAAATAGGTAGAATGCCGAAAGAAAATGTCATAAATCACTTCTAATGAATACTGAGTGAAACGGAGACTCAACTTGGCCTAACATTACTTACTGTATTACAACTTTTTGCCTCAGAATACTCATCAGCCTTTGTTTACTGTTTTTATTATTATAAAAGTCATTCTTACAAGAAAACATTAAAGTTGCATACGTATCGGCCGTTTGACAAAAATGTTCGGGTCATTTTTAATATTTGCTTCCGTCTATTTTATCCACTTGTAAATTCACTACATCCTTTGTCTGGACTTGATAGGTATACCTACAATTATTTTAATCATCACGAATAAAACATTATTTCAATAGAAATCTATGTAGATCTAGGCATTTTTTCTTATAAAAGTAACTAATTGCCACGGCCATGTTTTTTTAAGATTTTTTGTTCGTTCATTTTGTTCTTGTTGTAGGTGTGTAAGTACTCACCCTTTCTACTACCCAATAAATCTGCTTGGATAAAGTATCCGCACAGATTTATTTTAAAATAGTAATTTAAATTTGGTCCTAATGGTAATTAACTGATCTATTTGTCTATGAAAATCAATGGATCCCGTGGATTCGTATGGGTAAACATGGGAACATTTCGAACAGTTGAAACCAATCGCAACTCTTAAAGAGATTTAAAGGGATTAGACACGCTTAGAGCCGGTCCGTGTTATCGGCTATCGTATGCGTCGTCACACGTCCTTGAGTATGTTCGTCCCTAACATATCCTCAGCAATCCCTGTAACTATTAAAGAGCTTAGAAAATGCATCGCCTTCGAACGCTTTGACAAGGCAGTGTTAATGTTAGTGATCAAATATTATGTTCCGATATGTTTGTATATTATGATTTACTTTGTATATTATGCTTTAATTATGAATATATTTTATATTTATGAAGTTGGAGTATAAAAAAACAAAATTAAAGAGTAAAATATAAATTTAAATGAGATTTCTAGGTACTTGCAATTAGAACAAACTGACTCTACATTTAGTCGACTTTTTAATGCTCACGTACACGAATGTATCGGCTTTAAAGTCAATTCAAATTAGTAGCACAAATGCAGTTTAATGCCAGGTACGTGTTATAAATTGCATCTGGTCTACGCCCATTTGCCTGCACATGTCCTAGTAATTCCATATCTAGATGTTTTGGGTCAAAGCCCGACCGACATGTTAGCTTACGTTTTATGACTGCCACTAACATGTACTAAATGTACATAATTTAGACTTGATCTATGCAAACTCCTTTCAATTACATGCAACTTGCTCAGAACTGAATCTTGGATTTCTAAATTGCTTGTTATTACTCAAGCCTCAATGTGGTGAAATATGCATATAATATCGTCCGAATACTGAATAAATTTGAGTAATAATTAAATTAATTATATAATCCTTGGGTAATTTATATTATAAGGAAATAATTATGATGTTACAATTCGTATTAATAGTTATATATGATTTTTATTTCAAATGAATCTGCATAAGTATTTAAAAACAAGTTATAATCATGTAGTGTGGTGTCTTTTCTGGTTTTGGTTTGAGAAAACTCATGGAAATATTATCAAATCAAAGATTGTAAGCAGTTGTATTAGCAAAGATAATCAAAAGTTGAAAGTAATTACTGTAGACTTTACTGAACGTAACTCTCATGGCGAGTTTATAACAATTTATGATTGGGTTCGGGAGTTGTGCTATCACATTTGAAGACGGAAAGAAGCATGAAATGTAGGTGATATTTCTATATCTATCCCGTCGGAGATACACGCATAAACTTTTATGTAAACATGGTCAAAAACATATTTACAACAGGATGCAATAAGCGCTAACATCTAAACACATACGTAATTTAATTTAAACCCAATTAAGTGAGTAACAACCGTGGTTACTATCAGTTATAAAACAGTTTTAAATTGCTCCAGTGGCGCGCATAGTTGATTATAAATCACGGTGGAATAAGGAAGAATGCGCAACTCAATATAATAAGTGCGGAAGGAGTTAAGAGCCGCGTGGTAAAAGTTTGCTACGTCGCGTCCGTCCCACCTGGGATGGGCTTGTATTCATATTTGTAAGACTTTTATTGACTTCTTTATTTTTAAAGCAAATAGGTCCTCTATGTACAGGCAACTCTTGTTATAACTTCATATTGGTTTTAAAAAAACAAATAGGTATCTACTGCTTGCATAACGGCCTATTATATTCTGTATTTGTGTTAGGAATTATGAATGTTAGAGGTCTAAAACAAGAAGCGTTTGTTCAAGAAGGTTTTACATAAAACTTGTTCATAATGTCTTCAATTAAATAATAGTACTATCAGTCAATATGTGTTTCACTGCTGGATATGGACCACCTGCACTAACATATGTTTAATACCTGTATAATTTAACCATATTAACACATAATATAATACATACATAACTTGGAAAAGTCAGAGGTGTGTGCCATGGGTCGAATCTCCGACCTCAGTTTCTCAGACTGGTTCCATGCCAACTTGTTTATCGTTCACTTTCAATTATTACATTGTAACGTCACACTTATTCCGCCTTATGTTCTCCCGAAAGGAATTAGAAATTGATGTTCATACATATTTGTACTTACTTGTTGAAAATAATATTGCGTTAATTTTACTGGCATGACAAATTGGGGTAAAAAAAGCCTCCGAGGCGCAGTTGGTTAGACGCCGGCTGTGAAATGAGAGGCCGCGTATTCGATTCCCGCACCGAAACAAATATTTGTGTTATCCACGGTATTTGTTTCGAGTCTAAATGTTTGTGAGACCAAAAAGACTCTAGTAGTTTCTTGAATACCCAAGACACAAGACTCGATCTTAGTGTGGGGTCAGAAATATGTATGTGACTGTTGGGTGTATTATTATTATTATAAAACTAGGACCAAAAACATTTAAATAATGTTTGAACTATTTGCATCCTATGGTGAAAATTTATTTCTCAGATTCCCATACATATGTTTGCTCTCTTGGATTCAATTAACAGAAATCTGCAGAAGCCGAGAATGAAGCAAAATTATTGGCAAAGAGCGAGAGACTGCGCTTGTCAAATACACGACGTTGTTCCTAGCGGTACAGACGTTGACAGAGAATACTACTGTCTACGGGTATTAAACTATTTGATACAGAATATTGTAGGAATCTTCCAAGGTATAATACCTTACTGTAGTATTCCTTTTATTTATTCTCTATTGAAAAATATTATGTTGTCTAAATTATAAATAATGTACAATGTAGAGATTAAGATCGAGTCGTTTTTTAAATACTTGTGATTAATTATCCTGCATTTTAATATCATACTGATATGCAATTACTAGAATTACAAACTCCATTCTAACAACGAATACCTCGGAACTGAGGCTAAAAGTCTTTTGTATCATGTCCAATATTTGACACATCCACGAATTGCAACAGTGTGTATGACTATCCATTCCGTGATTAAAACATGGAAATACTTCAGTTCCACTTTGTACTTTACACACGTGCGCTTAAAATCAAACATAGGCCACGATTATTAATCACTTTATTCAAATGGCATTGAATTGATACTAATTATCGTATAACCTGTTGATATTTTGTTACTTTCGAAAACATCCCTGCATGGTGTTTACGGAAGAAACAACACGTTATTTGCATTTTCGCTCAAACTGTTCATATTGCCTGCCGCGATGCTTTCTAAATTCGATTGTATAAGCTCAGGCGGTAATTGATTGTAATGTCACATTCAAAACCGCGACGTTATTATTCAATTTGCAATTATGGAAAGCCTTTTTATGCACTTTTACCTCATACGGATTACATTTACAGATTTTAATATTTTTTTATGCCTCAAGGTTAGTGGAAATAATAAACTATTGCCAATAACGGGGAAATTATTTTTGACAATATTTTTTTTTTATAAATAATATATTATTGACCCACGACTTAAGTAGCTAAGTATTATTTTGTCTATCTTAATGTTCTATTCGATTCCACAACAGCGCGCCTTAGGGGGTATTGTGCAATCGAAAAATCTCATTATTAAAGGTACTACAAGAACTATTCCGCGTAGTTTACCTTACAATGTTTTCGTATTAAAACGGAATTAAATAAAATGAAGTCTTCTATTATCAAAGACAACTTGTTTCCACAAAGAATAAAGCATAAACGTTTTTAAAGTAAAAGACTTTCGTTTCCCGCAAAGAATAACACATTAATAAAAGTTAAAATTTAACCAAATTCGTAAAAAAATTATTCATATGTTTTTACATTCACGTGAATTTAAGAAACCACTATATTCCACACGTCAAAGTGAATACTAATAACTGATTGGTAGTACAGTGCAGACCAGATGGAGTGTCCACCGGTCACATTTATATTGGTTTATGAAAGCCTAAGTTTAATAAGTATATAAGGCAAAGTTTGGTATATGGATAACTGGTAACTATAAAGAATCAGAACAAGAATTTGTCACCAATGTAACGAGAATCCCGATTCAACGTATTGAATCCAAACTATTGCAGTGATTATTTCTTGTACAAATTGCATTTGTATCTACTCCGGTGACAACAATTGTACAATAGAACGATCTTATAAATATATGATGATTGTGTCAGTAGCAATTTAACAATGAAAATTGTTCAATTACTGTGAATACTGAATACATGTTATCTTGAGTGCGATAGCGTATAATGACAGATAAATTAGACTTTCCTCGAATCCAATATATCCTGCTTTGTGAAAAATATTTATAAACATTTTTCAATTTATATGCAAACATTGTAAATGCCTTGCGCTGTGACATTTTCAACACTGGATGAAATAGGCGAAATAATACTCAACAGCATTATCCTCTTTGACAGAGACTTCGTGTCTTAGAAAATACATCACATTTGCATTCAACAAAATTACCTTTTATATTCTTTTACCCTTTGTTGCTGGAGTTGTTTATTATAGAGTCTGGTTTTGTCCTGCCAGATTTTTCTCCATATTTTTCGCAAGTAATATCATAGTGGGAGGTATGTTTGAGAAAAACAAAGAAATTACAATACTTGAAGTCAATGACGATTCGTAAATCAATGCGTAGTTAGAATATGGTTTGGAGAAATGTGAAATCTTCCTGTTTTTTTTTCAGCATACGAAACAAAATCTTTATCAATAAAAAGGGCTTTGGCAAAGTCTGAAGGTTCCATTTATCCACACACTGACCCCTTATCGAGGACACAGATCAAACAACAAAGTAAATAATTTAGGATAATACACGTAAGTTAACAAACAGCACATCGGAGGGGTTAATGGAAAAACTGTACACGTACAACTTTGCTCAAAGCTGCATTCTTGTTTGGAACTTTTAAAGCACTAAACATATTTTATGAGCTGGCTTAAATTGCTAAAAGGTAAAAGGTTATGCGGGGCTTATTATTAATCTAGATGGAATATTGTGAAGCATTTAATGTAGTGCCCGTGAGGTTGGAGTTAGCCTTGCTTTACATTACTGTTAAACTTTGGCTGGGCTTACGTTAATAACATTTCCATCATGGACTGTTCACGAATACATTAAGGGATTTGCTAATAAACAATACATGCAGTTATTAGCAATACATTAGCTTAAAAGCTAATGGTAGGTGTTTAGGTAATACTAAAACGTGTGTTGCTTTAAACTAATGTTATTTATACACAGTTTGAAAAGCAGTTTCAGTTATCGGATGTTTTGTCTTCATCACTCACATTGAATTCACAAGTCGTTCGAAAGAGACAAAACATTTTTTAACTTAAAGCCTTAATAACTGTAGATTAATAAGACCGCAATATAATTATAATAATTGTTATAGAACATTTTTATAAGATTATGTAAATATGCATTCATTTAATTACCATTTTAAGAACCATTATGTAATGCGTTGTAAATTATTTTATTTTAAAAAATATCCCACAAAATAACACATTCAATCCCAGAATCGAACCTAGAACCTTACGGTACGATGATGCAAGATGATGGCACGTAAATTGACAAACATGAACATAATTAAACTGTACTTAAATGAACAGTCAGCAACAAAGTCGCTACACATTTACGAGATTTCGAATGATCTTATAATCTAAAATAATTAATATTTCCAGTATTTTATAGCATTTCTTGACAAACATTTTACTGGTGGTAGGTCTCTCATATGTGAGAGGCCATCTGGGTGGGTACCACCGCAGTGTCTATTTCTCTCGTCAAACAGCAGTGTAAACGCACTGTTGTGTTTCGGGTTGAAGGGCATTGTAGCCAGAGTAACTACTGGACATATTGAGACTTAACATCTTATGTCTCAGGGTGGCGAGCGCAGTGGAATGCCAAGCATTGCTTTGTAATTCAATGTGTTGTTTGGTTTTGCTACTGTTCATGAGCGGTCGTATCGCTTACCACCAGGCGAACGGCATGCTCGTCTCGCCATTCATAGCAATAAAAAAAAAAAAAAAAACATGACTTTGTTTAATTATATTTTACGACTGCAGAGTAATATTTGGTTAAAACTGTGAACAGTATAGCGACTTATGTTGCTGTCAGTACGTGTCTTCGCTTATCGCCCTGGTAATTACATTCGGTTGGATGACATTGAAATTTGGCTTCCAAATTAATTGTTCTGAAGTTGCTGCGCCTGTACCGACAGTCTACGTAGCAAGGCATATAAGTATACACCTTATGTAACGCTAAAATGCTTCGATATCAAAACCATCTTAATTATAACTTTAAAAATATTATAGGCATAATAAATAAGTATTTTATACGATTACAACATAGTTATAAGAAGCTTAATCAATTACTAAAATTTTATGAAAATTTCTAATCTGCAAAAAATATGATTTGTTTTGATTATTATTGAACACAGATTTTAGTTGAAAGAAATAGCGAAGGAAGTTACTGCGATATCGAAAAAAGGATTATATGAAATGATTATATTTTTAACTAATGCTTTCTTTTTATCACTCGATCCGAAGGGTGTCTATAAGAGATCGCCGCCGATCCGATACCGATACCGAAAATTGGTATTTAATGCACTTTCTGTATTTTTTAATGGTGTACAATAAAGTAATATATAAATAAATAAAAGTTAAACAATAAATGTCAATGTTATTATCGTTTCATATGAAAGTGCTGTCATTTCTGGAGTTACACAACGGGATGTGCATGATATAACTCTTTGCATTTCACAACCACACACCGGATAATACATGCATCGACTGCGCTTTGCGTAATGTTAAATTATGTTACACGCATAAAGCGTTTTTAATGGTATATCTGCTCATTTTTTTTCACAAAATGAGCAGATATACCTTCTCTATTTATTAACTCAGCTTATTATAAATAATCAAACTAGTCGTTTGTTGTTCTTTTTCTTTATACTCGTATTATGTCTATATTACAAAGATTAGATAAAGTAAAATGCATTTATTTCGTCAATGTACAGATATACTATTTATATAATAAAAGGAATATTATATTGCGTATACACTACATATATTTTTTAAAATATAATTTGTAAATGCCAATATTCGAAGCTGGAATCCTTAATACTTGATACGCCACTTCGAGCCCCATATCCACGCAACTAAAAAGTCTATGCAATACAAAGACTCAATAAGGAGAAGATTCAATATTTCTTGAAACGAAGTGAGTTCCACGCGGAAATGCGAAGACTCAAATAAATTTTAGCTTACATGAACGGAAATGTTATTCACCTGTACAATTTTGAAATCAATATTTCTTACTGAATGTAAAGAAGATACACATATGGTAAACATTATTTATTTTATTTATTAAAAAGTAGTTAAAGCATTACAATGCAATTATTCAGTGTTGCAGTAATATACTTATTTTTAATTAAAATATAAGGTTCATAAACTCATTTCATTAATGTGTCTTTGATACGAGACTATTGTCAAATATAAATTTATATAAATACTGAAAACCTTGAAATTTGTAACAGACATAGCACTCGGTGATAAATTCATCTGTACTGCATCAGCCCGTATACGCCCCACTGCAGGGCACGGGCAATCTCTTCAATCGAGTGTGCGATTGAGAGTGGTAAGGCCACATAGTCCATCACGCTGGCCTAGTGTAGGTTGGCGGACTTTATATACCATACAAATCCTCAAAAATCATTATTGTATGAAAATATTGTGAAGAAACCTGATTTCTTTCGCTTTTGCTTCGATGTCCCTCCACGTAGTCATATAACACCTTTCTTGAACAAACATAATATATTAAACATGAAGTACAGGAGGGACTTGCATCTCGCGTCCCTAATGTTTGGTGTGGTAAAGTTGCAAATTCCACGGTATCTCTTTTCCAAATTGTTGTGGGCTCGTGATTATAAAAAACATGACTCTCGTACCACAGCCTACTTATTACGTACTCCGCGACATGGTACAGCCGCATTCCGGGGAAGTTTTCGCTTTCAAGCTACTAAATGCTGGAATTCGCTCCCGCCCCCTTTGCGTGAGCTGAAAAGTAAAATTTGCTTTAAAATTAATTATAAAAAGATTTTATTAAATTCTCAAATCCTATCGTTCCCGTAATTTTTATTTGCCTTGTATGTATATAGTTAAGTGGTATTCTCTGTGGTATTCTCCCATACTTATTTTTAACCTGTAATATGTATGTGTATGTATGTATGTATATTATATAATGTATATAATTAAATAAATAAATCAATAAATAGCACCCAATCAGTCACATACATGGTCCTGGCCCCGCGCTGGGATCGAGTACTGTGGCGTGGGTATCAGAAGCTGCTAGAGGCTTTTCCGTGTCACAAGCACCCGGACCCGGGGGAGGTGTTTTGTGGGCCGCACAGGCATTTCTCTTGGAGTGGGGACCGAACCAGCGGCCTCTCGTTTCGCAGGCGGCGTCTGGCCGCCTGTGCCACGGAGGCTGCTATAATGTAATTGGATTAGTGGTTACCTGTGTATTAGAGTGTTGCTTTCGAAACTCATCTAATCGGAGAAACTATTTTATCGTGAACCTTATTAGTAATTCAATAAGCAATTGGTATCAGTAGATGATGTAATCGACTAAGATCACCACAAATTAGTCATAGTCATAGTATAGTCATAGACATAATCTTTGTTGATACTGTAAATGTTGCTGGGCTAGATTAGCTCCTGTACGTCGCGTCACCCTAGGTTACATCTGAAAACCAGCGCTGTGTGGTCGCTTCTGTTATCACACAGCAACATGCTGAGATGTCGACCTGTTGTCGCGGGTGAGCCGCGCAACATACTTACCTTACTGTTTTGTACTTTTTTTTTCTGTTTTTTTTTTTATATATGTTACATTATTTTGTTACATTATTATATTGTTTGCATTGTTATAATAGTACTGTGTTGTATGCGGCTGATTTCCGCGATAATAAAAGCATTTTTCTTTCTTTCTTTCTTTCAAATTTCTTCACAATATTTTCCTTCGCCGTTATACCTTTTTATTTTGTTAAGGACTTCAGTAAAGTAATCCTGCACTTAATTGATGTTACCTATTCTTGTATACGGGCATTTTAGAAATTTCTGAGTAGTCGATGTATTGGGCTGAATAAACGATCACCCCCGATCTCTATTTATGTACCCACCTTGGGTCGATATCGGAAACTTGGAATAATTGAAACAGAAACGTTTACGTCAATTCGACTTTTAAGCCAGTGCCCTTTTAATGTTTTACTTTAACACGCCATTTCATTCGTTTACTACCGGAGAATAAAATAGCACCTATCTGATTTATTTCATTTCATTGTATGGCGAGACGATCATGCCTTTCGCCTGATGGTAAGCGATACGACCGCCCATTACTAGTAGCAACACCAAAACACCTTGAATTCCAAATCATCGCTTGGCATTGCACTGCGCTCGCCCTCCTATAATGTTAAGTGTCAATATGTCCAGTAGTTACTCTGGCTACAATGTCCTTCAAACCCAAACACAACAGTGCATTTACTCTGCTGTTATACGAGAGAAATAGACATTGCGGTGGCACCTACCCATGCGGCCTCTCACATATGAGAGACCTACCACCAGTACAATTTTCAGATATTTTGTAATATATAGTAAAAGCAAAGAATGAGGCACAGGACTGAGAAGTAAGGTCGAGTGGTGGTTTATATACAGTAGGATTACTAGAGGTGGAAGTTTTAATGACTTCAGACACTGCAACAAAAAAATAAAAGACAAAAATCAAATTTTTTTTTTGTTGTTTTTCCTATAGTGTTTGGGTGGTAAATACTTACCATTGACATAAATATATGGACATGGCGAAAGGGGCTTAAAGTATTGCAACGTAAGTGGTGCGCGAGCTCCAATACATCTCTAGTGGAGCGTTACTGAAATTAGTCGTCGCTCGCAACGATTTTACAAAAAGTTTAATAAAATGAAGATGATATTTTTATCGCCGTTTAGACGAAATCCATTAAATTAAGTCAATATTAATTTTAGCGTTAGCGTAACTTGATATTTATTTTAACGTGATTTCTCGTTCCTTTTCTTGAAACTCCAAATGTACAGAAGGGCGTATCCTAAGTTTTTAAATCAATGGTAAATACATCGTTTTTCCTAAAGTAATAATGTACACCCTTTTATTTTTCAGGACGCTTTTATTTTACCAAAAACTATTGATTTACCACCCAAATAAGATGATATTTAAACCACAAAAAAATAGTCACGGTATTTTCTTTTTCGAAATTTTTTCTTGCATTGTATATGTAGTCACTACAACCACCACGCGGAATTATTTTCGGTAGCAGTCTTGATATACCTTATATACTAACGGCATTTTTAAAAGACAGTTGTTAAACGTAATTTAATCATCAACTCTTTTGTCTTCATTGCACAAACTGAATTCAAAAGACGTTTTATAGCTAAAATAGATTTATTATTTGTGTATGAATGAGGCGGTAGTTAAATAAATATGTCAATAAAAATAGTATTTTACCATAATATTGCTTTGTTACGCGATTATTCACACCCATTCATTAATAAGAAACGTAAGAGATCACCGAGACGGTCCAAATGGCGCGAGCTGATGATACAATCACCTTGACCCACTACCACGTGAACTCGAAAAAAATCCGCAATGCTTGCTATTTATTTTCTTATCTACCGTGTTTTGAAAATGAAATTAAGTTAGAGATTGTAAGTTTCGTTTTGCTTTTAAAATAATTATCTATATGATACTGAGTAATAAAAAATATCAGCTTTTGTTCTACTCTGAAGAACGTTCATAGACAGTCCGAGTTATGCCTAATTTAATCATGGCATGCCTATTGTTCTGGTTATGTATATTGGTTTTCTGTTAAACTAATTTTTATTTAAATTAATTCGATATAATTTAAATATTTCGAAGCTAAATAAACACAAAGATAGCTACGAAACGAAAGGAAACGAAAGGACGTGGCCACGTGATTTCGAGTTTGCGTCGACAGCGATACGTAGTAGCGTATAACACTATCCGGAAGAGTGAAACTTGCATAACTCGCCGACTTTTGAATAATTTCACTTAATCACTTGGCGCGTCTTCAAACTTCATACGATAGCAGATCCGCACGCGACCAATCGTAACGGTGTATCAAATGTATCGAGAGCGATAGTTATTTGATGTATTGTCGATAAATCGACCGTGTTTTCAATTTCGTTTAAACTAATAACTTTTTTATTTTTTATTGCTATGATTGCCGACACGAGCTTGATGTTCGCTTAGCAAAATCAAATAACACCTTGAATTATAAAGCAATGCTTGGCATTCCACTGTGCTCACCGTCCTGAGACATGAGATGTTAAACCTCAATATGTCCAGTAATAACTAAATATATTAACTTAAATATAGCTTCTAGGCATTACATATATTAAGTAATAAGTTCAATTTGTGGTTAGTCAAAGTGAGTATTTAAAGTATTTGTTTTTGTGACTAATTAAGTTTTGAAATCGTTTTTTGCATGATGCTTTCAGAAATTCATTAACTTTATTTTTTTTATTTTTACTGGTGGTTGGTCTCTTATATGTGAGGGACCATCTGGGTGGGTACCACTGCAATGTCTATTTCTCCCGTCAAAGAGCAGTGTAAATGCACTGTTGTGTTTCGGATTGAAAGGCATTGTAGCCAGAGTTACTTATGGACATATTGAGACTTAACATCTTATGTCTCAGGATAGCGAGCGGAGTGGAATGCCAAGCATTGCTTTGTAATTCAAGGTGTTGTTTGGTTTTGCTACTGTTCATGAGCGGTCGTATCGCTTACCATCAGGTGGACGGCATGCTCGTCTTGCCTTTCATTGCATTAAAAATAATAATAAAAACCAAACATTTATTATAACTGATTTTATAAGAATTTTTGAAAATCATTATGATTATAGACACTTAGAAAGATATCAAGAAAAGGGAAAATATATGAATACGCGCGAGATTACATTGGCCTATTTATTACTTACACTTTACAGTTACATAGAGGTATATATATATTTATATTTACATAATATCTACTGTAGCTGAAACTGGTTAAAAAACAAACATCTAAAGTGTTCACTGATTATTTATTTATGAGTTATTACTTCGTCGTTCTGGTAAAGTAAATATTTTATTATTCTAAATAAAGAGCGACGGGATGGATTGTTATGTATTTTTTTTCTTACAATTTGACCTTTTTTAAATTCTAGGCTCTAGAATAATACTTCTATACTGAATTAAAGCCAGACTGAAAAATAAACAAATAGCTAAAATGTTTAGTAAACTACTAGACCTACTAGATTTGTTTATCCTTTGAGAGATTTTCTGAAGTAATTCTGTTTCTAACGTTTGTAAAGTGTATTAAAGCATTTTAGCTTAGCCTAACCGATTTATCAGAAATTCAATTATCTATGATGACTTGGGAATATATACATAAACTTACGCCATTTTCCCATAAGGGGTGGGCAGAGGTGCAACCAAGACTTTTCGCTCTGTGTTTTCTGTCCCACAAAGTGATGTGGGAGGCGAGCCTATCGCCATAACGGACACAAATTCCTGACTCCGGGCTGATAATGAATAGAAAAATCTAATTCCACTTTGCCTGGCCCGCAATTCGTCTCAGAAAGCTCAGCTTTGCAATCATATCATAGTAAAACTGCGCCACGTTGGTAGTCAGACTTAGGAATATGTCGCTTTATTCGAAATGAAATTAAATGAAATTTATTTAAAATAAAATGAATTTCTAAGTAGTAGTTCTGCTGCATGGTTAAGAATATAATTAATAACATCACATAAAATAAATCTTAATAATATTTTGTATTAGTGGTGGCTAGGAAACACAGGTTATGAAGTAACTCGGCGCTTGCTCAAAGCACGTAAATAGGTTTTAGTGAGTATTCAATCAGAACTGGTTTAGAATGCAGCCGTGCCTTTATTTATTTATATAAAACTCTAATTTAATAGCCAAAGTACTGTTCGAATTTCGGAATATTCCTAAATAGAGTAATTATTCTGAAGAAAAATAAAGCGTTACAATCTTAGTGCGTTGCTTTTAAAATTCATCATTTTCTATTATAAGCAATTAAGGTACTCGTATTTTTGATTATAACTTTCAATATTAGACAACTAATTGAAGAGGGAATAAATACGATTACTTTTCATTCCCAATGAAGGAAAGATCCGCGGAAAACCATAATTTCTAATAAATATAATATGTAAGTAAGTGGAAGCTATTATCGTGGCTTTTACAATAAATACATGATATTATCTGAGTTTTAGTTTCATTTCACAAACAGCAATTACCGTAAAGTTATTTCTAATAAATTATTTTATTTAACATATTTTATTTGTATTTAAATATAGTAATTCTAGCTTCTTTCGTGTATATTTGAGGATCTGTCGAATTTTAAATTGACAATATATAAATAAATGTATCAACACCAGGACATGACTTTAAGTTCTAACATCTATTGTATTATCTAACTATGGCAGTTCATCTCAAAAACTATCAGAAGCTATCACCGGTTACATTGAAGTGTCAAAGGAGTCTTTCAAGGCAAAAGATTAGCGTAAAGTCGTTTACACTGCGACCTTCATATCACAGACGCAAGGGCAGTTCATAGTAAGTCAAGTCGATGATCGACAATCTCAATGCCTTTCGTCCAGGATGTGATTCGAATTATTTTCGATCCAGTTTTATTAACAGATAAATAGCGATTAGTTTCAGCATTTTTGCAACGCTTACTGTTATGTATTGTTGTCTGGAAATAACTGTGTGAATCACAGTTTCGAAAGGCAAAATGCAGAGGACGTCTAGTATTATAAATCGATCTATGATCACGGTAATTAATATGTAAATGTCATGATCCACTATTAATTGTTCGTATTATGGTCTGTGACTAACGGTTCGAATATAGAGCGTCTTAATAACCGTAAAAAGATTTTCTTGGCTATTTTTCTATGAAGTAATTTTCTAACCGGGACATCCTAAACATATATTTACAAACTTTTGTATATTGCAATGACAAATCTAGGTTAAATAGCAAAAAATGTGTATCAACTAATTTATATTTTTAGTATTATATTAAACGAATGTGGATATGTTAAAAAGAAAAGACGCAATCCTTGACACATATTTCAGAATCTTAAATATTATTTCAGAAATTTAACATTAAAATAAACGTCGACACTGTTGTGGTGCAAACCAAAACAGTAATAAAGTGCATCTATTACATTCTAATATATTAATACATATAATAAAAACATGTATTTTTAATTATAATTATATAAAGTAATAATTATAATACTATCTGTATCGTTTCCGCAAATCAGACGCTTCGAACATGCAATGCGCGGATATCCATCGTAGTTTAAATACTGCAGTCGCTTTATACACACCTTGTGCGATTTAATTCATCATTTATTTACATTGATTTAAATGCACAGTTCAATATAATATAAAATACCAGTAGGTCGTTTTTTTTAAAAGACTACAGCGATAGTACATTTTTTTAATAAATCACAAATTTGCGGGAAAATAATTCAAAATCGTTCGAAATTCAAACCGACATTCAATAAAAAATTGAAGCACAAATATTTATTATAAAAAAATATGAAAACGAACCAAAATAAACCGTCACAGAAGACACCTAGTACATTCGCGCACGCAAACAAAAAAACTCGCTGTGCTGAATAAAACCCAACGAAAGTATTTCACGTACTTACATGGGACGGGAGGCGTGCGCACGGGCTCACAAACTACTTCCACACTGACCACACCAAAGGCGCGCGTGCTGCGACCACACAGCCCCACCTTGTAGGCTTTCTTCCAAACCAGTACACCACTTTTAGAGATCACAAATCACACATTGCGTAAGAAATATTCAGGCTGTTTACCAATTTTGATACTGGCCTTTGGTCAATGAAAGTAATTGGCATTTAAAAATTATTACAATATTCCCACGAATGTAAATGACGATTTGCATTATCCTATATTCGGTAAACGTAGGATTGAATGAATTTATTGTTGCAGTCCATATATAAATGGTTACGTCCATTTATTATGTTTAATTGAATGAATATACTCCAGTGAAGCTAGAAGTTGCCGATATTATTATTATTGTTCGTATCAGATTGGAATGTATTCTTACACTATAATTAAGATGATTCGTCATAAATTATTCAATTTCTAAGATAGCTAACTCTATTGAATATTAAGTAATTCGAGACATGTTACAATAATGACGAGCCGAAAAAAATGTATTATTGTTGCAATCATTCATAATTCATAATACTTTATATAATACTTACGTAAAATATTACACATTTATTAACAATATGCCTTCATGATACCTATCCGTGTGTACATTGCTTTATACGGCATTGGAAAATGAAAATAATATATAGAAATAATATGCGTACAACTTTCTCTTCCATCTAAAATAATGCGTTCGGTAGTTTCTTGAGAAGCCTTTATTTAATCTTAAGTACGTGCCTTAATGATTATAATCAGTGTCGTTATGGCAACGAGATATACATAATAGCTGTAAAATATAATTTAAAAATACCTGGCATGGTGCGTTAGTGACGCCATAAACATTTTTTATTAAATTGTAAATAAATAACGAGTATGCCTATGTTCAACATTTTCACATTTAATGTTTAAATATGCAGTTTAAATAATAATTAAATAGAATTTCCGCTACGGTCCGTAGCTTTGCTTCCCCGCTAATTTCTAAGGCACGCAACGGCTTTGATAGTTTTCACTATCATAAAAACACAAAACATTAGGATTTAGTGTAATCGAAAAATAAGATCACTTTGTAATCAAGATATTAAAAAATATATTTTAGTGCTTACATGGACTACGTTGCATAACTTTTGGATAAATATAAATTCTGTTCTTGCATTTGTTATATTTTTAATTTTATAGCTATTCTACCACGACAAAAAAGTTAAAGTCTAGGGTTATTAAAAAAATATGTTAGGCTTTATAATACTTGGTGTGTAACATTTGCTTTCGTCGATATTATTGTCAAAATCTTTATAAAACACTGAATGCCATAATATTGTCAAATTGTGAAACTCTAATCGTAAATTATATATTTTAATAGCTATTTATGTCATGAGAAAAATTATAAAGCAGATAAAAATTTTGCAGATTCTAACAGCATTATTAAATAATGCTCGTCTGGAAATAAGTCATGAATTGGCATAAAATGTAACATTATATTATGATCGACGACAAGAAGGTATTATAGGCAATTGCTTGTCATTAAAATCCTAATAAATCAAATGGAAATTAAGAAGGACATGTCATTGTTAACTCATTATTGGTTCATCCGGTGAATTTGTGTCATGTAGTCAGCACTGCCTCGGTGGCACACTTGTACTACAGTATACATGTAAAGCTGAGGTCTCGAGTTCGAATCCCGGGTCGGGTAAAGTGATATTGGATTTTTCTATTCATTATTCATTCCCGGAGTCAGGAATTTTTGCTCGGTATGGCGATATACCCCTGTCACAACGTGGGTTTCCTGGTTATTACCAGAAAAACCTCTGCCTACCCCTTCTAGGAAAAAGGCGTGAGTTTAAGTATGTGTATGTATTCAGCATGGTTAAATAAGAAGAAGTGATTGTAACATTGTTTAAGATATAACTTACGCAAACGAACATTAATTCGTACGATATAGATTATTCAACCGTTATACATTGAAATTGCCTTTATTCTAGTTATTAATTCTTCACGAACGTGAATATATTATAATCATAATAGGCTGCACATTGACATTCGCACCGCATATTCATACATATATTATAAAAACATTTATATACAGCATGCTTTTGTTAAAGACTTGATAGTTTGACTCATTTTTTGGCAGTAAGAACATGGAAAAAAAAAACAAATGAAACTAATCTTACAACTTTGTTCATGTTTGGAAGTAATATTATGTTTAATTTTAATGTGTTTTCTATTATTAGTATAATGAGACTCATCCCCCTCCACGGTCAAACTGGAGTCCGGTTTCGAGACATATAAATGTAAATTTTGTTCTATATCCTTGTGTTTTTAATAAATAAATGTAATATGTAAAAAATATATTATGTCGTTGAGGTCAGTTACATCGAGAGATGTTCCGATCTCACAGCAGAGTACAGATCCGAAACATATATTGTAGGTCGCTTAAAAGTATGACTTGGGGCGCAAATCGAACCGGCTGCTCTAGTTTCAAAGTCGTCTCTCTATCCACTAGGACCGCCCTGGGATTGTCGTGATTAAGTTTATTTTTTATTTTAAAACTGTTTATAGGAAGCTGGAGTTATTATTTTGACTTTTTTACCGATTTTGGATATATACCGCAACTAATTTTATTATTAAGGCTGGAAAAATGGAATTGGAACCTAGTCCAATCCATCTTCGTTTTGTTAGATTATGACAACGTGTTTTTCACCAATTAACTTATTTTATCAACTTTGGAAAATATGATTTCTTAGCTTTACAAATACCCTATTTTTTTGTGTCTTCAAGTTATTCTTTACGGAACTAGGCCATCAAATATATTAGTGTATTTATATATTTGGTTTAATGTGCAATTTAAATACCAAATAATTAATATTATACATACGATATTATAATGTTTTATCGTGTTATAGTTGAAATCAAATTTGGATTTCAAAGTCACAACGTGAAATAATAATGAGACATTGCAATTGAGTTCCATACTTTTATTCAACATTCTCAAAACTAGGTAAAAATATTAAGGTAATTTATATGACGTATAAAAGTCCAAGACACAGTATAACTTTTATCAACTAACGGATTAATTTATTCATCAATTGAATAAGCCTATAAAATTTGTTTGAAAAATCACATTTTATAATAATCATCGATTCAGATATTCGAAGCTTAGCTACTTGTCTTGGCAGCCACGCAACTAAAATGACTGTTGCGTCATGGGACCAGTAAAATTTAAAGTGGTCAAGTAAATGATTATGGAAAGGATTGTTATCTGTACTCATCGTTGATGGAGTTTTAAAGTTCTCAAATGAAGTCCAAGTACGCAGGGAAATCCAAAATAATAAACATTGCGCATCGTATTGATTGCAGCCGCTTCCAATAGTTCGAAAATCCTTTGCGGGAGCTCACAAAGGTCGACGATATCTTATAGGAGATAGTGAATGTTTTATACTTTTCCATAGCTAAGTTGCGGAATAGTCGCAAGAATTTATTAAAAAAACTCATGGGACACTCTTTATTCAGTACGATATATTAAAGGAAAAAGAGAAACACCCTTTAGTAAAATATGACTTATCGCCCTGGAATTTAGTAATTAAAGTACGTGACCGGTCTTGTCGACGATCCCGTTTGCCTACAGAAAAACTAACATCCCGCATCCACTCTACATTTTAAACCGTGTTTAAAACCGCAGCAAATGTAGCTTTGACTCGCAACTATTTCAATAAAATATTAGTCTGTCACTGAATAATGAAATCTCTCTGAATATTAATAAATGTCATGAAATAAAACTTTTTCCAACGTTGTAGTAATATCCAAAATGAGTTTGGCGCAATTTTGCATTTAAATTATTATAAATAAAACTGACTGTCCCTCCCAAAAGCATTGAATTTCTGTAAATATGTAATATTGCCACGACCAAAATTCAAAGTTTACTACCGTTGTGACAAAATATGCACGATCAGGATATTCAATACTATTTTTTTTTATATTCGCATTGAGTGTTCATTACAAAGGGGCCACGTGTATTAAACGTCAATTGTTTTGACTGCACTCACCTTCAGGACTAAAGTGGTTATCACGCTATGCACAGAGTCATTGAATTACTGTCTGACAATGCAGTACAATGTACCCACTCAATCTGATTAACTATGCAGATTTAGTCACTATCCTAATACGAGTATCATAATCTTAATAGGGCGTCTGGACATGACGAATGTCTACTCGACAGATACTAAGGCACGCGGTTTCTCATATATTTTAAAACAAGATATGTATCTCGAACGTATTCCAACACGTATTTTGAAATACATTTGAACAGGATATTCGATGTCTGTTCTAACTAGATCACGATCACAATTAAACGGCTGGCAATGCGGTTGATGCCTCGAAAGTGTTCTATGTAATTTAGTCGAGTTTGAGATTGCTACAGACACCAATCACGTGAAGAGCGAGACTGGTAGATTTCCGATTCGTCTCTGCACCTCCTACGACATAAACATTTATTATTTCGATACGTTTAAGATGTTATTGCCTACTTAATGTGGATGCGTTGGTCCATATGTCAATGACTATTATTTGCATACCACATGGGGTATCAGTGGGTATTGCAACGCCCGAGTTACACATGATGGTGGAAATGCGATAAACATAATAAAGAATTGATACATAAAAATGAATTTAAGGGTAAATTAAAGGCCATATAATATGGCTATATAATAAAAGCATATAATAAAAGCATAAATATGTAAGCATGACCATGTATCTTCATATCGCACTGAACTGAAATGGTTACCAATTCGTCAACGGCGAAATTTGCGTGCCCCTACAACTCTTTTCACTATTTTAACGTCTCCTACACCTCCTTCTTATTTCATTACCTACTTCCAGTTTCTTGGCGCTAGTCATGAGCGTAATCTTCACTTCTCAAGTAACCTTCTTTTAAAGTGTCCCCCCCCATCATTCAAATTTCCTACATTCTTCCTTCTTCATACAATCTTTTCTTCTTTGGAATGCGCTCCCTCTCGAAATCAGGACGTCCGTGACCCGTTTTGTGTTCAAAAAAAAGGTTCGGGATTTGTTGGATAAAATTGGCTGAATCATCACAGTAGTATGTCATCGTATGTATTGTTATATATTTATTTATGTGTATATATATTATAGTAATTATGTATATTTTATCATATAGTTTTAAATAGAATGTACGTATATACTTATTTATATATTTGTGTATAAATATTATGTATTTAAAACAACATCATATCAAATAAACATATATACCCCTACCTCTGTCATCTCAGCACCATCTCGGTAGACTGGTAGAGAATGCCTCTGGCATTAAGTCCGCCTATGTACAATTTATGTATATAAAGTTAAATAAATAAAAATATACCAGTTTATTAAATTTTTAAGAAATTATTGTTTTATTTTTCATCCCTCAATTTGTTAAACAATTTTGATAGACTCCTTGTGACCCCGTTGTGGTTTTAAGGTATGAACTTATTTGTTCCTCTTACATGGTAAATGTAGCTAAGTTGTGACGAAAGAATTTTATAATATCAAATCTTGTAATCATTTGTTTGTTAACTTTAGAATATTTATCAAATATGTAGAATGTAGAATACCGCTGCAAGATTTATATAAGCATATTTATGTATACTTTTATTCTGAAACAGTTGCGGGTATTTTGGATTGTTTTTATTTAAAATGTTTGCAACTGTTTCTAGCACAAGGAAATACATTATATCAACGCAATTTTTAATTTTATATTGCTTTTCATAATTAAAACAAGTTCCGCGCGTGGTACACTTATTTTAGTAATTACTCATTAAAATTTGGTATACTTTTAACAAGGGTGACGTAAACGACGCATTACCAAAAAAATACGCATAATAACTTTCAGAATTCTTTAACATAATTTGCGACATTTGATCGCACTCTAAAAGATTAAGGAAAGTGAAATACCAATTACAAAATGATGAATGTTTAAGTATAATGGTCCTAAAAGGTTACAGAAAGGGTTTTGTAGGTTTCTAATTATAAGATATGTATTTGCTTGTTATAATAATCCGGAACATAATAGAAAAGGAAACAAAATAATTCACGCGTCGTGTGAACGGACCTTTAAATTGAGATAATTCAACCCCGGTTTGTAAACACTCCGTTCCCATAATGCAACAGTGATGTTAGACTTTCAGTTAGCATTGCAAAATTGTTGTAGTTGCTTTAAATCCTAATACTATAAATGCGAAGCTTTGTTATACCGTCACGCCATAAATATTCAATCAATTATCTTAAATAATGCATACACGTCCGATAGATATAATCCGATAGATCCGAAGTTATTAAACCATCTTTTATCCACAAAAAAGGTTCTTTTCCGATTGACATTTATTTATAAATCAGTAAGAATTTGCGCCTGTCACCTTTTCTTGGCTAACCCACTAAACCTTAGAGTAATTTTATCCGTATTTTCTGGCGAAGCTATTGCTTTGTTAGAGGCAATATGCTTCATTGAATCACATAGTATTCCTAAAAGCATAATATTTTCGGACTCTTTGAGTTGTCTTCAGGACCTTTTAAAAAATCCTTTTCGGAGTAGGGACAATTTTTGCATTACTTTAAAAATCCGGGAAATGTTAGCTAAATGTGAATCACATGGCTTAAAAGTGGTTCTGGCCTGGATTCCGTCTCATTGTGGTATAACTGGTAACGAGATGGCAGACAGTCAGGCTAAGGAGGCTGTCAGTCTGGGTCTTGAAACCTATCGGGACAGTTTTGGTCGTGACCTTGCTAATGAGGCGAAACCACGGATGTTGAGGCAATGGTACGACATTTGGGCTGAATCTTCCGTTTTTAAAGGGAATTATTATTATAATATACAGCGTTCCATTCCTGTTAAGCCATGGTTTTTTAAGTTTCGGGCATTTTCCAAGAAAGCCACTTCAATCGTCATTCGGTTGCGTCTGGGCCATGTTTGCTCTCCGGTTTTTTTGAATAAAATAAGAGTTCGGGATCACTCGTTGTGTGAATGTGGTCTAGAAGAAGGTACTGTGGATCATATTTTTTTTAACTGCAGAAATCTCCACTCTTCTTTATATAAGTTTTTAAATTCTGATATCCCTAGACCAGTCAATATGTCTTTCCTTCTTACTCTCACCAATACCTCATTTATTCATACTCTTGTTAAATTTATTGAAGTAAATAATATTAAACTGTAATATTTCGTTGTAATGGTATTTAGTCCAAGGGTTAGTTATTTTTTGTAATTTTTTTCTCTTCATGTGAATAATTTCGCTTTGTTTTTAATTAAATGTATAGTTTTTGTATGTTGTTGTTTTAGTTTCATCAATGTTTTATTGTTTTCTCAATATTAATTAAGTTTATAATTTTTTGTTCCGTTTCTTATTTTCACAATTTATACGCTTTTTATTTAATCTGTGCTTTCCAACACTTGACATTGGCAAAATTGTCGAGTCTGCGACAGAGCCATTAAAAACAAAAACTGAACTGAACTTAGAGTAATTACCTAAGCACTAAACAGATCTTAATGCAATTTGGTGTAGGGAAAGCCTGAGACTTGGACTTTGTAGTGACACGTAAACTATTTTTTATGGATATATTGAAGACAAAGGAAAATGAGAGTTAAGCAGTTTGATAAATGAATATTAGAAATAATCAAATTTATTTAAAACTTGACGTTAGTTTATATTGTGGTGTAATTCCACATAGGTTAAGCCAAGTGTGACTTTTCGTACATATGTATAATACAATGTATTTGTGAAAAACAACTACAACCACTTACGACTGAACTTTTAGACAGCGTCAATAGCCCTTTAATGATATTTAAACCAGTATTGCAATTTCGCGTTCCATATCCATTTTTGTATGTTTATGATTTCAAATTACAAAATTTATATGTATGTTTCAAATAATTCGTGTAAATAACAGCCTTAAGTTTATGTATAACATTAAGCCAAAATGTTTATTAATTACTTACACATTTTATATTAGGACGTTTCGAAACGAGAAATAAGCGTGTGACAATGATTTCATCACACAACAAAATACTTAAAGCTTTACTTTCCGTCGAACACCGTGACCTTAAATAATTTAACCTTTTATTAAATAATTTAAATGTTTAAACATTATCTTGTTAAATCATATACATATGTATGTGGGCTTAAAGATAAGAGTGTTCGGTTTATACAAACATACCACCAGAGAACTACTTCAAGTTATAATTAAAGTGATATTTGCCAAAACATAATATTTCATTATCATTATACAATTTGCACTGATTTACGTTTTATTAAGATTCATACCATATGCATTATATCTTATGTAATCGAGGACGATTGACAAACTTAAAAACTAGTTTTGCTAGATTCGGCAAATGACAAAATTTTACTCAACCGTAGTTTTTTTAATGTACGGACCTTGACTTCGTTATACATTTGTATAATAAGGAATTATGTAGCCTCCGGAAAGTAATTTAAGTTAGGTAACGATTTGGTAACGGTATTTTACGTGTTATTAAGTACCATACAATTTACGGAGAATTCATTTCAATTTATTGATACCATACAATTTATTAAGAATTCATTTCAATGTATTGATTTGTTATTAGGATATCATAATTTCCGTCTAAAGAATAAACCAAATTGCTTCAAAAGGATGGCCTTTTGATTTAGTTCAACTTTTGTAGGTAACCAGGCAATTTGAGTTTTGCTTTGTTTTTAACCTACTTCAAAAAAAGGAGGAGCTTTTCAATTCGACTGTATGTTGTTTTTTTATGTTTGTTACCTCATTTCTCTATACTGGGTGAACCGATTTAGACCATTCTTTCTTTGATAGAAAGCTGGTGCATATCATTTGGTCCCATAAAAATATGGCGAAGATCTGTTGAATATCTTCGGATCTGGTGAGGGGAACTCCTCAAAATTAGGTAGGTAACCAAAGGTTATTTTTGCATTAGGTTCATTATAAAAGTTAAGTTGCAGTGAGAGTGGGAAAAATGGGAAGGGGTGAGAGGGGTGGGTCATAAAATTCAAAAACACAATGAAAAAATTAATAAATATATGAATACTCCAATATCTTCGGCAGCTTTGCCGATTTTAGCGATTTCATTTTCATCGGAAAGAACATATTCCTTATGGGACCAACTTTTCTTTATTTAAATGCCTATCAACGCTAAAAATATGCAAATAACTAAAATTTTTAATAAAAAAATAAAAACCGACTTCAAAACAAAAAACAACTAAAAACCAAAAAATAATATTTGAATTGAGTTACAGCTTGACGGGCTATCACGCCACTTATGTCTTCAATGGACACGTCTCGTAAACTATTAATACGATTACTTTTTTACGTGTTGAACTATCAATACAATTCCCATAACACAAGTTAAATCTGTATTTGGGCACCAGAGCTCAATCTAACACTTGCGTTTTAACTTTATTTTGTATTCTTTCCTGTGTGTACTTTAGTTTAAGTGTTTTGTATGTCTTTCTTTTTTTTAATAAAGTTTATTATTCTTAATAATTCTGCGGGATGTCCATGACTGCCGATCTGTCGTTTCAGCTGTAGAAATACTCACGTCCTCCTTGAAATAATCTTAATTGTTGTTTATTGTTACAAAGTTGATTTACTGTTAAACTTCAATGTTTTGCTGTGTGTATTTTCAATAAATTTGAAGTTGAGCTTTTGTAACGTTAGCTCTTATATTTGTACTAATTGGTATCTTCAACTTTGCCTAAGTAAATAACATTATTGTTCCCAACCAAATGAGATGCAAATTTTTACAGACCATTTAAAATTGTTACGCCAAATATTGAACTAGTTATCCGCATATATTTCACAAACTGGCGTTTGAAATGCAATCTCGATCTTCCCAGTCTCATTATGCATTCAAATTGCATTTTAAAATGTTACATAATACGTGTCCGGGGCGGCGGAGCGTTACTGCATCGGTGACACTCTCCAAACCAGAACAACCAGTTTGCGCAAAATGTTGACGATGTTACACCGACTCGATATTTGGTGAAAGATTTGCTCAAGAGTGCGGTTGACGAGACCCGCCGGCTGAAGTTTCAAACACTGTGCTTGATGGCATTGAAATCGTAATGAGTGCAATGTGTCAATCCGTCTTGATTTATGAATATCACGGTTGGATGTTGAAATCATTACTTGCGCGGATTCCAATACCTGGAATTTCTAAATGCTATTTAAAATATAACAATTTGATTTGCTACTCTGAAGTCACAAAATTAGTCCGTTATTATTCATCATTTTTCATAAACATAGCATAAATTAACAATTACTTTAATGAAAAATAATGAACTCTTACGAGGTGCACTATAATTTGATTTAACAGATATCAATAGCATATAATTCTATTGGCCTTTGTAGAGATTTAGCTTGATAAAGATCTGATAAGACATGACAATGATTGTTTAACTATAGATCTTATCAATTTTGGCGTAAAATTATAGATCGTAGGCCAACGTATCTTTTTATAAGCTTTTTAATGTACGTGTCTTGTCTGAGAAATTATTTTCCAATAAAATCACTACCCATGTTATAATTTATCGTGAAAAAGAACAGTACATGCACATCATATTGAAACTAGCGGCCCGGCCAAGCTTTGCCCCGGTGTAAATACTTTTTGAGTGCAGTTCACATCAGAAACATATTATTTTGCGTAATGTTTTATTTATACCTATATTTAAACACAATCCTCGAAGTATGTAATTCTGTCCTCTCTTGTTCCGTCCCATACAGTCCCATACCTTGGAGTTGAAAAACTATTAAGAGAATAGAATTTTATTAATTGAATTCCTTTCTAATTACTCCTTTTTAAGAATAAATAGTAGCCTATGTGTTAATCCATGATTTAGACGGACAATCCGACAAATGTCCTAATGGTGGATTTACACGCTTGGCCAATTTCGGCCAGCACCAACGCCAGCGTGTAAACGGTGTGTTTGGCTGGCCTTAAGATTTTCATTGTTGATAGCTTGGAGTTGGTAGACATTGGCCCAGCCCCAAGCAATATATAAATTCAGCATAACAATCATTGATAAATTATATTACACTAGCGACCCGGCCCAGCTTCGCCCGGGTACAAATAGATTTATGTACAATAATATGTACGTATTATACATATAAACCTTCCTCTTGAATCACTCTATCTATTAAAAAAAACCGCATCAAAATCCGTTGCGCAGTTTTAAAGATTTAAACATACAAAGGGACATAGGGACAGAGAAAGCGACTTTGTTTTATACTATGTAGTGATTATGTTATGGGCCAAGTGATTAATGCGGGCAGTATTCATAATGCCCGGGCATTATGAATATGGCTACATGATGATCGGGCAATGTGATTAATAGGTGATTTTTTACGTGGTACGCTGCCGCATTGTCGCATCTGCGATAGATCTATATATTAGAAAGGTTGATCTGCTTATGTTTAGTTGTTTTTTAACGTCCGAAACATTATCATCAGAAGAAAATTAGTGTACCCACTTTATGGATCAGTTAGGTCGACTGTGCCCCAAAACCGACTCGGAACACCCCGACTTCACGTAGTCTTTTGGTTACCGACCCTAGAGTGTATATAAAATGCCGGAGGCGCGGAGGGAGAGCAGCCCCCGCCCGCTGTAACGAAGGATAGGCAACCGTGCGAGCCGTAGCGGCTGAGGCTGGTCGCCGGAGGCGACCAGCAAGCCGAAGCTGCGGAGGTGAGCATAGGTGCCTATCTTTTGTTACGCAAGGGCGAAGGGGCTGAACTTCCCGTAGCGCCGGAGACGATGCATAAGCTAATTAGTATTGACAACAAGTGTTTCAAGGGTTAGGTTGCTATAATAGATATTTCTCAGGAATGGTGCGTTACCTTTTCATAGGAGTGTTACCAGGGGAGGCGCGACACTCCCTCTCCCACTCCACTCCTCCCAAGCCACCCCCTCGTGCTGCTCTATTCTAAATTCTACCACTTCGGCTCATTGTTTTGATTTTAATTTGCTTTACATCACTCTGCCCAATAGGCACTTTGCATTATTCATAATGCCCGGGCATTATGAATAATGCTCGATTAATCACTTGGCCCATAACAATTACATTACGTTAAAACAGTCCTCCTATCTATTATAGGTCCTCCTATTCTTATTATTATTATTCTTATGGCTATATCTACAGGTACAGATACAGATCAGTTATTTAGATGATTTCTTAATTGATTAATAATTTTATCAATAAATTTATTTCAACTAACCGAATTATTGGCAAAAAATATATATCAGACCGATAATAATTTATGTTTCATTTAAATTTCACATTGCATATGTCTTTTCTTTTTCATTATTTCATTATATCACAATTATTTTACAATACAAAGTATTTGTAAATGTATGGCTTACATAAATCACATTTAATTGTTAGAACCAATTTATTGCTATGAAATATAAATACATTAAAAGAAACCACAGAGATCAGTCGTTGTACGCGGTAGAGCTCCTCCAAACAACCGCACCGGAGTCTTACTCCAATCAATGAGCAGCATTTCACTCTTCTCGATTGAAGAATCGGCTAATGAACATTTCTTATAATTTTGCATTATAAATTCTATTCCCAAATTCTTAACTCTTACCGGAGATAGGATGTGTGTCATATCTATACTTTCATCAGGCTGTACGTATAGAACACGATCATACAACTCTACGTTCTTGCAAACTCTTGGGCCTAACGATGAAGGTATATTATCATTTATGTTGTCTAAATCTGATCTGTAACTATTTATATCAGGCACAAGATCATATCCTCCGACAAAACTTTGTTTTTTCTGGTCTTTATTATTACCAATTACATAATTTTCGTTCAAAGCGTTCCCTATTTTAACACGTTTATCGAAATTATTATTTTTATTTAATCTTGCTTTAATATTTCCTGATACAGCCGTGTTGAGTTTATCGGAAATCTTAACTTTCTTGTCATGCGCGGGTAGAAATCCATGGTTGAATTTAAGTATTGATATAGAATCTTTGTTGTGATCGGATTGATTTGATACTTCCGTGGCGAGTTCTCTGCCCTTCAGAATAGATTTGTCAGGACTTTTTTCTACTTTGTTAGTTTCGTGCTTATAATTTAATCTTACTGATGGATGTTTTTTATTATACTCGGCAATTTTGTTTTCTAGTTCACCTTGCCCATTACTTTGCATGTGTATCTGACGGGGTGTGTAGTCATTACTATAAGATTTTGAATTGTGCCATTTGTTAGCATTCGATAGGCTTTTTGAATATATTTCATTACTTCCTAGTATTGTGGTATCCGTCTTCGCAGAGTCTTCTAATAAATATTCTAAGGATTTCAAAAATGGCAATATCGACAGCAAATTATTATTTTGTAGAGTCTTTTCCGAAGAGTACTTATTATTTTTCTTAACGCTTTGTAAAGTAAAAGGTCTTGGCTTAAAGTGGTCTTCTATACTGTTAAAGCTTTCAACAGAATCTTGATTGTCTATATTCCTGTAATATCTGTTACTGATTTTCTTTGAGCGACCTCTGTTAGTTATTTGTACTTCCTTCGGTTGAGTTAGAGCATGTGATTTAATAATGTTAGTTCGCAAATCATCTTTCAAAATTTCAACATTGATTTGCGGTGATTTTTTATTAATTTCAAAAAGGTTTTCTACTACATTTCTTCTTTGAAATTGTAGAGGGGATCGCACTTTATTTATTTTGAAGTCGGAGGCGTAGGGAAAAGCGTCTGATACTTTGATAAGAGGTATAGTTTGCGGCAACTTCTTTTGTTCCCTGTGGTGAAAATTTATGGTTTTCAAGTAATTTAAGACACTGCCCGCAAATTTAGAACTCGTCCATTGACCGTAAACTTTTGTATTTTGTACGGGAGGTGGAGGTGTCTCAACTTCAGAAATTTCATTAGTATATTTTTTATTGTGAAAACTTTTCTTGTCGGCGGTTGAATCACTGTTTATTTTGTAAATAGATAACGGTGCGGGGTGTTTTTCCGACTGGAAGCTTTGCGTAAAATACTTGTCGCTGGTGGGTGTGGGGGACGGTGGGGTTTCATATTCTGATATTATAGGAGCTCTAACAATATCTCCCGGCCTAGATTCAGTTAGAACCCTTTTGGGTGTCGTTTTCTGCGAGGTTCTAAATCTTTCCCTCGAATAATTTACAATGTTCCAAATGTTCATTTCATCATTATTATTATTTGGCAGGTGGGTTTTTTCTGTGACTTGAATATCTTTGGTGTTACTGCCCGTTTTGGGCGAGGTGGGATATAAATCTGTGCCAACATTATGTTCGACATAACTGTATGGCGTCTTGAATTTAATGTAGCTTCCTGTATTGTTCATTAAACCTGGCAGTGGAATTTTATCAAAGTTGTTATGTATCTCGTCCGTTTGTAAATCCCTTAACACGACGTAGTAATTTTTATTTTTACTTTTTATTTTATTCTTCGTAAAAGGTTTCTGCTCATGTTCCGGGTCGTTTTTGTTCGTGTAATTTCTTTCTATTGTTGACGATAAAATCATATTCGCACCGAATATCTCGCCTTCAAAACCGTTCGGTTCACCTGTGGTATGATAAAATAATATTGTTGTTATTGTAATTATGTTATCAAGCAAGTAAAAATGGGTTTTGTTACCATTGTCATCAGTGCTGTAGCCTACAATCACGCTCCCACCGGGTGGCAGTACAAAGCCGTAAAGCTGTAACAAAATGTTTAACGTCACCGCGCTGTGTCTATCATATTCATAATTCCACTCTAGCGATGTAGTAATAAACCGTCGTATAAATAGTTGCTAATATAAATAAGTGCAAGGATTAAAAAAATCTATTGCCTAACCATGTTTGTCAAGGCGGCGATCAGCCGCAGGTGATACATGTATACTATCACTTTGTGAATATGCATACGACAGCCTTGTCGGTAATATAGTTTTGCAATGGCTGTCTATGACAATTTATCACATGATAATCTCCGTTCGGAGTCGTGGCCGCGGCAACCTCACTCGGCCGAAAGTTATGCGGTCATTGGTCTTCACGAATATTTCTGCTCGAATTCTCTAATAACGTAATGATACGTAACGTGAGCTGACATTCAACGAATTTTGCATACACGTGTTGTAAATATAAAAAGAGTAAATATAAATGGTTCATTGCTTACACTCTGTGCCGACTCGCAGTAGAGAAGGCGTGCGTCTATGTATATAGCCCAAGCTCCAAAATCCGACTGGTAAGAGAGACAAACGTGACGCCACACGTCCTTCACGATATCCACTTGTGAAGTGGACGTCACTCGTCCATTAATAGATAACTTCATGTGAGTCCCTCCGGAGCTCAGCCAGAGTCTAATCACTCTGTTATTTCCGTTTACTGCGAATAAAATATGTAACATCAGGTTCTTCAAATAATAAAAACACATTTTACACCTATAAATAATGTTTAATCATAATTAGACACTTAAATATTTAATAGATTGTTTGATAGGTATTTTCCAGATTTTTTTTATTGCTATGAATGGCGAGACGAGCATGCCGTTCACCTGATGGTAAGCGATACGACCGCTCATGAACAGCAGCAAAATCAAACAACACCTTGAATTACAAAGCAATGCTTGGCATTCCACTGCGCTCGCCATCCTGAGACATAAGATGTTAAGTCTCAGTATGTCCAGTAGTTACTCTGGCTACAATGCCCTTCAACCCGAAACACAACAGTGCGTTTACACTTTTGTTTGACGGGAGAAATAGACACTGCGGTGGTACCCACCCAGATGGCCTCTCACATATGAGAGACCTACCACCAGTAAATACCACCAGATGCCAATAGTTTGGTATATTCCACAGAGATGACCAAGCCCGGGATACATCACGGCAGTTTCTATTTCTGATTAATGTACGCGTCCTGATCACATGTCCGATACACTTCATCACGCAAGTGAAACCATTAGCACCTATTAACTTACAGGTTGGCGCTGCTGTAGCCTTCTAAAATATCTTCTAATCAATATAATTACTCATTTATTATACTTATGTATTCCTAAATATACAAGTTATTGCGATCTTTTTTATGAATTACTGCTTATGCAAACAAGTATACCAATAAGTTAGGTAAGTAAATCAGATTTAAATTTTAGATCACTGCATTCACCGGAAAAGTAAATAATCATAAAACTATCAGAAAAAGAATTTATTGAAAGGAAACCCGTGTATAATGTTCATAAATTATTTATTTGTCTCCGTATCAGTCTTAATAAGCTAAATTGAGTAGTTCTAGTAGTTTCGAAATTGTTACCAGTTTTTAAGTTTGCTAACTATTGAAAAATGTCCAAGCCTATGTTAACACCTTGCTATTCGGCTAGGTCAGTCACGCATTTAAATGCGAATAAATTATGTTCAACCTATGTGTTCATCATTAGTTTTAAATGTTTAAATTTGGAACAACCTCTATAAAAAAACTGTATGGGCGAACGACTTACTGCGACTTACACTAAGGCTAAGACAAGATTATCATTACAACATATTATACTTTAAAATCGCAGAAGTATCATAAAATGTTTATTTTTCTAGTGTTGCTACCTGGGAAAAACTATGATATAATAGATAAATTTTAAAACAGTCTGAAAGTCGAAATAAGAATGTACCGGACTATAAAATAGATTGAAGTTTCCTTGATTCTTTGCGCGAAAAAAGACGAAAGGGTTAAAAGCCACGTAAGCATTTGTACATGCTTAAAATTTTTTAAAGATTCGTAAAGGTTCATTATACAATTTTATCTTTGCCAGCTGTTAACCTCGTCGACATTTTGGTCATAATTCTGATAAATGTTTTAGTCATTGATGATTTATATGAAAACAAGGACAGCGCTCCGACCTAGTATGTGGACATATTTTGAATCAGTATTTTCTGTCAGATAAATACGTTATGACATAATTAATCATAATCATAGAGATAACGTTTTGGATATTTTTGTGTATCCACATGAATCGGGTCAGTGCGCGACCCTCAACCCACATGCAAGGCTTTCATTTCCAATGTAAGATTAAAACTTCGGCTTATCTGTCCATTCTTACAAAGGCTGTGAGGGCTTACCACATGAAATGTTTTGGCTCTCCTAATAACTGACTATTCGAAACTTGGCATACTTGGATTATTTCGAATAGCGCGATTTATTTAAAGTAAATCTTTATTTTATACGTTTCATTGAAATGTAATCACACATAAAATAAAATTGAACGTTTACTGATCTTCATGCTGTACGGAAGGACGCAT
Source organism: Hyles lineata (assembly GCA_030180105.1). Classification (NCBI taxonomy): domain Eukaryota; kingdom Metazoa; phylum Arthropoda; class Insecta; order Lepidoptera; family Sphingidae; genus Hyles; species Hyles lineata. Next base: position 21,398,264 of record JARJEE010000001.1, read on the forward strand.
GAAATTAATAAAGATCACAACAACGCTACAAAAACTTCAGTGTAACTTAACATTGTTGGGAATGGCCGTTATTTCATATCACAACCTGAAATTATTTTAAAATGTTGAAATACATACAGTTTTGATCAAGATGGGACTTTGAATAGTTTCAGTAACAATAAGTTATGCATGGCCAGTTTGATTTACTGAGGTATACGCTTGAAATTCTTATTGGTTGAGGCGTGACAATGCGTGCGTAATACACACTGTTTATACACACCTAATTAATGGCGCAACATATTTTTTATCCATGTTACAGAATAACTTGGAATATTTATGTAGGATTTGAATGTTATGAAGAAATATGAGTATATTGAAACGTTAGAAAAGGACTGATATGTAACGTGGTTTGTGTGAAAGAGATGATGAATAAAAGTACTTAAGGTGGAAAGAGTTAGAGGATGAATGATTAGGATGTTGAATTTTCGAAGGACGGAATAACAGAGAACAGTGTGGAAGACGATTGAAGACGTGAAGGGACGAAGAAATAAAAACCAAATTAAATTGAAGATTACTTACTACATCTAAATTTGTTCAATATTTTGTAGATTTTTAAATGGTGTAGGTAGTTATTTAAATATTAACAGGCAAATGTTTTTAGCTATCGCGAAGACATTTGAGAGCAACTGAATTCTCTTTGCTGCATCGGCTCAAAATATATCTCAATATAGACACAGAAAAATCTTGTACAGTTAAACTGACTATGATCTTTCACTACTTCAATATCTGTTCTCGCGAAATATGTCGCTTATCCTCTTGAAAGGTAATAAGAAATTACTTTGATGAAATCTAGTACATACTTGTAGTATTTTGAAGTATTAACCGTCGTGCTTTTAAAATCAGCTACATAATGATATAATTATAAAACTTTATTAAAATTATTCATATGCGCTAAATTGTGTTTCAGGTATCGTGAGTATATATTGTTCTAACATAGTTTTTATCGGTAGGCTACACAAATATTTGGTGATGTGAGAATAGAACCCTTAACTTTTAAACGTAGTACGCTAAATTCTGTCCCACTGTGCCAATCCGTATTATAAGTACATAAACGATACATTCATTACTCACAAAGTAAAGTCGCACGAACGACCCAAAAGACCAGTATTGATTATAACATGTTCAATATGCAAGTAAAGCGATTTTAAATTGCAGAACTTTATAAGGAAATACATAAAAATATGTTCTACAAGCGAAAGTCATATGTAACACTCTAAAGAAGTCAAACTCCATTTCGACGCCTCTCACCTGATTACGAAACTACTCAACGGTACCAATTAATGTTGTTTTTTGGCAAAATTAGGCCGCAATGTGTTTTTAAAACCATGTCGCTTGTGCTATTGCAAAAGGTGCTATTACCTAAACTTTTTTCTAGATATTTAAAATGCTGTTTTTTTTAAGGATAACCAACAATTTTCTGTTATAACGTCACATCATATGTTAATTGAGTACATTATTCTACATCTAAATTCCATCCACATCACCTCGGGGGTTGGAAAATCCACCACAGTACATCACACCCCACATTTTACATACCCATTACGAATCTTTGGACATAGTTGCTAGTGTACCGAATGCTTGTTTGTGCCATAAAACATTAAAAACGATCCAAAATCACCCAGGATGATTATATCAATGAATAATAATTAAAATATTTTTGATAAGAAGGATATTGTGACAAAACTTTATTTTATATCCATCCATCCATCCATCAGCCAAAGGAAGTCCTCTGCTGAACATAGGCCTCCCCCAATGATTTCTACAGAGACCTGTTGGAGGCAGCCTGCATCCAGCGACGTCCCGCGACCTTTACCAGGTCGTCGGACCATCTTGTGGGTGGACGTCCTACGCTGCACTTTCCGCTACGCGGCCTCCATTCGAGCACTTTCCGACCCCATCGGTCATCAGATCTCCGCGCTATGTGCCCTGCCCATTGCCACTTTAACTTGCTAATCCGGTGGGCTATGTCGGTTATTTTAGTTCTCCTACGGATCTCCTCATTTCTGATTCGATCTCGTAGGGAAACCCCGAGCATAGCCCTCTCCATAGCTCGTTGAGTGACTTTGAGCTTCCTAATAAGGCCTATAATTCCTAATAATTATTTTATATAATTGATGTTATATATTTCAGTTATATAAAATAGGATTCAAAACTGTGTATGAATAAGTCCGTTACGATGTAAAATATTGCTATATCATCAGCATACAATCGCATTATATGGTACAGTGTGTTATGATACTGGTTAAGGGACTATGATATACCATCTTATTATACTCTGCTCTGTGGCGTAATTGTACTAAGGTACGGTTACAAAGCTGAGGTCTCGGGTTCCTTTTTTCTATTCATTATCAACCCAGAGTCAGGAATTTGTGCCCGATATGGCGATAGGCTCGCCACCTATCACATGGTGGGACGGAACATACAAGGCGAAATGTGGGTGTTCTGGCACCTCTGCCTACCCCTTCTGGGATAAAGGTGTGAGTTTATGTATGTATGTATCTTATTATACATATAACTACACTGAGTCCATGCAAGTCGAGGTCCAATTAGTGTAAAACGTACCCACAACACGATAGCGGACTAAACTATTCCCGAGGTAATTCGAGAAACTTTAAAGAACTGACCGAAAGGAAGACTTCACAGCTTAATGCCAACTTTGCCACGAACTTAAAAGGTGATTTCATGCGGATATTCCTTTTAAATTGCGGGAAGTTATTGAATGCAGACTTGTCATGGCCAAAGAAATTGGTCAAATTAAGATCAATTTTCAATAGGCCACTAGTTTTTTTTCCCCAGTGATTATGCGCAATATATCTATGTGAATTTCCATATTTTCGTATATTCAAAGACAATAAACACATGATGAACATTGTTCCCGTGATTCGGCTGTTAATAAAGTGTCAAAAGGTTAATGAAAAATGCCAAATTCAATTACCGTGCGACACCTCGTGATGGGACAGTCGATTTAACCTTGGGTCGAGAAAAAAATATTTACGGCGAAAACAATTTTAACGTTTACACACGCTGCCGATGTAAAATTCAATTAAAATAACATGACGTGAAGCAAGTTAACGGATAATTAAATCTTTTGTAAAATATAATAACGTTTAATCAATACTACATTCTTTCTTGTTTCCATTTTTATAGCGATGTGATAAATAATCATGGTTATATGAATAATTTTTTAACAATACTTAAACATTATTGATTTAACCAAATAATAATTATAATAACACCATACAGTCACATACATAGTCTTGACCCCATTCTAAGATCAGTCTTGTGTCGTGGGCATCAGGAACTACGAGACAGTTTTCGGTGTACTCTGTCCTAATTTTGCAACAGGAAGTATACATAAATGTAAGAAATTAAAAGCACCAGGGCGAAGCCAGTTTGTGCCACAAATTTACTATAGAAAAAGTTGTTGGGTGCAGGTCGTGCTAGTAAATGATAACCCCATAAATTGCACCCAAAGTCCAAGTTAAGATACAAGTCCTAAGCCTTTCTAAGGTCTTGTAAGAACAAGATTTTACATATTCACAATCATGACCCTAAATAAATACATGTCGATCACATATCGATTTTTGTGAGGAGAAAATAAATAAAGATAAATATTATTACTATACATAGACGCACTAAAAGGTGCGGCGATCAAACAGTCGGCTCTCATTTCATAGCTGCTGAAATATTAATTGGAGGGGTTCCGGGTCGCAAGTAATTGAAAGTGATTTATAAACCTCAGATTTCAGCATGATATCAGAGATCCATTCAATACCAGTACAATGCGATCTAGCATATCTCGTAACTAAACAGGACAAAACAGGAAAATCACGGTTAGACTTACAGCGGTTCTCTATAATCTTAAACTCTCTAATCTTGTGTATAAATAAATCTCTATAATCTTGTGTACCCCTTTAAGTGGTTGGTACATGCATCAGAATGTAACTGTAGTAAAGAATGTCTTAGTTGTGATAATGTATGTATCGTTGGAGAACCTAAATTTAATAAATAAATAATCTATCTATCTTTTATCAAGAGATTTCATTAGATGTTTCGATCCATTTTATGTTTCAGTTAACAAGGATAGAGAGGTATAGATTTGATGTATATATTTATATATAGTTAGGTAAGATAAATATATTTGTCTATCTTTGTTTAACGAAGCGTAGAATTGTACCGACATATTACGGTAGCTATTATAATCTCTTGTTAAAGATACATAGGATATAGAGAAAGGCGGTTAGTCGTGTATGCTAGACATGCTTAACGATGTAATTTTAAAGTCTAATACAGAGAAATATGTATTCTAGAACAAAGTCGTCTCAACAAATCAAGCTGTTCTCACGCACACAATAACACCTTTGAATGGACTGTGAGAAGATGTTTAATAGCGGTTGTTGTGTTTATGCTAACCTGCAATTAAGCCAGTGTTAAGATTATATCACTTTCTTTGTTGCGATGACGGTTGACATCTATAAACATTAGCATAGGTTATGATTTATTATATCCGTGCGGAACCCTTTTAAGATTTTAATAAAATCAATTTAGTCTAAGGTACATACTTGCAATGTCATTTAAACTTTATTATTTCAATCATAAGTTCCAGCATATTATCACTTAGTTCCGTTTATTGTAACATTTAGTATATTTTAAAATACAATACAATTTACAGTGCAATATATACTCGTATCCATAAGCCCCAAGTTTGGGACAACCATATTTTTTTATCAGAGGTCAATGTCGTTCTCACGCGATTTATGTTATTTCTTATCGCCTTTAATATTCTTAACGTCATTGAAAAAGTAGTTATCGATAAAGGGTTCGGGGAATAAGGTCTAATGAGAAGTCAGATGATTACTTGAGACATTTTCGTTTTTATTGCGTAAGTACAGTCAAAAGAGACATTGTGCAACTGTCGTAACGAGTTCATATTCTTAAAGTGGGTCAAATTCATTACGTACGGAATTTCATACATATTATATTTGCTTAATCTGTAGCCACGTTGGCATTAAAGAACTTTTGATTCAATGCAATGAGTAATAATAATTATCGATAAACTATTTCCTTAAATAATTGAATATGTACGTGAATATAGACGCTATCAGAGTGTTTATTTTTATAATTAAATAAGGGCCCAATTTGCATTTTAGAAGAGGCGAAACCTGTATTTAAGCATCGTGCGATGTTTACGTAAAATTGTTCTACATAATGCGCGCTAAATGTTATTCAACATTTTTGCACCGAATAAAAACAACTCCATTAAAGGTTTGACTACATTCCTTTGTAAACAACAATGCTAAGATATATTACATATGTATATGTCATAAGAACATTATTTTATACTTTAACAAGTATAAAACAAATTTGCAAATGAAATCCTATCCTCTCCTGTCCTGAGCCAGTCCTATAAATTTAAAAGAGTAGCATATATGTTTATTTGAATTCCTGACTCATCCCACAGGAACACTACATCTTTTAGGGGTAAAAAGTAGCCCACGTGTTAAACCAAGATTTCAGCTACCTCTATACCAAATTCCATTAAAATAAATCCAATAGTTTTGTCGTGAAGGAGGAACAAACGTCCATACGTGCATTCTCAAATCTTCGCGTTTTTATTGATAGTAAGGATTAACAGTTGTATTGGAGCAACATAGTGTGTTAATAAAAAAAAGGTAATCCCAAACTGCTGAGCACCGGACTCATCCACAATCGAAAGTGCTATTGAATTGATTACGGTTTAAAATTAATTTGGGTTTGATCTGTCCTGTGAACTGGCCTTAGTGCAAGTTGGGGGAATTCACATAACTGATAAAATCATCATCATCAAAAGCATATACAATCTTATAAAAATCTCTATGATATTTCTTCTCGGTGTATAATTCACCCTGTAATTATAAAATAACTGCAATAAGGACTCACCGATGTAAGTGAAGATGCTTTGATCCCACGCAAAGTCGTACATTCTAATCCAAGTGCAGAACGTGAACTCTCTCAGGGGAGGTGTCTCCACGTCATATTGGAGGAACTGCAATGTCGTCAAATTATATCTCCTGATGATGCAGGGTACGGGGTATCTGTATCAGCCCATATACGTACGTCCCACTGCAGGGCACGGGCCTCCTCTACAATCGAGAGTACGATTGAGAGTGGTTAGGCCATATAATCCACTACACTGGCCTAGTGCGGGCTGGCGGACTTTACATACCATAGAAATTGTGACAAATTCGCTACAGTATGCAAGGTTAAATGGTAAAATGGAAGTGTGAGGTGAACAAAACTTGCTTATTTATCTTATAGAAGAATAATATTATGTCTTCACTCGGACCTCGACAATGAGAATATTAATGCAATAAATATTTGATGACACATCAATTGTTGGTTTTGAAGTTACTAACAGACAAAATATGTTTAAAAATGTTATACATATTATATTTTAATTATTGAAAATAATCCTTCTATTATACTATTTCATTAGACAGATTTCTTATTGTTGTTTTTATTTTTACATCAGAAGACTTAAATAAAATTACATGGTTAAAACTGAAAAGCTTCTTAAAATTGTGAGACCAAATACGGCCCCAATAAAATAACAATTTGTCGTAAAAATCAAACGGGTCATGAAATTTGATTTCCATGTAAAAACGGGCCCTTTCTGTCAGTCTTTTTACGGCCTCAGTAATCAAATTGCAAGTTCTTTGAAAAATGCCAAGAAATAATGTTAAAATTTAATCTATCAGAGAGGCCTTCTCCAAATGGTTTAACAATATAATATAACAAAAGAACATCCACTGTATTTCGTTCGTTTTTTTAGAATAGTCATGGCAACCTGAGTCGTACAAATCATAGATTAATTCCAAAACTTTAATTGCAGAATATCTGTTATGTGGTCTGATTTACTACGCATGGTGAAAGGTGCAAATCATTCAAGTTCTTCAAATCTTGCGCTGCGTGTTTAAGAAATTGCGTTGAAACTTAAATTAATATTGCGGCATTCTCCACTTAGATCCAGCTCCGTAGAGTAACTTTGACCACAAATTTAACCATACCAAAGCATTTCATTCGAGATGCCAATTACTATGCGTGTTCTGACATTCATTCCATATGTGTCGGGACTCTTAAAACGTGTTTGTATTCATATTTCAGCGCAGACACATTTTGAATACAGAAAATTATTACGTAATTTTTATAAAAGGAGAAGAAATTCTCACCTGGGCGAATCCTTTTTGCGTCAAAACAATTTTGTACACCGGTCTGTTAATACTGACAACTGCTGCCGACAGATTCAAAATTATCATTAATCTGCACCACATAGTTTTCAGAGCCTTCAAAAATAGTAAATACTTAATAAAAGAATCAATTAAAAAAACATATATGACTTATATATAAGTCTGGAAACGAAATAACATTAAAACAGAAAAGGATTTCTCATGTAATTTGATTGTTGGACATACACACCAAAATAAATAGAAAACATCATAAACTTGTCTGTGAAATGAATAAATCGCAACGTTAGAATTAAATACACAGAACCAATTTGGCAATAATTTGTTTAAAAAAATCAGTAATAAAAAACATTTACTAATCTTTTATAGTTAAAAATCAAATTACAAAAATATTTTATTCAATTCCAAACAGAAAATAGTATTTTATGTGTACTTTTAACAACTCAAATGCTTTAACTAGATGAAATTCACTCGTCCAACACGCTGTTATTATTTGAAATACCGTGTTTTCCTATTTATTTGAAACTTACTATGAATTTTCGGGAAATTCTATTATTCTATTTAATGCACCAGATTCCCACTTGTTTCCTATGTAAAAACAACATGCCAACTGAGAAGTACGCCATTGTTGAACGATGTGATTGTTGTTGCTTTGATTGTATGTTTGTAAACCGCGACACAAATACATTGTTTACATCTGACTGCGCTTTGAAAAATTCTTCAACTATTAGACATTGTCTTGCCGGAAGACTGTGGTAGTGTTCTTGTTGAAATAAATAATTTAATACTTTCTTCTGTTCTCTATCCCATCCCCACACAGGCCATGCTTGAATGCGACACACACTTTACATACACCGAGCGCCTGAAGTTCAGCGAGTCTCTGGAAACGAAAATAATTTAAATAATAAAATTAATAGGATGACCTAAATATAAATTAAGCTAGGTTGAGGAATTTAAATTATACATTTTCTGTTCGCACTATATGGATTACCGCCAATAATTCTTCTGGGAATAAATAAAACGGCGGGTGATAACTTATCCTTAAATCCTACGTAAAAAACAAGTAAACTTAACGATATTTTCCTCCTATTTTTTTACTTGAGATAAAAGACGCATTCTCGTGTGATTTAACTACTCGTAATATTTTATGAGACTGTAGACCTGTAGAATTTTATTACAATTAGTATTATTGAAATCTTTGATCTTTGATTTGAAAACTTTTCAAACAATTTTTACTGCGAAATTAACTATCACTTCGAGGAATCCTACTTTCATTATAATAATGTTACAAATTCTTTGACAGCATATTTAACTACTACGATTTACATTTATTACAAATCCGGTAATATATTTGCACTTCAGAAGTGTAAGAACTCATATAATGTCCATTAAATTACTCAAAACTATAAAATCCATATTTAAAATGTCTTATGTTCTTCAATGTCATAAAAATATTTTGTTTGTCGTAGGTGAAAGCACCGGCGTATTACATGGGCGCGCAGGCTCCCAGCACCTTGCCCAGGGGCGGCACGATACTCCGCGCCTTCTCCCCGGCCGCCCCGCCAGTGCCCGCCGACCGAGTGAAAACCCTCCCGGGACCAGGTAATCACCCATTACACCTTAGGCTGATTTTAGAGTGACGCTGACCGCGCGCTAACGTCAGCGCTGACAGTTGAAACTTATGAGCTCCTAAGGAGCGTTTTAGAACAACGCGTAGTTGTCAGTGCTTACTCCCGTCCATAAGCTGCGCTCTGAGCTGTCAGCGCCGACAGTCAGCGCACGGTCAGCGTGGCTTTAAAATCAGCCCTAGTACTCAACTTGTCACATGTTCAAAAAGTAATAAATTGTCATTCGTACATTATATTGTCACCGACTTCTCGTTTCCAAATGTTTTTCCCTCGATTAATGTGTTTGAGGCCGTGGTACAGATATGTAGATGTGTGCGTAGGTGTCCCTCCGGTCAAGCCTTTACGCGCGTACATCCCCGGAACAGGCTCTGAACGATGTTTCCCATTCGCCGCGCCCGATTGCTCGCGGGGCCCCGAACAACTATACACGATCCCCGGTAACCGGACCCACAAAAAATAGCTTCAGAACATTCATTTGCTAACGCTTTGTCTGTAATAATGCAGCTCTACTATAAGCACGTTTTTTACAATATAGGCTTGATGTATTTCGTAATCAGTATTGTGATTAGGGATAACGATTTTGTACCTTCTTAACGTCTCTTTTATCAGCGCCAGTCCATTCGTTTGAATCAATTAAAATTTGTTCTACGTTACCTAATCCGCTAAGGTATTGTATTCGTTTCTTCTTTAATTATATTTCAATAACACGAGTATTTAAAGCAATATTTTCCCGCATCGCATGCTTTGTACCAATAAATTAATGTAGTTTTATTCATTATTTGTTGGTTTATTGAATCAAAAAATGACATTTTACATCTCTAAATGTTGTGATGACTGAACATAACCGCATAACTAATTAATAACTTGTGCTAGCCGGACGAGCAACGTAAATAATAAAAAACATACAACTCAAAAGAGACGTATTACTTTTTCCACTTTATAGTTGGCTTTCCGATCTTATTTCTGACGTATTTTCTACATTGCTTTGATATGTACTGAGGCGTTGCTAGCCGCAGCTTCCGATTAGTACCAGATGAAATAACATATTTGATATTGCTTTAATGAGAAGTGAGGCGTTGTTGAGAGATTTGTTATTGAGTTGCGGTGTTGTATTGCCATGTGATGTTGGTTATACAAGTGTGGTGTTATACCTCAGGGCATGCAGGGGAGGGTTACATGTCGTCACCGGAGCGCGGCGCGGCTCGCGCACCCTACGAAGACCCCTACTACACCCAGTTCATGGGCGCCGGCGCCGGCCGCCCTACCATCACTCCCGTCATCGATGAAGAGGCTGGGTAAGTTTATTCGCATAATTTATTATCCCATATACCATGCCCTATATGATGTATTGTGCATTATGTCACTGTTTTTGTACTGACTAATCATAAGCGCTATTGCCGATATGACGAACAAAAAAATATGCATTGTGTAGTTCGGAAAGGGATCTTTAGTTTACTCGTTTTAGGTTTATGGTGGTCCTCAGCCTGGCGAAAATAACCTTGATTCAAACATTAACCAATAGGTGTATATTTCAATTCGAATCTACTATCATGGGAGGCTAGCTTATGCAAGAATTTAGAGTGAAATTTGTAACTTACAGCGACGCAATGATTATCGACGACGCCTACCAAATGTATGGTGTGAACCCGATCACCACTGCGCCCCGACCGATGCCCCGTCCACCGTACGATGCCAGGTACAACGCGTCGCATAAGCCACAGGGGACTTAAGTCCCATTTATAAACATTATATATTAGTTTCCAACGGATACCCCGCGTCTACTTATGAAATCCGTACCACAGAAGCTTTTCTATCGAATTGTAATTCTTATTTCATTTTCGAAATAGTAATCACACACCTTTCTGTTCATTTTCCGTGTTTAATTTACAAAATACCACAATGTTTATCAGGCCAATCTAAAATACGTTAATTGCAATGTCTATTAGTCAACGATAAACTAAACCATTCAAACGTATTTGTATTTGTACAATTAATTAAAAGCAAACATGTATCCAATGCAATTTACATTTTCGCTTTGAACGCTTTTTTACGGTAGAAATATAACAGAAATATTTAAAAAAGGTAAAACGATCAACAAGTTCAGTAAAAGAGTTTCGATATAATAACGTTCAATATATTGAAATAAATTATTTTTTACGGATTTTATCGTGGCTGTGGTTTTATTTCAGTTTTTATTTCAATGCGTAACGTTCGCGCAAACCATAAAACGTTCAATACTTATGCTCTATTATATGCAGACCATAGGCATTTTATAAAGAATTAACATCGTTTTATCATATGTTCTAAAAACCCTCCAGTTCATTTACTCAAATTACCTTGAAAAGTTTAAAATATATTTCAATGTACAAGTTTTTAAACTTGTCCAAAATGTGTAGGCCTAAAAGTTATTAAAAACCATTTTTAAAAAGATTCAGTTAACATTAATTTTCACAATTGCTTTTATTTTAATTTTTACCGGGCTCTACAGAAAGCATAATATTTTCATTTCTATATACATTATGAATATTTCGTTTGAAGTCATTTAAGCAACTGCACTGACTGCTAGACTTTTGATTTTATTCATTTCACTCCACGAACTTAAATTCTATAACACGTTAGTGGCTAATAGTAGATATCACTGATAATAAATGATCATGCCCAAACATCATTTCAATCCATTATACTTAAATAGTAAATATTAATCGAAATAATTATTTTTTTTTAAACTACTCTTCGCTTATAACCCAAAAATTTGATAGCGTTTATCATCATAAATAATACTTTTAATGTAATAATTTTGTATTTTTATTTCACAATTAAATTATATATTGTACCGCATTGCGATTTTGTGGCCACAATAAAAGTTGTAAGGCTCAGCGATGCTACAAGCAAACGGCGAAATAATAATCCGATTCATGTGTATATTGTAATATTAATTCAGTCTTAAGCGATTAATAAATGAACCCTGTAATTTGACGGGTATGTTATTTTTGGCAGTTTTAAAATATAATTTTGGTATATCCAAGAGATACACTCAAGCTGCGCTTAATCCTCATTTGAACTGGCATACTTACTTGCTTTAAAAATTGTTGTTGGATAGTTTTGTCTCTGGCTCTTCCAGGCTGCCCGCCCCGGTGGACGAGATGCAACGTCTTCGCGTGGAGAAGATGGAGAGGCAGCTTGCTAACTTGACGGGATTGGTGCAAAAGGCACTGCAGGTTCCCAACACTTCGGCTGGACCATCCGCTGCTCCCCGCCAGGACACATACCAGACCTACCAGACGAGACCGGCTACTCAGGGTAAGAAAAAACCCACAGCAACTGTGAATCATTGATGAAGATCTGAATCGATTGATAGCAAGACTGAAAATATATTGACACATTGGCTACTAAATATATTATATTCTAAATTAAGTGGAAGTCGACTACGTGGTTATACGCCTATCAATCAGAATCTTCAGCCTCTTTCTGGTATGCTCTGTGTTTTTTGAATGTGTGAATGTAGCTTATTTGCACATTCAGTCGCAAAGTCGCAACGTGTGTTAAATGTTAAAGATATTTTCCAAAACAGCTTACTGAATGCATACACAGCTTTTATAGTGAAAAATAGCTATTGGAACACCTTTCTTGATGTCAATGTTTACATGTTTTATTATTTCTTATATTATGGCATACTACTCTGTGGCATAGTTGTTTGAGACATTGACTTCAACACGACGTCGGGGGTTCGATTCCTACACCGTGATAAATGTTTGCGTGCTCTACAAGTATTTGTTTCACATCTGTGTGTTATGAGACAGAGAAGTGTGCCTGAGCTTCTGAAACCCATGGCTCAAGATTTAACGATGGCGTTGTGAATGTTCCGTGTATTTTATTTCTTTTCGTAGTAGAACTTTATGCTTATTTAATAAGTGTTACTGACTTGTCTTTTAATATATATTTATGTCAATGTGAAATTACGTAATAAGTACTATGTGTTTATTAAAATACAAATCCTATCAATTTTAAAAGGTATAATTAAGCTGGTTCGCTCCTTCTTGTCTGGGTCTCCTATCTCTAAGACAGCTTCTCACTAAATGGAAAGCTTGGTTGGTTAATGTAGCTTGCGTTTTCCTGCACTCAGATGCTGCAAGATTTGCCAGCAACGAGAGACCCCCTAAATTAGGGCGGGATAAATTTCGTAAGTGTGATTGGACACGGCCCGAATCACTGCTAATGTATTGCTAATGATCCAATTCCTAAATTACGTGACACCCATAAAGGCAAATTATTTTTTCTTCAACATAAAACAGAACACAACAAACACCTAAGATTTCTCTAGCGTTTAACGCCACGAGCTGGCCGTTTGGCGACACAAACGCTGGAGAATCAAACCGCAAATTATGGGTTCTACCACATTCTATTCCCAAGTAGTCATTTGAAATGCTTCCGCGCATCTAAGCGTGTTAGCCAGGGAAAGTGCGGCTTTCACAACAAAGAAATTATTTCCAATATTTGCAAATCTCTAAGGTGGGAATAAAACAGTAACTGTAAGGATCCTGTGTATTGACATTACTCGAGATCATTCGCAATGCATTAGTCTCTATTGATATCACGCAAATGCTTGCTTGCTGATCGGCGTGACTTTTTTCTTTTGTGCTTCACGAACAATTGAATCAGGTTCTATTTTCCATTGTACTTTACTATATTTTCCATCACCACACCACATCCGATGAAGTAGTTGCATCTTCATTGCATCGACTTTCATCACATGTACATTGATTGAGAACATGTTAATGGATGCCAGAGATAAATCACATATTCTGTCAATTTAAAAACGTGTAATTTTTTTTTTTTTGTTGAGTGTACCCAACCCCTGCCAAATCGTCGTAATTATTAAATCGTTTAAAAACACCTTTCTGCCTTTACTACACTACTCTTTTATGTCAACTCGTCACCAGCAAGACTGACCCTTATTTATCTTTGATTCACCAATTCAAACGAAGTCCAGGAATGTATTAAATCGAGCACAAATTTTCAAATCTATTTGTTTAAAAGTGATGAAAATAATTAATTTCTAGTGAATTTGTCATTTAAAACATCAACGCAATTGGCAGACTTTAAGTCATTTCATTAAACAAAAGCCTACGTATGTATTGAACATCATTCACATAGTATACAAATTCTGGCTAGCTTAAAACTCGCTTTTAATTTTATATTTTCAAACGAAGTATTTACCATGTATAATTTGGTGTTGACACAAGTAATGCCAATGTACAGAAACAAAGTAATACCATAATTTATAAAAATTAAGAGTTACACTTCGTTAAGTAGTTTGCTATATATAAATAAAGCAAGCGTAGAATTGTATATTATGAAAAAAGAATACGATTTGTGCTTTCAGAGAAGTCGGTCTCGTTTGAGAAGTCTGTCTCATTTAGTGACGATCCGCCAGATATGAATTCACCAAAACAACATTCACCGCAACATACAGGTATGGATTCAACCAATTCATTATATAAGTTGAAGCCGGGTGCAACAAAAAGTATTTGTAGACTTGTAAATATAAATATATAATACCCCAGACTTTAGCTTTCCAGGTGACGGTTTATTAGAACTCGTATACTTGTACAAATTTTTATCAACCGATTCTTTTAATAAAATTTAGTAGCCAACAAAAACCAATGAAAAGACGTACATATTACTCGTACACAATATACATTAATTCGTTTGATTATATAATTATTATGTGTTAAAGTGAGCTAGGTGTCTCGATACATTAACTTGTCAACGCCACAACAGTATCAATATACATTACCTACATTGTTATTTTAGAAAAAAAAATGACATACTGTACTATGTCCCTGTAATACTTGTTCATACATTTTATTTGGATTTGACATCATCATCGTCACCATGTACAATTTGTGTGTAAACCAATAGAATTTTTGTTAATTGGAATTCCGTACCTAATTTCGTGCCCATGAATCAAAATATCTTTCTCTATCACTATCGTAGTTAATACCATAACCATGTCATAATTGTATTTGATTTCTTTCCGCTTCCTTCTTTGCCATAACAAGCTGATAAACCAGCCAAACCAGCCATCAAATCTTCAACTTTGCCGAGGACATCTTCTCAAGGTAATAATGAGTTTGAAATGAATTTGAAAATATGTCATCTCCACGGCAAACGCTATATATGTATGTATTTATAAATATACAATTAGTTATCTAACACTAGCCAGCTTTTAGTTGTATCAAATACCACTGCATATTTTAATTTATTTTTACATCATTTTAAATATATGGATAACAGCTTCAGATATTTAGTTAGATGACCTATATTGCTATCGGTGTTATTTATCTATCTTAGACGAATCTTCTCAAATGCTTTTATAGATAGCTTTGATATGCGGTGTAAGTGTGCCAGGTAATTTATGACATATAAAGTGAACTAATCGTTCCTACAGAACGCGACCGCCTGAAGCCGGCTCCACCACCGAAACCTGCTGGTCTGGTCGGCCAGCAGCTGGCACTGGTTCCACAGAGGACCTACACAGTCAATGTCACACCAGACTTCTTCAACCAGATGAAGATCCTACAGAAGCAAAGTCGAGACCTAAGGATTGAGGTAATAAATTTGTTTCAAAAGTGTTCGGCTTTACTGCGAATTTATTTTTCTTAATGCGAAATCATAAAGGCAGATAGCGAATGTTCCGCTTTTAGTATTAGAGAGTTTATCACGCGTACCCAGAACTGAAAACCTTATTAAAAGTTGGCAGACTTTGACGAACCTTTAAGACCACTAGTTGTCATTAACCCGCATTGAACAAACATAAATTAACGAAGTAATAGTAAAAAATGTACATATATTAATGATTTGATCCGCAGACCCGTAATCTTCGCCGATCCACTTTGGCCCACGCTATACAAATGAGGCAAATGATGGCCGAGACCATTGTCAAGATAGGTGCACTAGCGGCGACTATCGGAGATGAAGATCCAAATTCGGTTTGTTTAATTATCTTCTAAGTTTTAGAATCATAGCATCAAATACCTATTTGTGTTTTTAATTCAATTTTTCTGAGCCGTATTGATACCACCACCGTGCTTTCATCATCATCATCATAGATTACGTGATGTCAATAACTATTTCAGCAACTGACTCGAGAAGAAGAGATTTACCGTCAGGACATGTTGTTGCTGGAGAATGATTTATACGAGCTTGAGGCGACAGTGGAGCGCCTCCGAGGCCAAGCAGCTAATAGGTTTGTATTTTGTTTTTCACATAAATCTTCAAAAACGTACTTATTATATACGTTAATATGATTATAATACAATTTGCATGAAAATGATTGACTCTTCGCAATTGCAGTTGAATGGAAAGAATAACCTTGATACATTTCAATAGCTTTGACATAATAACTTAATTTTTAACAAAATAGCGGCAAAATCACAATCATTTTCAGGGAAACGCGAGTTAATATGGCTGATATTGAGCGTATTGCCATGGTGCTGTCCAAAAGCAGCAAAACTGTCGCTGATTGGAAGCTCAAGTTCCCAATCCTTCAGGACACCATGAAGGTTAAGCTGGCTTCTGAGATGGAGAAGGTAAACTTATATTATAATAATAATAAACCGATACAAGTTTCTCATATTGAGATTTCAAGTTATTACAAAAATACTAAATTTGACTCAAAGAAACAGATAGGACAAGCTTTTTATAGGTTTTAAAGCTTTTTATAGCTTTTTAAAGATTTAAATGGGTGCAAAGTAGGGTTGCCAGATAGTAACTTATCAAATATGGGGCAATTCTAGGACAACAATGTCGGGTCGTGGCCATAGTAGAAAATATACATACATACATAAACTCACGCCTGTTTCCCAAAAGGGGTAGGCAGAGCTGTCTTAGTAAGTAACCAGGACACCTATATTTTGCCGTATATATTCCGTCCCACAATAGGTGGCGAGCCTATTACCATATCGGGCACAAATTCCTGACTCCGGGCTGATAATGAACAGAAAAATCCAATTTCACTTAAAATATAGATAAAAATATAGTATTTTTTTAGAACCCGGGACAATAAGCTCTAATTACTGGACACGGGACAAGAGGCAAATTTCCGGGACAATCCCGGAAATCCCGGCCGTCTGGCAAGCCTAGTGCAAAGGATTTAATATAGTATAATCTGCTAGCTTAATGGCAACGAGGCAATTTATAGTCTAGCATCTCAACTACGCCAAAGTAAAAGTATTTGAGTAAAACTTGTTGAAGACGTACATTAAGCATTTTTTTGGGACGACTATTGCGTAGCCGAATATTTAATGCTACAATCAACAAAAAAATGCAATTACAGGTTGTCAGGAAGGAGAAGATGCTGGAAGACGAACCAGAACGCCTGGAGCTAGCTCTGCGCCGCTGCAAGAAACTGACCGGCACTCTGGTCACTCTGAAGAGGTATTTAGGTGTTCCTTGCATGCTTTTTCAGGATAAAATGATCTACAGCTTGAATAAAAGATTGACCACGTTCTTCAAGGAGTAAATCTAACACTAGTTTTACGCAACGTTTATAATCTATTGCTAGAATTCGATTCAAATTTATATTCTGTGTAGTTTAAGTAAAAAATTTGGCATCATTCAAGTGAATTCTCCAAATTATTTACGTCAGGTAGGCGCATATAAAGTTATATCGATACATGCAAATCGAACGGGTATTGAGAGATGAATTACCTTCGAAACCAGGAAATTGATAACCTGTCACCGCAAAGCATGAAGCAAACTAGGAAATAAACTGTTATTTGTGGATATTTTGTCGTGGTGTAGGTTGGCCTGCGTGCAGGAGCAACGCCTGCCTCTGAGTGACGGGCGCATCTCACCGGGCTCTTCGCAGAGTTCTACATTCACTGCGTGCCCCTCATCAGAGGATCTTAACTCCGACAGCACTTGCCCGGCAATGACGCCGCATCATAATAAGGTATCATCACGCCTCTAACGCATCCATCACTTTTCTAAGCCTTTTTAATTTTTATGTTTTCATATTGTATGTTGTGTCCCGAATATATCAATCGTTTACTTTATAAATATGTCTAGTCATCGAGGTTGAGAGCTATATTTTTAAACTACGATTTGTAAAGATTTTTTTATCAGAAAAATTTTGAATATAATATTATGAATAATATAATATATAAAATATATTGATATAAAAAATAAATATATTAATATATATATATCTGATATTTGAATTAAACTCAATTGAAATTCTGTATCAGCCCATATACGTCCCACTGCAGGGCGCGGGCCTACTCTACAATCGGGAATATGATTGAGAGTGGTTAGGCCATATAGTCCACCACGCTGGCCTAGTGCGGGTTGGCGAAATTGTAATTACCCAATATATAATTATTGAAACAAAAGACAAATTATACTACAAAATATGTAGATTATTCTTATAAAAGGTTTCATTTAATTATAACTATTCTTCTAAATGTGATAAAAAAAAAAATTCGAAGTACGCGAATAAACTATTTGAAATAGCAGCTCCGACATGAATTCAAATTCGGTAAATATAATCTTTGTGAAACTCAACAACATGATGGTATATTTTTTTTATTCGGGACGTAACATAATTAATATACAGGGTGTAACCAGAGTGTGATGGAAAATGTAGCTAGGTTGCTTCCTATTAATGATGTCAAATGAAAATTTCCTCGTATTAATGGTATAATAATTATGTCAAATAGTGGAAAACAAAATGGATGAAAATTATAAAAAAATCACCTATCAACATGTTTGGGTAAATAGTAAATACGTATTATTATCTACATTGTGTTTTACGGAACTAATAATTTTCATCCTTTCTTCTAACAAAACGCAATGGTACCGCGATAAAGAATCTGCTAGGAGTCAACACATGGTTGACTAGCGACTCAGTATGAGGCACTTTTTATAAAAGAATCGCGTGCACCGTTTTTTTTTTAGATTTTTTCTAATTTCGTTTTGATTGGAATCTTTATAGATTAATATAGATAATATTAGCACCCGGCTTCGTGTTCGATCACGCTCTGAATACACGCTGTACATAAGTGTATCAATTAAGTACCTACGTAAATACGGAAAGGGGAGTTATAAGTATTCCAATATTGGCCCAAAACTATAATTATTCCAAATTCATGACGAATTAAAATTACATTTGTGTTATCAAGTCCCCGGTATAATTTGAATATTATATTATGATATTATTTATTACAGATTTATAAGGCTGATACCTTCATTTAGGATAATATTACGAATATTATTTTCTCGTATATATATTAAACATGCGCTTAACAATTGCAGGTTTGCCAAGAGTTATAAAATTTGCATTTTTTTCCGACACATGGAATAGTTTGCGAGGCGTTTCGCAATTTTTATTTGCACCCTACGTCATTAACTCGACGTCATACCCTTTTGCAAGATTTCTCGCTTTCCTTGCACACGCCAGTAAATTCATGTATTAAAGCGGAAGGACGTCTTATTGTACTCACTCTAAAAGACTAGACGCAACATTGGATGCATTCCATTCTATCAAGTACTGCATAAGTAGTTAGAACGCAGTAAAAAAATAAGTTTTTAAAATGAATGCTTAAAATAAAAGGTAATTAAAAGATGTATTAAAAATATGAATTCAATTTATAAATTAATAAATTATAGATTTAATATATGAAATTACAATGGTGTGTAGATTGCATGTGCCCCTTATTCTGTTACCCTCTGCATGTGACTGCATTATCTATATAATCACGTTCATCAATAGTTGCCCTCATTTGAACTCATATATTATTTTGGCTTTTTAATTTTATTTATATAATCTACATGTCCCATTTAGTTCTATTTTCGACCTCTTTGCATCATGGAGTGAACCAATATGTGATTTATTATATCTATGTATTCTGGGTGATATGATTGGCCACAAAATTTTCGGCGGATTAAAATCACGCGCTTGAGCATTATATAATTATGAAAACTTTCGAAATGAAATTGGCATATAAAATATATATTATTATTATAAATATTACATCACGCTCTGTCGTAATTCCCAGTAATCACGCAAAAAATTATAAACTATCCTTTTTCATCGTAATAGAGATAAACAAGTATAGATAATATTTTAAAAATATTTACGATAGTATGCAATATCACTAAATATACCCATAGGTGAAAAAAGGAGTTAATATCTAACAACATGTTATTCGCAACAGTATAATTTTAAGAAGCAATAATTTACTAAAATTTTATATTAGTTGGTTTGAGAAAACGTGGAAACAAATAAAAATATCCAAGTATATGAATTGTGCCACTAAACACAATAACTGAGGCTTTACCATGACAGAGTGTGATGAAAACTTCCAACAGAATACAAATAAAATTTGAATTGTTTTGCACACCCCTGCAACCAATGCACCATCCGTTAACGTTGCATTTTATGATCCTCGCTTAAGGAAAACAATGCCAATTTTAACATTTACACAAATCTAATATGGCGGCGATCAATGCGATATCAAACCGGCGCCAACCCGTTTGCAATATCGTCATTGTGTGCGGCCTTAGTGAAAGTAGGTATTGTAGGATGAAAGCATTGTTACTTCATTAGTAGCATCTCACGCATTCGCATAGTTGTGAAGCGGTCACACGCCAGTGCCACTGAGCTGAGCCGTGGCGGCCTCATGGCGACCACTTTCTCCAAACTTAAGCCCCAATATTATTCCTTTGTGCATTAATAGTCACATTTTAACGATTTCATGGTGTTTTTTCCGCGGTGGTACCCGTCAGTACGCATGGAGAAAGAGTCAATACTTCAGAGAGGCAGTAGTTATTAACGAGTAATAAATCTATTCGTAATATAACCATTATTTTACTATTCATTCAACTACGTTTTATGGATTTTATTCATTTATTATTATTATTATTCACGACCATACATCTTTTTTTATACATTTACGATTATAAAGTTTTTTATTGGCATTTCGATATGTTCCTTAAAATATTTTTCATTTTGATACTGACTGCTATAATTATATTTTATATGTAGGCATGTTAGTGATGCTTAGTAATAATAATATGCTTGTACGATAAGTAACATCCTTGACACTCATAGACTCATCTTTTACATATTTTTTTCAGTACAATCAATATTGAAAGAATCGGTACGCATGCTTACATTTAAATTATTAAAACGTTTACATTGGTGTTTATGATTATATAGATAATCTTTGAAAATGGCTGGTAATAGTGTTGTCACCGTGAGATCACAATAAAGCAGTTGATTTTAGCCGTTTTCATCGATTTCTAATTAATTATGATTTGGTTTGAATAAAGAACATATACACCTGTCTAAACACAACTTTCGACTGAATAAAAGCATTAGATACTGAAAGAAATAACATTTTATTTAGAGGGTAGCCCTTAGAGGTAGAAAAGCGGGATTTTCATTCTTGTTAGTTGAAAGTTGTTCTTATATGACACTTGAAATTTCCGACAAAATTAAATGGAAGCTATGAATCATGACAATCAATTAGCTTTATTACATATCTACGGATTTTTCTTAACTGTTGTATTGTTTCTATGAGACAGGTATTTTGCACGTCGCATGATTAGTAACGTTTCTACTAGTATTTCTCTTAACAGGGAAACCATGAAGAACTTCATAGGCTATTTTACTGACATTCTGGCGAAATTTTAAGTTTACTCACTGGCGTCAAATCGAACCCATCAAAAGGAATTGCTTTATTTTAGAAATATGGTGCTTTCAGCCTAATATGGACCTACTTTAAACAGGGTAATCATGGGTCTATGAATAAACATGGAGCATCAAACGTCAAAAATTACAGACAAATTTACTGAGACGTGACGTCATAAGGAGTTTAAGATTAATAATAATATGTTATTTTACACAAATATAATTTATAATTCCTGATATGAACGGATGTTTATATAATAACAAATATTTACAGTCAAATAGCCTATTAGAAGTTCTTCAGAATCTATACAATCCGTTCATGACGTGTTTCCCTTCAACCGTGTGGCTACTGTTTTCGCACCTGTCTATTTCAACTGTATTGATGTGTTTACATAGTTTCAAAATTGGCACTTCTATAGACAAAGCACTGGTTTAGAATAATGAGTACCTTTTCAGTGGTAATTTATTTGAAGTACATTTTTTGTGTGTATACAAAAAGGTAATTGTATTGAATTATGGAAAGCACATGAGCACAGTTGGATGAATTGTAATGATACGCATGTGGTAATTTAGAAGCTTTATCCGATAGTTTGTGCATCTTGCTGTTTTTTGTTTTTGTTGCAGCGCGTTGTCAGTAGCAGGAGCAGCTCAGAGCCCGCCACTGGGAACTAATGAATTGCCTTAACGCCCTCATCATAACCACTCTTCTATATCTTAGCCTCTCTATCTCCAGAGATAATTTCACTTTCCTTTCATTAGAAAATTTCAGTCCCATGTTTATTTCTTAATCTAGTTTGATTTCTCCCACAAGCACACCCACCTGGCTACAGGTGTACTATTCACGATCAGTATGGAACTCTCTCACCTATACGGTGCTTCTTGTTACTTTTAGTTCTCGTTAGCTAAATAATAACTAACCCGAGCATCCGGAGCACAGGTAATTTTATTTTCAAATTTAACATAACGCTTTTAAATAATTCTTATAATTGGAATTAATACAGAACCTTTTTCTTAAACCAGCACTACCAATAAGTATTATTAAAGTAGATAAATGCAAGATTCACAAGAGCTTTGATTAGACTAGTTTTTGATCACAAAGTCACGTATGACATTAGCTTCGTTTGAGTAGAGGATTGTTCAAAATTAATAATTATTTATACACACCACCCCCATACACGAGGTCTAAGATAATTTTTTGACTAATGGCAAAATCATCACAATTGTTAAGTCAAATATTTAAATATTTATATTTCTCTTTTTTATAATATTTTATAAATCACTGTATGTAATGGGATTTGTTTTATATTTTATTACATCTCACAGCCGCCCTGTCCGACTCGTGTTTACTTCTATACATATACCATAGTAATCGCAAATGCAATCGCCTCTGTTCACCTGTACGCCACGCCCTCGTCCAGTCCAGTCCACGTCCAGTACTCGACACCGTTCTGTTTGGTTTCCCTCAGTTAACAGGCCGCTACAGCGTACACTTTCTTATTTATTTTTATCGTAGTATAAATGTTCTGTCACGTGTTTCAATGTCGATCATCCAGATCCACCTTCAACAATACTATTTCCATCATCTGCTACTTGGCGATAAAAAGAGGCAATCGCCTTTTTATTTATATTTTATTCTTTTTGAATGAATGTGGTCGCATTAAGACATTTAGATCTATAAACTGTGAATACTCAGTGTTCTTAATGGATTTCACTATTTGAATGTATGTTCAATGTTTTTCTTTATTCTATGTCGTACATTAAGAGTGCGGTCGCAATGTGCATCACTTTTGTCAGTCTGTGACGTCATAGAGCTTCGTTTGCAACCGCACTTTTATAATGTGTTTTGGAGATCGGCGGACTCGGCTAGAAGTGGTGGAATGGTGCACAGGGCGCCGCCGGCGGGTTCGTCGGGCGAGGCGCCGCGGCCCGCGGAGCAGCGGACGTGCGCCCCGAGAACGCACTCGACGCTCTATTAGATGAGTTGCAGACGTTCGCTAAGCCCAGCGAGCGCGAGCGCGAGCGCGGCGGCCGCGGCGACGGCCCGCTGCGGCGCCTACACTCGTACCCCAGCGGCAGCGACACGGACGCATCGCCGCCCGTGCGCGCGCGCGGACAGCACCCGCCCAAGCCGCCCGTGCCCGAGCGCCACCCCGAGCTGCTGGCGCTGGCCGCACGCCGCGCGCCGCCGCCGCCGCCGCCGCGCACCACCTCGCGCTCGCCGCTCGCCTCGCCCACCTCGCC
Organism: Hyles lineata; assembly: GCA_030180105.1. Taxonomy (NCBI): domain Eukaryota; kingdom Metazoa; phylum Arthropoda; class Insecta; order Lepidoptera; family Sphingidae; genus Hyles; species Hyles lineata. Next base: position 21,422,092 of record JARJEE010000001.1, read on the forward strand.
CTCGTCTCCCCCCCGAGCCGACGCAGAGTCGTGCCCTTCCGATTCCAACGCCGACGACGACAAGGCGGCATCGCGACAGGCCATCCTCGAACAGCGACACCAGGAGTTGTTGAAGAAACAGAAGGCGCTGCAGGAGCAGTACGCGCGACTGCAGATGATCCAGCGCAGCGGACCCACCTTGCCGCCCAACGCGCAGCCCGACCTCAAGAAGACAGGAAGCGAGTCCAACCTGCTCACGAAAATGAACCTGAATCTCGCTCCAGCGGCGCTGTCCGGCAGCATGACCCACCTGGCCGGAGATTGTAAAAAGAATGGCACAGAGAGTCCGACGATGGAAAAGCAGGGCTCGCAAGGAACCAACAACAACGAGTCGGTCGCCACCACCAACAGAGTGTACCAGACTGACATCCTGTGACCCTGCGGTCGCTGCAACACCATATCCGTCTGAGTTGTTTTTCTGATTGTTTTGATTTTTTTATATGTATATGTATTATAAGGCACTAAATCGAAGCGATTTATTTCCGTTATTAGCGATAAAATAGTCAAGTGACAGTACACTGTTTAAGTTAAAGCATATTGTTTGCATTGTTATCAAGGAAGGGTCACGTGCTTGTTACGTTTTAAGTTTATCGTTTATTGTTAAATATGTAACATGAAAAAATCCTCACAATACCAACGAAAATCGCTATTCATACCGGCTAACCGAAAACAGTAAATTTATTAGCAGCAATAGCAAAAACAAAAACAAAAAAAAAAACAATATATGTCCGTAAATTAATATAGATGCGAATATACTATCTGCTTGACACTTCGCACAGGCCTTCAATTCTGTACTGGTTAGTAATGTTCACTATAGCTGTGAGAATATATTTATGTATTTTGGAAATATCCGTGCGTACCTACTGTGTACTTGTATATAATACACTAATATAGATTTAACTCTAACCTTACCTTAACCTAGTTAGTTCCTAATGTTTTTCATATAACCTTTAAGGGGTTGCACAATAATATGTGCCAAATCATTTTATTTTCCTCCCATTCATCACTCTTCTCGAAAGGAAGCTTAGCAACGATATTCAAATTTTTATGAGTAAAAATAATTAATTATAAAATTCCTGAATAACCAAATACAACGAAGGAAAGTTGTACGCCGAACAGTTACTATCTAACAGTTAATTCCATAAATATGCCAAGCTATTTAATATTTATGACGGCACAGATAAAAAAAAACTACAAGTTTGGTAATAGAATGAAATAAATCGTCTGTGATAAGAAAAAGTTACCTAGTAAAATGCATAAGAATTGAATTTGCTAATTTAACGCGGATTACCACGCCAAGAAGTACATAATATGAATATCTTCGGAGATGAAAGCACGACCAACTCGCAGCCCGCTTCTGTCAACTGCCATCGCGACGTCATCACAAAATGGCCGACTGCACCCATCCGCCACGCATAATCCGCGCGTCTTTTTATTATATACTTTTCTAAATTTATATTTGTGTACAGAAACACAATATACACGATTTATTTTACTAAAACATGTTCCCGTCGCCATATGTCATGAACACTAGTAAAATAGCCGCTACATCACCAAAATACTCGCTCACAAAACCGTCATCAATATTAGCATAGTTAAATATTCACTAAAAAAAACATTATAGTATAAATGTGGTCAAATTGAATTAAAAATATTAAACAAGTGATAATGTATAAATATTATTCATTAAAATATCCTTATTTTTAGACTCAAAATATATCTGCATTAGAAAATGTATAGAGTCTAGTACTTTAGAGTTACGGAGGCAGTTTAATTTTGAAAGCGTTAACTCCAACCAATTCGAAAATCAGTACATCGAAAATTGACTGAATGAACACCACATAATAAATATTAGATCGTGCCGAAGCTTTACAACCAACAAATTGAAAATATACCCCTTATTAGCGCATTCAAAATTAAAACTGATTACTATTATATGTCAACATAATATATAGTTGGCGCTTCTCGATGTCTGTTGCAATTCACTTAAAAACATATTATGCACAAAAAAAAACCAAGCACTTAGATGTTATTTTTGTGAGATTCAATGTAATGTTGTTGTTTCTCAGAACGGGACAGGATGAACGGTTCATGATTTCAGCTTTATTGAGCTTCTGTTTTATGTCGGTATCGCCCGAATACTGCAACGCAACTTAAATATAAATTGCGCTTAACTACGTTAATCCCGCTTCAATGTACTGGTAAGGTAAGTACTGTTAAGACCAACTTATTATTTGAATGGCGTTCCAGTATTCGGGCGTTAATGAACCCGAATTTAAGTTATGCATGAACTTGTGCTAGGTTTATTTTGGCACTATCAAACACAAATATAGGATTTGCGTGCGGTTCTACTGTACTCGACCATAGTGAATACATTTACCTAGACACAATCTCGTCTATGCGTAACAATAAGGAATTGTACATATTATTTTTACCATTGTTTTTCCCGTTACAATGGTGTTTGTTTTCCTGCACGGTCCGAATCAATTAAAAAGAGATGGTTACGTTACGCAAGAGTAAAATCATGTTCTTATTTAGGTATGCTATGTATTACAATTAATAATATTGAGAAATGTTTTACGATCTAATGAAATTGGATACTGTTGTATTATTTGTAATAAGTTTTTGGTAATAATTTTTGAACGATGTCACTGGGAGTTTAATTAAATGATTGTATTATTATATTTTATTGTAATTGCAATCAATTTTAGCTTCAAGCTTGCCGCATATATTTGTTGTTAATGTAATTTATGTGCTATTTTAATTATTTAGTTGTGAAAGCATGATAACTGTATCAATAGGTAAATCCAAAATAGCTTTGAAATGTTTTAATGTGAAATTAAATATATACATAAACGTGAAGTTACGATTGTTGTTTTATTTAACTTGAGACTTTCTCGCTCCTTTCCCAAGAACTAAATATATGTATCCTCCTCCTGCTCCTCTATATCTATACACATAAGTAGTTTTCATTGTAGTAGTAAATGCAATTATTTGAACATTGAAGTCTAAATTAAACACAATTATTCTTTGATATTTTATATTGAACATAGCTTAAGAACTAACAATATGACTATAATTATAACATAACACGAACATACGTTTACATTACAACCTTTGTGACTCAGACATTGAAGACTTCAATAATTGTATTTGAATACAAGTCAAATTTGATGATAATACAATATTTTAGTTAATATTTCAAGACCTTTTTTACTGAGTAGCAACTTAAGGGACAAGAAACTTTTAAAACAAGATACTAGTTTTAAATACACAAGGCTATATGCCTCCACGTCGTAATAACAAATAACAATAAATCTTAAATAATAATTGAAGAAAGACACCAGACATGCTAACATGAACAAGGCTTCACAACATTCATCACATAATATTATCTTCTTTGTTATTCATAAGTCTTTTTACTTTGGTACATTGGCGGCCGCTCTACGCATCCGATTTGTAGACCTGCAGAAATAAAGTAAATATATTAAAATACAATTTACATAATCTGCACTATTCATGAAAAATTCAAAACCTATTTTAGCTACCAAAAGTTGTGTCCCTTTCAAAGGACTTTTGAATTCAGTCTGAGCGAAGAAGACAGGTTTAGGTTTATAAACTATTCATGAATAAGGCCGTTGTTAGAATATTTAACAAAATAGTTTTCGAGGACTTAATAGATGCCAGAAATGAATCTGTTCTGGAGATCCTTTGCATCGTCCATATCGAATTTTAATATCATTGGTATATGTTAATGACTGAATTAATATTGTAAACCAGGTAGTTTTACGCAAAAATACGATTTTGAAAAGGAAACCTTGAAATAAAAATAATTTTCACAAAACAATGAATTTTACGAAGTCGTTATACTAATGAGTTCCGAAACTAACCATATATTCGAAGTATTTACAGTTTTCGTCTGGTAGTACCTTAGGGGTGTTATAGTCAAAAGCAATATGTCATACTCATATTGTGTTATTCAATACTTGCAGAGAGTTTGTATATTTATCTTACCTGCTTCTTTAGTTTTGAGTTTGTGCGTTCTATGTAGTCTTGAAGTGCCAAATATATGAATCTGTACTGAGATTTATTCTGGACCATTCCACTACGTTGGGCCCGTACTAACTTCACCGTAGCATGAACGTCGATGTCACAACTAAACCCTGTATCAAGGAAAACAAAACGTAAACAACAGGACACTAATTATAATAGATATTACAAATTCATATAATACAATACAGTGTAAATGTACATTCGCATTGCAGCATTTTGACAAAAGCAATTGATATAAAGACACAATAGTAGCATACACATTCAAATTCGCATTGCAGATGTAATACAATCGCCGTAGAAATATCAGCAAGAGATTTCAAAGATATTATCAATACATGCTAGCATTACAGATGAGTAAATCACGACAACACATTAAATAATGAAACTTGTCAAGAGTTCTCACCGGACGACTTGATTTTGTCGATGAGCATGTCGAGCACCACGAAGGTGCCTGTCCTGCCCACGCCAGCTGAACAGTGAACGCAGAGGATGTTCTGAAAATTAAAATATCAAGCATTGACATAAATATATCGCACCTTTAGTATTTAAGTGACGTAATGCAAAAAAATAGATTTTGACTTTTAATCATATACTAGCTCAAAATGATTATCGACCCTTAAAGAAGGACCTATTGACGTGTGAAAGACAGAAAGTTGTATACTTCGGTCTTCTTGATGTATGTATCTTCCATAAGTACAGACTTCTTATGTTACAAATCTTTTATAAACGTTTCCCAACAAAATAAGATTTTTTAGTTAGGTCTCTTTAATTCTAAAGGTGCGATATGGACAAGGCGGAAATCGCGTAATGTTCTGACGTAAGTGGTTCGCGCTCCAGTGCATCTTCAGTGGAGCGTTACCGAAATTAGCTGTCGCTCACAATGGTTTTGAAAATGCTTGGTTGTATTATGCCAGAAAGTTTAATAAAACTGAAGATAACATGTCTATCACCGTTTAGACTAAACCTAATTAAGTTAATTTAATATGGATTTTAGCGCGATTTTCACGGTCACCTTTTTGACAGTCCAAATGTACTTAATCTTAGTTTTCAAATCATTGATATCAAGCTATTTGTTTAGGTGATCTTATATAGTTAAGTAGGAGTTTTCAAATCCAAGTTTAGTTTTTTAGTTGTTGTTAAATGTGCACGAATACGAGGACATTGTCAGAACATTGTCAGATATAAAGAAGTTATTTCGATATATGTTCTGATTTTGAAAACTAATATTATATTTTTCTAAACTATATTTGTTGATCAAGTGCTCTTACCTGTTCTGGTGCATTTTTTTCTTTTGCAATTTGGCCCATTTTTCTGTTTATATGGTCAATGAAAGTTAATATCCCGTCTGGGTCAGGAGGCGTCCCGTGATCTGGCCAAGCCTGAAATCAGTGAATCCTTCATTAGATTTCACTGTTTGGATAAATGAATTGCAATTGAAGTTTATATATGTTAAGCATTTTGCTAAGTAATCGTTAAGAAGAGTGTAAGACCAGAATATGTTAGAGGTATTTGGTCTTCTGAAATTAACGAACGAGTTACAATGAGGAGGCATAAAACGGCCTCTTATTAAAATGAGATAAAGTCTTCTTCTTCTTCTTCTACCTGGCGTTATCCCGGCCGGTGCCAGGGTCCGCCTTCCGGCAAATTCTCCTCCATTTCGCCCGATCTTCGGCATCCTCAATAGTAAGACCATTGACCCTCATATCTTCCTTGACGACATCTAGCCAGCGCTTCTTTGGTCTACCTCGCGGTCGAGGTCCGGGAATATTGAGGCTCAGGCACACATTACCGACGTACTCCTGCGGTTTCCTTAGGACGTGACCATACCATCTCAAGCGGGATTCCTGGAGTTTATCAGCCACATCGCGGACACCAAGACTGCCACGGATGTGGTCGTTACGGATTCTGTTCAAACGCGTAACGTTGCACATCCACCGCAGCATCTTCATCTCCGCGACGTGGACCTCCTGGACGTGCCGCTTGAGGGCAGGCCACGTCTCAGAACCATACAGGAGCACCGGCCGCACGATGCTTTTATAGATAAGACCCTTGAGCCTCATCGGCATCCTGCGGTCGCAGAGTATGCCTGAGACCTCCCTCCACTTAGACCAAGCAGCGCCTATACGGGCTTTGACGTCAAGGTCGATGTCACCGGACTCATGCAGTACGGAACCGAGGTACTTGAACTTGTCCGTCTTCACGGCAAGTTCGTTCCCTATCTCGATGCTTTGGGGGTCCGTACTCCCGCAAGCCATGTACTCGGTCTTCGCATGAGATAAAGTATGAATACTAAATAGGTAGGCTACTAAGCTCTTATGAATCGCCTAAATCTTACCGTGAACTGATATTGGTAGATGGTCCTGCAGCTTTGTTTGTCGTCCTGAACATCCAGTTCTCTCACCAAGTACTCTTCGTAATACGTCTCTGATACCGACTTTACTACTAGATTGTCGTATTTCTCCTCGTGACCCGATAGAGGCCAGTAACGCTCACATTTTTTCTGTTAAATAAAACATATATTTTAGTGACACATCTTAAGGTATTTTATTCGAGGTTATTTAATAACCAACATAGTATTAAAGCCCTTTAACATACAAATCTTTCTGTGTTTTAGCATTTAATACTCTACTGACTGATAGATATCTTCAGATCAAATCAAAAGCAAAATGCAAAAAGAAAATGCTTTTCCAAATTTTTAAAATACTACAAAATATTATTTTACAAATCATAATGTCAAAATCTGGCAAAATAGTACCATTAAGTCTGTAAACGTATAAAAGCGATACTTTACCTTTCCATTTTCTACTTCATTGGTGATCATTGCTATTATTCGTACATCTTCTTGCCAAATCATGCGCCAGAAGTCATTCTTTGTATTGGATAGACATCCTTGACACGCGATGTACGTTTTATCTTTTACTGAAAAAGATAATACGCCATTTAAGACAATGATCATTTTCAAAACCAGTTTAGTTACTGTGGCATTATTTTAATTTACAATCAAAAATATTTTTTTTATTTTGATGACGCACGGGTCAATTTTTGTAAGCCTGGATTAATTTTTTTAGGTTCTGTATAATTGAGAGCATTTCGTGGCACTATTGATTAGACGCCGCGCCGGCTTGAAACTAGAGGCCGTGATTCAATCCTTGTAGGAAGACAAATATTCGTTTCGTGTCTGAGTTTTTGTGGGATCGAAAGTCTCTCGTCGTTTTTGGTATCCACGCCACAAGATTTACACACATTAAGATCCTTTAAATCTTAATATAGAGTCAGAACTATGTATGTGACTCTTATCGTGTAATGTTCAAATTCATTTATTTATCTGGTAACAACAAAAAATATTAAAATCTTTACCTGAATCACAATAGATGTTTCCGTTGATTTTGTCAAGCTTGAGGCTCTTTTTAACCTCCCGAAGAGCGTCGTCTGACAGAGATTTTGTGACGAGTGGTGTAACTCTCTTCAATTCGCTGTTCAGAATCAATGCTGTAAGGGAATAAAAGAAAATTTAGTTTATTCTGAAGTAATACTGTTACACTAGGTATTGATTAATTACTTATTACCCTTGCAGGGTTACCCAGAGTTTTAAAATGTTTAGAATCACTTGCAGCCCGCCCTAACTTCACTCGGGTGCACATAGATTTCTCTGCATAATATATGTATCATACATAAAATCCTTCATCTTATTATATCATATCTATCTATATATTAAATAAAAAACACATCAAAATCCGTTGCGTACTTTTAAAGATCTAAGCATACGTAGGGACAGACAGACAGCGGGAAGTAACTCACGTCCAAGTAACTGAATCGGTTATGTGAAAACCACGTGTTTCGAAAATTCTATGAAACCTTTTGTAACAATACTGCGTACACAAACTAAAGGAGTTTCACTTAATGACGCGTCTGTTTTACCATTTGCATAACTGACATAATCACTTATTGTACGCGCTACGTGATGGAGTCAATCTCATCAATTGTGTTCACCAAACACGCAAAACGCATTAAAATTGCGCCAACGTCCAAATGACGCATTTAACTCAATATTTTCCTTGTCTGGTGGCACCGAAATCAGGAGTGCATGAGTTCCTACATGCCTTCAAGACAAGAGCATAAATATGCATTTCTTTGGCACCATTGCTATTGGGGAAGAACTGATATCTGAAGCGAATACTTTGATAGCGAGTAGGATTCAAGTTAATATTTCCTCTTTAGATATTAGTAAGTATCATTTGTAACTAACATGATAGAATCGGATAAAGATACGCATTATACCTTCAGGCTTTTATCAGAATTAGCATTTCTTCACAAAGCTTGCACCTGTGCTTGTAGTATTACATCCAAAAAAAAAAAATTAAGATTGGAAAACTGATTGTTTTTCCCTAAGAACTGGGGGACGTGAAGTTGCGCGAACCATTCCTTCGATTTAGTCCGTGGAACTGAATCCCATGCAATAGGTCACAAATGTGTGAAGTCTGCTTCGAAACATTTGGCTAACACTACAACCACCTCATCACAGTTTTTCATGTTTTGATATGACAACTTGTGACGAGAGCGACCCTAACCTTTGTCGGTTAATCCAACCCACACGACCATAACGATACAGTACAACCATTACATGAGAAAACACAGGAAATAATAATTATGTTTTACCACCACTTATGGTACATCTAAGTTATAATCTATTACTAAGGTCCCAACAAATTGATCGCGCACGAACACTACCATTATACAATTTATGTAACAATAAAAACCATAGTTTACATGAAACTACCTGTGCAATAAACGCTATTATAACACATTATAGAACAGCAAATTACCGTATTTATGTTTTCAATTGTTGAATAGCTTACTGATCTATTACAGTAAGTAAGCCGTATATCATTTGTATTGTGAATAGATTTCCTCAGAAAAGATCTTATGTCATGAATTAGTTCTATGACTCTTATAAAACAAACGTTTATTAATTCATTACAAATTATGTAGGGGTTTGATGAAACGGGATAAACTGATTAAATAGCTAAATAGTACAATAATTTCAGTACCTAACTCACTGCAACTTTTATATCTTTCAAATTATACTAATATAAGTGTCAAAAATTAGTACCTGGACCTTGTATTAATATAGATAAACGAAACATCATATGAAAACTAACATTTTATTTGAATTGTTCATAAACTAGATAATTTGTGTTTATTCTGTCAAATACAATGTAGCATCATGTGATGTTCATAACCTTAGATAGCCCATATAACCAATTGGTTGATGCACCTAGACAAGCGACCCACTGCACTCTACCATCGGACAACATTATATGCCATTATCAGCAAATGTGTTTATTAAATGCATCGTAAATTATGTAATATTTTGTAAATATTGTATTCTCGTGATATGGAGTAAGGAATAAATGAGCCAAGTACAGTTACGGTAACAGATACGTTGCATATCCAATTAAAATCTATAGGTGTAATACAATCAATTGCAGAAGACCTCGTTTATAGTGCAACATTCTCTTGACTCTGTATTAACATACATATTATACAGGGTATATGAAGACTGCTACCGAAAACGAAACTAGGTGGTAGTTTAAGTGATTTCGGACACAGTGCAACAGAAAAATCTGGTAAAAAAAGCGTCAATTTTTTTGTAGTTTTTTTTATATGTTCGTGTTCGGATGGTAAATACATTTTTTTCCTAAAATGATAGTGTATACACTTTTATTTATAAAGACTCTAAGAAATAAAAGAGTTTAAATTATTATTTTAGCAAAAACTATGGATTTACCACCCAAAATGACGATATTTAAAAATTATAAAAAAAAAATTGTCGCGTTTCTTAGCAAAAATTTTGGTTGCATTGTGTTTGTAGTCACTAAAACTACCACCCGGCTTCGTTTTTGGTAGCAGTCTTGATACACCCGGCATAAAATTTCGCCTTTTTCCTAGAATAGAAAACTCCTCTGCCTACAGAGGTGCTACCAGATCGCCCACGTTTCGGCCGGCAGCGAGCCTATCTCCATGACAGGCACAAGTTCTGACTTGGGTTGGAGGGTGATTATGAATAGAAAAATTCAATATCACTTTGCCGGCCTAGGATTTGGACCCAATACCTCAGGTTTGTAATTGTACCGTAGTACATTTACGCCACCATGGCAATAACACTGTATATTATTAAAAAATTATGCAATCCCGTACAATTGTGAAACATTACACGAAATTGGGTTTGGGTGTACCCAATTAGCCCAATTTCCATGAAATATATGATAAGTCTTCTCACTCGAACTGTGGAGCCGTGCTTGCGAAGAAGTCCAGTCTTCAGCAAAGGGTTTACAGAGGTTAATATTAATTGATATTTGTACTTACATTGTACACTATTGAGGCTCTCGTTGGATGATTGCACAGAACTGGATGAGTCTGATAATCTGCTGGGCCGAATATAACTGGCGTTGATGTAGTCTGTGTCTTTGTTGTCCCGTCTCATTAGCACCACGCGGGTTTGGTCATCTGGTAGAAATAACAACATTATTAATAAAATTACAAAACGCAAAAATCTACAGTCACAAAATAAATGCTAATAATAGTACAATTTTATAATGTATTGGACCGAAAAACGAGCAAACACATCACGTGTAGCTAACTGATCACTGTCGCCCTTGGACATCCACCACGTTTGGATCATAAAAGTGTTGCCGGTCCGTCAAATCCGGAGGGGAGCGGGAAGGAAAAAGGACGAGAAAAGGTAATGGGTATTAGGCACCTCCGTCACCGAACAAAAAGCAATAGCGAAGCTGTCGCTGCACGTCATTTAGAGATTCACATCCACAAATATGAGACTGAACTGACTGACTTTAAATCTCGTGAATGGATTCTAATTTTATGCCTAGTTTATGTATTATCTCGCACTATTCAAAACCAAATTTACATTTTTACTCTATCAATTAAGGCACAAACATCAATCATTTACAAGGTTGGTGCTAAATCTATCATTTAATTATATATTCTACTTCAACCGACACGTAGAAACGAAACCGATGACGACATAAGATATATCGTATGTCAGTTTCACTGCAGAGACTTCTTATAAATACATTGGCATAGCGTGCAATCGAAACCTACGTCAGCGCGATGATCATTGTCGTATGAATCGAGATAATACAGAATTTATATTACAAGTACTACAACTTACATGGCAGAATGTTTCGATATCTGTTCTTAGAAGCGTTCTCCGGCTTAATTCCTTCATTAGTACTGAACATCTCACGATCCTCGAATAGTTTTAGTGACTGAAATTCGCCGTCAAAGCCTGTCGTAGGGTCTATCTTGTGCGATTCTTCCATCTCCTGCGGACAATATATTTTAATAATACAAGACCCGGAACATTTTACAAAAAAAGCAGTGTGAACAGAATTGCATAATAGCACTACAATCTTCATAATTAGACAATTAACTAGCTATTAATAACGAGATTCATGCTTTTGCAAGTTAAACACTTGGAGACGACATATTTACAGGAATCGATTAACGGCAAAATAATGCATGTTCTTTTCAAAGTATTAAAAGAATTAAATGCTGAATGCAGCAGCCGAATTAATTAAAATATACATAAAACTTTTTTTCAAACTAATGTTTTTTCACGTTATTAGTTTTATGATTTATCGCATTATGAGACATTAGTATTATCTCTTATGGAATGACTTCAACACAGAATCACAGCTTTATATCCGTGAGAGACACGCACCTGCCGCTTGCACCAACCGAAGGCGAAGCCGCGTTTGCGTCTACACCCATAATTATGCTTTATTCAATTCCCCGTAACAGGCACAACGACAACAAGCCGATCTTTTGTCATTATTATAACCGCGGGATTGTTATGTTTATTTATGTCTTATAAACACAGATCGTGGATATTGACGAATGCGATACAATTGCCTAATCTTAAGAATATAAACAAATCTAACTGAATTGTTTTGCATTATTTCGCCGTAATTTATAGCTAATGCAGAAATATTTTTAATAACTTTGGATAAATGAATAAATACAAAATATTTAAAATCCTTGATAAGTCAATGATGATAGAATTATTACATTGTGACTTAAACTTAAATACATACCTTAGAAAATTCATGAAATAAATATACAATAAAATATAAGCTACAATGGAAGCATATCAAGAGAGGTCTAAATGATTAATTTTTGCACCAATCTAAGATTTGTGTTGTATGTACCTGCATCTCCTGAACCTTCTGGTCGATGTGATGTGCTCTCACTCGCGTGCCGCTGACCGGCTGCAGGAGTCGGAGCACGTCGCCAGAGTTCTCGATCATGGGGTACGATCTGAAGTGCTCGATCAACCCCACCAGGTCGTCGAACTGCTCACCACTACCCACGTTGTATTTGTTATGCTGAAACAACAGAAATATTTAGTGATACAATAATTTATTTGGATGCAATGAAAACTTTAATGAAAATTGTTCAGCTTTCCGTTTAAAATATCCATGCTAAATCGAATAACAATCAATGAATAATCGAACAATTAAAATTTAAATCCATTCCGAACATGTAAACAAATAATGGACCCGACAATTCATATTCACGTGACACAGTAATTTAAATGTAAAATTATTGCAAAGACTCGCACCAGTTCTAGAAGCAATCCGTGTAACCGCACAAGTTGTTCCATTTTAGTTTTAATAACTACCCCAATGACGCTGCCACTTATATACTGCTCTTATCGCAAAAAGCAATCGGGATTGCCTATTTCTCGAGCAATAAATCGTTTACACACTTATCGATTTACGACCATAGGTTATCGATACAGACATAATTACTATCAATACTATTTATATACGTAATTAAGCACTACCTAGGTATGCGCTTGTACATACGTGATTGAAACATAATGACAATTAAAGTGTCCACTTACATACTTATGAACATGATTTAACATAAAACAGTACAACTGTTGAATGATAAATCAGATTCAAGATCACTTGATATCACGATATGTGCTTGTGCTACTCAATTGTTACGTGGCTATGGAGAATTCTCCTAATACATAAACAATAATGATAGCCACACAAACATACAAGGTAACTAAGGTGCACACAGGTAGATCATGGATTCTGAAAAAAGTTTATTCATATTTTATATACAGACGTATATATTTTTTTCAAAATAATTTGCATTATAAACAGGAAGATATGTATAATTTTGGTCAACGATATTTTGCCATCATATGGGTAAATTTTGAGACGTCTAATCAAAAAAATACAACAAGTGGTTATGTATCTCTTGATGCTATGCCTGGGTAGGTATATACTATGTAAGCAGCTAATGTAATTGTGTAGCACTAATTTTAAGGCACACTCGTAATTTCAAATATTTTTACCGAAATCGCAACTAATATCTGAACAGGCCACAGAAAATATTGAGAATTGCATCGCTCTTAAAGATTGGAGAACAGCTTTTTTACAGACGATTATATCGGTAACTCTCATTGTATATCTTTCTGAATTGTTTTATGAAGTACTCTAAACAATATCACAAGTACCTACTTCATTGCGAATCTAGAAAGTTCAAATTGTACTATGTGTATCCAGACTGCGACGTAAACGAAGGTGATAGCTTTAGTAAGTTCAGACACAATGCATTAATATTTTTAGATAAACCCGGTTTAGGCGTAAAGGTCATCATGGATCCTTCGGAAAGGCCTATTTTCAGCTGTTGACTTGTTGTGGTTGAAGAGAAACAGAAGGATATAATGTCATAATTTATTTGACGGGAGTCACCTTAGAGAGACCTGCTTAATAAAATAGATGAAAGAAGATGATACTATATTACGTACATGGCAACTGTTTAAGTATCAGTAAAACACCGAGGCAATTGCATTAGGTATTTACTTCAACCACGCTTGCATTGTAACAGCTCGTAAAAATAAGCTAAAATTAAATTGAAATATAGGCCTACCTTATTATTAATAAGGCTTACTTTGAATATTACATATATGTGTAGATTGCAGCAGAAATGCCAAACAGCGGCTGATAATCATGAGACTTCAAGTCACCATTCGATCAGAATATAACTCTCCGTTTTCCTTTCAAGATTAAAAAGCGACAAAAGAAACGCATTAAAGACCACTGTATTTTCCGATGTAAAAAAGGAAGCAAGAAATGCCGCTTGTAACGTAACAATTCATAGAAATCGAACTAGGATGTTGAAGAAGTATTGCTGACGAAGGTTGAACCGAGTTTATCACGTCTTTATCTTAATATCGTTATCTTTGATATTTGCCATCTCAACAACTTCCATATTGTCATTTTGGGCTTAATTTATTTCGACAAGACAAACCCAATACTAATATCAAAAGTCATCGTCATCAGCGTAAATGATACTTATGCTAACGCCTTTTGCACGAGATACTGTTTATAGATACTCTATGACTATCAATACAAGAGGGGCTAAATTCAGTTAATTCAAATAAATTCAAAGTAGTTATTTATTTTATTGACCTATTTATGATTCATCAGAATACCTGTCCAAGACTAATAAAACTTGATAAAGTACTTCACCCGCTACGGTACTCCACTTGTAAAACTGTTATAGAAATAAATGTTATTGAAGTGTTCTATATTATGTTCGGAAGAAACGATTAAGCTTGTCTATCCAAATATAAAATAGTTAAAACCTAGATGAATGGACCACAACCTTTATTTTTCATTTAGGTACTACTCGTATATCGATAACAAGTCCTTAGGAACTTAGTTAATCTATTAATCTACATCGAAATATTTCTATAGCAGTCGTAAAAACGCCTATGAAATACAACAATATTTGTGAAATTATTAACATATTTTGCAATAATTAAATAAAATGGCATACAGTACCAACACAATACTGAGTGATTTTGAATAACAACGAACCTTTACAAACATTGACAGATGCATGTTTTTCACGAATGTCATTGCTCTCAAGTAATTACCACGGTATTACTAAATGTTTTTGATGACTTTTCGAATCTCTAGTCAAGCCAATCTTGAAGTTAATGAGATGCTCTTAAAAATGGTAAAATTTTCGAAGCGTGTCGTCAAGGTTTACTTATGACCGTGTCTTCCCCGTGGTAGTTCCCTGTGCGACAAGGCCGGACAGACGTGACAAAAAGCACGTACCTTTATAAGGAAAATAATAAAACAGCCTTATCTGGTCATCCTTATATCAAACAAAAACTACGTACCCAATTGAAGGCTGCCAAGGGCTTGACCTTGTCAATAACGAAAACCTGAAAGCTGTGCATTCGATCAAAAGATTACAAAATGGTTTAACCAATACCTAAATATATATATCGAATAATCACAAAAACAATCCTTAACCCACAGTAATAAACGTATTTTTGCGAATATACGAAGCTACAAGGGACTTCACATCTCAATACTTGGTTGCACGTTAAATATTTAAGCAACATACAATTTGAACCCAGATGCAGGGATTTCAGCTCACCACTTTTCTCTTACAGCAAGCTTTTCCACTGTTACACAAAGGTTGTCAAACATTAAAAATTGCAAGCAATAAACAACAAATGGTCAAATTGATGGTAGGTATTTAGACTTGCTTATTTCCACGATGGTCTTTGAAGTGATACACAATCCCTGCGTCATGAAAATATAAGTGACTTCACACATGTATCTCTCGGAGCCTTTCTAAAAAAAGAGCAGAGAGACGTGTTTGAATTCAAAACCTTATGTTAAAATACTTACAGGAATGATGGTAGTTGCTACGCAAAAATAAATGAATCGTTAATCTTTTGTGCTATCAAGCAGTTTGCCTTATTCTGCTATGCGGCTGCAATGTTAATGAACTCCATCTTACTTTATATGCATTGTTAAGACACTGTAACTATAGGCTGACGGATACAGACCATCTCTAAAATGCATACCACAAAAAAATCTAGTAGTTTGTGTTATTAGCTGTACTGTATTCTTCTAAGGGTATCTAATATTACTGATAGAACAAAATGCTCTGTTGTGCCAACTGGCAACCAGTGCAACTCTAGAACCGAGCAAAGAGACAATATAAATCATTTAGTAGTTAAATAACTCGACAAGATTACAGGAGTCATCAGAGATCAATAGATATAAATGGCTTTAACGTTGTTTCCTTGTATTTACTATTCACAAGGTGCGATTAAAACATAGCACTTTAAATTCACATCACAATTGTATTTACTACGTACTATGGGAAAATACAGATCACCTGGCGACGTGACGTGGCTGTGGACGAGACTAAGTGCACGCATCGCGAGTAGATCATTTGAGAAGGACTGATTCAATTTGTACAAATCGGTCAAAAATAGACACGAAATGTATGATGTTATAGAGTTTTTTGCCGACTACTAAGCTCCCTCTTTTGGAAACCTCTGGATATAGTAAAAAAGGGTATGCTTGTGTTATAGACTGTTCAACTTGGCACGCTTGTAAATGTTTGTAAATATTACAGCGACTTATTTTAATTCGTTTATAACCAGTACCAGGGTCGACATGACTGGTAGTTGGAACTGAGTCCTGACTTGAAAACGACGTGAAGTGATAAACTCTTGCGTATAGTTAGATTAGTAAGATTACGGGAGACCCTATAGCTAGGGAAAGGATGTTTCTATCAACCCGGTTGGCGACGGCGGTACACAAAAGTGGAAGCCATTAAAGTGAACCACGCCTTATTGCCCGTTATATTATCACTACATCCTTATCCAGGTAATTAAATATATTACGTGTACACAAAATGAGAATTTAAACCACAACCCATTTCAAACAAAAACTTTTTGTTCCCATCAATCTCTGTACAGCGCCATCTACCTTGCAATTTACGCAACCCTCAACCGGTTCTGTGCGAAATACTTGGAATACTTGAAAAACCCCTAGACGCCCGGGCAAACACGCACTCCGCTGCACTGTAATTAAAGGTTTCCCACAGACATTGCCATTGTGTATTATTAACTAGGCGGTCGGACGTCTAATGCTTAATTTATAAACATGTCCACCATGAGAAATTACAACAAACTGCTTGTTGATTGCTTTGCTTCCCTTGTAACTAAGGCTTGAAGATGATTGATTTTAATATTTCACTCAATAGTTACAAACACAGTCCTGACCACAAATTAAGATCAAAATCTTTAATTTGACAACGTATACTATATTATACATATACTTTAAAAAACTACTGAGTCACTCGGTTTGAAAAAATAATAAATTTATTTCTACTATACGTTATGGCAACATTTTATCTGTCAAATGAAACTATTTTTCTTTGATTTTTCCATGGATTTTTCTACATAATTTTTTTTGTAATGACATAAACATTTATCATGTATAAGTTTCTGAAAATGAATCCCCTGCGCCTGTTCTCGGTAAATTACCATATTTTGTTGTTTTTTATGTAAAATCATATTAATTTTGCTTTTACATATGTTGCAAAATCATTGATAAATGGAATTACTAACTGATAACTGACTTTCTTGCAATATTTTCAGTGATAATTGACGTTAAAGGCCTATGTATAGCGGGCTATACATTTCGCTTTATTTTACAAAGTGAGCTTATTAACATTAGTATAGCGGGCTATACATTTCACTATACTCAAGTAACAAATATCCCTAATATTTTACTATACATTTCTAACTAAGAGCATCTAGCATGATTTCCTAATACTTGTTCCTTTTTTATTTTTCATTATTTTTAATAACACAGTCTGCAGATTTTAACATTTTTTTATTTAACATCTGAAAGCCATAACCAGGTCGCTCCGCATCCCTGCTTTGATCCCGCCTGAAGATGGTTGATCTGACGTTAGTGGTGACTTTTTAGGAGAAGAAAAGGATGAAACTCATATTTTGAATATAACGTGACATTGGACGCGTCTTCTGACACTCCTTCGGTAGTCATTTTTTTTTTGCATTGGCCGGCAAACGGGGAAACTGGTCACCTGATGGTGATCACTGCCGCCCATGAACGTCCACAACCGTTTGGATCATGATGTGTTGCCGGCCCAATAAATCGAGGCAGGGGGGAAGGAAAACGGGGTGGGAAGAGGAAAGGAATGCCCAATACGGGCAACCGGCAATCTCATTCACCGAATGAAACGCGACGGCAAAATTGTCGCTTCACGTCGATCTCCTATGACACAACGGTATCACCTCAGACGAGCCTGCTCATTCATGCTGAGTCATGACTGATAACGGGTACCACATTAAACTATGTATATTGACTCCTCTCTTGAAAGATTAAATTAGTTTTCTGCAATATTTTGACGTAAACAAACCTATCTCAGTCCGGAGTTAAACTCAGAGGAGGAATATCCATCACCGCATATACCCCAGGAATGTATTACCCCAGATACTGATGATGAATTAGTTACTTCACCTCCGATTATTTCACAAAATGTTAAATCAGCCCCTACGAAATAGGTGACCTATTCACCAATTGCAGTCATGCCTTCGTGTTCTTCCAGGAAAGGAGATTTACCGTCTATTCCACCAATATTTCTTCTCTTCCTTCTGATCTTTTTTCTACACACACTACACTACACAACTAAATTATAAATTAATCCCGTCAGTCAAGAAAAACCCCAATAAAAGATTTAAACGAAAGTTTGCCACATTACTAAAGTCCATCCCGTCCATACGTAAGATACATGTGATTGGAAAAATATAAGATACCCTCACTGTGCTATTGTTTTCAAAGATAACGTTTAAGCAGAAATGTATCTAAACAAATTTTCTTTGAACTACGTTCTTGATTTCTTCTCAGATTATATAATTACTGACATTGTTCATAATTCTAATCAAGACTCAAGACAGGCAAGAGACTGGTCGTTCTATTAATGTTAATAACGAAAAATACGTGCCGTCATATTTAGATACCGTCATATTCTACAATGAGATGTGGGCTCATTACCGGTATAATGACTCTAAGAAGTTCCCGACAAGTACGTAGATTTCTATATTTTGCATATACATACATAATTCCCTCGCAGACACATAATCCATGTTTGAAAATCAGACCTTTACCTTATTTTGCAATTAATATCAGTTAGGCCTTTGTATACCAAAAATAGATATTTTTTTGCAATTATCATAATGAATAATACATTTTTTGCTGTCTTAATATTTCCTACAATACGGTTTTAAGTTGTTAATGTATGGTATATTATACAAAGAATCCGGTATGTACAACTCTAAGCACAACATTATGTATAGTATATTATACTATGGGTATAAAAAAAGTAACGTTTGAATATTTTTTTTTCTTATTTTTCGGTCTCTAATGAAATATAATATAACGATTATTTAAGAAAAACATAGAATTTAAAGAAAAATATATCTTGCCAAATTAAGGGTTAAGTTTTGTGTCGTGAGTATCAAAAACTACGAAACCTTTTCGGTCTCACAAAACCCAGACTCCACACACACTTATAAGCCTCACAAACATTTGTCTCGGTGCGGGGATCGAACCCGAAGCCTATTTTTCACGACCAGTGTCTTACCGAATGAACTACGGAGGCTATCAAATAAAACATAGTACATGCAAATCGCAACTTTAGCGGAATTCTCACGCATTGCAAGACGAATCTTTTTATATAAATAGCTCCAAAACGTTTTAGTTTTGTTAAAATACTAGAACTACATTAGTGCCAAGAAGATCATTAGGACTAATCACAGGGGTGAAAAGGTTTACGAGACAGTTCTCGATGACTGATTCAACAAAAACAATTGCGATTGTTTAAAAAAAACTATGTTTAACACATAATTATTTTTTAGAAAAACAACACCAATTCTTTTTTCCAGAAGTATTATTTTCTTTTCCCTTCTTATATATCCTGTTACATTCATATGCGTAGAGTAATAAAGTATTATCTAATACATTGTAATAATATGGCCATAATTACCGTTCATTCGATAATGTCCTACAGATTGTTATCGAAATAATTGCCTGTTATCAATATATTATGTATGAGTGCATCAGTTGTTATAAAATGATTTATTGGTATCTTTGACAGCCTTCATGGAGCCATGAGTACCCACTTTGTCATATTTGGTATGCCAAGTATGACCAAATACATTTAATCTTAGTTGAACTAATTACTTAGTTAATTATATTGTATCTGCTGAGTTCCGAAATAATCATCAACCGATAAATCCGGTTGATAAACCTTAGGCCGTAGCATGGAAATTCTTGTTACAAGCTCCATTGTATGTGGCGTTGGTCATGATATTTTCGTTTACCTGCTTTAAGCATTTCATAGACCCATTACTTGAATTGTAATTTGACAATAATAGATCAGCCAATTGGAAAGATAATATAAGATGTACATAAGCAGAAGTATTATACAATTAATAATTATAGTAACTCTTCTCACTACAATGTTAATTAAATAGGTATATAGAATGTAAATAGAAGCTTATACAACTGATTATAGTAACTAATGATGTATTGGTGATTCTGCATCCGATCTGTTCCATTTAATTAAGACCATATATAAGAGACTCGATGGTTTGCATTATTCAACAGGCAGCACGTGCAGTTAGCAAAGTCCTCAACTGGTTTATCATATTGAGAGATATTTTCTTGTATGGCAACAATTTAGTATTATCCGACCATTTAGATCATCGGTTTTTATCATAATTTTTATTAAATTTTTACTTCCTTGAACTACCTATTTTTTAGTAAAATGTTCTACAAGTAGACAAATAATGAAGTAGGTATCATACTGAATCAGCAGAATCTTGCGTCTTCATGACATCAAATGTGCATTTACGAGTATAATATTCAATCCGTAACGACATGAGGCAAAGATTGACTCACATAATCCTAAGAAAATCTTATGTCACTTTTGATTGTAACAGAACATTGTTATTCATTGAACATAGGAAACAAATCAAACATGTACAAAAACGTTATAATTGCAGAGCGTGGGACCGCAAGAGAACCTCCACATCATAATAAAATTATATTATAATATCTAGAAATACACCCATTATAATTTTGGCCGTTGATAAACAACAGACAAAACTAACCGAAATCTGTTTTACTTTTATTGATATCAAACTAAATATTGCGATAATTATAATAATAAAATATTGAGAACCCTGTATTATATAGTACTTTGTAAGAGTGCATATAAATGTGTCCTATTTAACAGCGATAATTTCCCACGCTCATAAAACTAGGTAAATAATATCTAGTTCTTTTACGTATCAGTTTAATTGGCACATAAACATACTCATGTTGAAATCTGTTTATATTAAAATTGTTAGAATTCTTTAATACTAATACACAATTACGAAGGGGAAAGAATGCATGTTTTATGTACACAACCTTAGGCTGTTTTTATTTATATACCACAATATATTTTTTTAATATTTCAGATATGTTATTGCATTATTTGATTGATAAATTCAGTGAAGGTCAGTGATGAGCCAATATAATATTAAAGAAAAACCTTTTAACTATTAACGTGTAAACTGCCACAAAGACTTCCATGATTATTTAATACGAATTTGTAAAAACTACTAAAGTTGAAATATCATAAGTATAAAATAATAAAACATATATTTACAAATTTTTAAAGTGCTATACCGCCAGCTCTAATAACTTGCTAATATACTTATCACCTGATGTGTATGAACATTGCTTATTGATAGGATAATAACGAAACTGAAAAAAAAAATTATATTCAAGGAAAAGATAAAAATACCCATGTTTTAAAAGACATCGAACGCTCTGCCACACTATTCATAATAATAATAATAATAGTAGTATTATTCAACAGGATTAATTAGCAGATTCCTTTAAAAACCCATAAAACTAAGAATACGCTCATTCCAACACTAAGTTTTTATGTGTTTAACACTAAGTTGGGATTACTTACAAAGGGACATTCCGACACGATACTTAATAACATAATAAGATTATGAGAGACTCAAAATTCTCGTTTTTTATCTCCTCTTTTCCCGTGAATTATTAGAAGAACGTCATCGCCGGACGGCCCAACGAATGCCACACATGATGGTAAGCAGTCATCACTGCTTACCATCATGTCTGGCGTTCGTTCATTTGAAACAAATAAATCCGGTAAAACTGAACATGGGTATTTTGATCCTGGTATCGGCAATGCCCATCGCGTGAAAGGCCGTCCAACAATCGTTTTGAGTGGCGACATATGTTTTGCCATCTGACTATTATTATTATTATTATTCCCGCCTGATTTATAGTCCATAGCGGAAGGAGCAGGGATACAGGACGCAGAGAACACGTAGGTTGGTAAATTAATCAAGAGCTTGCCGGTGCAACAGAAATAAGAATTCAATTTCCAAAAGTCAAATCACAAAAATATGATAGATACATACTGAATGTACACAGACTACCATTTAACATGCGAATCAAACATGCCTCTGTAAATATTCCGAATGGTGATGCCAGTCACGTCAAGCGCTCTGTCTGACGCATCAGGTGTTTATTTAGTCTCCTTTAAAAACTGCCGAATCGTATGTAGCTGAATTGATTTTGCGGTTTCTACTACATTATAGATTATAATGCCACAAGTTTGGTAATGTAAGTAATGCAGCGATTAATATCAAAAGTATATAAATAGTTCGCTGTTTTTTACAAAGAGCTAGATATTAGCTCAACATATTAACGTAAATTAGCAATGATAAAGAGGAAAATAATAGCAATATAAAGCAATGCTTGGCATTTCAGAGCGCTCACCATCCTAATATGTAAAAAGTTAATTCTCAATATCTACATTAGATCCTTCTGCCCCCATGTTTAACTTTTTGTAAACTTAAAGTATTCTAGCCAGACTAGCACTCCTCATTAAATAAGGCAAGGGTGAAGGACGAAGGCCATATTTTCCCCTACTATCCCCTCCAGTGGCACAGTCAAACAAGCGTTTAGACAAGAACGACCTCTCCTCTAACACTCTCGACCTTTGCAGCACCATGAATGCTGTTCGATTGTTACTTATTCGGGCCTCGGGGCAAACGTGTTCCTACCAACCGTGTTTGTTATTTAACTACGGAACTCTCATTAAGACATTTTCGTGCAAATAAAACAGTATTTATTAAATATTTAACACAATTGAAAAATTTGCATTACTTCTGTGGTATAACATGATTGCTATTCAAACATAACAATGTAATAACCTGATACGTACATAAAATTACATAAATTCCAGAATACTTAACATGTGATATTACATAAAGCTATATAATCGTATCCTTATTACTTATGCCGTAAGCATACACACCATAATACGCTTTAAAAGACGAACGTAACACAAAATCGTAAAAATATGAGATATTCGAATGATAAAAAACGGACTTACTTGGACTAGTGTAAGAATAATATAGTGGAATAACTGGCGGTGTTGGCGAGTGATGGTCGCATAATGCGCAGTAGTGGCGCGGACTGGCAACATTAGCATATGTAAACAACATCTACACAGAGCCGTCTTGTCCGATTGTATGGGTTTCTTACTCACGGATCAGGCGGATAGGTGACAACATGGGACGGTCACGACTCACTTTTATTGCTAGTTTTGCTTGTCATGCACGTACAAGTAGTTTAATTTGCATGGTTATTATTCATTGTAATAAAACTTGACTATATGCAACGACTACTTCTGCCTACTCTTGACTACTTATGTTGATGCTTATGTCTCTCGGCTACACAGCTCGCAAGTCGCAACGGATAATAGCCAATGGAATCAATAACATTTGGCTGGTTTTGGATATGCAAGTATGGATTCTATAATAATAATAGCTATTACATTCAGAATGGGAGGCTAAGACAACTACGCCATGGAGGTTGAAATATTTCAAGTTGTGTTAAGCTTTTGTGCTATGTTTAGACATGGTTTATTCTTAGTTTTGATTACCTCTAATTCCTTCAATACAACCCCTCAATTAACAAAACAATAACCTTTGTCTCTAAAACAATGTACACAACTAAATATAATAATTTGGTAAGTTGAATGCACTACACCCACGTTCAGACCTGTATCAAAATCAATTCGTAAGCTAATTACTCGATCGCCAGCATCCCACGCAACATGTCTGTCAACCTTTCAAGCAGTGTGTCAGGATGTGTTCTTGAGCCGAGTCATTGATACCTCCCACGCCCTCAAATACGACTGATATTTCGACTATGAATAAAAACACTGCCTCGGTAGCCTGTGGGTCGTGATGAGTGATCGAAATATAGTTCAAAAAATGTAAGATCTAAAGTAATTATACTGAATATTAATTTTTATTTGTGCTGCAATATGAGGCAAAAAAAAGAAAAATACATGCATTTCGTAAAAAAATATTATTATACCGTGGAGTAAGTACCCCAAAATATGGTCTGACATTTTATATTCTCTGAATATTTGGTATCAAAGAAATATTATTATAGTAAACAGCTGGGTTGTCGAAATGCAAGATGACAAATAAAATGATAATAATGCTTCTATTTACGGATTTTAAAAATATAATTGGTCAATCTTAAGTCTCCTATATGTTCTTGCTTCTGAAATTCTCGCGAAGATTTATAATATTTTTGGCATTAGATTTGACGACAGGCTAGTCTTCAAAACGGAAATACCGTCCCGTGGTAATTGTGAGTCATGCCCCAGGATTATCTAATTACGAATGCATTATAAATCTATATAGAACCTGACAATCTCTCTAACTGGCCGTGACTAACACCTGGTAATATTCCAAGATTTAAGGAAATTTTAAAGAATGACGTAACATTTATTCGTTTCCCTTGTTATCGTCCTCTTAAACCAGAGGAAACATATTGATAATGAAAGTCTAGAGAAACGATTTTAACAATGCCTTTTTAACGTTGGAGCTTGCATTTAAGCCGTTTTTATAAAACAAAAACATAACATAGTTATCTTTCAGACATTGCCTAGTGATAAGGCCGCCATTTATACTTTTTTATTGTAAGTAATCTTCTTTTTCTTTATATGTAATATAGTGTATAGCAATAAATAAAGAAACACATATAGTTATATTGTATTGAATTGACGTAATATTCTATATGCGTAGATCGGACATTAATTTGCAATTAACAATTTGCATTTTATATAATAGTTAATCTGACATTTAAATTACGCGATCATGACGTCACAATGGAGCACATTTTTTTCCCTTTTTTATTGGTTTACAGGAGATTGACGTTAATTTTCTTTTTAGCTACAAGTAAATTAAAATTAAATTACTTCCTTGCGCGAAGTTTAATTTCATTTACATCACTTATTACTCGTGTTATTTTGGTGAATTTCTCTAAATATCACTTAAATGAAACTTCTAATTACGATTTTCAGAGTTGTCTCTAATAATAAAACTCTGTAAATATGAAAAGGCACCCTAAAAACTTAAAAGTTCTTGCACCATATTTTGACTGGCTTCGAATGATTAAAAATTGCATGATCAATGAATTCGTATTGCATAATTTTAGACGCATTTTCCTCATGGTTTTGATTAAGGTGTTTACTACATACGAGTCTATAAAATCGGGCGATGGTTTACGATGTTTGCCAGGTGTATTATAATTATGCAATAAGCTGCGTTATGACATTACCGGAGCTGTCATCATGGTCAAGGACGGCTGACTCGTTGTGGTCTAATGACGGATCTATAAAACAGAAGACTCGTGTCTGACAGTTGGAATGAATTTACGCAAGAATCGTGTTAACATTATTGATCGTTTGCTTTGCAGTTGTAGCATTTTCGTCACATATTCGAGCATTACTTATTAAAATTATTAGTTATTTTAGTTTAATCTATAGAAATGTCAATTAAATTGAAGTGTCTGTTTGTAAAGTGAAAATAAAAAAAAATGACCAACTACATATCGTTATATACATTATACCTATAACGAAAATGCCCTTAGATTTTTTGTCTGTCTGTCTGTCTGTCTGTCTGTTTTTTCCGGCTAATCTCTGAAATGGCTGGACCGATATTGACGGGACTTTCACTGAAAGATAGCTATTTTTTGCGGGAATAACATAGGGTACTTTAATTTTGAAAAACAAATTAGGGTTCCGCAGAAAAAAAAAACCCTTAAATGTTGAGGTTGTTTTTTTAAATATGGTATTATGACACGCGGGTAGATGAGCTCATTATGTTTCTTTGATTTATTTGGTCTAAAAATATTCTAAAAATGTCAGGTAGCTGATATAATAAGGAGTAACTTAGGCTACATTTATTTCAGAAAAAATCTTTTATTTTAGAAGAATAAAGTTTTTGTTAAGTTCCACGCGGGCGAAGTCGCGGGCATAGCTAGGCTGATATACAATAATACCTATTTTTCCAGCGGCGCCACTGACTTATCACTTAAGGTGGTTTCTCATTACATGTTACCCGCTTAGGGATAGAGACACCAGACTAAAGCAGAACAGTAATTTTAACTAAAATCAATACAAGCAGTAATGAATAACTAAATGCGTTGCTAAGGTCAGAACTCTGAAAAAAGTACAGTAAAATACTAGATAAAAACACGTTTCGGTAGAGCCTATTCGGAAAAGGATTTTCTCGGCTTTAGAAGTGAATGACTGGGACAGAGTGGGAAATGCCAAAGAAATGTAGTATAAATTAAGTTACAAAGTAATATGTCTAAGTAAACCCCAATAGGAAATGGAATTATTATTTCGATATGGTTTTCATAGCCGGATTAGCTCAATGG
Organism: Hyles lineata; assembly: GCA_030180105.1. Lineage (NCBI taxonomy): Eukaryota > Metazoa > Arthropoda > Insecta > Lepidoptera > Sphingidae > Hyles > Hyles lineata. The sequence goes on from JARJEE010000001.1 coordinate 21,448,911, forward strand.
GCAGAGCACTAGACTGCAAAGTCTAGAGACCCCGGTTCGATCCCGGGATTCGGCATTCCATTCCTGCACAGCCCACAAAACATTTTGGAGTTTTTTTCCTTTCCTTCTTGTTATTAACTTGCTCTAGTGTACTAGACTTTTTGATCCCTCGCTCACGTATTAAAAAGCAGATAGCCATTTTTTTTAATCAAATCTACCATACTACGATTATAATATTATATATCACTCGGATTAATACTTCATATTATTTTTTATTAAATGTGCGGTTTTTATGTTGTATTAAACAAAGAAACACAGCGACATCGATCATTAACATAATTTTAATTAAATTACATTACCATAATTATTTATCGCATTCCCTACGTTTTTGGCTAAAAAAATAATAATAATAAGTATTCTATATGAATTTTCCCGACAACAAAGACTGATGATTGAAAAAACAGTCCTTAATGATAAATCTATGGGTAAATCCATTAAGTCGGCAATATTCCATGACGTCAAAATTAATTCCAATATTGTCCGGTCTATAAATACAACAAACTTTGAAAATGGTGCAATAAATATTTTCTATGGGACATCTATTCCAAAGGCTAGCGCAGACCAGGACGGCATGACAAAGGATTGATTTTACTAAAGGATATTCAAACTTATCCGGTGGGAATACGACATAAATTTCTATTGTTTTAAATTGATGTCACGGCTTCGAGAAATGCCTTTTGATGCCCCTCATGTGACACTATGCTAGATGAAAGCGTATCTTGAGTTTCTGATACGAAATGAAATTGTACACAATGATACATTTTGGGATACAATTTAGAGTGGTTGGTGACGAATATAATAAAAACGTTTCTATAAATTGTGACACCCTACATTAGTAGCAAATAAGGGCCTGCGATTGTGGCGCGTTTAACGACGCGGAAAGAAACGTAATATTTCGAGGCTCCAATACTGTAGTCAACAGATGTCGCGATTTTACAGTCTTTTGGCTTTTATATATTTGGACTGTCCCTTTAAATATATGTTTTTTTAGTAGGAAATCCGGACTAAAAGCGCCCTTCCCTCATCGAATTCCCATTTACGGAAAATTAATATTTGCGGAGAATAACATGTCTATTAACAAAATGCAATTAGGTCGCCAATCGCCACCCAATATCAGTATATTGAATTTAATATATTAATTATATTAGTTTTCTTCACAAATAATCTTCAGTCTGTTTAAAATTATTATTATACAGGGTATATCAAGATTGTTACCGAAAACGAAGCCATATGGTAGTTTTAGTGACTATAAACACCATGCAACCAAAAATTACGCAAAGAAAGGTGGCATGCTTTTTAAGCCTACCAACCATGGCAGTCCAAATATAGTTATACAAAAAAATCGCTTTTTTGGAATATTTTTAGTAGCATTGTGCCTGAAGTCACTAATACTACCACCCAGCTTCCTTTTCGGTAGCAATCTTGATATACCCGGTATATAAATACAAAGTATATATTAACACAATAACCTCCTAACCCAGGATTATATTAGTTTCCTTCATAAATAATATTCAGTTTGTTTTCAATTATTATTATAATTAATATTTCACATCATCTACTTATATTTTTATTAAAGCAAGATACAGATTAAGTGGATGACAAATGCATTGGAATTACTGATTAAACTTAATGGTGACTAAGAACTACATCACCATTGCCTTGGAAAGAATACTTAGCGTTCGCGATAGATTTTATTATCATAGTTAAACGGGATTACTCACACAATTACGTCATCTCCACAAAAATGGGGAGAAAGTATTACTTCGATTCAAAATCCGCATAAACATAAGGAACTACAACTTCTTTCAATTTCCTTCAACTGTGTCTGTAAAATATGTCTGTATTTACTCTGCATTCGCTTGAACATTGCATATGGCCATGAATCGGGTACGAAATAAGAATGTCTTTTACTATTATAATATTCCAAATTTGATTTGATTTCACTCTGTTATTTCCTGTATTGTAATAACAGCACCCCTTATATGACAAATTCTGTCAGTAGCCAGGCCGCTGGAACCATGGAGAAACAAGTATACAGCATGATGGAGTAACATTTGTACATTTCATACAAAGTGTAAATAAGTACGGAAAGCTATATATTAGTCAATTTATGATAAGTTTTTATAGGTAATAATTACAGAAAACTCTTATTTTACTTTTAAAGGTGTATGCAGTGTATTTAATAAATAAGAAATTAAATACTATCATTCGCTTATGTAAGATGACTTTACGCTGGGTGCCAGGCTAGTGAAGTCGGAAGCACAGGGATTTTCACAAATCATACGCTGCTGATAAATTCATAAATAAACAAGTTCGACAACCTTGCAACCCACGCTAATATCAATAATAAATTTTATTTTGTAAATTATATTCGATAATTCTTAATGCTTGACTGACTAATCCATAGCGTGTTAAATGAAGGTCCAGAATTGAAACGGCAAATATGACGTCCGTTTTATGAGCAAATATCGAAAAACGATGATCGATTGTTTTTAGTTTGTGTTAAAAACAACAACTGTGTTAATTCTTTTTGTAAAGTTTTGGGAGATTCGACAATCCTGACTCCATCTGTTCTCTTTGTACCCTCATATCGGTCTGACGATCGGACAGTAATTATATACACAGCTAACAGTCACATATATAGCCCTAACCCTATACCAAAAGGTGACTTATTTAATGGGTAGGAAGAAAAATGGCGCATTTTGCGGTCCTACAACTCCCAATACAGAATTGAATATTTGTAGATCACATTAAAATTTTCTTTCAGGTATGGAAACCTTGAAGTTTCGCGTACTAACTGACTAGTAGATTTTTTGCCTACTACGATTACTGTAGATACTAGGTAGGGCTTAGTAATTCAGTGATGTCGACTTCTAACAATTTCGTTACGTGTGCACTCGTGCGTGCATATAAGGCAAAGAAACGTAAATGAATCATTTTACTACACACGTGGGACTTTTTTGGAATTTTGTATCAGTCAGAGATATAAATTCTTTAACTTGAAGCCTTCTCGGAAAGCGATTTGTTGTTGTATCATTTTAAGGTCTTTCTACATTACAATATTAGATCGCTGATTAATTTAAAATAAGTACTAATAGAGGTAAGAAAGCAGTCTTCTTTCAACAAGACTTTCTACATTTTATTGGAAATAAGTAAATATTTTTATAGGGGCAGATAAATGAGCTAATATTGCCATTATTTTCACAGATTGTTGTGTCTGGCATAAATTCCATATTCTATTTTTATTTCACAATGGTGAAACAAAGGTCAATCAATATTTGTGATTACTAGATATAATCCACACAAAACTACCTTACTATCCTGCTTAATGCCAGTCAGTCCAAATAGTTATATATCTCTCATAGTTTTCTTTAGATTCTCTAGGTATGCTTTTATACTATTTTATACGCAACAAGCAATGTATCAGAATGACTTCTGACATTTTTTGTAATAAATAATCCATGATACATTATGATGAAGATTAACTGAACTGAACCACGACAGCCAGCTCCGAACAAAAACTAGTATGTTCTAAATAAGTATTATAACTGTATTAGTCGAGTACAATTTTGTCAGCTATGCGTGGGAGGGACCCTGTATTTATTATTGCGTGTCAGTAACGAGCAAAAAATCATACGATCTGCCAGGTACAAATTGAGGAATTATTTGAGTCTCTGAATGATTAAATGTTAACAAAATATGACATATTTCCAGGTATTGTATCTTCTTATACTTATAGGTATTACTTTGATCGAATTATTGTATTACAGAATATCATTTTTTCGTATTTTAATCGCAAAGCTTTAATACTAAGAATCCTGTGGCTAAATGTTGAAGAATACGCTTTTAAAAATGTTATTGTTTTTGTCAACTATACTTCGCTATTGCCGCAAAAGGACTATATATGTATATATATTTAATTAAGTAAACAAATCAATGAGCGTTGATAGAAGAATAAATACTATAACACCGGGAAATAATCAAGTATTTTTAGTATTTACTAATTATAACAATTGTGCTATAAATATTCAAGTAGATAGTTTAAATAAAAGGATATAAAATATATTTTTATTTGTGATATTATTGGTATTGGTATAAAAATGCATTGATTTTATGTTTCAAATAAATGTACACCTACCAAGTCCGTACCATACGAAATACATAGGTACAATAGCAATAATATATACTATTCTACAGCTTCAAAAACAATACATCAAAAACATTTTTTATTCACGATGGATATAGCCCATATAGCTAGAGGGTTTTGCGAAGAGACGGTGGCTGCTGGTTACGCCTTGAGATACGTGATATTATATTTCATATGCGACAAACAACAGCTATGGTATGTAAGTTCGCCAACCCGCATTAGGCCAGCGTGGTGGACTATATGGCCACTCTCAATCGTACTGTTGATTGTAGAGGAGGCCTGTGCCCTGCAATGGGACGTATATGGGCTGATACAGAGAAACAATAGCAATAATCACTTACTGAAGTGTTAACTGCCTAATCGTCTATCCTATGCTTTGAAAGTATTGCTACATTACAGATTTTATTTCAAAACGCGATAATATTTTCAATTAGTCGAATGACCGAACTTGACTACACAATAATTTTGTTATATACAAGATGAAGCTTTAAAAACAAACGTACATAATTGCGGGCTCGAGGGAATCCCGCAAGGAAAATTCGCGAGAAAGCCAATTGGAATTGGTCAAACGTGTTATTGGTGTGATGCGTTATTATCATTATCCTGATTCTTAAGAAATGGACAAAAAATTCATGGATTTTTACAAAATACAAAAATAATTGATTTGTTCTAAAATATTTGGTGGATTATTGTAAGAAAGGTACCAATTTACGGTTTTAGTAGGTATGCGAATTATTGTGAATTAGCTAATACGTTCTGGGGATTCTAAATATACATTGTTCAACCAAACCCAAACAATCAACCATGTTTAATATAAACATGGTCAAACTTTGCTAACTCCTCTATATTCATCCTTGACACTTCGTAGTCGTAGATCATTTCAAAAATCAAACATAATAGGAAGTTTGAAGCTCACGCCCATTGTCAAAGTATGCTGCATTGTGCAGTTCACATCCGACATTTCCTAAAAACCTGCTGTAGAAACGAACTGGTTATCAATTTAAAATATTTAAATCCCAATCTTGCATTACACTTCCTTTTATTAAATGTTATTGTGAGTAGACAAAGCTCCGTCGAAAAGGGACAATAAGCAGTTCAAATCGAGGTCGTAAGTATGTTGATGTATTATACCATTTCTAATTCAAAAAGTTCCATTTGACATTTCATACTTTTATCATAAATAACTTTGTGCAGACGTAACTCACACAATTTCAATAAAACTTTCCGTAAAACCTTGGAATTTTGAAGCTATTCTTATTTTATCACGGGATTTACAATCCATAATAACTAAATTTAAATTTAAATCCTTTAAATAAAGCAAAATAACCATTTTAAACAACATACTTTTTTACTATACGTCATTACAAAGTCACGTCGTTAGGTCTTCCATGTGTAGAGTTGAGACTATGCAAACGGATTTGTATACGCATAATCGGTAAAATTGTAAAAATAATCGAGCAGTTTTAATTCAGTTGTTTTCTAATTTTAATAAGTACTGAATTATCAGCTAATAACAAGCATACTATCAACGAACAACCATCAATAAATAATGTAATAATAATTTTAATAAAAGGCAATAATTTAATAATTTAATAATAATTTTGTGTATGTGGTGGCCTGTTGGTAAACGGACTGCTGAGACGCGGCTGCCCACATGTTCACGGTGGTCGCGGGTTTGAATCCCAGGGCAGACCTCTGACTTTTCGGAGTCATGTGTGTATTGATAATCAATCACCACGCACTAAAACGGTGAAGGAAAACATCGTGAGGAAACCTGCATACCATAGTGATTTATAAGAATTTCTATGGTATGTAAGTCCGCCAACCCGCACTAGGCCAGAGTGGTGGACTATATGGCCTAACCACTCTCAATCGGGCCGCTATTAATAAATAAATCATTGCTTTTGTTCCTTAATGCTAAAGTGACTTATGCAATTGTTGATGTCTCATTAGGATAAAGATGTACATAAAAAAAAACGAAATAATGTAAACTAAAAATATAAACTGTAATCGATTAAGAAATACAAACAAATGGTATCGATATCTCGTTAATAATCGGATATTGTAATAACCGATTTATTTGACATCATCCCTATTTCACAATTTTGAGTTATGTCAAATGGAACTTTTTAAATTAGAAATGGTATAAGTTGTTTATTATTTACTAGCGGTCCGGCCCGGCTCCGCCCGGGTGTTTTTAAACTTTTCAAAATGGCGGCCAAAATGTTCAAATCTGATTTCCAATTTAGAATATCGACCGTTTGAACCACGAAAACCGGATAACATTTCCCCGTGTTTCCTTGATTTTTTATTACTGCTTCTCTCCTATAGGTCATGGCGTGATGACATACAGTCTATAGGAATGCTATAGACTGTATGTCATCACGCCATCGATAAGTGACATCCAAAACAAGAAGAAATGTTCAATTCACTATCAATAAGAAACACTACTTTAGCAGCTAGAAATTACTTGGATTAAACATGTAAGGACGACGTCTAAGCGATTTTACAATTATCGTGTCTATTAAAATATGAATCGCATTAACGTTTGAAAATATTTCAATCAGTACATAAAAGATTTTGACTTTTTCACAAAACAACAGTTAATAAATTGGTATTTAAAACTTTCCAGTGCCACTATTACCTACTTGTAAAATCACATTGACACGACATTCCTCTCACCACCATGACAAGCCAAGGTTGTTGCCATGGGCAGTAGTACATACGTTACCAACAGCATTACTACAGATGTGACGTCATCTTGGTATCGTTTATCTTGTGAATGTAATACATCAATGCTTAAAGGTCCATACATCTATGTTTATAATTCAATATTGTGTTTCTGCAGCACAAAGTATTATCATATTAGTTCAAGCTCTATTTACACGGGGAGAGATTCTCGCTTCGAAGATGCGACTATAGTGACGATATAAAAATGTTGAACTGGTATTGTGTAAACATTTGTCAAACACACAATAATCTTATGGTGATTATGTCATGCGATAATGGCAAACGATTCGCGACGCGATAAACTCTCCCCGTGTAAATGGCCCTTAAGAGCGTTTATACCTTCCGCGCGCTTTTTGGCTTAAAAACAGGACTTTTCAAACGAGTTAATATCCACCAATAAACAATTTAAAGGAAAAATAATTAACACTAATTTTAGAAAATGTTGTCATCTAGGGATTTTGGTGGAGAACATTATAGATTGATAGATAATTTGTGAATACTATAAGGATTACTGAACACAGGTTGCGTTATTTAGGCCTCGAATGGCGATTTAGAAGCTTAAGACATCCGAAATCACTAAATATAAGATGAAAATAAAAATATTGTTAGACTAATAAGACCCTTATGGAGGGATTTTGCTGAGAAAAATAATCTTTTTGTGTTTAGTTCCTGAAAAATAAAAATTTAAACAATGCGAAATTATTCAGAAACTCTCGTCAAGAACATATTTTTTTTCACAAACTTATCGTACATAATTTTTTATAGCAATTGCATATTATAATAGAAGAACATCTTATCAATAAATTACCATTTTTATATTTCAACAAAATTAGTTTTCATGTTTTCTACAAATATTTTAAAAACCCCTATAAAACACGCTGTCCGACCTGCATCAAATCAGACCGCCGCAAGGCCTTCTAGAGGGAGGACGTATCGCTCGTCGCTCCGGCCTGGCTGCAGTTGATCGTTGTCGTGCGTAGTAAAAATAGCCACGCGTGTACTGCGAATGCCACGTCTTAGTACTTTGGTAGTAAAATATTTTATTTTATTTTTATTATCTACAATGATTTTGTAGTGAGTATAAATTATGTTTCAGATAATATAATGGGAAATAAAACTTAGTCATTTCTAAGCAAAAAAAGGAAACAACATTTTGAAAAATTGACTGAAACAATACTAATGTTATAGCGTGAAACTATAATTATGTTTGTTGTTTTTTAGGCCGTTTGGAAAATATATAATTGTGTTTTTGGGATGCGCTTATCTATACATATAAATAAAATTGAAGTGTCTGTTTGTTTCTGTTGAAAAAAAATGTCCTACTAGGTATCGTTATATACACGATACATATGCCGAAAATGATATTTAATTTTTTTTGTCTGTCTGTTTGTCTGTTTGTTCCGTCTAATCTCTGAAATGGCTGGGCCGATTTTGACGGGACTTTTATTGTCAGGTAGCTGATATAATAATGAGTAACTTAGGCTACATTTATGTCAGAAAAAATCTTTTATTTTAGAAGAAATAAAGTAATGTTGCAATGTGCAATACCACGCGCAGCTCACGCGCATGCTACCACTGGGCCGTCACGTCGGGCGCCTCCCACCACTTCTCCCACTAACAAATCAATATCACAATTACAAAATATTGTATACAGGGTATCTCAAGACTGCTACTGAAAACGAAGCCGGGTGGTAGTTTTAGTGACTACTTTGTAGTCACAAACACAATCCAACAAAAAAATTCGGAATCAAACGCGACATTTTTTTTTATGATTTTTTTAATATCGTCATTTTTGAGGGGTAAATCCATAGTTTTTGCTAAAATAATAGTGTATACCCTTTTATTTATAAAGACTCTAAGGTATAAAAGAGTTTGAATCATTATTTTCGCAATAACTTTGGATTTACCCACCAAAAATGATGATATTTAAAAAATCATAAAAAACAATTGTCGTGTTTTTTTCCGAAAATTTTAATTGGATTGTGTTTGTAGTCACTAACACTACCACCCGGCTTCGTTTTCGGTAGCAGTCTTGAGATACCCGGTATAAAGAAATTTAACAATAAATGATAGTTAAAATTTCATCTTGGGACTGAATAAGACGGGACATAAACCGGATATAATGGGACGGGAAATATAGTCGACGGCGCGAGGGAAAAATATAGTTAGTACGCGAAATAATATGTTGTTGTCAATTCAATACTGGACTCAATAGCTATCCGCACCCGGGCGAAGCCGGGTCCGACCACTAGTACACCTATAAAAACGACACGTTGAACATAGCTGTTATCCTAAAGAAAATTTAACAGAGACATGCATCAAATCGATATTAAAGCTATAGTTTCTCAATAATGTGTCATGCATATGTGCCCTTATTCAATTGTTGTTATCACACACACAAAATATATATGTTAATTCACTAATGGACTATAGGTACTCGTGATTCTGAACCTCCTCTTAAAATTTGAAAACTCAGAACAAAATAACCTTGTTTAATAGCATCGTCATATCGATAATTATAAAAGTTGTTATATTTGTTCCTCCTCCTATTCAATAGAATAAGAAAAGCATACACAGCACTAGTGATTTGCGTTCCATTATCATGGCAACCATAGTTTCATAATGAGTTTAATAGTATTTTTTCTACTAAATTAGAAAGATTAGTATTATAATTTTTAAGAAATACAATTATTGTTATTAGATATGCGTACCACGATATTTTAGTTAGCAGCGGTGTATAGAAAAATGGTATTAGAATAATTATGACATCTTTTAACGTGGAATAAAAAGTATCGAAAACGTCACAGCTCGTCACATAGCAACTGGATTATACCTATGACATCGTTTCTTCTAGCATAGGTATTAGTAGATCATTAATATAATACATTGCGACAAATGTAATTGCGAGGCTAAATTATGTTATGTACTGTAATTTGAAATTCAATATGTTTCGTAGTTGTAAGGTGTTGTATAGTCCCTAACTCTATTCATGTGTTCGAACAAGTGCGTGTCTGTTCGAACACGAAATCTATACATATAAATAAAATAGAAGTGTCTGTTTTTAAAGTGAAAAAAAAATGTCCTACTACCTATCGTTATATAAACAATACATATGCCGAAAACGATCTTTAAAATTTTTTTATCTGTCTGTTTGTTCCGGCTAATCTCTGAAATTACTGGACCGATTTTGACGGGACTTTTTTTGTCAGGTAGCTGATATAATAAGGAGTAACTTAGGCTACATTTGTTTTAGAAAAATTAAGACCAAGTGTCCAGTACCGCGCGCAGCTCACGCGCATGCTACCACTGGGCCGTCACGTCGGGCGCCTCCCATCAACGAATCAATATCACAATTACAAAATATTGTATATAAAGAAATTAAATGATAATTAAAATTTCATCATCGGACTGAATGAGACCGGACATGGCGGGACGGAAAATATAGTCGACGGTGCGCGGGAAAAATATAGTTAGTACGCGAAATAATATGTTGTTGCCAAATCAATACTGGACTCAAAAGCTATCTGCACCCGGGCGAAGCCGGGTCCGACCGCTAGTTATTAATAAAACGTCCGCAGTGTCTACTGATTGAACACTGATTTTTGAATTCAACTTAACAATGTATTAATAATGAAAATATGATTAGGTACTAATCATATTTTCATTGTTAATTACTTAATTTGTATTGTTAATTACTCGTAAAGTAATATTTGTCTACTTATAATTCAAATAAAATATTTTTATTACATTATATTACCAATATATAAATCATAAGTTGCATTTCAATTGAATATTTGAAGCGCACGGATCAAAGATGGTTGATCTGATTTTACAGCGAGCCGACGCGGCAGCTCTACGCACACAGCTTTGGTCGCCTATGTGTGCGTGAAATTAAACGAAGAAATGCCTATAGTTGACTTTGCGCGCAAGGTGTAAACGCTCTTAAGGTATGACAATACTTTGTGCTGCAGAAATACAATATTATACTACTTACTACTGATATTATAAATGCGAAAGTTTGTGTGTTTGTTACCTCTTCACGCTCAAACCGCTAGACTTATTTTGACGAAATTGGGCAAGGAGCTAGCCGACACCCTGGATGTACATATATGCTACTTTTTATCCCGAGAAAATATAGTGTTTCCGTGGGATGTGCAAGGAACTCAAAGACATTCGATACTCTTTCAAAGTCAAAGGAATGGGATAGGCAGTTTAAAGGACGGCAGTAACGTGTTTGCGTGAGTTTATTTAAATTTATATTGATATTTAAATTAATTTATCACGCGGAATAGTTCCTATTTTTCTTAAGGGGACTGGAGCGATGCCTACACCCGGGCGAATCCGGCTAGACCGTTAGTGTACCTATGTAGGTAAGCAGATCTTTTTTAGATAATTAAAGAGTCAATTCAAATGTTTGTTAATTTAAATTTTAACATTGAGGCACTAACAAGTAATATAATTTGGGATATTGAGGTAATTTGCAATATTCAATAAATTATTTACTATGATCAGAGAGTCATTATTGATTTGCATAAATTACTAGCCGACCTGGCGAAGGTTATTGCGCCCTAGTCGGCAATGACACAAAAATTACATTCGTATCTTAAAATTCAATTTATGGGCTATATTGCGGCGGTATGTAAGAGATTACAGGATTTCACCAATAATTCTATTGCGCTGCTGAACATATCTGAAAGCATAGTTCAAAGCCATCCCCTTGCTACTGCAATAACATTGTAGCATTGTACACTTACAAGATAATATAATTTTAACAATTTAGGCATATTATACAATTTGCTTCCAACAGGTCTTAGTAGAGATGCACGGGAAATTCTATTGGGAGACCTTTTTTTGTAATGCTAAAATCCTCATTTGATACCCAAATATCTGGATAGACCGGGCATGCCGAACTTTTACCGGCCAAAAACCCATGTCTCTATATGCACTTTGGAGGAAACTTTGGGACCTCAATACGAACATGCCAAAGTTCTATCAGGAGACCTTGGATCAACAGTAGTCATCGTCATAGTTGACGATATTGCTGATATAGTACAGAGGATACACCCACGGGCCTAGACGATGACTAACAGCTATAACATCCAAATATCTCTGTACTGAAATCACTATTTCCTCGGAAAATTCCAAAAACATATTCATACGGACATAATTTTCCATATAATATCGATACTGTTACAACGCATACAAATTGTTCGCGAGTTACGTGTAAAGTCTTGAGTCACGACCCGCGCCGAGTTCAAGGTCCTCAATAGGAGACTCATCATCTCTAACCGACTTTTGAAGGTTATGATAATAAATAAACACTTATTGACTGATGAGGAGTTTGGTTTGAAAAATATTATGAATTAATTGATTATTGCGTTAAGTCATATTAGATAATTATTAACAATGGCTGATTTTTGCGGCTGCTATAGAAACTTGTAGTTTTTAAAAGTGATTGTTAAATCCTCGTGTTGAAATGATATTTGTAGCTACAGTATATGCACCGTACATGTTAACCGGTCCGGATATATAACCCGTCATAGCGACTGGAGAGCCTCGGTGGCACAGTTGATAAGACGCCGACTGTGAAATGAAAGGCAGCGGGCCCGATCCTCGAACCGAAACAAGTTTTGCTTGGTCCAGAGGTATTGATTTTGCGTCTGGCTGTTTGTGAAGCCGAAAAGTATATTGTAGGTCTTGATACCCACGACACAAGACTCGATCTTAGTATGGCGTCAGGGCTATGTATGTTTATTAATTGATTTATTAGTTTAAATACGCAAATGTATCGAATGACGAAAAATGGTTATCTCTCCTGTAGACAGTCTATAAAAATTGCCCTATAATTCCCATCAGAAGAAATGTAGTTTCTTTGTTGTACGCGTACTACTATAAACATAGTACACATCTCACGATTTATAAGCATGGATTTTCCATTAGGTAACTCTTTTTTGTAAGGCTAAAATAACATTATTTGTAATGTTTGCAGGCACCTTCTTGAAACATAAGAAATAATATACAAAATATGTTAACAAGATGCGTATAGAGCAGGTGACGTTGGCAAAACATACAACATATAATAATATTTTCAATGCAATAATTTTATTATGAGTAAGGTTAATTGATTACGTATCAATAAAATCTATTGCATGTGAATAGACTAATGGTTTCAATTTCAAATCTTTGTTGTATTATTGTAGATATAAAGTATTAGCGTCAAAACACAAAAGCAATTGCAAATAACATAATCAAAAGAACTGTATCCATAAATAAGAATAATATTAATAATGGTCACGCAATATTTTATGTCGTACAAAACGTTAGAAACACGTGTTTCATTACAAATGCAAATGCGAATGTGAACTGGGAATTATTACATTTAGTTGAACTTTATGAAGTTGTTTCTGCCCACCTGCGCTAGGCTGGCGAGATAAACTATGAGCTTAGCACTGTCAATCGCATTCTCAATTGTAGAGAGAGTTTAATTTTAGTCCAGAGGACGGTTATGGGCTGATATGTGACATTATAATTTATTATGTTTTTCGCCTTCATCGAATATGAATATAATATAGTATAAATAAATATGAATATAATATAATAAGGGCCTTTGTACACGGCGTATTTTTAACGCGCCAATGAGCTCACGGTGATGTTTTGAATTGTTTACTTTGTTGAAATTTAATCTAAATTGCGTTCGACTTCTGCGCATCTTCGGCGCGTTAAAAATACGTCATGTGCAAAGGTCTTAAACCTCTTTAAGCCTCGATGGAAGCTAAACAGAGTGCGAAAATGGAAGTTTCAGGTGTCATACTTCCCTTGCTTTTATAAAAATCACAAATTTAATTATTCAAAGGTAATTATCGCTGTCAATGTGATTTCAAGTTATTGACGTTTTTGGACACTCGCATCTTGCTTTTCTATCGTGGTGACGCTGGATTCGTAGTATGACGGCTTTATAGAACACTAACCAGGAACGTGCACCATGTAATGCTATACTCACAGCCATATTCAACAATGGTCTTACGTCTTTCTTTTAAGGATTTCAATCTTTTAATAATTTGGATGCGGGTCGACTTCAGTGCGTAGTACTTATCTGTCTTGTTTATTCCTGCAATATGTTATACTACAATTTTAACTTAAGCTTAGCTGTGCAAATATAAAGCCATATTGCATTGAAATCATTCAACAGGTTACTTATAATTTTCCAAAACTTATGCATAATAATGATTGTTTCACTTTGTATGAAGAACAAGTTCACGACAGTTCGCAAGGCATGATTAATAGCGCTAGTTAAAACTAGTGGATAATGGTGGATTAGTTACTAACTAATACGTTTAAGAGGAAAATTACGCCCAGTATGTGATGAGCAGTAGCTGCATGTGAATATAATTAATTATAAACGTGATCCTATTACATGTACTGCACAAACAAAACAGTTATCGGAAAGTACGCTAATTGGCCTGATGGTTACCATCTAGTAATTATAGGACGTTCGAGAATCCTATGGTTATATAGGCAAGACTAGACTAATTTATCTAATGAGTATCAATATTAAGCTGGCAAAGCACACAAAGGCAAATAAGGTAAAGCAAAAAAAAAACCTGAACAGCACCAAGGGAGCCCCCTGCCAAGATTTTGAAATATTTACAAAGTTATATTTGATACACAGAAAACAGGTAAAACAAAGATTTGTTGTAAATACATTAAAATTGCAGAATAAGGTTAGCGATAATCAGTAACTAATACATATCTAGGCTTCCTATCTTGTTTAGTCTTGTCAGTATCGGTATATGCGGTATGTACCGTTTCACTCGGCCAGCCAAAATACGGTATCTCAGATAACCACCTGCTTCTGCGAAAATTACAACACCGCCAAGCACGCATGACAATTACTATGGGATTGGACCACGCGCGACGCTGAATACTCAAATTGATGGCTATATAATTTAAATTCCGTTATAAACATTATCCTTAATAGTTAAAGCGAATTTACTATATTTGTTAATTTAAGTGATTAACACTTAAAAACCTCCTCAATAGGGAATATGCATGTTTTAATTTTTTAAATCGATTATGTATGTTAATACATTACCCGATAAAAATATGTCTGAAAATATGAACCAAAAAAGTACAATAAATAATCAAAGCTACTATCAGTTTCAAAGCATATAAAGTAATTTTAGCGGGAACTCTCTGTGACGTCAGCGTACTCGATATCAACAACGACCTGTTTGCATTAAGTTTCTTTCATTAATTGCAACAGAACTGTATTATTTCACAAAATAATCCATGTTTTCAAGGATATAAAGAAAACACAAAATAACTCATAAATAAATTTAAAACAATACAACCAACAAGCTCAAACTTCATAAGATTGTGTAGGCTGTCGTCACGTCCTATTCAAGCAATAGCCCCGCCCCGCATTTTTTTTTCTTATTTTGGAGTCTCATGCATATTTCCTATTGTGAGACACTGTAGATCTATCCATATAATAGTAATAAATATATCTGTTTGTAACTGACCTGACGTCTGATCATGACATGGCTGACCCGTCCCCTGACCCGCACGGAGAGGACGTACTCCCCAGGATGGGTGAAGGACTCTCGCACCAGGAACGAGCCGTTCTTGCCCTTCTCCATGATGAGGCTCTCTGCCTCCTTAGCAGACATAACTCCATGAAACCACCTGCAAATAAACAGTGGATTAACAAAATATCCCGCTATTTGCCAGTTGGAAGCAAATGCCGTGAAACTGTAACGATGAAGGAAAACACCGTGACACCTGCAGACCATAGCGATTTGTAAGAATTTCTATGGTATGTAAAGTCCGGCAACCTTCTCTAGGCCAGCGTGGTGGACTATAAAGCCTAACCACTTTCAATCGTACTCTCGATTGTAAAATCGGCCGGTGCCCTGCAGTGGGACGTACATGGGCTGATACAGTACAGTGAGCCTAAGGAGCCTTAGTTATTATTTCGATACGCTGCTTGGTATTTTTTGCCGCAGCATTGTGTACTCAGCAAATACTGTTGGGCTACTATTTGCAGGAAATGGGAACTAGTGATTATTAGTTATTAGATATTGGGCATCAATTCCTCTGGATGAGATTGCAGCACAGTTCCTTGTGTTACCCCGTAAGAATTTTTATGTGACGTTGCTCCTGTTTATGAGCAAGCGTGATGTATCTTCAGACGAGCTACCTGTTCAACTTGTCACATTCATTTTAACGTAGCACTAGTCCAAAAAGACGATTCAGTCTAGTTAAGGTAATGAGGCCGCGCATTATACTCCTCTTTGTGTACAGTCTTTGTCTATGAACAAAGATTTGCCACCAACATTAAAGCCGGAAATATTTTTACTCGTCATAAAAAACAACAATGCTTTAAACCAGTAGGAAATGATACCAGAACAACAATGTCCTATAACATTAAAAAGAAAACAATGAGTACCTAGGTGACATAACTTCCCATATTCATCGCCGATTATTGTAGCAATATGTCAATGTTTTATTAGAAACTAGGTGATAAGGAAATCGACATATTACGAAATATCAATGAACAATACTAAAACGTTATTGGTCACAGAAATATTTTTAGATTGCGTATTACCTATGTTTAATCCATCATCATCATCTATGCCATTATTACTCCTAAACACCTTCTGCGATTTATCAGCCGGGTTCACATCGTAGTGAACCAAGCTGATAAGCCGTTTAAAAGTTAGAACCTGAAGATCGTTCTTCAGGTTCTAGGTTTCATCTGATTCTAAAAATATTTCAAATTGTAATATTTATTATTGAATATTGCATATCGCAATTAGTTTAACAATATTTTCCTATTTTCCGACCATGCATTATTGAATCTTTATGAAATTGTCCGCTGGTATCCTTTCTAAGTGTCCAAAGATTTATATGTCCACATAATATTGTAGCACCGAAACATTAATGCATCCAATCATACATAACAGACGTAATACCCGTCCAATTAATATAAGGATATAGTAGCAATTAAAATAATTGAATAATCTATTACATATATGGGAGGAAGCTATAAATTTTCCACCAGATTACTCTATGCACATAATATGCTACAAATAATAGAAGCAATAATATTTTTATTTGTAAATTACTAACAACCAATTTTGAAATGAACGTCGCGTCTACAAGTAGACGTTTTAAAAACAGCCGAATTGCTTACCTACTCTTTTGGAGTGGTTTGAAAACATATAACTATTTATGATATTGAATAAACGTTAAAACTAAATATCTACATGTGTGTTAAAATGTTCAAGCCTTTTTACATTTACAGTAGGTATTCATGATGCTACATTTAAGAAATAATGAAGACAAGGATTTTGTTTCCAAGCTAATCTCCATACGAACAAATGACAGTAAACCTGATAGCCATTGTAATATTGTTCAAATAACAAAAATTTGCATGCGCTGGTGTACGATATTGAAAATAAACGTATCTATTTTCCTAGTAATACTAACAAAAGCCTTTTTACAAAAATGGTATTCTGTTGCAGTTTTAAAACTTATTATAAAAGATCTTTTAAAATGTTTTAGAGAAACGCAGAGACATTCCTGCAACGTACACTGTATAGGTAGCAATTATCCCAACAGAATGTTAGGTAAGTATAAGTACGAGTGAATTCCAGCGCGGCCGGCAACAGGCGCCGAGATCCGGCAGGACCGGTTGCTCTTGAATCACTCACTTTACAATCGTACTAACACTGCGAATTCCAAATCACCATCGCGAAACCATACCAGTGCTCGACAAGTTAATATATGAGAAAAGCTAAAACTTTCCCTTCACCTTCGTGTCGGATGATAACTTCGATTTATCATAAGTGACGGAATTCAAAAGTGATAGAATGTACAACCGATCTTTGCTAGAGAGCTGGTATTTTGACATAGGACGTAATAGTTCCTTGTCGTTAAGGTCCACAAATGGAATAAATAATTTATCAACAACGCAAAATTCTGGCAACTGTCAAAATATTTATGACGACCAACGTCCTTACGAACCCTATTGTTTTACATTTACATTAGAGTGTAATAATAGCTGACGACAATTGTATTAACTGAGGTACAGTAGAGGCTCTAACCTCAAACAATGTCGTATAAAAACAATAATATAAAAAATAAAACATATATCCCTAAACTTATAATATCCCTAAGCTTATGAACTCTTGAAACCATAATTAGATTGGCAAACTGTTACTAAATCAATAAAGATTAAACATCAATTTTTTGACAATATAGGTATATGCGTCAGGTCACTTATTGATACGAAAACTGTGAATTTCCTTAAGCCCAACAGTAGCACTATACTGATGAAGATCTTATATTCATATCATGAATAAGTACGTTCAGAAAGATACCAGATAAGGCCACAGATTTATGATTATCTCATTAGTATTCTAAGCACACGAGTAAATAATGTTTATTTGTAGGTAGCAATAATCTTACCAAAGCATAAATGAATTTATCACTAGATGATAATCTTGATCTCTATTTTACCAAGTTATTTGTTTGCCATATAATAGAAACGTTATAAAATATTATTAGGTATATTTGTTTATTCTTGAAACATGAAAGTAAGGTAACCTAAGTTTGCTATAACAACATTGAAAATAATTGGTTTTTATGTCTTTGAATCTATGTTGGTTCTGGTGAGCCAGATAGTCTCGAAACCCATATACTGTTCCTCTCTTACATCATCTCTCCTTCAAAAGATCAGCGCTCACCTGTGCATCCTTACTAATGACTTAAAATAAACTGACCTTTTTCCTTTCCTCTGCCATAAAAATACAATTGCTTGTTAGTGTATTCAATATTACATTTAATAATGCGATTATATTCTTTTTAGTTAGCCCACGTCCAATTTGTCGCAAAATCCTGTCAAACGAGTTCACAAATAGCGTGCGAGGAAGCGACAGTCGCGAGGCCTTCGGAAGTGACTGATAAGTTTACGCCTAACTACATTGTTCAAAAGGAAACCAGTACAGTTTTACTCGCTTGGAACACGTAATACAAAGAAGTAGAGTAACATTGTGATGGAATATACAGATTATCTATTGGTATATTACGACCAGAGTAATTAGAGGTTTGTGTATTTTTCTTAGAGACAATTTAAGTGGTCTGTCTGTAGTAATTATGTAAATAAAAATGTCTGAAAAGTGCATATTGAATAATTAAGAACGCTGCCTCGTGGGCGTTTTTATACTACTGTACGATTACAACACTGAGGTTTCCGGTTCCAATCCCGGGTGGGGCAAAGTGATATTAGATTTTTCTTTTCATTGTCAGTCCATTTTCGGAATTTGTGCTCGATATGGCTATAGGCTTGCTCCCAATCACATCGTGGGAAGGAGCACACTGTGTGTTGGGTGTCCGGGCAGCCCCTCTGTCTTCTGGGAAAAAGAACTGAATTTATGTGTGCACGTAAAAAAAACGCTTCTGACCCAGCGGTACTTTATCTCGCCAGCAATGTATGTATGTATACTCAGGTAGCGTCAAGTGCATCACATTCATTTTGCCGTACCCTGATAAATATATGAATCATAATCTTCTGATTATTGTAAAAGTATCATTGAAATGCATAATCCTTCTTATCTTTGTTCATACTTTAGTAGCCAAATAATACTGCCACATCATGAACGTTTTATCTTATGACGCAAGAAAGAAATACCCAATCATAAAAGATGTGGGATATATCACGCCTGATTAGTTGTTGTACATTTATAATCTAGAATTATTACATCTCTGTCAGTTCAAACCGCTGACAACTAGGCTAGGTCAGAGGTTCGAAGCTATGGCATCCAACGACGATTTTCCGAATTTAACGAATCTATGGTACCCTGAGAGGTTGCCTCGAAAAGAAACGGTATTGAAGGCCATAAAATCGCATTAGGCCCGCGTAGGAGATTACGATTCCCTTCGCATTTATAAAAAGACCTATGCTTAGCAAGATATATGAGTTTATATCAAAATACAAATTTTTATTTCCATACAAATACGACCTAGCGGCCTTCAAAAAACGAGCGCACTCCCACCTTAAAGGTTGGCATCGCATCTCTATGTCCTATGGTGTTGCAGATGTTCATGGGCGGCAGTGGTAACTTTACATCAGCTAAACGCTCGTTTACGCCCTATAATATAAAAAATACGTTCCATTATTTCTTTACACTCCGCGAAACCTGCTCCCATCAAAACATTCAAGCGGAAAAACAACAACATGAAATAAATGCTACCCAAGTACTAATAATAAAATTAATATCCCGCGTTTTCCACAAACAGACAAGAAGGAAGTACATAGTTTTTAATAATTTACAACATATAATAAAACTATGTCAACATACTGGCAATAAATATATAAATATGAAAGACAATGTGTTGTAAATTGTACCAATTAGACTTAAGCCAAGTCATGTGTTTATATTGAGTGGATTTCACGTGACTTGCCCTTGAAGTGCGAAATAAATTGCATTCACGATAATTTATCACACACATTGCTCGCCCCCATATAGATAGAGCGGATAGGGTGGATAGAGGTATAAGCGCCAACAGTTCAAGGATTTACTATTTTTTCAAAGTGAATATATTCGTTAATACTTCGTAAGGAATTAAAAAATGAATACAAGAAGAATAAATCATCATCCCACTTCTTCACTGGCTTGGCACAGTGACTGCATTGCACCTGGTATTAAGTGTAAGTGCCGACCAAATAGAGTATCGAATGGCAGCAGATGGCGGTCTGCCACTTCGCGCTACGGTGGAAGGACCCAGGATTATAGTAAGGGCACATCGTCGTCTATTCATGCATGGGGACTTAGTCCGATAAGGTGTATGTAATCTATAGGTCTCCATAATCTACTTAAAGGCCTGTCTAATATAAGGTTGCCTTAACTACCTTCTTTTTTACTCTTGCTACGCCAATTTTGCTTCTACGACTCTGACAGTGATTAACTCTCAGTGTCCCTCTAACTCGTTTGTTGTGTCAATGCTATAAAAAAATAATGAGTGGTGATGGCATGGCGTATCGAATATAATCATAATGTCACGTATGTATTCAAACACATGTAAAGAAAATTAATACGAGCAAGCTATTAACCGGTTCCAAAGGTCCAAGAAGTATTCCATTATGTTATGCGAACCTTAATATATTTTCATAAATATTCGGTACTACTTACTTAATTTTTACATTAATTCATTGATATTTCAAACGAAATCTATTTTTACCAATATGTGTCAATAAACCAAGTGTAGTTATATTTGAAGGTCGAAACTATTTAGAATGATAAGTGTTTATTTATCGACGTTATGATATTAACATAAATAAAAACCGGAAACAATACGAAGTTGTAAAAAGTATTTGATTATTTGACGACCGATTTTTGCAAAACTGTTTGGATATGATTAACAATTTACAAAACAATTTGTATAAATATACCATGTCATATTTGTTTTTTGTTATCATCATCTACAGCCCGTTGCAGTCTACTGCTGGACATAGCCCTCTCCCAAGGAACACCACAGAGCCCGGTGTGCTGATTTATGCATCCAGTCGCTTCCGGCCCTGGTTTTTTATTATGTCTTGATTTAAATACCTACGTAATCAATTAAAAAAATGTTTTTTCAATATAATTAATACACATTTATCGCAAATACGAAGGCGGTGACGCCTTTCTCTAATATTAAAAAGCAACAGTTGCTCTATGACAAGCCCCAAAAATATCAACCTAACAGTGTCATGTGTATGCATAAAAACATAAAATACCTAGTACCTACATCTATCTTTTAATTTATTTTAACTTTAATAACATAAATATATTATATCAAGTGTCGGATCGGATCGGCCTTGGAAGAGGCCTATGTTCAGCAGTGGACTGCAACAGGCTGATGATGATGATGAAGTGTACTTTGATGCAGTAGCTAAAAATGTACGTAAAGATCCTATGGAAATACTTGGAGGAGGAAAATCTGAAGTCACAGTTCAGTAGCGAACTTTTACCTAACCACGATAATAATTATGACGATGATAATAATTCATGATAATTTCTTTTGACTCGATTTAGTTGATTGTACCTGTATGATACAATAAAACGTCACGCACGTGCGATATTCCTACAAATGTGGATAACTAATTACCCGCATATATGGCGCTGATATGAAATCCTCAGTAATGTGCTCAACAGCGAGGTCGCGAGGGCAATAACAACTACGCATACAGTTGTTTATGTTCTTCTTTGTGTCGTAGGAGGTAATATTGTAAAAAAAAACATGCAGCACAATACACCGCAATTCCTCTGGAGAGCAACCACTCCAATTTGTTGGGTTTTAATAAATAAATACACACAACAGTCACATACATAGTCTTAACCCCACACTAAGATCGAGTTTTGTGTCGGGAATATCAGGAATTGCGAGAGACTTTTCGGTCTTAAAAGCAACCAGACCCGAAACAAATTCATGTGGTCTGGTCTGGTCGGTACTAGTATCGAACCCGTGGTCTCATATTTCACAATCGGCGTCTAACCAACTGAGCCTCGAAGGCTATCGTTTTAAATCCAGCCTTTTTATATCTGATTTAAAGAAATAGCATCGATCAGGGAGATAGGCCCATCTGACGTCATTGATTAGTTGCCTACTCTATTTTCGATTACTCGGCTCTTTATCCCCAGGTTCTTTGTAGTCGCTTTAAAGCGACAGTAAAAAAATTAACAAAGTCGTATGTACGCCTGAGACACATGTAGTTTGGGAGAGTTGGTTTTCAATGTAGGCTAAAATGTAACATGAAAATTACCATGTTAGGATAATAAGTTGAAAATAAATTCACAAGCAGATCTAAGCTTAGCGCCCTTAATTTATGCCACGATCATAAACAATAACTATCTGCGACAATAATGTCTCGTTTAACGCGCATATTATCATGTTTATAGACATGTATTTACAAGAATCTTGAACAAAAATAAACACATATTTTAAATGTATTTACGAGATTGTAACTCAGACCAATTGTTTGCGATGTGTCGTGAAAATTAATGAATCGTCGAGCCATACGAAACGCTTCCTCGGCTAAACAATGAGTGATATAACTGCAAATTAGACAAACCACATTGAATATTGAATACATTGGTTTATTTTTTGCGTCACGACAATAAATGTTTTTATTCGTACATTTCCATATGGGCGGTGGTAGCTACGCATTTATTTGGGTGCCTTTGTAATTTATTATTTTACTGCGCTGCGTCTGTGACTTGCATCGCGATGGCCTGGGGCTTTGCATCCTTTATCAGTACAATAAGACACATGCAGACGAGATATTGTCGTACTTGGATACCGACGGAATTACAGATTTGTATTTTATTCAAGAAGCAGCGAGACAAATACATAGCTCATGGCATCTTCGATTCATGGTTCTTCTTAGCCTAAGCACTTTTGATATAGGTCAAAATTTTGTTTGTTAACTGCGTTAAAGAAATATTTTATTTATATTTCTTAGATTTACGCGATTGTTACACATTAAAATTAAACATATAACCACGAAAGTTGTAAAGTAATTAATACGTCTTTAAAAATAAGTTTTACTGCAGACTTACAGCTTTGAATAAAAATATTGAACATTAGTAAGTATTGACCAATTACCTACCACGCAAACGACATAGCAAATCAAAGTTTAAATTTACATAATATTCGATAAATTGTGCCATAGCCTACCAAAAACAACAATAGTATGTTTAACATAACATGTGAATTTGATACACAAAAAGTACAGGAAGCATGTAGTTATTTGTAAATAATTGCACAAGTAATGGTCAGTATGTATTTTGGCTCGGCCTCCGCGAAGTGGCCGTCGCGACGACCTCGGACTCAATGTTTGAGATCATTTCGTCCACTGCCCACTACCGCTTCAAAACTTGATCCGGAACAATGTGATAAGTTCAAAGATCTATTGCTGAGACTCTGATTTTTTTAGAATTTATCTAAAGTAATTGTATAGTACCTACCGTTTTAACAAAGCTTTTTCTCTTTATGTTTAACGGCCGTTCTCTATATCCTATCTAACTTTAACAAGGGATTAAAGGGATAGCTAATATAACAATGTCGGTACAATTCTACGCTTTATTAAACAAAAATAGATATACGAGTATATATTGATCTTATCTGACTATCTATAAATATGTATATGCACCCTATCTATACCTCTCTATCTTTGTCAACTGAAACATAAATTGCATCGAAATATCCAATGAAATCTTTTGTTAAAGATAGATAGATTATTGAGAACGGCTGTAAGACGTGGCGAATGAACTTCACGAGAATTGTTGGTGATAGCTTGGTCAAAGAAATTGAAAACATCATAGTTAATGTAGCAACATAAATTACCCAAGCCTCTATATAGATGGGCCAAAATCCTGACAACGGCCGTAGCAGAATTGGCTTTATGTTTTCAAGCACTTTAATATTATTGTAGTTAAATATGACCTAACAATAGTCGATGCCAAAGATTGCGTAGAAAATTTTGGCTGGACAGCAGCAGGGTAAATGCTAGATAGAAATAGAAGATTATTCTGCTATAATAGTCAAAGAAAACATGAGGAAACCTATGTAAACTGTATAAGACTTCGCTTGAGAGTTCTGTAGGTATGTAAAATCAAAGTACTAGTACAGTAACCATAGTATACACGCCTTATTAGGCATGTATACTATGAATGTATGCAGAAACGGAGTAGACAGCTGGACTTAAGTTGAATTTGGAAAAAATTAAGATATATTAAACCTGTAATTTGTTATCAAAATATACCAATTAGTGACTTATTGTAATAAAGTATCAAAATTTGGTCTGATAGTGTACCTAACAAAACATGTATTAAGGAAAATAATAAATGCAACTGAATTATTGCTATAGCATTAGCCATACCAAATGGACGTGACAAAAATGATTGATATATTCAATTAAGTACCAGAAGGTAGACGGAAGACCGGATAAAGGTTGCAGGAAGTAGCTAGATGCTACCTGCTTCCAATAGGCCAATGTCGATAGAGGCCCACGTTTAGCAGCGAACTTCGTGTAGCTGAAGATGATAGTACAGTCAAGTCACGCATGGGACTGTCACTTTCTACCAGGACCGTGAAATACATGATACTTATATTTTTACTGGTGGTAGGTCTTACATATGTGAGGCCATCTGGGTAGGTACCACCGCAATGTCTATTCCTCCCGTCAAACAACAGTGTAAATGCAATGTTGTGTTTCGGATTGAAGGATATTGTAGCCGGAGTAACTACTGGACATATTGAGACTTAATATCTAATGTCTCAGGATGGCGAAAGCAGTGGAATGCCAAGCATTGCTTTGTAATTCAAGGTGTTGTTTGGTTTTGCAACTGTTTATGAGCGGTCGTATCGCTTCCCATTAGGCGAAGGACATGCTCGTCTCGCCATTCATTGCAATATATATATATAGCATTGTTATCTAGACATTGTCCGGTAGCTTACTACCATACTGGTAATGTTGCTATCTCCAGGGAGCTTGGGTTGAGGCCAATGGCTGTTTGTGAGTTGGATGTTGATCATATTGTACTTTTTATTATTAGATATTTGTATTGACTAACGACCTTATTCATAGACTTATTTAAAAACTTTTGTCTCTTTCGAAAGACTTTTGAATTCAGTGTAAGCGAATAATATAAACATTCGTTAACTTATGTAGATTTTAAAACTGTCTATGACTTAGGTCTGTATATTATTAAGTATTTGACTAGAAACTGAGTTGTGTATTTATAATTGAAAACAATGGGAATAAAATACTATAATCATGTGACTGTTTCGAATTTGAGCCACACCACAGCGAGAAATATCAGCCCACATTATACGATATTTGCAAGTCACCTATATTTACTAAAAAACGTCGTCAAAACAAATTAAATAGCATGGTCAATGGCGTAACAAATAAATTCATACATGGATAGCTCTATCAACAATTTAGTCACAAACAAGAACATAATTTGCGTGAGATATTATCGAAAATGAGACAATAATATTGCATTTTAATTACAATGTTACTGTGTATTTGTATCAAGCATACAGAAGCAGATAAATGAATAATGAAGGGATGTCCAAGAGGACATTAGAAGAAAATCATCTATCCATTAAATGGCATGGTAGCGAAAGGAAGTGCTTGGCTATAAAGGATTTCGCTTCGCGTAGAACTAAATTATTGTAGAAGGCAAGCACACGGTTAAGGTGAGCTAATATTGACAGATTTCCTTTTTTTATTAAAGTATCATAAATATCAGTCTTGAATGATGGAGTTCACATCACGACGCACGTTATCAGTCATAATTTTATACAATCAAAATTATCATGCGATCTTATATTACAACGTTAATTGGCTGCTTGCATTTATTCTCAATTACATTTATTTATTCTGTTAATTTCTAGTAATTACTCGCTGATTGACAAAGATGTTCTACCAACATGGCTTAAGTAATCCTGAACGTACAAGAAACTTGCAACCGGCTGTTTGATCATATACGGAAAGTGAAGAATTTGCAAACAATAGTGATTAGTAACATCCGATCGGTAATTTTAAATTATAACTAACGCGAGGTCGTTTTTCCTTCAAGGATGGATATTTGCAAGATCTTATGACATCAGGCAATGATACGACATTTCCAAAATTACTGAATACTTATTAGTCGGCCCAAGATGAAAAGATAGGCTTATTTCGCACATAGGTACATACTACATATGTGTATTTAGTGGGAGATGATAGTAGGAAAACAGAAGTGACTAAACCTGATGTTTGCGCCATCTACACTGTGGATGTAATGATAGCAAGACTTGATGAGAGATTTGACTATAATCGCCAGTTGAAACAACCTCAAAACGCCTTTAATAATGACCGAGATAAAATCATTTTATTATTAATTACAATTTTCACAGTTGACTTCCATATCGAGATTATCGCCACACAGTAGACTATCAGATTAATATCCAAGATTTCCTAAAACTAATTCACTGATACGAAATTACTGAAAAATGTTTTTGTATAATTAAGTTTAATGTTTAAAGTAATTTACAAATTGTATCAGAAAGTGATATAATCTATCGAAATTTACATAATTACCAAATTATAACCGATTTGTATCTGTATATTGTAATTACCAGTAAACATTGTGTGAGTGCTACCGGACAAATTTATCCAAAATCATCAAATAGGTCTAATGGTCACTTTTTTATTGTTTTATAGATGCGATAAATAATTGTAAAATAAACGTATCAATAATTAATTTAGGATACTTATATTTAACGACTCAAGGGCTATTTATAATGTCCTTAGTAACTACATGTAACCAATGAATAAATTATTTTCGAAATAGTTATTCAGGGCCTATTTAATCGCCAGCTAAAGAACTTTCCCTTCCCAATGTATTGTAGTTGCCAAAAAGGAACTATTGATAACAAAATAGGCAACAACACGAGAGATCCAGATTAAAATGATACGAGTACAAATATTAATAAATAATATATTCCAGTCTACTAAATATTATGCCGATAATACTGTACAATAAAAGTGACTTTGCAATGATAATTTGAGGACTAATGAGGTTTATTGGTGAATGACTGGGAGCATTCCTTTTCGGCAAGTCCATTCAATTTTATAAGACCTAATTAAATTATCTCTATTACTCAGAAGTCTCATATCACTTTTTTATCGTATCACATATAATACCTATTACCAGAAATTCTTATGTCACTACACGTATTGGTTTAAAAAAAATGTGGTGGAATGGCAAACTGAGAATACCTTCCCTTACAATGTCTTTTATATTATCATAATCATTAAGTAATCATTAAGTATTTGCATGATTCACGTGTATTTTTTTCGGCTCTTGGTGTTTGTGAGCCCGAAAAGCCTCTCGTTGTTCCTGACACAAGGCTCTATGTTAGTAAGGGGCAAGGACTATATAATACATAATGTGCTGTTGGGTGTATTTTACATATATATTTACTATCATTAGAGCCAGATGAAATGCATTACTGAACGTAATATTTCCCTAATTATTTTTATATAACCTTATAACTTAATAAATTAATATTTATAATACATATTTTTGACAACAATATATGTAGATAAAAGAATTGCTTGAAGACGGACAACATATTATGTGCATGATTTACTTTTGAATTCACTACATTGAATTGTAAATTTAACTAATAATGGAGATAATACACTATTGTAGTTTAGAAATAGAACAATATCAGCTATACATAATTTATAAATTAACAAAAATGCATTACATTTGTAATGTTAAATAGGTGGATTCTGATGTATTTTCATTTGGTTACCTAAATGCTCCGTAAAATAAAATCATGATTTAAACATATTTAGTATTGCACAAGGTAAATAATTTTAGGTTGTATTTAACGCAATGTGTCATCCCAAAGATTTGCACTCTCCTTCAGAACCTGTTTCGCCAATACGAAATTTCGAAGGAACAAGTGTATGACTAAGAAAGATGTTTCCATGATTCATCGTCATGTTATACAATATGGTTACTTTAATAGACAATCATTTGATAGCGTTAAAATTGCTTTTAAAATTACAGGTTCGTGGCAAAAGACTATTTGTCTTGAAGCTGGTTTTAAATAAATACAGTAAATCGACCACGAAAAAATCAATTTTATTGATACGACGTCAGGTAATTAACATTGATCATGTATAGAAAACCAGGAAAAATTGGACTTATTTATATAGTGAGGTCTATGTCGGCAACACTTCAAACGGCGATAGTACACAATACGCACACCACACAGTCCACTTATCAAAAGTGTCTGAAGATAAAAATTAATTTTAGCTTATTAGTACTATCTTATTTACTCCTGAACTTAGAGCTTTAGACCCCCCGCAAGGAGAATAATTACATCTAAACGTTTTAATAAAATGTTGATCTTATGTAAACAAAATATACCATACACATTCCAACATACCTCTTTACTTTGTAGCCTGCGACATTTCTCTCAATATCTATGTAACATTTAAAGGGAAAAAATATCAAATACATAATTGTTTCTCGATAAGCTATTTTTATTGTGTAACTCTTTTTTATTTTTGTTATGTTTATTATTA
This sequence comes from Hyles lineata, assembly GCA_030180105.1. Lineage (NCBI taxonomy): Eukaryota > Metazoa > Arthropoda > Insecta > Lepidoptera > Sphingidae > Hyles > Hyles lineata. The sequence continues at coordinate 21,477,968 of JARJEE010000001.1, forward strand.
AGCAAAAAGTAAGTCATTGACTTATGATTATGAGTCGGTACCGCAAAAAATATGTTGCCTAATTTAATTTGTTACTCACCAAAGCAAAGTTGTATAATAAATAAACACACACAACAGTCACAAAAATATTCCCGACCGTAAGATGCCAAATCTTTTTCGTGGGTATGAGGACCTATGAGAAGTTAAGGACCCGTTTCATCGGTTCCTGATAAACTCTCTGATGGCTTATTTGGCAGTCATCTGTCAAATAAAACTTTATCTGAAACTTTATCAGGATCTGATGAAACTGGCCCTAACTTCAGACTTCAGGACCAGATCCGAAACAAATTGGCCGTCCAAAAGTGTCAGTGCGGGGGTAAAACCCGCGGCCTTTAATTAGCGACCAGGGATCTTAAGCAAATGCACTACCAATGTTTATGTTATGATCAGTTTACAACTTTGACGTTACCAACCTATATAAGTTAGATATATTTTCTGCATTTAATTTAGAGTTAAAATTTATATAAATTCTAGTTTTCACTTTATAAAACACTTAAATAAGAACAGAAAGTTAAACATAATAAAATAGTATACTTAAGTTGTTTTTGTCTACATACCACGACTGATATAAATAGCAATAAAAAAACTATAAAATTCATGTAAACAGTAAAGGATACTTCGGTCAAATGTAGACAAAGGATAGAATTGAAATGTAATGCAATTATTATAGGTAAACTTTAATGAAAATTATTTGAAAGATGCCGACTTCGATTCGCACAGGAAATCACTTCAAACAACCTTAAAACGATTACGGAGTGTTTTTACCACCACACCACAAATTAACGGAGCCACAAAGTTTACTCACCCGGCGAATTAATGAAACATAGATATTAGGGACTTACAAAGAAAGGATAATTTTCGGAAAGCGAAAATCTGTATAGAGTATAAACACTCACTTATAACTAACTGCGTCATAATTTTATTATCATAAAGAAATAATTTAAGGAGCTACATTGGTCTATTTACAAGATTTCGTTTCGATATCCAAGTTAGCCGATTCACTTTGCATCACCTCTTCAATTTGAAAAATCTCATAATATTATGGTATGCCCCGCACTGAAATTTTAAGTCAATTAAGCTCTGTGGATGCGGTAATAAGTAGTAGTCACTAATAATACATCTACTTACCTCTTTAAGGATATAGGCGGGACCATATGTATGAGTGATGTAAAGTTACGATTTTATTTTCTATAATAGTTGTTACTTTTAATGAAAATATCACTTTAGTACAATTAAACAGCTTTATGAGCTCTTAACAGTCAAAAATATTTTTTTTGAATTACAAATCGCACAAAAGCTCGCGATTATTTTTGTAAAGTAACTAGAACTTGATGACGCAGTTTTTTAAACTTTACTGAGATAACACAGTAATATGTTGTATCAGTGATAACATTTCATGTATTGACGTAAGTAACATTATAAATATTATTATGATGTAGAGTTAAGATGATGCTGAGAGAGTATGAGTCCCTGCTTGTTATTGGTATGAGCGGTAGACATCCTATTCTCTTTTTTTATAATGTCACGAGCACATCACTACGATGCACGCGATGGTGAGTGCTACTGTCTTAATATCCACCGACTTAGATGGTTATCCTAAACCAATCGACACGATTATACCGATATGATATAAGATAAAGGATAAAATGTAACGTACCCGAATATACACAGGGTGGACCAGTGCATTTCAATCGTCATACAATGATATGGTTATCAAACGCCTATCAACACAATACTACTAAAACAACAAGGCGGATAAAACCAGGCGGTTTTATCCAGATATGCTCAGGTGAACCCGCAACGTGACCCGCTTAGGTTGTCTATGACGGGTGCCTATTCACTATGGACAGTATTTATGGCAATACGCATAGGTTTCTTACCACCAGCTATTAAAAGAAACTTACTTCTTCAGCATGAAAGCCTTGCTTAATTCCTTGAGTACAGTAGATACGATGGCACCAGCAGCGGGCACTGCCAGGACCGAAGCATCCATACACGCTGAAAGCGCGGCCGGGGCAAGCACGCCGAGCCGGCTCAACCGAGGACTGTCTCTCGACATCACTGACACTGAAGCACGCACGACCGGCAACCGCAAAGCGATCCGCTTCGCACGCGACACTGAACGTAAATGCGCCGGCGCACTCAAGCGGCTCCCTTGCCATCGGTAATCTATCGCTCCGCTTCAATGCTATCAAGGAGACAAGGACGAGTAAACAATGCTTTCTTCGACACCGCCTTTGCTGCATCTGCGGGTTTACTAAGAATCTGTTATATCGAGAAATCCACTATATATATCGATGCTTTCACAAGAACCGTTGTAGGTAAATAGATAATTAGAAACAAGAAATCTATTTACAAATGATTACAACTTGATTCAAAGCAAAACTACTAAAACTACTGAAACGATTCAAGAAATATCGTTTATTTTTTTTTTTTTATTGCTGTGAATGGCGAGACGAGCATGCCGTTCGCCTGATGGTAAGCGATACGACCGCTCATGAACAGTAGCAAAACCAAACAACACCTTGAATTACAAAGCAATGCTTGGCATTCCACTGCGCTCGCCATCCTGAGACATAAGATGTTAAATCTCAATATGTCCAGTAGTTACTCTGGCTACAATGCCCTTCAACCCGAAACACAACAGTGCGTTTACACTGCTGTTTGACGGGAGAAATAGACACTGCGGTGGTACCCACCCAGATGGCCTCTCACATATGAGAGACCTACCACCAGTACCATATCTAACAAGATGTTGAGAAGTTATATGTATATTCGTAGAGCCAATTCAGAACGATGTGTTCGGGTTGTCATATTGTGTTTGTTATTTACATTATAATACGATCGTTTGTAATTGAGTCGCTCTGAATCAAACCAATTTTCGAGCGATGTTATAATCACTTTGTTTAAAAAAAAATTAAAAAGAGGAACTATAGAGTCAGTAATGTCCCCTACAACTTAATATTAATCGTTTTTATGGATTCATTCAGAGCGGATAAAAAAATGGATTTTCTATAGGTAAATGTGTATAAAATAATTTTGTAATTAGTATATGTATATTAGTATAAGATGCTAGATGCTAAGACACAAAATTATACATAAGACCACCAATGCTTGTTCACTACCGCGACAGTCATTTTCAGATAATACGAAATCAGCACATTAAGAACCAGTCGCGAAAATTTATGCGACATAATTTTATGATGAAACCAATTCTATTCAACAATATCAAGTTTGGTGATAAACATAATATTGTATATAAAAGCCGTAACGGAATTTTTTTACACGTCTGAACTATTGGGTAATGCGTATAGTCGCTAAAAATAAATACGTGTTAAAAAATAATAATAAATTAGTCTTTACACGTGTTGAAGTGTGACTTTTATTTCGGTGTTCTCTATGGCTCTGAGGAAATCGACATAAAGCGAAAGCTTTGCTATCGCGTTTCGTTCGAGGTGTGACATTGCCAGATCTTCAATGCCCCTTTCCTTTTTCCTTCCTGCTCTCCTCCCGATTTGATCTTACCATCAGGTTACCTGTTTGCTCATTTGACGGACCAATGCAATAATAAAAATTGGGTTATAAGAACAATTATTTTTGAACAGCATATTCCGCAACTTCTTTCATTTAGCGTGTTCTATTACATACATGACATACTTTATTTACATGAAATTCTTGTTTTCTCCTAACACAACTCTAAAGTAAAAGAGATCTACTTAATAAAAAGAAAATTACAGATCTTGGATCGGGTTAATCGGGTTTAATTTTAATGTTGCCAAATCAATAAAAAATAAGAAGTTATAGTGTAGTTAATATTCAGTAACTTTTCGTATTAAGAATTTCCAATTAGGGTTTTTATTTGATGGGGAAATTTCCTTCGAAATATTAAAAATTGTGACTCATAACCTTTTTTGGATATAATAAGCGAAGTTTGTGTTAGGATATCCGTAACCGATCTGATAACATCCACCAAAAATGATATTGGAAAATCCGTCATCAGTGACTCACGCAAATATTTCGCGTTTCGGGTTCAGTATGTGCATATCCGATGTCGACATGATCGTCATAAATATGTCGATCAATGACAGATAACACATTTACCTATAGTTACCAAATAGATCACGCCATAATAGAATGTTTAAATTTCTGCAACAGGGTATCGGTTTCAATAAGTCGTTAGGTTTCATTGAGAATTATAGTACCTAACTCTCACTTTTACCTATTGTAACCTATGTTACTTATCTCTCTCATTTATTTATAGTTGACCTATAGTTAACTAGACCTATAGTCACATATTATGATCACTCATATGTACCTATAGTTTTATATTAGGCAATGTCATGTCTTTAAATTTCAACCACCTACAGTCTCTCTCTAAAAGGTTTTATCTGCCTAACACAATACTAATTTCATAAATCAACAAAGATGAAGTAAATGTCTATAATATAAAAATACTAAAACATATTTTGGAAAAGATGTCATCAAGTTGTATATAAGTGCAGATTATGTGAACAGTAGACACTTTTACGATAAATGAATGAACCATTTATCGGTTCTTGTTTTTTATGATTATAACAATCAAAATTATTTTATGAACACAGAAGGAAAAAATATTTTTGTACAACTAATTAAGGTAGATAGGTACTACTGATTTATAATATTATGATTTATATATGGCTTGTGAAACTTAAACAAATGTAGTTGCTACTATTGAATTAGTAAGACCAGGAATTGTCCAACAACATGATGGAAAATTTCTTACTTCGATGAAATCTATGGTCAGCAGTGTTTTTGTGCCTTACAATGATGATAAATCCTTTTATTTACTCAAATTTTAAAATTGATAGTTATATTTTTATGGAATATTTCCATAAACAGCAATTACGCCATTTTCTAATCTAATAATGCAATTGACCTTACACCAATGACACGAATACCAATAATGAATTTTCAAAAGTTTAAAATGACCGATGCTGGTGTATTATATCAACAAATTCCAACCCACATGTCCTTTCATTCCACTCTTGAAGATTATCTACGTGTTTGTATTCTATTGTTTCATGGTTTCTACGTCAATCACTAGTTAATTGAGCTATTTGCAAGACTAAGACACCTGTGTTACGAGTACAATGCGTTCCATTTGGCGCGCGATCAATGAATCAATAGCTCCAACGGTGGATGCATGACCACTTAATTATATTGTTGTAACCAAAATTTGAATTGCTTAGCCGTGTGTCGTGATGAGAAAACAATATACTATTGATTTATTGCTTTATTGTACACAGTATAACTTACAGGTAAATAACAACGAAACAATAGGTACAATTGGCAATGTTAAACCTAGGTGTCCTCTTTCAGGTTACGTTCAGATGGGTGGCTATTGAATGCGCAAATACCTATATTGAACCCACTACTGTGGTACACACAAAATAAGGTAAAAAAAGAGACATTAAATATAACTACCGTAGAAGGAAGACATGTTTTGTGGCTATATACGTTATAATTACCTAGCCTAACAAAGAGAATGTAAGTACTGACGGCGTTGCGTGACATCGTCAGCTGCAAACTTGTTGCGTTCGGGTGACGTGATTCCATGTTCCGGAAGGGAAGTAATTTTAGTAAAATAAGTTGAGCGTCATTAAATACGACACGTCGCCTGTCCCGCATGGTGTCAAATGAACTGATACTGCACAGATAAAGATAAAATATAATAATTCAATGATAAAGAACATACTTAATAGCTGTATATACTTTTATCCGTGTAACAAAAGTAACAATGTCAAAAATTACATACAGGCGGCATATACTTAACAGTGAAATCAAATTACTTAACTAATATTCATTTTAAAAGCCAATTCAACTAATAGCAATTCATTCTAAATCCACGTCATATTTATGTGATATTGACATATTATGGTACTCAATTTTTTAACCCACATGTTCCTCATCACCTTAGGTTGAAGTGTACAACATTTGTAAAATAGCCGAGATTATTTTTTGTCAAAAATCCTCAATTTTGGTTTTCACGTTATTTGGCCATACTGTATAGATACCAGCATTTTTACCGCTTAGCTTAACTTCTGTTCGGTTTGGGAACTTACCTGAGCGGAAAAAAACTCGTACTTAAACGGGTTGTTCAAACGACTTGAAAATTGCAATCGCGATTTATAGCAAAACAGCCAGCTAGTATTTTTTTTTTCAAACTTGATACAATGTTACCTGGAGTGATTACGAACACATTGTTTAAATTAAATACCCTATGATAATTTCAAACTGTATAGCTAAATTTCTTATTTTACGCAAATTTTCTAACTCAGGTCGTATATAAATGTATAGTATATAAATAATATATCGGCCAACACGACGCGAAGAATATAAGGTTAAAAAGGGGTAAAATCAAGTCTCGAGCCTAAACTGTTAGACCTGTATAATGAGGAGTGTGGGCCACCACTGGAAGCGGGCAGACAGTCCGTGACGGCGGATCGACGCAGATCACCGTTACAACCGTCACACCAGACGTTGACAAACTGACCTAGCGTCCGAGGAAACAAGGCACGGATTTAGGTTATCTACGAGAAAATAAATAATTATAATAAGATTTATCAAGTGTATGATTTTTTCAATTTCTAAAAAATAATCCTCCATATTAAATTGTAAACTCCGGGTGTCATGTCAATTTGAGTCGAGAATCTTGCCTTAGGTTAATATATCTATCTATGTGACAAGCATAACCCACCTTTTCTTTGCAAAGTCCAACGAATGAGCAAACGGCTTACCTGATTGCCATCATTTGCCAGAGATTACAATCGCATATCAGCAACGAAATCGTAAGCGTTGCAGGCATTTACAAGTAGGGGGAGATATACGTATAGAAGGAAATGAGTAATATTATAGCTAAGGCCATCTCACTCGCCGAACTAAACTTGACATTAAAGCTGTAGTCGGTTATGTGTGTGATTTGACGCCGATCGAGAGGCACATATTGTAATGTAATATTTTACAATTATAATAATATTTCATCATCCCCAAGTATAAAAAGTCTAGTAATAACTAAACATAGGGACTTATCTAAGGATCATTTGGAAAAGGGAGGCAATTTTGCCAGTACCTGGTCGGTAATAAAGACAGGAATAGTTATTCGGGCTTTAACATGACCTTGTTCCTATCATCACCTTACCCGAATCATTAATAATTATATTTGCAATGAAATGTTACCCAAATACGTATGATAATTAAAGAAATAATAAGAATAGAAAAAGTGTCAGTTACTACCACGCACTCAACGTGTGCCCTGAATGCGGACCTGCACCGATCAATCATCCTCAAAGCCATCGGTTTAACTGTATCCACTCTTGAACGGTATTTGAACAGAATTAGTGCCAAATGAACCAACAGTTAGTTCAGAAACGAAAACATAAGCACCTACCGCTTGCACGCGATTCTTTACTGGGTTAATATTGTTAAACATATACATACAATTATAACGTAACACATACTTGACTTATTTGATTAAATATTTTTCTTCTTAATGAGGGCCTGTTAAAGAATGATTTATTTCGTACGTAATATAAACAAATACACATAGTCTTAAATTAACCTTATCCACAATCTTAAATTAACCTCAGCGGAACTATTTTGCTATGCAGATGACACCGCAATTATTTTCACTGGAAAAAACTGGGAGAGTGCTAGACAGGCTGCTGAAGAGGGACTATATATTATTAATAATTGGCTTCAGAAAAACCTGCTGACTCTTAACACTAACAAAACCAAATTTTTATGTTTTTCCAAAACTTGTAAAACCGAGCCTTTATGTTTGCCTGATCTCAAGAGTCACAGTAATTGCACCCCTGCTTTGTTCTCAACTTGCACTTGTGAATACATTAGACGGGCCAACGAAATCAAGTACTTAGGTTTAATCCTTGACGAACGCTTAAACTTTAAATCGCACATAAATTCACTGTCCAGTAGAATTCGTAAGGTTATCGGAATCATGAAAACTCCGTAATTCTGCCAATTTTCAAATTTTGAAACTAGTATACTTCGCTATTTGCCAATCTTTGCTTAGCTATTGTATTGGTGTTTGGGTTGGTGCAGCTAAAACTACTATGTTACCCCTAGAAAGAGCTCAGCGGGCCATGTTAAAAACAATGCTATCTAAGTCGCGTAGATTTCCGACAGATGTTGTACAAGGAAGCAGGGGTACTCAGAGTCCGTCAGTTGTATGTCCATAAAGCTTGTGTTGCGACCCACAAACTTACAATCAGTTCCCCCTCATATGCAATACTCAGGAACAAGAGGCTACCATTACTCAAATTGCCATCAGTTAAAACTAGCTTCGCATAAAGGTTCCAATACTATGCTCACCCTTCGCTCTACAACAAGGTCTCGAGATTGTGTCCTGTAAAGAACTCTTCAATTAAAAAGTGCTCTACCGAATTTTCAAACTTTTAATAAATTTAGATTATGATTCTACTGAAAGACTTGTGAGTTCAATTGTACCTGGAATAAGTAATATTTAATTTTATTTTTATTTTATTTTAGTATTCATTTTTATTATTAAATTTTGTTTTCGTCGTTTACATTGTTTCAACACTATTGTCACTTCATACAATACATACATTCATACACACATACACACATACATGCTAATTATTATACAACCATTTGGTTTTCTCAGGCTAACCTGGGTTTTTTTTGTGTTATAGGAACGGGCATATTGCCTAGGAACCTACTTCATATTCTTAATTATATTATTGTTGTATATTGGATTACATTGGATTTTGCAGTTGGCTGAAACTCATAGTACGAGTATTATTAAGGAATCGCCGTACTATTGCACACGTGTCTAAGATTATTGATTTTTGGGGGGAAATGTAGCTAAGTTTATGTAGGCCTAATTCGGATAAACTATTATGCAGTGATTTCGGGACAACTCCTACTGAATATATTATAATAGGGATTATTCTAACTTGATTTTGGTGCCACATCTGCTGTATTTCTTCAGCTAATGGTAGGTACTTCTGGATTTTATCTATGTGTTTTTGTCGCAAATTTTCGGTATTAGGAACGGAGATATCAATTAAATATGTAGTCTTGTCGTCTTTCTTTATTAATGTTATGTCGGGCCTGTTGTTATTAGTGGTTCTGTCTGTAATTATTTCTCTTTCCCAGTATAATTTAGCTCTATGATTCTCTAATACACTTTTTGGTTTATATTTATAATAGGGTTCTATGTTATCTATTAGGTTGTATTTCTTTGCTAGCAATGCATGTATCTGTTTGGCAAAGTTATTATGTCTGTGTGTATTGTTTGGTGGCTAGTAGTGGACATCCCGCAGTTATGTGTTCTATAGTTTCCGGTTGTCTATTGCACAGTCTACAGCTATCTGATACTACTTATGGGTTTTTAATTATGTATTTCTCATAGTTTCTGGTTTTAATGATTCTATCCTGAATTGCTATCATAAACCCTTCGGTTTCTGCAAATATGTTACCTTTCGTTAACCACATATTTGATGCTTCGGGGTCCACATGGTTTTGTTTAAGTTGATTAGGGTATTTCCCGTGTAATGATTTTGCATTCCATCGATCTATTTTGGAATCATCTTTGTCAATTTTGCTTTCGGGGTTAAAATCAGGATTATTTAAATAAAGTGGTGATGCAGAGGTTGTTAAACTATAAACATGTTTGTGGATGGCGCTACTGTGACTTCTGTTAAGAAAATACGTTCGTAGGTTATTTAATTGTCTAAAATGTAGGTTTTTAATATCGACTAGGCCTCTTCCTCCTTTTTGTCTCTTTAAAGTAAATCTTTCGACTGCGGCGTGTAAATGATGAGAATTGTATTTATTGATGGTTGTCCTTGTTAGTGTATTGAGTGCATCTAAATCAGTATCTGACCATTTTATAATTCCAAAAGAAAATGTTAAGACTGGTATTGCATAGGTGTTAAAAGCTTTAATTTTATTTCTCGCGGATAAATGCGTTTTTAATATAGCGATTACTCTATTTTTATATTTATTTTTAAGCGTGCCTTTAATGTTTGTGTGGTCTATTTCATGAGTTTGATGGAATCCAAGATATTTATATGATTCGTTAGGTTCTAAGCAATTTATAGTATTGGCTTGAAGTTCAAGATTGTAGGGTTCCTGTTTATGATATTTGCCCTTTATTATGCTGTTTAATTTACATTTATTAATACCAAAGCTCATTTTAATGTCAGTACTAAATAATTCAGTAATTTTAAGTAGGCTATCAAGCTCTAGTCTAGTTGCTGCAAAAAGTTTTATGTCATCCATGTATAATAAATGGGTGATTTTATTGGAATTATCTATTTTATAACCATATTGGCTGGAATTTAGACGATGCGACAAAGGATTTAGCGCTAGGCAGAACCAAAGCGGACTTAAGGAATCAACCTGGAAAATCCCACGTGTTATTGCTATATTGTGGGATTTCAAGCTATTGGTTTTTGTATTGATATTAAGCGTCGTGGACCAGTTCTGCATTATATGGTTAAGAAAGGAAATCGTTCTGTTATCTATTTTATATATTTTTAGGATATGGAGTAGCCAGGAGTGTGGTACGCTGTCGAACGCTTTCTGATAGTCAATATAAGCATAGTGTAGGTTTCTGTGTTTTCGTCTGCACTGTGTACGTATCTCGGAGTCTATTACTAACTGCTCTTTACAACCTCTCCCTCATTAATAACAACCTTTTTGCTCTTCAGCCATTATCCCGCTTTCTAATATGTGATTGTATACTTTATTACTTATTATGGATGTTAAGATTTTATATGTTGTTGGTAGGCAAGTTATTGGACGATATTTGGCAGGGTTGGTCGTGTCTTTATCTTTAGGCTTTAGGTACGTTATCCCGTGTGCAAATGTTCTTGGTACTAAATTTGGATCTCTCAAAATTTTATTAAATATATCTGTTAAGTGTTTATGTGTTGATGTTAATTTTTTCAACCAAAAGTTATGTATTTTATCTGGGCCTGGTGTTTTATTATTATTATTTCGGTTATTATGTAATACTGTAAGCTTAATCTATTAATGGTATCCGAAGTCACAGGCTACGCCTAGTTTGGGAACCTCTGGTTCAGCTAGAAGTTAAGATCTCATTATCTTTATTTCATTGTAAGTAGATTTAAGTCTCTGTAATTCTATTATTTCAATAAACTTTATTTATATTATTATTTATTATTTAGTCTTAAACACATAGGTATTGAGATATTTATCTTATATCGGGGATATCTTATGAGCCATGAGTTCATGGTCTCATAACACATTTTTAACGAAGGGTAAGATATTAGTTAAGAGGTGATTGAATTGAACCCTGGATAGAAGAGGCGTGAAAGGATTGTCTAGATTACCTGTCTTCAACCACGGCGCACAAGCCCTCCTAACCACACATCTTCGTGTCGAGATACTGACCAAAACCTCAGGATAGCAATCTCCTAGTATCTTTTAAGGTTTAGTCTCAAATCAATAGGTAAATAATAATATAAGTACATACCCATACCAATTAAGAAATAATAAAGTGGATCTTGTGCCGTGTTACAAGCGTATAAGTATTGTATCTTCTAGTGAACTTTAAAATTATAGTTACATAAATAAAAGGAGTCCGAGTGTTTATTGTGACAATAAAACTTAATTATACTGGGGAAGTTGCTGTAACACGGTAAGACTTTCACTAAGACGTTATGTCGTCCGACATAAGATTATAATTTATGACAATATTATAGTACGTACGCAAGTAATTTTTTTTTTTTTTTTTCATTTTTTATTTGAGCTCATAACGGACCCTTTGCCTTAAGGCACATGGGCATAGAGGAACATACTATTTATAAAATTAGCATTTTATCATTAAAAAATTGCATAAGTAATAATTGCTATAGATGAAACGATTAAAATCCTGGATCATACAGGTACAGTGTTTTCGAAGTTTACGCTTAACATACTACACACAAAATCACAAAATAAAATTTCGATTAACAGTGGTATTGTTGAGCGAAGTACTAATAGTAAAAACTATAAATGAATTGACGAATTTTTTTAGATACTACTACATAAGTTGCTTATTGTCGGCCTAGTTGATAGACAGTTTATAAACCTATTTTAGTTACCGAATATTTTGTCTTCTTCGCTCAAACTGAATTCAAAAGTCGTTCGAAAGGGGCACAACATTCGATAACTGAAATGAGTTTTATACAGGCTATGAATAAGGCAGTAGGGGAAGGCCGGGTAAAGTGAATACCCCAGGCAAAGCGAATACTCCTCACTATTCCTAAATTATTATTTTTTCATTCAACACGCCACCACTGTTACGTTTGGCCATCTTGGTTTAATACGCGGCAAACATAAAAGCGAGGGCCCGCGTAGCGTCCCATCCGCGGAGTGGAGATTTGTGTTTTTGTAAATAAAAGATTGATTTTACGCGGTAAGTACATTGATCAATTCTCCTGTATTACTAGTTTTTGATTTATAGGAATGTGTTAAGTGGGTAGCATATCAAAGTAGTTTTTTATGGTATATTTAACAGAAAGGCAGAATTATTAGTTTCCGTATAAATAGTGTTAACCTCAAAACTTACCTAGTCGGGCAAAGTGAATAGGGCAAAGTGGATATGGTCCACTTTGCTCTATTTACTTTGACTGCCATTTCACATTGGTGACTTATTATCTAAACATGTCTTTTATTTGTTTCAGATGGTGAATAAATATAAAAAAAATCTAAGCAAGGGACGTGGCATGAAAATGCTATGCAAACGGCCATTGATTTGTGCAGAGTTGGAGAATCAATAAAAAGCACAGCTAAAAAATATGGTTTGGCTTATGCGACCTTGTATAGGCAAACCTTGTATCGATAAAGTTTTTTTTTTTTCACTTTATTAAAGTTATTTTTATGTTATCAGAGATTGAATAGGGGTATTCACTTTGCCTAAGTACTGTATCCGCTTTACCCGGGGTACCGGGCAAAGCGAATACTTTCGTACTTTTTAAAATTTGAATTGTAGTTGATTATTGCTTAAATATTAATGGTAACTGATGTCCGTATTTGTACGAGCAATAAATAAAGACTGGTTTCTGATAATTATTTTGATTTTGTATTATATACCTTTTCTGCTATAACCTTAAATACCTTAAGGTATCCACTTTGCCCGGCCTTCCCCTATTTATACGTTTACAATATGTGGGATTGGAATATGATAAAAGATGAACGAAATGTGAGAAGAATGGTACGAAACGTGGTTGTGTGAAAGACATCACGAAAGGAAGTACTAATTGGTAAGAGTAAGAGTATAAATGATTAAGATGTTTAGGTGTGGAAAGACGGAATATCAGAGAACTATACGGAAAACAGAAAAGACACGGATAAAATTCTGATCATTTTCGTTTCATTTGACCTGAACGGAACTATTCCCACATAACATATACATTTAAAATGCATCACGACGACATCATGATTTACTGACATATACTTCAACAACTCAGAGCTGATTCTAGTACTAACGAAAAATGTATTTATAGATGTGTTTTAGGATATAATATGTTCGTTTATTTAAATCTGAATCGGAACTAACGTCACAGTGGCGTGTAACCTTATCCAATGTTAAAAGTAACCGCACTCTAGCAATTAGAATTATTTATAGTGAGAATTTCAATATTCTAAACTCATATAAAAGTTATAGTTGATGTAGTTGAACGAGGCTGCGGTTGCGGCTGGCCTGTCAGAATCAATGACAATATTAATTTAGTAGGAAAGACAAGAAGCGACACTTAGGCGCCCTACACATTATTAAAATATATTTCGGATGAAATTCATAGTAAATAAAGTTCTAAGGTGTTGGTTAGATTTCGCCCTCTAACACATCTTCAAAACTTATAAATGTTTTTATGTACATATTTTCCGTTTTATTCTATCACAGTGAACACCGTCATTCCCAATTAATTTGTGCAGTCCGTGAATACCAATAGCACTTACAATTCCAACTTCGTAATATCCGTAAGGATTATATTCCACAATAATCTTGCACATCAGCCTCCAACATTCATAAATAATGGAAAAAACATATTGATATAATCAAATAATACCTACTATGCGCTCTGCATAACGGTAAATAATGACGAGAAGTTTCATGCTAGGCCCAATTATTTTTCTAGGCAGAATGACTTTTGGGTAGCCTGCAAAATAAAACAGCTTTAAAATTGCTGATACCATAAATTGCACTAGTTAAGCAAAATCTACCAAAGTAGTATGATTCTGAAAGACGTGTTCGAATATTTCACTCACTCTAGCAGTTAGCCGTACACTCATAAGAAAAATTCTTTCATAATGTATTGTACATCATGTTGCAAGCCCACCACAATGTGGGATTGTCAGGAAGAGAGAAGGGTAAAGAGAGAATTTTAAGGTAAGCGGTTTAAATGGATTAAGAGCGAGTTCCTAAATTAGAAGACATTATCATCACAATCGTCACGCCTGTATCCCATAGGAGTAGGCAGAGACTATAGACCGCCACTTTGCTCGATCCTGACATACTACTTTCGCTTCATCCACTTTCATCAACCTCTTCATGCATTCTCGTCGGTTCAGGGTACTTTTGAAGAAATCAGAAGACATAACTAGTCGTAGTGTAAACAATCCCTAAAACAACAAACGGACATTAAACAAACTTAATGGACGAGTCATCACCGCTTTTCAGCGTGCCATTGCCGCGTGACGGGAATATGTAATAGCCCTATCTCGGCCAACAAAGGTCCAGGCCATATACGGCGCAAGAGTCATCTTCCTAAAGGAAGGTCAACGGTAACAACAAGTCACGTAGGCCGAGTTGACAGCATTTCCGCATGTTTTTTACGTCAATCGAATTGTTTTTGTGGTTTGTTTTCTAAGGTACATCCTAAATCACAAGGAAAAACGATATCAATGTCATGGATTAAGCGGAATATCCACGGCAGTGCTATTCCACGTTGGTTTCATTTTTATCAGCAAAAAATTATCTTCGTTTCGGTAGACTGCTTCGGTTATGAAAAGAAAAGAATTAAAGTGACACTCTGGTTACTTGATTTTTATTATTACCATATAATAGACTATTAAATCTCTTTAGTCCTGACGTCTATTCATTGTACCCACAGACCTCAATTAAGTTATTGTTGCACGTCCAATTTATCTACCTATGAAATAAAAAGTCATCAACTAAATTACTATATTTATTTCGAGTCATTATCACTAACATACTTTTCGATAACATTATTGTTTTTTTCTTTTAAATCTACTGATTCCTTTCTAATACTGATAAGGCTTGTTTTCCTGCCGAAAACGTTGCTCAGCGCCCAGTCCAGAGACTTGGACCTCTTCTTCTCATTCACATGCTCGTCTAATACTTTTGATAAATATTTCTTTCTGTACACTGTGTATAACCAATCGTCAGAGTTGGATCTTCTCTTGATGTCTGTTACTGGGATAGTTGGCATTGCGTTGGGCACATGAAGAATACTGGGTCTTGTCGACAGCTGGCCGAGCTGTCGCCTGTTGTACCTATTTCTTGGTACATTACCTCTGTCTGTCTCTTCTCTTGTCGCCAACCAGTAATAATGGGTGATTGGATCCCTCGGGCCCCAGTGCCGCGACGGCTCAAATGATGACTTCAATTTCTGTGGACATAAAATTATGATATTAAATACTTTGGAGGATAAGAACATTAGAAAGGAATATAATTTAATTTATGGAAAATTTCTAATTTAAAAGAAAACAAATGTGGTACCATTCATTAAGTTTTGATGAATGATGAAATGAGCAGTGTGGTAATACCAGGTAACAAATTATGAACCTAAATTAAACCTTGGCAAAAAAGTCTGTTTGTAATGAGGGCGCTAAGATCGAATTTAGTATTAATATGGCAACCCGATATACTACGACGGAAAGTGTTTAAATATAATATTTCTGATTATTAAAAAAAACCGTACGAAAATGCATAGAAATACCTTCATATAAAATTATTCAACGGTCACAATTATATTTTAATAGTTTTTTTTTAATTCCCATAACTGTTTTTCTACATTGCCAATTGTCACCACATCGCAGTCTTTTTTGCCAAGTTATATATAAAACTAAATGCTCATAAAGTTTGATTAGTATTCTTAACATTTTTTTTTCTCATTAGTTAAACAGGGAACAACATTGTAAGTGAATGTAGTGTCAAATTTAAAGTATAGATATACATGTAGATAAAAATTCATTTGGAGGAAATATCTATCGTATTCCAAACATACGCGTATTATGCTTCAGTTATTAGAATAGAAGGTCAGGGTTTTATTAAAATTAAACAAGTAGGAAATGTTGATAGTGTTCTGAGGATGTCGCTTGGGTCAACTACAGAATACTTAATGAAATTCGCTTAGTGCCTAAGAAACAGTCACGCATTCACGTTACTTCCAGTATGGTATATATACATGAGTAATGGCTAATTCATTGAAATCTTTTAGAGGCTAATAGTGACACAGCTAGTACCCTCCTATATTAGCGGGAAAATGCAAGGAAGGAAGGAACAACCTTCAGGTGGCAGGTTACTAGTACATATTTAGTTACGTAATTAGATACGTAGCATATCCAGGAATCGCTATCGTATACAGTGTGGAAAATTCGCCATATTTACCAACGCATAGGTATCGTGTTCTGGAATCAGTCAGTGTTCTACCGAATTTTCGAAGGCTATAGG
Source organism: Hyles lineata (assembly GCA_030180105.1). Taxonomy (NCBI): domain Eukaryota; kingdom Metazoa; phylum Arthropoda; class Insecta; order Lepidoptera; family Sphingidae; genus Hyles; species Hyles lineata. The sequence goes on from JARJEE010000001.1 coordinate 21,494,733, forward strand.
AGCTGATTCGGTACGACGACGTTTGGCTATAGAGAATCCCATCAAAAACATCCTGTAAAAAATTCCAAGTCTCGCAGCTCAGGTTTTCTACTGCAAAAAGTTGTGAGATCCATATATGTAATACCAAGTCGATTGATTTATTTAGTCCTTGCTTAAGGTTACTTCTGTATAAAGTTATTACGTAAGTTATTACCATATCAATATTAAAAATTCTTTACGTTTTAAATAAATGGATCGACTTGGACATCGCACGAAAACATAATGTATCGTACAACTTATACATAATGCTGCTGGCCAAGTCGATCTATTTATTTAAAACGTTCTATGTCTGCTAGAAGTACCTTAGACTTTTGATGATCGGTCAGTCAGTGAGTGACAAAATTAAGAAAGTTTGACTAGTTACAATTCTTGAACTACTGGTTCAAATTGAATTAAATTTTAAATATACCGTGAATGATGAAATTCAGGCTTCATGGTTTAGCCACAACGAAGTTACCGGGGGTTGAAAATGGTCTGAATTGCTTCGAGAAAAGGATGTTACGGCCTATAGCTCGACTTGGAGGGGGCTCGGCCGCGCCCCCAGATTCTGACACTACTCATTTACAGGTAAGGTTGGAGCACGAAAAAACATGTATCTATTCCTTGATGGACACGATGTTTTAAGGAGAACGTGTCTTAACAGAGTGCTTGCGAGATCTAGTTAGAAATAGAACAATACATTCCTTAGTATAAGGTAGGTAGTAAGAATCGTGGCCGTTCCAGTTTAATCGGACAAAGTACCAAAGCAAGGAAAAAAGTAGGCTGCATATCATATTTACATTTTGGGTGGCGCTATTAAAAACCTCGTAAGTATTAGACCACATCTGTATCAGCCTAAGAACAGTTGAATATGGTTAGAAAGGCAATAGCCGTCAAATTATATCAAAACCAGCGTCGTCGTTTTCGAAACACAAAAACTCCAATAATGTAATATAATGAAGCTTGCAATTTTCGATTTAAAGCATCGATAAAGTTCTGGAAATATGTTTTTGTTATTAGGCCGGAAATTATTTTATCGATATGCTTGATGGTTTTGCCTGATAGTTATTTAATTAGTATTATGTCGATACCTGCAAAATAAGTGACACTACAATGTCTATTAATGTTTATCTAGTAATATTTGTTTTTATTGGAAATACCCATATGTGCCATTACGTGTGAAATATAATATTGATCTCATACCCGCCTAGACTTCACATTGGCACACACATTGTCATGCACATTTGACGGAAGCAACTGAATATTCGAAATCTATGACTACGAGTACATCGATAAAATTACTATGTTCATGACTACAACACATTTTAAATTGAGTGGTCTGCATTGCGTAGGAATTTGGTACTCGCATGCATAGTAAGACCGCATTATATCTGATTTGGCGTCTATAATATTATCGAATTCTTGAAAATGACGTAATTATTAACCGCAATTTTTGGAAATAAAGGTGAAAATCAATAATGACAGCCTCCGTGGCGCAGTTGGTTAGACGCCGCCTGTGAAACAAGAGGCCGCGGGTTCGATCCCCGCACCGAGAGAAATGTTTGTGTGGCCCACAAATATTTCTTCCGGGTCTGGGTGTTTGTGAGACCGGAAAGTCTCTCGTAGTTCCTGATACCCACGACACAAGACTCGATCTTAGTGTGGGGTCAGGACTATGTATGTGACTGTTGGGTGGGTGGGTGTTATTTAATAATACCGGGTTTAATATTGGTATAAAATTACTACTTTGTTGGTATTCGATGCTTTGCTATTGGAACTGCAGGATAAAATAGCACCAATCTACATTTTAGTTTATTCCGCCAGAGCACAACGCTTCAAGGCGTTTCGACAGCGACTGATTTGATAAATTATCCGTTCCGCGGCAGTGATGCTTTTTATGCTCTATCTTGCGACGCTTCAAACGCTTGTATTTCCCTTCTAACTATATTCAATGTTCTGTGGTATCAGCCCATATACGATCCACGGAAGGACACGGGCCTCCTCTACAATCGAGAGTGGTTAGGCCATATAGTCCACCACGCTGTCCTAGTGCGGTATTGCGAACTTTACAGACAATAGAAATTCATACAAATCGCTGTTATGTAGGTTTCCTCATGATGTTCTTTTCCTTCACCGTTTTAGTGCGTGGTTATTGACTATCAGTACACACATGATTCCGAAAAGTCAGAGATATGCCCTGGGATTCGAACCCGCGACCACCGCAAACATGTTGGCAATCGCGTCTGGTCCGTTATCAACAGGCCACCACGCACTACTTGACCTCATATTTCCGTTAAAAAATGCCCCGTGTATCTAGGATTGGGCGCGCTTTGGCGTGTTTTACTAAGCGTCAAACTAATTGGAATATATTCCGATTTCAATTCCAAATCCGACAAGTCAAACTTTTGTCGCCAGTGTGATTTTCGCTAGAATCGCTCACAGGCTCATGAGAAAGCCACTCAGTAAAACGCAAACGCAATTCTCTTTTCACCCAACTCTCCAATCGATGATTGCGACTCTCAGTTACAACCTTCGCCACAGGGTTACTTCTCACACCGCCGAATATGTTTATACGTTGTGGCGTGCGGTGAGAATCGCAACCTCACTAATGACGATGTTCGGAACGACAGCTGTTCGGTTGGTATCCAAACTGTGGTAATAATAGGAAATTGTCCCGCCTTCACACCCGCCACTGCAACTCGTGTGAGCCAGGATCAACAGCGGCTGGCATTTTTATGACACCGAGCATTGAAGATCGGCGAATATCCGGGAACGTCTAACTTGTCTTTAACCCGTAACGAAATTAATAATTAAGTAAATAATAGGATGAGTTGGAAATATTTTTGTCCACTACCCACCGTAGAAAAGCGGGTGACAAATCAATGAACTAAAAAGATAAATAACCTCTGATCATTTAATAATACCCGGCGGATTTGATTTCTGCATTGGCTCGTTTATACACAGTAACTTAGTGCAACCAAACCCTTAAAACGATGTTCGGCCAGACTGCCAATTACCGCTTAGTCGCCCTAGCGTCGTTGATGTTTAAAATCACGGCATGTGTCATCAACGCTCATCAATTGGCCCGCTACTTATAGGAACATTGCAGACGACAACACAGTTGACGCACTAAACTGCAATTAGCCTTCTGGTTGCTAAGCGAGCAATGTGGGGAGTAGCAATTATCTTATTATCATTTCTTAATATGTTTAGGACCTAAACAGTTATGTATAAAAGTAGAAAAAAAAATGATACAAAAAGGCCTACAGGACCATATCTTAAAAATACAATTATGAATTAAGCTTATAATCAACAACAGCCCTTAAACAATACCTAAATGATCTAAAATATATAACTTATCGACACATAATGATAAATTGAAAGATATTATAAGTATTGTATTCAAGTATTGTATTCTTGCATGCTAATCTGCTTAACGGATCTCTTTGAAACTTATCAATATGAAAGGAATAAAGCTTAATGTAAATTAATATTATTTGAATATATTATTCAATAAGTACTACAAATTAATCAATTATAGTACCTATTGGTTGAGCTACTATAAATTGCTATTATAAATTACTTCACAAATGGATAATTAACAATCGGCATATAATATGTTATTCACATTAGTTTTATACATTGATATTGATCACACTGATCTTATCATTGAGCTTATTCAACAGTTTGATGTGAAGATTCTTGGGGAATCCTGTGGATAAGTTTACGTGCAAGAATAAATAAATACATCCAACCGTCATATACATAGTCCTGACCCCACACTATGATCGAATCTTGCGTCGTGGGTATCAGGAACTATGAGAGACTTTTTAGTCTCGCAAACCCCCTGACCCGAAACTGCGCTACGAAGGCTGTCAAAAATTCCCTTTCTCTCTGCTGGATATCCACTAAAGATTCCGTGAAGATTGGGGATCTACAGGGTTATGCTACATACTCTATTATTCTATTTTTACAGATATCCTACAAAATATTTTATAACAATCATTATATTCGCAAAGCAATACTTATTAAGTAATGAAAATATCTTACCCCAATGAAATCGTATTGCACTTGTTTCCAAACTGATATAGAAGCGAAGAGCAAGCAGATAATGATGGCTAAGACGGCAGTTGCCAGTAAAGTGCTTGACGTCCAAGGTGGTTCCGTCCATTCAGTGTCTCTGATGAAGATCATGGCTGTCCACCACATGAAGAACGGAGCGATGATACCAGGAGCGGCGCACCATCCCCACACCCAAAATTTACACAGTTCATCGCCAGTCAAAAATTCTACGTCTTCTACCAAAACTTTCCAGCCTGAAATCGAAGAATAATAACTCAGAATCATAATGTAAATCACAAACCCTTCCAAACTAACGGATTACTTTTTTTTTGTACGGTGTAAAAAGGGTGCAAAATTACTGCATAGCACCAATGACGTTTTACAAATAGATACGTCATACACTAACATAATGGCACAAAAAATGGCGCGATGCGTATTGTAATTTCAAATTGGTTCGAAGAAAGAGTAAAAAAGCAAGATACATAAGTTAGAAGAAGATGAATAGACATCGCTAGTTACGTAACAATAAGTGCCGCACGGTTATTGGCCAAAGCGCGTGTGACGTAGCACCAAGCATGAAGTACGGGATGACGTGGCGAGAGCAGTCAAACGTCGCCATGAGAGCGAATTTATTAATGTTATTTAATAAAAAATTAAATTAGTGTGTACTTGCGTATTAAATAAAATATTTTTTTATTCCACAGTTTCAGAATCATTTGTACATTATTTTAAATCACTCTAATCTATATTTCCGCATTTGGTTTTGAAAATACCGCGACACTGGTTGAAGCGTAACTGATTGCAAGTGAGGCAATTACCTTCCAAACGTCTTGCCATTATAAAGCTCGGACAACGCATCAATGCTTTATAAACATCTTAGCATAGCACGTGATAGTAAGTACAGTAAAATGTGCCAAATATCCTAACAATAATTTTACATATTTCATAAATATGCTCCGAATTTTTTAAATTCTTAGTTTTCATACATATCTATTAAACTATTATATATATACGTAGCTGTTATATTTAAAGTAGATTTTTGTACAGATTCACGTGTAAAACATTATCAATATCAATAAATCCATTACAGAACGTGGACTTTTCTGAATGATTTCCACACCGATAATATTAGGGTGGCGTGCCCGTGATTTTGGCATGCTTGGATTCCTCCAAGGTCTTCGAACCATTAGAACGTCGTTTGTTCAACTTGTGGTTGAACGTCAGATGTTTTTTTATTACAACGAATGACAAGACGAGCATACAGTTCGCCTGATGGTAAGTGATACGATCGCTCATGAACAGTAGCAAAACCAAACAACACCTTTCAATTTGCATCCCTTTTCTTTAACTGCCACTACAAGATTTAAAATGTTTCTAACTTTTATAATATATAATAATTCTGAACGGATTTACAAAATTCTTTGTTTGTTATTTTCTGGATATGGGTACCTTTTGATAAATACAATTAAAATAAATTGAGTCAAATACCCTATTACAAAGCAATACTTGACATGCCACTGCGCTCGCCATCCTGAGACATAGGATCTGAATCAAAGTAAGTAAAGTCTCAATATGTCCAGTAGTTATTCTGGCTACAATGTCCTTCAATCGGAAACACTGCGGTTTGGCGGGAGAAATAGACATTGTGGTGGTACCTAACCAGGCGGCCTCTCACATATGAGAGACCTACCACCAGTTTATCTATACTAATATTATAAAGCTGCAGAGTTTGTTTTTTTGTTTGTTTGAACGTGCTAATCTCTGGAACTACTGGTCCGATTTGAATGATTCTTTCAGTGTTAGGTAGTCCATTTATCCAGGAAGGCTATATGCTATATCATCACGCTATGACCTATAGGAGGAAAGCAGTAGTGATAATTCTAGCAAACACGAGGAAATTTTGTTCGTTTTTCGTGGTCCGATTGGTCGATATTCTAAACTGATAGTCAGAATTAAACATTTTGACCACCATTTTAAAACGTGTATGCACCCGGGCGGAGCCGGGCCCGACCGCTAGTTAATCAATAAATACACCCACCCAACAGTCACATACATAGTCCTGACCCCACACTAAGACCGAGTCTTGTGTCGTGGGTATCAGGAATAGGCTTTTCGGTCTCACAAACACCCAGACCCAAAACAAATAGGTATTTGTTTTGATCTACAGGTGTAGATCACACAAATATTTGTTTCGGTGCGGGAATCGAACCCGCGGCCTATCGTTTTACAGCTTCACAGCCGGCTTCTAACCAACTGCGCCACGGAGCATGAAATTGAAGAACTTACCATAAATGAAGACGAACGCCAAGATTTCAACAACAGTGGCTACGCTTGTTAAGAAGGGCACCGCTGTGTCTTCAATGAGGGTAAGAGCTGGGATCCTGCCAGCTAGAGTCGCCAGGGTCACGCCAGCACCCACCAGAGAGCCGGCAAACGACACAACTCTCCATTTAACTCCGCCAACGCGTCGCAACCTATCGAATATCGGAAGCAGCAGAGCGAGCTGGAAGGAATAAAATTAGTTTCTTAGATTTCCGCGAATGTTACACATTCAAAATATTTACAAAATATTTATTTTAAATTTACAACAAATTATTAATGAACTGCTCTGATTAAAACCAACTTGTGAATTCTGTTATACGAGTAATCACTTTTATATTGTAAACTGGTTTTAAAAAGAGCAACACTAAAGTTTCTTGCTCGTTCTTCTCTAGTGAAAACCGCTTTCCGAACCGGGTTGTAGATCAAAAATGACTGAATCTAAATGATTGTTGAACATTTTAATGGATTCAATAAATTATTTTCATTTCATTTCAAATAAAACAATTATTTTTGATTTTATCACTTTTTAACTTCCCAACGTTTCGATTACTCTACAGCTATCGTGGTCATGAGGCGGAGTATAGTTAGTAGTTTTATTTCAAGGAATAAAATTATTCTCATTATTAAGTGTAACAACTCTAGTGGTATGCCTTATAAGAGCAGGATCTAGATAGAATAGAATCTATATTTGCTTAAAAGTTTATTCAACGTGGATCTTAATATAGTAGTGTTAACGAAAATCTACTTTTGTCTGGCTGATTATTGCCTCATTATTGTAAAGACAGAAATCTCACTTTTGGAACCGCAGTTATTTTATATACGTCTGACGGTAGGTGCATGGTAAACCAAATACAGTATCCATTGGCAAGATATAGTTAGTTGGCTAGCCTACCCAATATGCCAATATATTTGAAACCAGATAACAAACAATAATAATTAATACACCCAACAGTCGCATACATAGTCCTGATCCCACACTAATATCGAGTCTTTTCTCGTAGGTATTAGGAAGTAAAAGAGACGTTTGGCCTTACTAACCCCAGACTAGAAACAAATGCTTGTGTTTCACACACAGCTCATGATCCCCAACGCAATACACTCTGGAGGTTCATTGCTCACGATTTTGCGTTTGCCACCATCGTGTATGGTTGTCGTGTATTAAATTTAATGACAGCGTAAGCTTTTCTTCTATACTGACGAATTTCTCTTAAAGCACTTGTTATCAGTTAAGCGGATCGAAAATAAAAACACAAAGCCACATCTCACCATTGTTATCACTCCTGACAGAAACAGCATAGCAAATATCAGCATCGGCCACACTATCGCCAACTCGTTCTCCTGAGCCGTGTGATATGTCTGCACGAGAACAGCCATCATCCCTGTATCCCGTTGCATTAGTCCTGGTACAGTCACTCCAAACCAGAACAACGACGCTGCCCAACTCGACAGAATATTCACTCCAACAAATGTTAGGGCTGTCCTGAAATTGTAACATGAATTATGTAATGCACCCGCAACATACGGATTTAGAATATAGTATCTAGTGATAAACACGCACTATGATACCGTGGTGGACTTTGTGGCCTAACCCCTCACAAAAGTACCCTCGATTGTATAGAAGACCCGTGCCCTGCAGTAAAACATATAATAGCTGATGTAGATACAGATCTATTGACAAGATTAGGCTATCTCTCGTATAATTGTGTCAGCCTGTTTGACACAGAATACGCGCGAGCTGAATCCAAAATGCACCATCATGATTTCATAGCCCAGACAGGTATCGTTATATACATAGAAACGACCTCCAACTATCCCACTCACTAACCGAAATGCAGCTTGACAGCTTTTTGTTTTTCTTTGCTTTCACTGAGAAAGTGATACCACTGATACACAGAGAGTGGCAGTCGAGCCGATCCATTTGTAACGTACAAACTGCACGCCTTTATTTAATAGGCAGACCTTTATCTCGACTGAAACATCACTGAAGGTATAATGGTTTCTTCACTCCGATAACACAACGATCGTTCGAACGTCGTACGTAAAACCATAAGAATATGCCCATATACTTACAAAATATCCGAATCTTCTATCGTACGTCGTAACCTTAGATTAAGTTCGCAGTGAATGATAATAGTATTGATTGACGTCGAACATTCGAACACTCAAACTTTGAGTCGGAGTACAAAGGAACCCTCCAAATCTGTCATCACCGAATATTACTTACCACTGTACATTTGTATTGCCGTAGAAAGTATCTCCAGCGGATATGAGGTATCCCCCGGCAATCTGCGTCGACAGCAGAGCTTGCACTATCGCCGCATGCCACACATCGCAATGCAACAAGTTACTCCAATCTTCTGTCTCCACGAAAGAAGATATGTTCGTGGTACTCCCTATCACTGACAATATTGTGATGCACAACACCAACACCAGCGGACCGAATACGTAATATATCCTTTTTATCACCTTTACTGAGCTGTAAAACCTGGAATTTAACAAAACCTAATTCAGATCAGAATATAAACAAATTGTCAATATAAGGGACTATCTAAAGGGTAAATCGAGGTAACTAGACACATAATAGGATTATAGTGTCATGTCATCCCGAAATCAATTCCGAGATATACCTATGACATGGGTGACAACAAACTTTTCAGTAGTAGACTAGACTAGTAGATTTTTTTTCTACGTTGGCTTAATACTAGTTGATTGATTTCATTTGCCTTAGAAAAACCTCCTCCTTGCATCGTTTTCCATATTGCTGAGGGTGGTGATCACCTGAATATGGAGTACCTAATCTTAGTTTTGATTATACTAGATATCTTTTACCGTTACACGGCACTATAAATAGCTAAATTTCTTAGTTTAAATTGTGAACCAATACACTTACATAAAAGGAAATGCTATCCAGAGCACTATACCTATCAGAGCCACTGCTAAATAATATTCAGGATTTTCATTAACTGGTGACATGAAAGTAGCACTGAAACAGAAAGTTGGAAAGTATAAACAATGGTTATTTTTACACACAAACTTTACCACAATTTTCCTTTATTGAATGTATGGTCGGATGTTAATATTAACTCCAGCATAGCATGAAGCATTGAGATGAAACTTCTTAAGTATTCGTCATACTGAGCCCTAGTTGCCACATTAATTTATTATAATATAATTTAAACAATTTGGAAATTATTAAGTCAAAACAGAAACAATACTTACTCTAGACACTCAGAGGCATTAAATGATCTCCCAATTTCTTCCTGAAACGAAATGTCTATTAATGCAAACTTGAATATTTCCTATAAACAATTACAATTTATATGGTAAGCTTATTAAAGTAGGATGAATATATGTTTTTATAAAATGTCATATACCGAATAAGGAACAAATCACCATAGTGCCACTATCTCATGTACAAACTTTGGAGAACAAAAACTTCGACATCTATTCCGTAATAAATATCTCCAACATTGAGTTCAAATAATTATTTGTATTATTGTAACATAATATTATATGCGGCTCTATGTAAATTGTACAAAAATGCTATTTTTATGGTATTATTCACGCACTGTTGGTTCAACAGTATTGCGCGATCAAAAATTGGGCTACAACTACTTTCATGTCGGTACTCGGCTGAATAAATCAGAACCTGCCCTGTTCTAGACAGCTGCGCCCTTATAAAGGCTCCGTGCGAATATTGATAGCGCGATTCAATTCGACTGTGGCGTCATCTCTTGGGGGGTTGGATAAAAGAGGCAAGGAGGCCGAGAAACCGAGTTGTTATTTTGTAACATATTCGTTCTAAATGGAATTGTTTACGAGATTCAGTGTATAGACTGAACAATTATTTTATTTAAAAATAATTCTGTCGTAGTAAACATAATATTTACGTATTTTAACCATTTTTTACCCAAGCTGTAGTTTGGTGGCCACAACATCCAGACAAGAGCCAAACGGTTTGCCAAATTCTATTTGCAACAAAAAATCAAGTTAATCAAGTTAGTTTCTAACGAGACATAATTTTCGTTTATTTTCACTAAGTGTATCTTTAGATGGCTGATAAACGTTATACAAGGATGGAGGGAGTTAAAATGCCAAATTTTAGCCCCTTACGCACTATTAATACGGTGTTAGTTGTTACCCCAGCACAACTTAATAATTTGGTTAAGTTTAGTGAATTAAAAAGTGTAATAAGTTACATCCAACACGCAAAATGAATGCCACAACTATCTAGAAGCTTAAATCAAGTATATATATTAATGTAACAAAAATGTATTTTACTTTTATATTCACAGAAATTCAGATTAATACAACAATCCTTAACATCTATTTCCTATACCTACCTACCTACTACAAAGTTAGTGTATTTCATAAGGAAACTTTTGTATTTAATTCTTACCTCTTCGATGGTCATATCGATGCAATCCCAAAATGGAATAGAATTACTTAATGTGTACAAAGAGTATGTAACACTTAGAGCTACGTAGATACTGGTGTACACAGATCCCAGGAAAGACACAAGCATCCTTAAATAACCAATTCCTGTAAGAAAAAGATGTAAGTTGTAACTTATAGATACATACGGCAATGTATCAAAAATAAATTCAGATCGTCAAGTCACACAATCTCACGTAGTCATAATCTCATAATCCATAATAACAATTGCTCTGTCTTTCTTTCTTTCTAGCTACAGGAAGTGCACTGCTGGACTTAGCCCTCGGCGAAAGATTTTGCAACCTGATGGAACCGTCTGCAAGTACCAAGTATCCACTTTCTGCACCTTAACCAGATCGTGAAACAATGTTATGTACACAGCTCATAAATACCTGTAAAGAACGGCACTGCCTTCCATACTCCAACGGCATCTTGCTGACTCAGCTGACCTATTGCGAGTTGCAGTAGTACCACAGGCAGAGCGACGATCGTCATGGCGGCAGTGAGGACCAGACCATACGTCAAGCCGCCATATCGGAACGCATCGCGGGGTACCCGCCATGTGCTGTTAAAACTAAGCGCCACCGCCAAGGTGCATAGATGCGCCCGCATAAGCGGCAAGCTTAGCCATTCCTGGGATCCAAATACACTAGGTCATTACTTGAGCTGAGTTAAGACACTAATATAATAGCCAATATATCTATATTTCAGTCACGACCTACCATGCGAGGAGCCCTTGTATAGTTATAAAAATCAATGAAAATGTGACCGATAATTCGTTCGATGTATGTATTGCACCTATAATATTGCGGAGTACGGAAACTAGCATGTATAAAAATAAATCTCCCATTACCCGCATGGAAGTATAACTGACCAATATAAATAATCCACAAAGCGCACTACACACCCACCGCGCCGCGGCGGCCTGTCGGCAACTTTATGTTGGCGTCATAGGCCGGCTGCTTCGCTCATTGCAAGTTGGAAAACTTTGTCAGTGACATGGCAGCATCGAAATATTCAGGACTTTTATGACGTTGTTGACCTTATAACTAGCAGAGCCCTTGCGTTGTCGAAGTTGCTGTGTCGCCAGGACGTCGGCTTTGGTGTGTTGAGCGCTTGATATTTGAATGCAGTATCAACTAATGTGTGCCAATTTACTAAAGCATGGTTATAAATAAAAGTAACAAAAGACAAACAATTTTTTTTAAGAATGACATTGGCTGTGTATTTATTACCGTAATGGCTGTGCGTAATGGTGAGTATGGAGCGGTGTTACGTATTGTAATTTTGTTACAAAGCGAGCATAGGTTTAGTTGGTAGGTACGTGGAAGCAAGCACGGACATTGTAGGGGAGACTAGGGACGATAGTAACCTGGAAAACTGAAAAAAGGGACCAATACCCTTCTCCCACCGCAACCTCATCCACTACTCTAGCGGATTATTAGTGTGTTTATTTAGACATATCAAAGAATAAAGGTAACAGTTTTCAAAACTATACGATTTTTTTCCTGTGATTTTATTAGTTATCTCAAGATAATTACTTAATTTTTTAAGTAGATCTTAGGCAGAAAGAGGACAAGCAAATTAGCCGCTTGGCTGCGCATCCACATAACCCTACGCATCAAATTGACAAACATTGCGGTGAGATAGGTAATTTTTTTTACAGGTAAGTTATACATTATTTGGCGATGTCTAAATCTATCTAGTTGATGTTAACGGTTAAAAGAAATCCGCATTGCCAAAGATATTACGATGGAACCTTGGAGATAACACATCATTTACACTTAGCCAGACTATAATATCGATATCGATATTCGTGCCAATCCCTGAACATTAACGTTTGCAAGTCACAAATACTCAAATAACAATAAAGGTACCTATATCCCGTTATTTAAAAAAAATAGAAATGAAAACACTTTTTCAGAATAATAACGCACAGCATTTATGAATAAGTTTAATGACAATGAACGGTTTAATAATTACCATTTGAAATACACTTGTGATATAATCAGTGACTAAAGTGGAATACTTAGTACTAGCTCGCACAGCATGTCAACTATTCGTAAAATAAAAAACGTATTCGCATTATGATGCAAACCATAATTCCGGATATTGCAAATTAATTCTTAAAACATAAAAAGGACAAATAAACAAGTCAACTTACCCTTAATTTGTAAGATTCAAACATTTCACGCGCGCATTCACCAAACGTTGTTCACATATCTACAACACCAAAGAATTCTTACTGTTGACATAATATAGCTAAAATTTACGTTAAGATTTACCAATGTTCCAGATAAATGAGATAAAAACGATAGTGGTACGAAATCGATTCTAAAAGTTATCAATCTTTGGAGTGTTCAGTGTGGACGGCCGCTTATCTATCGCGAGTGATACTGCACCATGGAGGGCATCGAGCGAGATACTCTGACTCATGATGTTTGCAAAATTACATACTCATACTTTGCCAACAAACAATGTGACAAAGGTACTTAGGTGTTTACACTTCTCGTTAGCATGCTATTTTTTACAAGCGCCCTATTTCTTTTGAAGCATGCGTGAATACTTAGATTAAGATTTAGGAGTGTGGTATGGCTTTTCTAAATCTCGTTTTATTGTATGAGAATTCATCTTATTCACATATAAAAATCTGCTAACCTGTTAATATACATTTTATAAAACATATGCTTGATGCAATCAATCCATTATCCAGTCCCATCATACAATCTAATTCCGAAAACAAACAACTGATTCGGAAATAGTGAAATCTAAGCAAGAAGGCTCAAATGGAAGTATATACCTATCTGGGAATAGAAGTCATGCCCTACTTTTCACTTGTATCCACACCGCTGGTATCATTAAGGCTCCATGCATGGAATTCACAGAGATTGTACGACGTACATATCTACTTACATTAAGTAAATAGAAATATTTTAAAATTCTACTGAGAAAATTTAAATTACCAATAATAACAGTCAATTTAATTACATCAAATACTCACAATTCATAAATATAGTCCTCCTTGTAGAACAACGATGTCGATACATTTGAACGAACGTTACCCGAGAGACAACAATCAGTGATTTTTATCTAGATAAGTTTTTTATACTAAAAGCATTTGTAAATTGCAGGTAAATAAAATAAAAATCAATAATACTGAAACAATCAAATCTCGATGCTACGTTCACACGGAATCCCGGTAAATAACTGATACCCTCAATAGTTTTTATTGATTGTTCAAATAAAAACAAGTGACGTCACGTTTCCAGAGAAACGGTAAATGACGCTACAATACATTCTCGCAAAATAATAATAATTGCTTAGTTCCGTGCAATCTTACGCACCTATAGATTATTTTTTATTTTATTTTTATTAGAAGAATTTAGAGTAGATCAGGCCTCAGGTCGCTTCTAAGCTTTACGCCTGTCAGTAAGCAGAAGGTTATATAACATTTAGGACAGGCTTTATAAGTCTGCACTGCATGACGCTGCGTTGCGCTGGACTACAATACTTACATACTTGTTAATTGGCGGCAGAAACAGAACATGCCGCGATATCTCTTAAGCTTGACGCATACGACCTACCACCTTCAATAAAAGGAATTATTGTACCTAATAAAGGAAATTGTATTGGGTCCCCTTAAGTTCTACCTCCAGGAACTGAATAACTGATACAGTTTATGTACGATATGTAATCATTTTATATTCTGGGATCTATTCTGTATCAACCCATTTACGTCACTGCAAGGCACAGGCCTCCTCTACAATCGAGCGTGCGATTGAAAAGATTCGGGGATAGAATATCTTTTTAAGTCGGAATATTCATGATAAAGATCAAACCTTTAAAAAAATCTGGCTTTTAAGGAAGTAAATTCATTCATTAACCCATTTACGCCCGAATGATAACTGGCGATTTATTTTTTACATTGTTTTTATTATTTTTTATAAAATACATAGGACAATTATTGTATTTCGCATATTGCACTTTCCTTGCAAACTTAACTTTCAAGATTTAAAAAATTTGGCTACTTTAGTCGTAGTCTTCGTTTGGGCACGGTGGACGTAAATGGGTTAAACACTTTAGGAATGGCAAAAAATGGTAATGAATTTCCACTTTGCTCGACATTAAAATGCTTTAAAATCTTGACATTGGACATAACGAAATATTGAAATGCCAAGGTTCGCTGAGGCGTTCCGGAAGGAAACTACAGCGCGGAAAAGAAGAGGATGGCGGTTTTATTTATCTATTTATTTACACTTCGTACATAATACATTGTATAATTTTTACTTCCACGGTTTCCCAAAAACACCTAGCTATCCATATGTTTTCTAGACTTCCTCCCGCATCTGGATGTATTCACCAATATTCAACAAAGTTGTTTAGAATCTTTGTTGCATCAAGAACTGGAAAGATATAGGGTAATCACTAATCGTGTCTGGAAAGCAATGGGGCCCAAGGTTAGTCTTTTTGCCGGGTTGTCCAACCGCAATCCAATTACC
This sequence comes from Hyles lineata, assembly GCA_030180105.1. Taxonomy (NCBI): domain Eukaryota; kingdom Metazoa; phylum Arthropoda; class Insecta; order Lepidoptera; family Sphingidae; genus Hyles; species Hyles lineata. The sequence continues at coordinate 21,510,068 of JARJEE010000001.1, forward strand.
AAAGAGATCCGAGATCATAGGTGGTCGAGTGACACAATTTCCATATATAAGAGCTAGGGTAGTGTTCAAGATTGCAGGAATTACTGCGGCAATAAATGTATGCGCCATCATGGAGCTCTTTAAAGGCATAATTTAGGCCAGGCTTCAATAGAAAAAAAACGAAAAAGTAATCAGCGCTCGTGAAGAATAATAAAGAGGGCAGAAGAGAACCGGCGCTTATTCTTTTTGAAATAAATACCTACTTACTTCCAAAAAAAAAAAAATTGTGCACGCGCCAATATAAGTTCTTGGTTTTTGGGTAAACGTATAAAAATAATGATTCGATCGGTCATCATAGATTACAATTATGCGTGTTCAGAATAAATTATTATGCTCAAACGGTAAGTACATAAAAACCTCGCGGCTCGCGGCGAGATCTTGACGCCCGAAAAATTCTTCCGAAGGCATTATATGATTTCAAGCAAACGGATGTGATGGATTAAGGTGCAAATGCTGTTGGTAGTATATTACCTCCTATCTAAAAGCCACCTCAGTAATTGTGGAAAATTCGTCATAAAGATCTACGCGTGTGTCGTATTTCGAGTTCAGATCCGTGGAGAACCGTACATAAGACTAACAAATGCTAACAACATAATAACATTTACCATCAGGCGCTCCTAATGCAGTTGACAACAGTACCTAATAATTGCTCTTGCAATAACTGCACTTATTCAGGTCTCATTAATTGCTCAATTTCGTCGCCAAAATCTTGAATGGCCAGAAATTTCCTCTTACCTAGCCTTTTATAAACTTTACTGTCAGACCGTACCCGATTTGCGAGTTCGTATATGTATGTATATGCGTATCTCTTCATCATCAACATCATGATTATATCAGCCACAGGAAGTCTACGGCTGAACATAGGCCTCCCCCAAGGATCTCCACAATGACCTGTTGGAAGCGGCCGTATCTCTTAACATAATTTTAAGAATTAGCTAATCGATTTTTGAATAAATTCACCTAGATATTTTATTTACCACCATCATCAAGCATTGACTCTTACAAATAAATCGTATAAATAAATTCTGGAGTTACTACATCATTATTAGTTATTAGTATCAGTTATTTCAAAACTAGTTTAACTACACTAATAATAACTTTTTAACCATATTAATATCTTAGGATATTATTTTTCTATAAAACAACACAAAATTAATAATTCCTTAAAATACCTTAGACAAGTAACCTACTCAAGATATTTTTAAATATGCTTTTTTTTCATGAAGATCATTTAGAAAGACTATCTTTATTTAACTGTTCACAAAATTTAGATATTTCCAACTTTATACACATAATTTAAATTAAATAATTTCTTGTGCAATAAACTAAAAAGACTAGGTGAATATACAAATAAATTATAATCGTGTTATCTTAATTTGAACAGCGCACATGAGAAAATTAAACCTATTCAATAATAAAACACTATTTCACACCTTTTACTTGTCGTCCTCACGTTCTTAAATAGCCTTGCGACGACGGTAGCTCATTCGGGACAAGAGTTGTTATGTTACATGCATCCAAATAATGTGGCACTTCTTGTAAACTTTTCAGTTCAGGGAGTTACCGCTTCAGTATCATAAAGTATGGAGAGCCACATGGTCATCATAGGTAACGTCAAATTGGCAGGGTCGCCATGTGGTGTGCTTTTGTATTGTCTTGTCAGGGACATGGCTCAAGGTTCAAAATAAAAGAGTACCTTCAATCCAGACAAAGTTGTCATTTATTAGAGACACAAAAGTATAAAATCGAATAGTTATGCAAATACATAAAATGATAAAAATTTTACACCAAAATAAAATAATAATAAGCCTACTTGGTCATTATTATTATGTACTTAACTGTACTTTACAATATGTTTTATATACTTAAAAATCTATAGATACTACCAACTACCCTACACCTTATTTCGGGCCCTTTCTCCATTCAAAAGGAGAAAAACCTACAAACCATGAATCACATTATTTATTTGTGATTGTCTATGGGAAAATTATATGGCCAATTACATACTATCAGCAACAAATTCCCTACTAAGGACATAAAAATTTAAAATACTGTTAATTCAGCAGAATTAATCTGCATTACATATATACTAGAGATGAAACGGATATCCGGTAACTATCCGGCCGGATACCGGATAGTAGCGCACTATCCGGCTGGATACCGGATGCTATATAATAAAATAAATAAATATATATATAACTAGATGTTGAATTCTTTACGTTCTAAACTCGTCTATATCGAGCTTTTTCGTGGGTATACAATTTTTTCTTTATGCCTATATCCTTTCTCGTTGTCTAATCTATCTCTGTATAAAATTTAATCAAAATCGGTTCTGTAGTTTAGGCGTGAAAGCGTAGCAGACTGACAGACAGAAAGAGTTACTTTCGAATCTATATATAAATAAAATTGAAGTGTCTGTTTGTAAAAACAATGTCCAACTACATATCGTTATATACACGATACCTATAACAAAAATGACCTTAGATTTTTTTGTCAGTCTGTTTGTTCCGGCTAATCTCTAAAATGGCTGGACCGATTTTGACGGGACTTTTATTGTCAGGTAGCTGATATAATAAGGAGTAACTTAGGCTACATCTATTTTAGAAAAATAAAGTTTTTGTTAAATTCCACGCGAACAAAGTCGCGGGTACAGCTAGTTTATAATATAAGTAATGGATTATTTTACACAAAGTAAATATGAAAAATATTTCGTATCATAATCGCGCGTGCATATTCAAATCAAATTGTAACGCTATAAGCGGCCGAATATCCGGTAGCCGGATATCCGGCGCTCCGGCCTTGTAGCTAGCCAAATATTCGGTATCCGGCCAAATCACTATCCGTTTCATCCCTAATATATACCAAAACCCAGAAGTAAAATATTATAAATTTAATTGCGTGACACTCTAATTATTACTTTATCTACTATAGTGCTAGTAAGAGCTCAAATTTTCAAAATACTCACATAGTTTTAAACACAGTTGCAATTTTAGTACTTTTGGGTAATAATGACAAGTCACTCAGTTCATAATTATTTTTTTCTATTTGTCACTCATCATGTAACCTGCCCAAACATATGCAGGTTAATTCTAGTCACTGTATCTGATACTTAATTTGAACCTAACATGGAATACATAAAAAGAAAAATATTATCACTCACTATTATTTTAGAGCATATTTTGTTCTACTCTAGGTATTTGTCAACATACATATAAGATAAAATAAATAGCATTCTGGGTATATTTGAGTTACCTTAATACTATGTTATTGATTGAAGATTGTGGTGAAGATTATATTCATAAACAGACCCTGCTGTTTTATACCAATTTATTGCAGAACTTTTCCCTCTGAAAATCGTAATAAAAAAATAATTTAGTACTATGTCTCTTAGATGTATGTCTAATAGGTTACTAAAATGTAGTATCTTAATTGACTTTTGTTGTACTAGAGGAATACTAGGCAAGTATAAGTGTAGAACTTTCTTACTAATAAAATTAATTAAGAATCATTTATGATAATGCACAGCAAAAAAGTGAGTAAGCTTTAATAATATTTAACACATTGACATAAATATAATCTTGGATTTGGGTGGAAAGCATGTAGTGTTCCAACATAAATGGGGCTCCCCAGTACATCTCTAGTAGAACGTTACTGAAAATAGCCATTGCTTGCAAGGATTTTGAAAGTCTGTACTTGTATAGTGACAAAAAAAAACCCAATGATTAACAGGTTAAGATATCTACCAGTAGGTATTTATAATATGTTAAGATTTAATAATGTTATCTATATAGTATACCTAGTATTTTGACTCAAATCAGGAGTATTTTCATAATTTATTTTCTGGGTCAGTCTACAGGAAGGCTTTTTCTCCACTTCAATGTAAAGCTATTGGTTCTCATATCTTCCTTGATAACATCAAGCCAGGGATTATTTGTTGACTGCCTGGGGATTTGTGTGTTAGTGGGTGCCCATTCGTTCTTGCCCTGCCTTGCCTTCATCTCCATTTCCACTTATATTTTCCCAGAGTGAATGATTTGTTATAAGCCTGAAATACAAATTTAATTTTGAAAATTGTGAAAATGGTCACCAAACTCGTGAGCAATTTGTTTAAATTTAAACAAATTAGCCTGTGTCCTGTTTCTTTAAACTTTGTCCTTTAATCTTAATCAGGGTAAGCTACGGTCTGCTAGTTATAAAAAGTATAGGTAAACAAATAAACCAACTCATTTTAAGTGTGTTTAAAAAGGCGCAACCAATCAAATCTGGTCGTGATTCCACTAAGTATGTACTTACCACAAATTTTAGGGCATTTAAAGAAACTAAACTGTTATCATAAACTCAACAGCACAGAGTACTTTGTTAAATAGCAACTCAACAGAGGATTAAGAGGGACACGTGTTCCACTCGACGTATATGTACGTACAACACGATATTTCTTAGTTTGTCTACAAGACAATCGGCATTATACAACTTATTGATTGTACGCAATACAAATCCTTTTTCGATTTCCAATTTAGGTCAAATCAATGATATATTATACAAATACGACGGGTGAAATTGGTCACAGGACACAAACCACAGACCAAGTAGTAGTAACACAAACAAATCAAGTAAACAAGATTTAGGTTGTGCTCAACATTGTTTACGAATCCAGGCTGTTCAAACTTAGAACATTTTACCATGGAATGGTGGGGGTAATAATGATACCAAATTAAAAGCCCATTGTAATATAGAAACAGTTCCGTCTTATAATGTCTTTTTAATTTAGGCGTATTTTACGTGCTTCTAGCATAAAAACATAGATGTCGCCTGATGGCGTATACGAAATATGCGAATCTTTTCTTATTGGTCTGTGAAGTTATCAAACAGTCAATGGCAGCGCGGCGTCATGGCGTCATTTTTTCCGGTTGTTCTTGTTAATTAATTCATATTCAGCCTATTTCTAGTTCTGGTAATTAATTCAATGTGCTGTGTGTGAAGTGCTCTATATTTTGTGTTTGTAACTGTGTAAACATGTTATTGGTGTTCTGTTTTTGTTCTCTATTGTATTTTGTAACTCTGTACTTAAAATAAATGGTCATGATTAGAATATTGTGAGTTTTATTGTGGTTTTAATTCCTTAATTAATGCATTTACGTTTAGTACCTACTATTAATTAGTACTAAGTGTATTAAAAAAGGAACCTTATAGTAGAAATTGTAGGTAATGTAAGTGCATACATCTAATTATATACATAACAGAATAGTTGCATGTTTAAAAAACCAGACGGTGCCACTAAGCGCTTTCCCCCCGAACCCCTCGAGTTAAGCCTCTATTCCTATATAACAAAGTACTCTGTGTACGAATCACTAGTCAGTGTTGTCATTATAAAAGAGAGAAAAATATTTAAATATCAGGTTTTTACTACGGGTTTTTATAAGCTTAATCACTATAAAACTTTTTTTTTATTATAAAAATGAACTTATGTATTATTTGCATGATTATTTGTATACTTATAAATTATAAATAATAATGTGGGAGTCATTTTTAGATCTGTCAAAATGCCATCTATTAGCATTAATTGTACACTTACTCAAAATAACAGCATATTAAATACAAATATGAACGAATTCTTCAACGACAGATGGCGCTTATTTGTTTTACAAAATAATTGCCAACGAAACGATCTTTCTATTATTAAGGTGCGAAAACATCATCTATAATTTAATTGCATCACTGCATAAAAAAAGGAAATTAATAAAATATTTTTTCCTGGTTTTAAAGATATAAAGATTATTCTAAAATTACTTATATTTCCACATTCGTATACTTCTACAATGCTCTTTAGCAAAGATTTCTATATTTTCAGTAACATAGGTAGTTCTTCGATACAGTCACAGGTGGCGCTATCTAGTAATATCTCGATGTTCAATTTAAATGGCTAGTTTTTGAATGGGGTATTCCACCCTTTTTTGAAAAGTGTTTTAAGTTGTTCCTAAGGTAACAGAAAACTATTTAAAAAATATAATTTTTTTATTCGATCGGCAAGACCCATAAAAATTCATTTGAAATATATATTTTAAATTTATGCGCGCAAATGTATGAAAACGCTAGTCGCCATGTAGGTAATACGTCACTCAACGAGTAAAAAACCTTTCTTTATTTTCAATAGACATGAGTTAGTCTAATTAAACTCTCCTTTAACGAAACCGTCGTTCATTATAATATGTTAAAAAAAATATCGTAGGGAAGAATACTGTTACAACTTCTCTGTTTACTTAATAGGTTAATATGATTCTACCCGCGGAGTGACGTAATGACTCCATCAAGGCGGCTGCCGTTTCGCATCTTTTTGGGAAAGATAAAAAAAAATTTTCAAAATTCTTTAGAGTTATAAACTGAAATTAACTTAAACTCATTGCTTATTGCTCTACTATATAGATTTCTTGTTTTTAGATTTTTTCTCTCTTATAGTAAAATACCCCATTGTGTTTTCAATTATAATAAGTGAAGAGGAACTATATTGTTTATCGTGACATAATTCATGCCTTCGTACTACTTTTCCGAGTTTCTTCTACTTTTTTAGGAGTGCTACCCCCAAGGGTGAGCCTCATTTCGAAATAGTCTAAACTTCTAGAGGAATGAGTGTGGTATGGTACCGGGCTGGTCTAAATGATAAAGTAATGTCAGACTAATATAATGTGCAACAAATAGATGCTCGTGTGAATGGGCTTTGTGTACATGTGTGCGTGTCCGCGAGCGTGTGTAGTAGTACACTCTTATTTGTAACTCGTAAAGTGACCATGTTAAGTGCCTACATTTGGTATAACTAATTTCATAAATAACCTTTGACCTTGAAAATGTCAATCCCATACATTAGCAAGGTCAAATACGTCTCAAATGTATGGCGATGACAGTTCCAAAGGCAAAGGTATTGGCAAAGTTAGTTGGTGCAACTCAGCCTAAGTAGGTATCTACTGTGTTATTTATAAAAGCATAATGAAGACGCATCATTTTTCCATTTGGTGATTGTTCATTATTAAATATTGGCATGTTAAAATTAATATTTGCGTTTAATATTACTGTAATCAGTATTAATTTACAGACGCTGCCACGCATTGAAAATTTCTGTGAAAAGAAAACAGTTTAATTCATCGCGTAATTTCATTAAGACAATTATTTATGCCATGTAATGGATCTTGTGCCATCCACACAAATAATTACATTAAATACTAAAATAATTTTAACAGTCATAGACAAAAGTAGTCTGTTAACGAATTGAAGTAAATTTTTGTCTTAAAAGTCATAGGTTAATGTATAAGGATAACTTTGTAATCAGGGATTCGAAATAAAACTATATTTTTACACTATTTGTATATTAATATATTTCATTCCGACAATGTGACAATAACAAACTTAAATAGGTAGGTAATATTTACTTGAGACAGTAAGGTACTACACGCAATAATTTATTTAGACAACGAACATTTAATGTTACATGATTACTGCAGACTATGATAGAATAACATTTAATTTAATGGGTCAGATTATACCAATTGTACTTAAAATAACACTGGCTTATTTTTGCCATACCACTAGAAGCATTTGCTGAAGGACGCGGTGCTATTGTGAAAAAAAAAACACAGTTCTTTTAACAGCATGAAGGTTTTATGAGTGATCTCGTTTCTCATTTAACTTTCATAATATAATAAAACGGAAACAAGAAAATCAAACGCAACACAAATATCGTGTAACAAAAATGATCGTGAGGAACGCAAAGCATGCTTCAAAGAAATATCTTAACAACAATAAATCAATAAAGAGGCAATATCGCGCTCACTGCCTCGCCACGCTCCCTGCATCTTTGAGACATTGCGCGCGCGAGTATTCTAAAACAATAATTGTAACTTTATCGTGAACTAACATTTATATAATACAAATACGATAAAATTAAAATAAGTAGGCATTACTTTTGTATATTACTTAATGATTAATTGTCTTGATTTGGGTGTGCGACCCCTGTAATGTGACCAAAAAATATGAAATTGCTATTTCTCTCAAACTGGAATAAAGAAATAAATAAAAATATGCATCGACTGCAGTACAATTTAATGTTAAATAATTGTTCACATGTATTTTTATTTAAAGCTTTTCTCCAGTATGTGCAGCTGCTGTTATTCAAAATATTTCTTGAATGTTCAATTTTATGATAGGAAGAACTAAAAAGGGGTCGTACATACAATAAAACAATGAATAATTGAAGCTAGTGATATGCTATAGTTTTCAGAGCCAAAAGCAATGGTAATACTTAACTATCGAATTGATACCTACCGAGTTTACTACTTAACTAAACAGTCATTAGTTTCACATGAATTTATTTTAATATATATAGTAAAATAATTTTTTTGGTAATAGCGGTCAGGCCTCGCGGGTAGGTATCGTTTTATTTGAGCCCAACACGGCGTACACATTACAATTAAACGATACAGTTACACATATTAGAAAGTATATTATCGCATTACAAACATTTAAAATATATTATATTAAAATATTACATTATCACATCCATTAAGGAGAGAAAAGTAATTATGAGAACAATTTGTCATGCGGGATAACACATCGTGCGAATCGCCGGGAACATTACACGATAAAAAAAATAGTCGTACTCAAAATATAGCATAAATTAAATTAAATCATAACATAAATTACAAACCAAAACCGCCTCTGTAAGTGATAGTAATACTACCGTCATATAATATTTTTCCTTTACTTAATTATCACGAAAATAACATACATGTTAGATTTAGGTACTTATTTATGTAATCCAAATTTTTCCAGTACAATAAATTAATGTTTAATCTTTACAACTACAGATTCCACGTTGTGATACAACAAAAATAATACACATATATAAACGAACCGTAAATTATTCAGTTCAAACGAATGGCACTTCTATGTCTGCATTGTTTCACTAAACGGATTTTAGTCGTATCAAGAAATATAGAATCAATTTTGACGCCGAATAGTCAGCTAACGCTTGCCTGTCAGGGTATTACCACATCGGCCGAATATATAATATTATGTATATTTTCATCTATATAATAGTCATATGTATTTAATTTTTTATATAATAATTTTGAATTTTTATTATTCTAACTTTTAATAGTTAAGCACGTTCAGCGCGTCCCAACGGCAGCGGGCGCGGCGCGTGAGATCGGCGCGGAGACAGATTGAGCCGCTGCCCTCTGTCGGCCGCGACGCGCATCGCCGGGTGTCCCGCTGCCGTTGGCCGCATCCAGCCGATCATCGCCGCACCCATCCCAACACTTACTGTGGTCAAAAATTTGGAAGGCACTTTCTACTTTTTCAAAAATTTTAAATTTTTTATTTTACTTTTGAACACATTAGCCTAGACTTATACAATAGAAAATCTGCGTAGTAACATTTACCAAAATTTACGCAATTCATCCGAAACGTATAGGCCATTATATAACTTTTTCATATTTTTTTTGTCATCTAATTTTAAAATTTAATTTTCCAAAAGAGATAGCCAAATAGTTTCAACGCTAGATCTGAATTGCAAATGTATTAAATTTTGATTTATAATTTGGTCTTTTTTTATATACTAATTCCAAACTTTAACCGAATCAGATAATCCAAATACCAAACAATAGTGAAGTATCAAGGCCACTTGGAGACTTATTATAAAACATGCTTGGACATGTTTTTGCGACGAGACTTGCCCGGGCGTGGGGGGCGCGAGGCGCGCCGGGCGGCGCGTGCGCTGCTGGCGCTCCGTGAGTGCGCGACCCGAAGTGCCTCGCTCTACCCTGACCCACGCCCTCCCCTACAACGCGACATTTCCATAATATAAGAACGCCAACGAATTTTTGCCAACAATATCTAAATGGTATACCCTTGCGGCAAGAAGGTAACAGTTTAAATTTGCCACCGAAACTATGAAACGAAACAACTATGCGTCCGGGGGAGTCATCAATAAAACAAATTTGTACATATATATCTTAATAAAAGATCTGAATGACACACTGCGGTGAAGATTTCCGTGTCGCACAGGGCCACACATGAACGCCTTACCATCGTGTGTTCGCTACAAATAGTTGTATAGCTAATCTAAGTAAATTGAAATGTAAACACTAACTATGCATAGGTAGTATAGCAGACGCCTGAATGCCGAACATTCAGTTTTTGGCGATTTTAGTGTTTCTAATACTAGCGCGCAGCGGACGCAACTCCGGACATTGACGCGTGGACGCCGAGTTTTCCAAATGGTTTCTTTTTGTGTACATAAAAGTTAAACAATAACGTTATACAGCCAGTTCGGTTTTTATTAAGTTACCGTGATATGTATCAGATGTTTGCGACAGCTGTTGAATGTTCAAAAACTTTCTGTCTAACAATACTCAATCAAAAGCAGGCTGCATAACGTTATTTAGCAGAAAATATAATTGCGCTAATTCCATAACATTTGCCGAAAAACATTTCTTTTGATTAGTCAATGTAGTGAGTTCGCCCACTCCGCTGTTATCTAATTTAGCCTAACATTTGGAACAATCGCTACTGGCTAATGATACATCTATATTACATTTGGCGATCACTAAGCCTACTTCCATGTGAATCGCTGCACGAACAGTGAACTATATGAGCTGGGGACTGAAGGCTACTGTGGGGTGACAATGAAAACTCGCCGAGTCATATCAATTTTATTTGGCCTCAGAACGCCACTTGGGTAATGTTTTAACTTAAAAACCATTTAATACTGACGCGGTGTTAAGATGTGAATGCTGTGCGTCTAAGGATGAGTACAATTACGTATTAATGCATACCGACAGTCGAGCTTATTGTTGCAACAGTATAATATAAAGAACCTAGGTATTGTCCACAAAGCTACTATATAAAGAATATTACAAAAACTCTTTGGCACACATGCCTTAGTTTTCTATTTTCGCGTTGACTAGTAATTTCAAATCAGAATGTTACAGTTTTTAGATGTTAATTTTCTTTGACATGTACATATAACTACGGTAAAGTTTTGAGGAAGTCGTGCTCATGTTGATGTAATATTTTACCCAGTTGTGAACTCTTACGTGAATTGAAGGTAGCAGAACGTGATATATGACGCGGGAAAATTTTCATTTTCAGCCCTTCAGAGCAAGCAACATTCATCATAACAGCTATTAGACAAAATTGACATCGATCTGACAAAGGAAACGACAGTTACATTTTAAGGTATACACATCTAAGGCTAATTTATATTTTTCACTTAACACACAATATACTTTTGCTGAATTTAATGAATATAGGTATACGGGACAGTCTTTTGAATAGGGCCGAATAACATTTTTTTTTTTCAAAATTTTGATATCTACTTTCACAGATGAGTCTAAATTGTGAATAGTTAACTATATAAGCTTATACATTAATCGATATATTACCTTTAAGAATAGACAATGATAAGAGCGCGACTCGATTATACGCGCGCATAGCAACATCGAAACACGCATACTAACTATATACGGGGTGAATAGTGTCCTGTGAATTTATATCGTATCTAAATAAAAAGTCATTGCACACATACGTATAGTTCAATAGTTTCGTTAGTGTCTATGCTGGGTTAAAGGCCTCTTTCAAAAATTACTTATGTGCGTCTTATTACCCAGCCTAAAATTATTAATTTGCTCTTCGTTTAAGGCTAACAAAACTTTGATATAACTCAATATTCGCCTGGAATGTTGACAATAATTTGGTCATTAATACAATTTGAAGGAATTCGAAATTGTCGCCTTTACTATTAGTCCGAGAGGTGGCGTTGATATCAATAGGCGAAGTAGACTAGTGAGTTCATAGGGCTATTGTGTAGTATTTCGTTAATCGTATAAATGGCTCAAGTAGCAGTAGATGTTCGGACCTGCAATAGTTGTTAAAAAGGAATAATATTCCATTTGGAGTGTTCTGTAAATACTTAATTGTTTTTTTTAAGAAGACGTCTGCTGTTCTCCTTCAGTGACCAGTCTTGCTACAACAACACATGCAGCTGATTGTAATTTTTGTAGTTTTATTGACGTGAACCGTATCTTAGCAGATGCTATCTTAAATACTAGATATCACTTTACTTTTTTGATTATCTTATTAGTTTAAGTGAGCAGCTGACGTTTTATCTCCCCTTTATGGAGCAATTGGCGATTTATTTCAATAATGACGACGTCAACCATTTGGGAAACCAGATTATCCCGATAGATTAAGCTGCCATTTTTACCACCTTCGCACGTCAATCCTACCATTGTCGCCATGAGTCTCTGCTTAAAATGATACAGATACCTCTCGGATTACATATCTTTCTAGATTAAGACGTAGATAATATTTGGCATACACATCTAACTTCGACTATTCACCCCATATAACAACAAAATAATTACACATATATATGTTTATGTGTATTCGATACGCACTCAATTACGGCATATTAAAAAAATGTAAACACAAAAAAATTAAAATAACAAGCATCATATTGCACAGAGCGTCCACATTTAATAATCAAATAATTCCGATTGATACTCATACCGCAAATAATATTAAAGATGTCGTGACGGGATCACGTCGTTTAGGTCCCGTGTTTGTCCCACTTTGTAACAGCACCGTCAAATATTCGAAGGTTGGTTCTAACGTTACATCGTAGTGTATCTGTGTGCCGGGCTGTCGTTTTTATACAGTACAAGTTAGTAACAATAATTATAATTGATCGCAACTGAATCAACTCAAAGAAGCAATACGATATGCTGTTGCAATGTGAAGTTTTTGTGATTCGTGTGCGTTAATCTTTTTAGGGCGTTCACTTTACGTGAGCAGAGAAATTTTATATAAAATTTGTCCATAAATACAACAATTTTGAAAATAAGTAAATGCTCTTTCTCATATGCCCAAAAAGATTTTTATATTTAATCGACCGCGATAAACAATTTCGTATCTCACTATTTTTTGTCACAATGAAACCATGTCACGTTACAGCAGCAACTAATTAGTGAAAACAAAGTTCCTGATTGTATAAACTTTGCTTTCCATTGTTACTAAAACATAAACGACAACCAGCCATAATCGTTTCCGGGGTCGTGTATTCGTATATCTGATGTATTCCGCATAAAACCGTGTTCCTAAACTAAGAACATCGTTTAAAAGAAATTTCGATTTAAATCTGGTGTTTTGGAATCCATGTACACTACGTAATTTAGAAACAAAAAGGACATTTTTTTGTTTTGTTTTATTTTTATTTTTTTGGAACTAACACAGATTTGATTTAGCCATTCATTTTATATGAACTATACTGTGGGATATTATATAGTGAACTGTTACGTTTTATGCGTTTACATCGTTATCCTGATCCGGTTCGAAAGGTACCCGATGTCGTCGCAACTCAAAAAATATATGTACCCAAATATCGTAATTATCCACAAAGAAGAACTTACACAAGATAAAAGGTATCGAAAAGGTATAAAAAAGTGACATCTTGAAATCTTGTAACTACATTTCCTTAATTTCACGAAGTCCGCAGGCATTTTTATAATAGAACATGTATTGTAGAGTGCGCATTGTCAGGAGCACTGAGTAATCAGTCACGACAGTTAAATGTACGATGTAATTTTTAAAAATCCAGGAAACATCAAAGAGCAATGATAGTCTGCGTGTATAATTTCCTGCTAGATTTTGAACACCGTACGACTGTATCTATTTAACCTTACCAGCGATATTTAAAGGAATATAATTCATTGCCATCCGCTTCATAATATGAAGCATATAAGAAAAATAATGTTAAAAGATGGCAAAATAGTGGTTAAAATAAGTTAAAACAATTAAATTATATCAAAATTACAAATGTTTAATTAACTAATTATTTCATCAAATCTATTATGTATGCGAAAGCATGTTTAAATTAAGTCACTCGAATGTAAATGCAGGTAACTTCGAAAACCACAAATAACGAACTTCGTGAGATGAAATATTTAAACTAAAAAACCTCTTTATTATCATGAAAATGTCGATCCCAAAAGATTGTTAGAAAGTAGGATTTCCTAGATAAATTGAGCGGATGTTGAATGGAAGAAACGAATAGTTATCGAAAAAGTTACAATAGAAAAGGAAAAGGAAGATAAAAGTTATTTCAAGTTGCTCGACATCGCCGCAGTACACTATAAATTCCTGCGGGTGGGTATCCTTTAAAAATACCGTATGGTGCTGTGGCTGTTGGGGACGAAGAAGCGATAAGCGGGCAGCGGCGGAGGCGGCAGCCCTGCAATGGTGGGCGGCGCCGCACCCGCTGCCTCCCTTCAAATATCCGCCCGCTCATCCGCTGGCGCCTCCAGCTCTATGGCCGGGGCAGGCTGACCATTGCGGGCCGGCAAGGGGGTCTTCGGCGGGCCCATCTCCATCGGCTCCACAACCGTCTCACGCTCACCGAAGCGGCTTTCCGGACGCGGCGACACAAAAGGGCGGAACGGGTCTACCGGTTTAGCGGGCTCGAGCGCTTGTCCAGGTGGCAGGGGCGAGCACAGCGGAGATTCCAGGCCGGAAGAGAGCGGCGACGGCAGCCGCGGCGACTGGAGCGGCAGAGAGGGCAGGCCTAGGTGAGGGGGCTGGTCCGGGGGGCGCTGAGCGGCGACCACCATGTTGCACATCTGTCGGCGCAGGCCGTGCGCGACGGCAGCCACAGCGGCGGCGGCGGCGGCGTTGGGCGACACACGCTCCTCGCGCCCGTTCCCACATCCCACGGCGGCGTAGGTGTTTGGCGCCACGGTGCCATCCTGCAACATGCACGTGTGCTCGTGTAGCTGCCGGTGTAACAACGTTAGCCACGCACTGCCGCTCACAACGAATCTGGACGCGGAATTTCCGTGGGAATTCAGTTCAATTTATTATTGTCCATAAATAACAGTCACGATTCGTTGTGAGATTACTACGTGCGATGAAAAATATGTCATAAGTAAAGGCATACACTTGCATACAATCGGAACAATAACATGGAGCTTTTACAAATTAACTCGACATAGCTGATAGATGCATGATAATGGTTTGTTCGCAAGGCACATTCGCGTCAGCATGAAGGAGAGGTGGTCGAGGGGCGCGATGAATCACCGAGGCATTAAAAAACACAATTCAGTTCCGTTCTAAACGCGGTTCCAATGAAACTCACATCAAACGTAACACAAAGAAACACTACATTAAAACGACGCCATTTCTCTACGGAGATCGCAATCTTGAATCGACGCCGAGGCACTCAATGTCGCTTGCTTTTTTTCAAACAATAGTTGTGTTGTAAACAAAAGAGATTCAGTGTTGTATAGGACCAGCCCAAGTGTTAAACGCGTCGACATCGACGTAGGTTTGCGATGTCCTTCGGGTAGAGAGGGGTTCACAATGCGCGAGGTGGTCGCGCAGAGTGTCCGCGGCGCGAGCCTTGCGAGGCGCTGCTCAGGTGAATACTGACCGTGATGGCTGGATAGGTCGGGAGATCGATCTCTCGCATGTGGTGTGGGTTGGCGTGCGGAGCGTGAGTGTCTCGGAACACGACGGCGCGGATTACCCCGCGGATGTGCTCGTCTGGCCACACGCCCAGCAAAATCCTCTGCGGACGTCCGCGTCCCTTGGGTCTCAAATCTGCAATATCGCATAATAGTAAAACGTGAACACGTAGAGACTTATGGTTTTCATGTGAGCCACATACACGAGAAAAGGGAAACTGCTGCCCGTCTCCATAAGAAAATGCGGTGTTATTTTGATTTCTAATTTGAATATTAGCTCATGGCTAACCGTTACTTGCTTTCTCATAAACGTCCAGTACGTAAAATGAGGGCGCTATAGATTAGAGGCCCCGGTTTATTGTGCTGATACCGTGCTCAATGAAGCAGATATAAAATGCAAAAATGGTTCCTTAGCCGCTCGCGCGCCGCGTCTCGTCTCGTATCGTGTATGGTCTCCTTAAAAAGCGCTCAGCAATATCGAAATTGCATCTTATAGACATTTAATACATATACATATTCATAACGCTGTAACAGTCACAAGTAAGATGAAATTATAGTTGTACTTGTATCTGGAAATCGCATGGCCGATATGTTCGCAGTGCTAAAATATATTTTTTATTATTATTGGCGCATAGTTTATAATTAAACATGTTGCGTTAATCGATAGCTATATTGTATTAACATTCGATACCTTCTTACACTGCGCTGTCTCACTGGATAGGTACTTTTGAAATTTATTTTGATAATATTGTAATGAGTATTGGACCAACTAGAGACGAAATATAGTCGATAGATCTGCATGGACACAAAACCTGCACTAAATGAATATTTTTAACCAGTGAGACAACTTACTAAAGAATCATCAAATGTCACTCCAATACATCCTCTTGTCAAGTATCAGAAGAGGTAGAAATAGCCGTGTCTTCGGAAAATTGACAAGCCATGAAAGCGGGCGCCCACTACAACTTTACAATGCGGTATTTCGACGATCAATTCAGCTTTTGTTAGTGGAGTACTCGAGGCACTTGAGTACGAACTATTGCATGTTGCAACTGACCGCGAAGTTTGTGGTGGGCGCCAGAAATACTATAGAGGGGTATACATACCGGCGCCACCATCCGCGCTGGGTCCCAGCATGTTGTGTACCCGGTTGGCGTACAGAACGAAGGTCGGGTAGGGAATGTCGTACTTCCGGGCAGCTTGAGACAGAGACAGTCCCTCTTTCAGCACCGAGAAGATAGCTTCGGCCATGGTCTCAGGGCGCCATGACTTCAGCGGGCCGCGCTCGCGGAATCTCAGATTGTGGACCAGGTTTTGGTTGGTATTCCAACACTTCTGCCACATCGATTGGAGCTGGTATTGGTAGCTGTCTGTGGAAATTAAAAGTTACGTATTAATATAATATTATATTAAAGGTAGGCAAATATCACCAAACATATTACAATTTATATTACAGTCTTTAATATGATTTATGTCATTATATTTAGCTCATTTGCATATATTGTATATTGCTCATATATTGTATGACTATCTTGTTAAATAATATTATTTTGTTATTGTAATTTCTAAGTCACTATAGGAAATATAAATATTAGATACTGACTATCTAGGATTTAAAGTTTTATTACAAAAACACTGGATAAGAATTGCAAAATGTGCATGACACTAATATTTGATGGTGAACCGTATTTGTCTGTCATCTTCATTTTATTATACAATAATTATGGGTAAAATGCACATTTTATTATTTGCATTGGTTTTTTCTGACTAGTAAAACTATGATTAGGAAGGTTGACTGAATCGGTTATTTTATATGAATAAAAAGGGTAATGTCCGTGCGGTAATATTTCTTCTGTATTAAATGAAGAATCCAACCCACTAGATAAACATGTATAAATTATGTTAAATCAATGAAAAATTTTTAATAGTGGACAGAGCGCTACTTTTTAATTTTTTTTTCATCATCTTTGAAGTGATTTCCAAGCGTTGACTGGAATACAATGTTTAAAAATATCTGCAAAGCTGTTCAAGTAGACGAATATCTGTTACGAACAAGTGTTTTCTCTAAACTTTTACACTTGCTGCAGTACCGCCCTTACTCTACCTTCCATACTATTAGTAAAACAATGTTGATATATCTATTTGATATTTTGATGTGGAATCAGTTTCAAAATGCCTTATATTACAGGTGTTTTGTTTAATGTGGTTTAATATTTAGATGCATTACTTTATAGTATGGCACGGTGGGGCTTTACATTAAGAAACATCTGACAAACACAAAACAGACTACATCTCCACCAATATAATATTAATTTAAGAGTACGAGTATAATAAAATTTCGCTGTCGCATTATAAAACAAACAAAAAAGACATGCAGAAAAAACACTACATACTGACCTGTACAGAACCTGTATTTATAAAAGAAAGAATATTAAATAGGAAAAATAAAATGTAGCCTATAAAAATAATTTTATTCAAAATGCAGTCTTAAATATAATTTACAATCTAATGGGGCGGATATCGTTACATTTACAATAATGGTATTTCTAAGTAAAAAATAACAAATATTATTATAATCATCATATTTATCACAGATTATCAGAATAATCTGTACTCAACTAATTGGACAACATTATTCTATTTTCAGAAAAAAATAATTAGTGACCACATTGCACCATTATTACTTTTAATTTCGTACAACAAACTAGTATTAAGTTATAAATGACGACGTTTCTATAATAATAAACAATATAAAACAGTTGATAAAAACTCACCTTAATAATTCAAGTTAGTTCATTATAACGTCTACAGAATTGGCAGTAATGAATCAAATTTACATTAAACACAAGAAATAACCATGTCTATATGTAAAGTGAAGCGAAAATATACAATTTCATGTCTAACAGTGAACACTAATGAAAATTAACGATTATAATTTCTAAATCAATATATCCTAAGGCGATATTAACGTCGACTATAAAATACCAGGATTGTTTATCATACTACCACATACTGTTTTTATACTTCGATATATGGCAAGGCAGGTGGGATACTTACTACGACAGTGATGGAAAAACTAAAGAATGTACTTATGATTTATATATTTAGCTATGAATAAAACTTGAATAATTGTTATGTTCGTAAGAAGTATGTTATGTTTGATGAAGTTTATTTTATGTGTGTTGGCGCATATTTATGCGTATACCAACATTACGTGGCAATACACATCTATTTGATATGTTTTTTAATGCAAAATATATTTCACGACTAAATATTAATAACTTTTCCTTTCCACCTATATTTAGATTGTTCAGTCATTAATGTTATTGACTTTTGTGTCCATTAAAGAGAAACGATTAAAGAAGATATTGAGATTTAATAAAAGATAATATGTATCGAACGTATTTTTATATCTTTGCAGACTCCAAGTATGAGATAAAAGCAAGAATCAATTTATAATAAATATTTCATAATATGATGAGCAACTTGATACCCCACCGTATAGATATTTAATTTAGTTAAGGATCGAAGTAGATAAATGTATCAGATAGTATCAAATGCAATACTTAAAAAGCGTATTATAACACTTATTACGACTGATTTACTGCTTAACAGTATTTTGTTATCAATTATAAAATTACCATTGACAATTTAACTCGAGTTAAATACGTTTAACCTATATCAAAAATTCCAGCTTTTAGTATACTGATAAGGACCTGTGCGTAATTATACTTTTTAATACATCCAAGGAACTTGATATGCGAGCTTCGAAAGATTTTGTGATAAAAGATAGAAAAAGGCATATTTGTTACAAATAGAAAAAAAATACTCGCTTAATGCAATATGCATTTTAATTTCTTTATGTGGCATTATTATCACGAAGACGTGCATTCGAATTAATACTTGAGAATACCTTAGAGCCAATGCGAATTATGTCTGTATCATTTTTCCGTATTCAAGTGTGTCAAAGACGAGGTAAAATTATCAGTAATTATACTTTATAGGGAACAGAGGCGTAAAGGTGTGAACAGTTAGATCAGCTTTCTTCTATGCGTTTTCAAGACTCGCGCGGCGTTTATTATATAGCACGTTGTTTGTCCTGCTACCCCTCCGTAAACTAATTGCAAAAGTCAAAACGTCTTTCGCATTAGCGTTTTTCCGCGAGAATCGTTGCGAATGTATGGTGGCGGCACCTGCACCCTTGTACCACCCTTGTGCAACTCGCGTTTTTATGCTAATACCTACATTGCGTTTTTAATGTTTATTACTCGTTCATTTGTGACATTTTTCTTCCTTTTTGTACGAATGACAGTTGCGATGTGTTTTTTTTTGCTCACCGCTACCAGTTCATGGTGTTATGATGTTGAATACTAAAGCATAACGGTTATTTGGTATTTGTGGTGTCAAATTAATAGTAATTAAATGATGTTATTACCATAATTCGTTAATAAGGCCTCGGAATAATAAGCGTTCTTCTTCGTACAGAACACTAATTGTATGATATTTTTCGCTATAAATATTTCAATAACATCAAATTAGTAATTTTTATTACCAGTTCGATGTTGAGCTCACTTGTTGAATAACCCCGTTTTCACAATACTCAAAATAGGTAACAGCCGAATTTATAAGTGTATGATTTATATTGCCTGACCCATTCTGTTCACATGAAACGAATGCTTTAGCACTTTTGAGGGTAATATCTTGAATATTGTACAGGGACAATCATTGAGAGCATCATCGAATATTCAAATGTAAAACAAAGAGAAGATATGTAAGCTGTGCCCAAAATATTCCATAACATTTTCGCTATCATTTAGTATGGGTTTATTAAAGTGATACTTTTTTACATAGTCTGTACAAACTGTTTTGATCAGGCCTAAGACAATCTCATTAGGTAAAACATGGAAATGCAGTAGAGAATTTCCACGAATACTGAAGTCCCACGCCCAACGTAATTTGAAATGCGCTGTTAGGAACTAGTTCAATTTGTCTGTTTAGAGATCATTACAAGGATCCGGATAAATCCACTGTGACACTATTTTGCCAGAGTAGGCGTAATGCAAATGTTAGCTGGGTAATACTTAATAGCTTTCACACCGTTACTCAGAACTCCATAATGTACATAATACACATAATACTATTATCTTTTCTACTTTTGCCCTTGTATTAACAATCATAGAAGAAACACCCGCCAGGAAATCAAACCTAAGGCTTAACGTTCCAAAAGTGTTACAATGTCACTTATCATTTAAAAGTATTTTAATTTCTAGTGTCTATATACATAAAATCAGCTTGTAAAGAAACATACATTTTAAAAGTACTTATCACAATTTGTATATAATCAGTCCTTTTGAACTACAAACTATAATTACAATAATTAAGTACGAAATGTAAGTAGGTGGGCCAATAGGACACTTCATTTTAATAACTTAATTAATAAACTTATATTTAAGAAGGCACTTTAGTATCCAAAGTTTGTTGTTATTTGATGTTATTTATACATATATGTTTTATACGATAAAATCCTGATTCAGTGTAGTAGTAATAAAATAAATTAAAATCTAGAAAAGGTGGTGCTAGACATTTTTGCGACTCTAATATTAATTTTAGGTGTTCCAGATTATGTGTAATACTTTAACAACTACTTTCTGTTGAAATAAAAGTATTATTTACGGATTTTATCGCGGAATTGATTTAATTTTTACATTTTTATCTTCCCGACGTTTCGATCACTCTACAGTTTTCATGGTCACGGAACTACTTTCTAGTTCGAAATGCCGTTTAAAAATTTGTGAAGAAGGTATAAAAGTTGTATCGGAGTCGGCATTTTAAGCCTCTTTTTCGGGGAAAGTTGCATCTTGTAAAAATTGACAGAACACGTTCATCTATTGCAGTTATGTCATAATAGAATACGATTCACGAGAAATTCTCTTCGGGAAATTGGGGCTTTATTCTCTACATTCAAAGAGATAGAAATTCCCAAAACTAACTACAGAATCCCAAACAATGGGCACTAGTGTCATATTTTTGCCAAAACATTTCCGTGGTATTTGACGAAACGAACTCCATATTACGAATATGATTACAAGAAGGCCAGCTAAAAAAAAAAATAATATTTTAAATGAATCCTCTCTAGTTGACTTGTGAATATTGAAATATTGCCAATGAAAGATTAATCCGATGCAATTTACCTTTTATGCTTTTCATTTCTTTTTCAAGTGGAATAACAGCTTAAATGACAATCCAATATATATTTCACTGTTTCATGAATTTTATATGAAGTCCGAGCGAAGTGGACACCTGGTGCGTATTATGTCCATCGGCGTTAATAAAAATTGACTTATAATCAGTGTAAATTACGCATTATTTTTGTTTTAATGATACGCCGGAGTGTATATTTATGTAAAATGACTTTATTTGGAAATATTCTTGTTTTTTATTACTTGAAAAAAATTGTTTAGTTGAATCGGTAAAGATTGGGTGACATGCTTTTAATAAAAATAAAATACATGTCGTTACATGTATTGTATTTTTATTAAAAGCGATTTAAAATATTTTAATTGCGAAAATAATCTTATTTAATCTATGGCATTGTATTTTACGATACCTAATGGCAGGATTTGTAAACGATCACAATATATATATATATATATATATATATATATATATAGCTATATAATTATGTAACATCAAACTAGGATTCATCGTCAATGTGCACCTCTGATTTGACTTTAGAGTTTCGACTCTTAACAGTTCCCTCGTAATATAGAGACACAATCGAATGCTTCTTGCAGAAGGCCCACCACCACCTAAAACCAGTCAGACCTACAAACGCGAAATTGGGTTCTCTCGTCTTCCTTAACTTTTCTACAAAAGCTTGGACTTCTGTTAACGATTTTTTTGTTCTCCTATTGTATGGGGATACGCTGGTTTCGCAGCAAAAGTCTAGCACCGCCCTTTCTTCGCTGGCTAAGAGGCCGGCCTCGTCCAGAACCGCCATACGTTTAGATTTTCCCAGGATGTTATCGTATAAAGTGCCTTTGGGTATGCCGTAATGTGTAGCCGCCTGCGTGAACCTCATCCGTTGAGTGACGACAGCTTGGATCGCTTCCTGCAGTTGGCCCTGGGTCCAAGTGGGCGCCTTCAACTTGAGTGTATGACCGTGGTATTCTGACACACCAATGAACAACACAAACATAAAATATTACCTCTCGTTATCTGTACAATTTGATACTATGTTGGATGGTTATTAATTTGTTCTGTTTCATTTGCATTATTGTATATAACGCTTATTGATGTTGATTATAAAATGATTTCCACTTATTTTCTCTGAGAAAAATATTATCTTCTTTTATTTGCTTACTGCATAATTGTATATTGCGTTTTGTACATTTGGATATTCCTAACTTTATGGTGTACTAATCCAAAAGGGTGGTTTGTTTAAAATGTTTTACCAATGATGAACATACAGGGTATATGAAGACTGCTACCGAAAATGAAGCCGGTTGGTGGTTTAAGCGCCTTCAGACACAATGCAACAGAAAATGATGCAAAAAAGCGATATTTTTTTTGTTATTTTTTCATATGTGCGTATTTTCGTGGTAAATAATTTTCATCCCCTAAAATATTTAAATATTTATTTATAAAGACTCTAAAGTATAAAAGAGTTAGAATATTATTTTAGCAAAAACTATGGATTTACCACCCAAAAAGTAGGATATTTAAAAAATAATAAAATAAAATTGTCGCGTTTCTTTGGGAAAATTTTAGTTGCATTGTGTTTGTGGTCACTAAATCTGCCATCCGGCTTCGTTTTCGGTAGCAATCTTGATAGGTATACCCTGTATAAAGCATTTTCATATGACACTTCTGGTCTTTTGAAATTTAGTGAACAGTGGTCTGAGGTAATTATTAAAAGCAAGCAATTTGTCATTTATGTTAAGTTAGGTGCAATATAATTTTATGTTCAATCAAAATGACTTATTTTATACTCTCAGAATAATACTATGAGTTGATCTAAACCTAAAACGCTTCCACTAAAAAGTTTTAAGAGTCCAAAGATTTTTTTTAGATTTAGATAATTCAATTGAGTTTCATTGTATCATCATTCGTACAGATCCCGTAGGCAACAAAACAAAGCAATAGGTCTTGTGAATTAGACCATTGCAGTGTATATACACACCAAATGAAAAGTGCAATTTAGTAAAATGGACAAAACAGCATGCGGTAAAAATAGAAAAAAAATAAAATAAAAAACGTTAAAGTTAGATAATATTAAATAAACATTAGACATCTACATCACAAATGTTATGTAAAAATCTAAAAAGTTTAATCCAATGAATCCACATATAACAATCAATAAAAAGGAAATCGTGTGAATTATATGTACGTATAATGATAGACAAACATACGAACCTGCGATGGCCGACGTGGACGGGCCCAGCCAAGCGTGAGAGTTTTCTATTAATCGTGCCTGTGAACAAACACACATTACGTTAATATTTATATCTATATCAGTCGACAAAACAAGTATAATGTAACACTTTTTATTACACATATAAATGTCAATTTAATTATTCTTAAATAATTAGTTACTAACGAAACGGAATGAGAAATACAAGCGGGAACATTTATTACAAATTAGTGAATAATGTGATTTGATAAATTAGACAAAGCTACAGTGTAATCAGCAGTGATATCAACTTTTATTACTGTCCAAATGCACGTGTGTCTATTTGCATGAAGATACCATTTAGACCTCTACAACAACATATAATTTATATTTCATGTTTAAAATAAGTTGTGATATTTTTGTGGAGTTTTGCAAAAAAAACCGCAACGGAATATTTTTATTTATACATTTTCGCTTATCATTTCGGCCTGTCAGCGCGGTGAGTATCACACGTCGCGCGCATCGCAACATTTTGCGGCGACAGTGACGCTGAGGCGAGGCGTCACGATGTTGCAACAAAAAACAAGCCTTTACACCTTTGAGGGTATATTTTAAATTGAAATTTAAACGTCTTAAAGTCTGCAATGGGTTTTTAAGCCGCAGCTGTCAGTTTTATTCCGCATAATATTAAAATCATATACATTTGCGTCATCTGATGTCAACCAATCGCCTTTAGTCATCAATACTTGTAGCCAGCTTTTGAAATTAAAATACTTCGTATCGATGCTATATCAACGATGTTTAGGAACGTTAGAAAATGACTCCCGTATCTAAAAGTATGCAGCCGGCGCCTTGTTTGTTGGGCATCGACGTCCGCGCCGCAAATAAAATCACACAACCTTATGACCGAGCAACAATAATAACGGTCAGATGAAAAAGAACGATCCATCAGTTAATTTACAATTTCCCCATCACGAGCAGGAAGTTTACGATTGCACATTTTATCGATCGGCAGTGTATTTGACGCGCGGCTCGCTGCGCCGAGCGTCGCGTCGCGCTCGCCGCGCCTAGTGCGTACGCGCCGCGTTTATTTACGTTGCTCAAGTAATTGTTAGAGCAAAGAGCGGCATTTCTTTGTGCCCAGCGTTACAACTAAACATTATCGAAGTTTTAATTGTGAACGCAGACAAAAGCCGGACCATTTTACGGCTGTAATAACGGAACGCAGTCCAATCTACAAATAAAATCTTTTATTAAGTTAGCCGAGCGACGCCGGGCCCGCCGCTACTAGTGTTTACAGAACGCGCACGTGCTCTAAGTACCGCTCCGAACGGCCGATGTATTGTTTGTTTACCCGAATAAAACACTAAAATCCAATTCAATAACAAAGAATTAAAGTTCCCGAAATAAAATTTATTGCTTTTAGTACGATAAAATAGATTTATGTACGGGCGGGAAGGTGCGGGCCGCGGGGCCGCGCGACCCGGAGAGCGCGCCGCGAGCCCGCTGCCGCCGCCGCCGCCGACACCCTCAACTAAATTACATTCTATTAACATTTTTATAGGCAGTTATTGCATTTAATTAAGAACGAGTCGGAAATATTCGATATCTAGGTCAACGGTGACTGGTGATGATCTATCTATCCGCAGACAATGGCCGCGCGTCGGCGACGCGACGTTGCAACAATGGCTCGCACACGGAACGTCAACTTGTTGCGTGTGTTGCAATTATGCGTGCGTCTTAATAAACCTGTTTACATATGCATGTATGATGGAAACAAGCTGCGCGGCCCTGCGTCGCTCACTCCACGCCCTGCTCAGGTCTTCGGTATAGCTCTATTTGCTGCGTTTTGTGCCCCTTGCCTGATACGATGTGGCAGGAAAAAATATCACATAAAGTGTTTTAAAAATATTATTCGGAAACACAGAATTGTATATTGAAAATAAAATTGTATAAATAGTTCAGTACAAACGTAACTTAAAAAAAGAGTTGTTATTCCTAAAAATCGAATAAAAACTATAAAGTGCCCAACGCGGCGTAAAAAATAGGCGTATGCAGAAAATAATGTTGTCATTATGATATCTTTTCTGTAAATTCATAACAGGCGAAGTGTGACATTTATTATGCAGATCTACTAATATAAATTCACAAACGCAAGACTATACGCTTCTGAAAATATGATTTATACGGCGAGAGTCAGGGCTATCGCATGACTGAGCCGAACAACTTACGTCTATTTTTCTCTTAGTGCGTTCTTTATTAATGTTTTTCTATGTGTATTTATTATAATTTTTCAATTAATAACTCTAAAGTGGATGTACAAATGTCTTATATTAATGTTTATCGTGTGGCAGCCCTGCACGAACACTGCGACGTCCAGCGGCGATATCTATTATCTACTATTAAAAATAGCGTAACTGTGTATTTGTCTAATCGCCCATTTGTATTTCATGAACTTATCCGTACATACGACGGTGCATTGTTTATTTCAGCGCGACCTGTAACCTATGTTTACGGAACGTTCGCAACTTGCCAATAAAATAAACCTTTATTTTATACAATTACATGTAATTTTAGTATGAGGTAGTGGTATTTCGTGCCGCAAGTTTATTAAATATTAAGAGCAAATTGTTTAAGTGTAGTAAAAATGTTGCGTTTTGTAATTTTTTTTCAGAATATTTTACTAAATTATGATTTCTTATTATTGCTATAATGAAATAAATGCCGGGTCGAGTCAAGTGATGACGAAATTTGAGCTCGATAAAGTCATAGGCCCGCCCCCTATCACATCTTGAGACGGAACACACTAAGCGAAACGAGGGAGGCTGGTAGCACCTTTGACTACCTTTCCAGGGAAAAAGGCGTGAGTTTATTTATGTATGTATTAAATAAATTGCAAATAAATTAATTGCTATAGTAAACCTTCCTTGATTGATGTAAACGGTTCGCGTGTACATTCTATACAAACAATTTCGAAAATAAGTATTTTGTAAATATAGTTTCACTTTATTATTCTTAAATATTAGTATTGGCTTTATATTTGGAAACTATTTAATTAAAAATGTAATTGACTAGAACAAACGTTTTAAAGTTGCATTATTGCCTTGCACCCCATACAACGGCTTGTCCATTATTACAGAAACAGCTACTGTTTGGATGACATCGAATATAGGCAAAGTTTACAAGAAATAAAAAATATCTTGTTCGTAGGTCTATTACCTATGCCAATCTCTAACCATGGCAATGGAATTTATTTATTAGCTACAAAAAAGAGATAGTGATCCATTAAATCCATGATCCATGAAAAAAAGTCACAAAACCTTTCTTAACCAAAATCACAAGAAAATTACTGTTGTCGCTGTAATAACTATACATATGTATATTATATGTAAAGTGTTATCACTATTATTATCTTTTATTTTATTTATTATAAATATCATTCATTTTATAAATAATTATAAGCCATTATAGAGTCTAATTGAGAACTTAAACCATGTCCCTTGAATATTAACGTGGTAGACTTTTAAAACCATATTTTTCCAATAAATAAAAAACCTCAAAAAAGGACGGTTTTTTTTCTATAAAGCCTATTTGTAATGTGCACACTGTACATACATCCATAATTTGGCGACAACGACAGTTTTCGGTTCAAAGGTTTTCAGAGCTTAACTAGGTTATCGCCTATGTCGCATGCAGAAACTGCCGGGAATTTTTAAAGCCTTTGTTCTTGCTTTTGTTTTCACTTGAAAAATATAAATTCTCACATTTTTGAAACATGCTATATTCTTTTGTATCCGTTATAAATATGTATGCTGTAATAAAATCAATTATGATTTTGTGATGCCCAGATAGGCTGAATGATAAAGTTAAATAGTGATATGTTACTAATATACAGGATGTCCCGTAAATAATGGCGAGTTATAAATTAATGTGGTATTTCCTCTAAGTAATAATAACTACCTTATCGGGAGATTCTATTGGATCAACTCCTGACGAGACCACCGGTATAATTTATTATTAATATTAGATACTACTTAAAGATCGTAGACGGCGTTTGCACTGACAATTCTGATAAGAAAAGTAAGACAGGGAGAGGAAGAGCAAGAAATGAATGCTTTCCATAAAGTCACCCATTAAAAGAATGAATTATAAAACATATACCCATTTTATGTACTTTTTATTATTGTAAGTAATTAAAAGAACAATAAACAAGATTTAACTTCAATGAAGGTATTACTTATTTACATTCCAGAGCTCTTCCTTCGCATGTTGTACATACCGCTTCACAAAGGAGCTGCCGGTTTGGTCATTACGACATTAGTGCGTGATTG
Source organism: Hyles lineata (assembly GCA_030180105.1). NCBI lineage: Eukaryota > Metazoa > Arthropoda > Insecta > Lepidoptera > Sphingidae > Hyles > Hyles lineata. The sequence goes on from JARJEE010000001.1 coordinate 21,538,336, forward strand.
TGGCGCTATTTGATAATTAATATGTCCTTGTGCTACCCGATACCGCTGGCATGTGTGCCTCAGAGAACCTGAGACATTACACATGGGTTACCAACACACAAATGCCATTACATCTGTCTGCGTCTATTGATCACTTGCTCTATGCCTAAATTATATAAAGCATTAAGCTGTCCAGAGTATACTTCTTGTTATATAATTAAAAAGCCTCCGTGGCGCAGTTGGTTGAATTCCGACTGTGAAAGAGAGATCGTGGATTCGATACCAACATCGATACAAGTATTTGTAAGGCCTACAAGAATTTGTCTCGGGTCTGGATGTTTGTGAGACCGAAAAAGTCTCTAGTAGTTTCTGATCAACATAAGACTAAATTGATCTTAATGTGGGATCAGGACTATGTACTTGTCTGTTGGGTATATTTATTTATTTATTATTATATTATTAATTACATTATAATCAGCCTTGGTGTTACGATTAGTGAAGACGCTGATCGTAAAATAATCAAGCGGGCTTCATTCCGCATAACTTAAATGTTTGAAATGACTATAAATTGTTGTATTAATGTTTATTAGACTTGTATTTCAATGAAAGCTTAAAATTGTGTAAAAACTAAAAAGTCTAATTAAATATAATAACATTACAACACAACATATAATAACATACTTAAAGTCTAATTAAATAACATTGACCATCCTTTTCCAGAGCTATAAAGCATACATTATTTTAATATCAACTCCCAGGTCGTTATACCTATTGTATATATGATTCTTTATTGGAAAAACGATATTATTAGTAACATTTATTTGAAACGTAAAATACATCAATACATTTACGCCCGAATACTGGAACGCCATTCAAATAATAAGTTGCTCTTAACAGCGCACGACCCACTTAGCCAGTACATTTAATCGGGATTAACGTAGTTAAGCGCCATTTATATTTAAGTTGCGTTCCAGTATTTGGGCGTTAGTCAACCTAATGTAAGCGACAGGCAGGTAGCAGAAGAATATTAATACTTCCATCTTTAAGCGGAAACTCCCTATACATTTTCTTAAATGGAAGTCAACCTAATTGGCGAGAAAAATATAATTAACGCAATCGTGTAAAGGCGGTTGAATTACTTGGGGGTATGCGAATGAGCGGCGGAGTGCAATCCGACGCATTCGTTCATTCATTATTTATCTTATTGTGCAGTCGTCGGCCGGCGCCCTCTAATCGAAACTTTCCACCACGTATGAAACGCAATAATAAACTTCCGCCTTCGTACGCAATTACGCGGCGTATGTTGCCAGGAATCCACCTAAGGTGCTGGGGTCGGGACCCCCCAGCCTCCGTTTCGGCGCGATCGCGGATAAAACATGTGTTTTGCTCAATATTCATAAAATATTAAAACCGTTTTTAAAATTTAATCTTCTCTGTATGATGTGTGAGAAAACCTTTTTTGAATATGCTATGAGATTTATGATTTATTTAAAATTCATATTTTATCATTTCCAATCCATTTTGGTACCCTTTAAAGCAAATTAATATGGTTGAAATTAAACGGCTCTTATTCCCTAAAATATTGCATTACGAAACAAATATATATTGACATTAAACGATGTATGAATTTAGTGAACTATATTTTTTTACCAACCTAAGGCTGCTATAAAATTAATACCGCTCCCCGTTCAGTGTCACTGAATTCGTTCTACTATTTAAGCAGTGTGTAGCCCAGTGGTTATGCATTCAGTTTCAGCTCAGACTTATTTAGAATCTCATTCCGACATCTTAAAACGAAGATTTATCTTAGACTTGGATGCAGGTAGCTGACGAATTACCAATTATGTGCAAAATGCAAACATAGCTATTATTTCTATTGCAGTTCCGTTCTGTGTTCAAAGTAATTATTATTACTTTTGTTTTATTTGTACATTCTGTTTAATATAGAGTAGAGGATATTATTGTTTTCGCTCTAACCTGTCCATTTTATATTCAATTATGTTCTTCGTTATAGATAGTTGGAATAAAACGTCATAGAGATTTAACTATAAATCCGTGCTTTTCTAAAATTAGGCAGAATCATTGTCGATTGAACTAAAAGGACGTTTCACTAGAAATGTTTGAATCATGCGAAGCGTGGGTAGATTTGAGTATTCATGCCATGTTCCCCAAATGTAAAATACCACCAAAGTTTTCGAGGACTACGCTCCATGGCCTTCAATATGTTTGAGAACCTCTTATCTTGATGAATTCGCAAAGAGTTTTTGCTATATGTGGACACGACCGATGTCCATTATACTGTGTGGTCTTGCCTCTATACTATATTAACACATGCTTCAGTCGAGCCTGGTAGAATGTCCATGATGTAGCTTCCAGAAAGACTCATTGCACTTACCAATACTAAAATGATTAATTAAATCTATGTATATTTCTAGAGCCAATTAAATTCAAAATTAAATATAAGCATATTAATAATCCCGAAATAATAATTGTTAGCAACTACGATTATCAAATTATAACGTCACATAAATGCGATGCAAAGAAAGAGCCCCATAATTATTTTAATATAGTATCCTGGTTATTTCTAAAAAACATACTTTCGGACAGGGAACAGAGCCCAAATACATTCCTCCGACGTCAAAATATTAGCAGCGAAAACGCTCAGACATAAAACGACTGATTATAATCCACAAAGTAACTGCACATTCTCCATAAATACTTTCGCACAATCCATCTACACTTGCGCAGAACAATACAATCTTCTACACCGGAGTATGAATGAATTTTTATATCAATTTCAATTTGTGAGCGTGCCTCTTGTGCTGTTTCCGCGTTTAATACAGGGTGATTCATTTGTTACGAGATAAAGTTGGCGAAGAATGGCTAGGGCGTAGGGCGTTGTGGCGGTGTGGGCGAAGGGGGCTATGCTGCGAGGGGCGAAGGATAAAACTAATCACACATCCTTTTCACGGAGGCTCGGGTAGGAACTAGATGACGGACGTCAGCGGACGCGATTATTATTCAGTTACAATGTCGCTTGTGGCACTGCTAGCGGGAGCGGGTACACTTTGTCTCCTCATTTGTTACGTCTACTCCTTTTTAACTACCGATAAAACCTTTACTAGACCCCGTACATTTATGTTTCAGGGATAACGTTGTTGTGTTTTATGAAACATTTATAAACGGAACAAAAAAAGTGTGGGTGATTTATTATTTGGAACTTTGTAAAGACGTGTCAATGTTCGATCTATGAAAATTGTTTCAAGTGCGGTTTTTTTTGTTTCGATTATAAGGTTGGCCAAATTATTTTATGGGAATATTTGTTCTGGAAATATTTTTTATATCATATTATGTAAAACTAAACTACACGAAATATTCTTAACTGTTTTTTACCCAATGTTGCCAAATACTTAGGACTGTGTTTGTGTTTTTCAATTAATGAAAAGCTCCATTCTAATTGAGAAATATCTATTTGTTCACAAAATTTCCCTTTAATTCATAACTATGTTTCACAAGAACCCTTATAACTTACTTCGCTTCTTTGATACGCAACTGCTCGAAGTTACTATAGAGACAATTGGTATTGTAAACGGTCGGCGTGTTGTTAGTAACTACAATGAAATGTTCCACAATTATTAATAAAAGGTCAGAGCTGACAAAAGTATGAAAATAATGTTATTGAGTTTGTGGGGGGCGGTGGTGCGGCCTGGCAGTGTTTAGCGAGGCGGCGGCGGGAGCGGGCGCGTTCGCCCCGCTCTCAGCGCGGGTGCACCCCGTCACGGCATCCATTTCCACATTACTGTCTTTTTGTTCCACGTTTGATTGTTTAAACGTACGTCGATGCGGTATCCACTGGTTATTATTGCTGTCGTTCTCACTCGAAATGGTCCCAGTCGCTTGTGAAAAAAAATCTCTCCTCATATTGTTTGCAAAGAACAATAACGGCCTTCATTTTATATGTTACAGCTTCAGGAGGCTTGATGGGCACTTTGCCTCTCTATTTCACATATTCGCCCATTGTGTCGGCGTGTTCTCATTTCTCTTTTTTCACTGCAACTGTATTTACATATCGGTGAGCGTTCGTACCGTTTGTTTCATTGTTGCCGCCTGTTACAGTCCGTATCGTGACGCTGTTGTGGTAAATTCTGCTTTGGCTCCCTCGACACGTGTAATTTGGCAATTCTTTGACTATTAGTATTCAATTACATAGCCAATTTACACAATATTTAAATATCGTTTTGTATGAGCACACAACAATTAAAAGACAAAACAGGAAGTTCAAACAGCTACGACATACAAAAAGTTTTAAATTCTTAGCATTAATTACTGTGAACAAACTGCGCCTCGTGTGTTTGAGTTGAGCGTAACAACGCGAACACTTACTCTAAATCGAGGAAATTTATTTGACTTGGTAGTTTCGACGTGTGTGACGATGTAACAAGACAAACATGTTAATTTTCGCCCCCGATACGTAAGCCGCGCCCCCACGACCGCCGCCCCTGATGACTCGCGAGCTGCCACTGCGAAAATATTCCCGTCGCTCATACAAATTTCATAACCAATAACAACAACTTTACCCAAAACATCTTGCATACGTCCTCTAAATATTATTTGAAAAATATAAATTTTACAACCCGAATACATTGAATAAACATTCATGGATATGTACTCAATATGCGTCATTATGGTTAGCAGGTAAATACAATTAATATATATGCTTAGTTACATACGAGATGAAACATCTTAAAATTAAGTATAAGTTTTTTTTATTCATTTTAACATTAGACAAAATGTTATGGAGACCTGGCAACATCGCGCCGTCGCTGACAGAAGGGCCCCGCGTGTTTACAACTAACTTTATCCAACTTGTATTTTTAGTTTAAAAACGAGTTACAGAAATAATGACGGACAAATTACGTAGCGTATTATATTATTCATACGGCGAACTACTTAGTGTCTTTACTGTACGGCTCTATCATTTTCCACCGCCATAAAATAATATACCGGCAACCGACGTGGTTTCCAATTTATATTATTACTTTATAAATATCAACTAAATATACTTCATATAAATTCATGAATTCATCCACTAATGTTATTTGCCTAATACTGTCATATAACAGGATTAAATTCACTTCGCCCGGCTTTCCACAAAAGAATTAAAATATATAAGTTACATAGATATGGCGACAGATGGCGTTCGCAGGCTGACATGAAGTGTAAACATTCGCGAAACTCTACGGTCCATACTACCTGTTTGCTCGGTTTGATATTGTGTTAAAATGTATAGTATATTTATAATATTTTTACATAGAAAATACTACGAAAGATAAAAAATATTTGAATCATCCCGCGGCGGTGAAAATATCGAGGAATAAAGGCATAAAAGAAGCAACTGTCCAACTCGCTTGAATTAGAGCGACGTTCTTGCAATTAGCAAATCACTTTACCCAAACAATAGATGAGTTGAGTGAGCGAGCATGAAATACGGCTTGCCCACAGAACTCGCCTTTTTGCTTTCGCGCCAAAAGTTGCACACTGGAATTAACACGTCGACGCGCCACTTACTCGTCACGATGAACGAATGATGTTTCGGCAATGGCCGTGCGCCACGGTCGCCAACTTCCCTATCTTCCTGTATACCAGCGCGGCGGGCCTGCTTGAGCGTTTGAAAAAAGAACCGAGCGGACGTTCATAACACACGATGCTTCTTAACCCTAATTAACTGAACGAAAGCGAAAAGTTCCACCGTGTGGTGGAGCGAACGCTTTTTAGTTTTTGTTTTTTAATTAGTTGCCGCTTAAACTTTGGCGAGTTTATGCTGTTCGCTTTTTAAATTTAAATTTTCATTTTTTTTGCACATTAACCGCTTTTGCTACTGCGTTTTGAAGGACAGTTTGCGTTAAAGTGAAAGAGTGTTTTAAAACAATTACGCTTACCAACTTATTGTGATGACATTAAAATTTGTTACTTAATGTTGTCAGCGGCGATAATGCGAAAGTTTCTATGTAAACTTTTAAGTGAGGCAGGCTTTTATTGTCCTTTTTGTTGTAATATTATGCACGTTATACCTTATCGGAACAGGTTCTTCTCCGCAAATGTTTATGGTTAAAGTAAATGCAAATAATATTTTTTTAATAAACAGACAGCAAACAAGTTGCGTCGTAACTAAATAAAACAAAGGGAAAATACGTATTTTGACAACAACGTTTTGTTATAAAATAAGGATGCATGTAATTAAAAAAAAGAATAAGTAAAAAGGTATACAATGCAAATGTGGGCGGAAGAGGCCGCGGCAGATCGAGACTCAATTGTGGAGGTCGGAATAAAGGAATAATTTCTGATTGCGAAATTAAATGCATACGGAATTGACGGGAATTAATGAGGGGATTTGTAAATGTGTAGGAAGCTAAGGAATTGTATAAATGTGCCTTGAGTATTATTACATTCTTAGTGTTTACAACTTGGAATGGAATTTGACGTATCTTATATCGTTAATAGTAATTAGATTTGAATTCCGAGACATTGAAATAAAACGATTGTTTACGGATTTTATCGCGGACTTGGATTAATTTTTACATTTTTTAATAATATGATAAAATCCGTAAACAATCGTTTTATTTCAATGTGTAACATTCGCGTAAATCTAAGAAACCATTTTCCGAGACATTGTTTTGCATAGCAAAAGAAAAGCAGGCTTGTAAATGTTCAATCTTTGATTTTCAGTTTCGAACGGAAATATATTAGTACATACATATAACGCAGATCAAAGAGACCAATATTTTTATATTGTTGATATTGAGACGATTTGGTGTTTATTTGAGATAGTATGAATAGAAAAATAGTTTAGTAATAGAAAATTAGTAGTTCAATTTTAAGATTCTTACTTCATGTTTTTTAGGTCTAAATAACAGGGCATATGTATCGTTGGACTTGTTACAGCATGTACATTCATGGTAAAGACGTGAAAACCTGGTTTCGATTCCCGGCTTGAAATTGGTATGAGGATAAGCTCGCTCAATGACACCTTGGGACGGAATTAACTTTGACGGACTGTTGATAGCAATAGCAACAGAACATTACTTACTATAATATGATGATAAAATAATGAGTTTATATTACGTGATTTATTTAACAGAAAGCTACATTTCGTTTTAAATACTTGAGATTAATTATTGTGCCTAAAAATATTTTTACACCAACCTACGTAAGAGGATAAGGATCAATTATGGGTAGGCGAAGAAATCAAAGGATTACTAATTAAGGGGGATTAAAGATGGATCATAAAAAAATAAAGCGTGTACACATTTTTGTATAAATATTTAGTACAAAATAGACCGTGCTCGCTCTAACACGATTTAAGCATAGTAAACGAATTATTAATATAGCGGGCAAAATGGCGCAGCCATTTCCTTGAGCGATTAGTAATTGTATTATCGGGACATTTGAGCCATTTAGATGGTGGGAACTCAGTAATCCGCGCGCGCCTTAATACATTTATATCGCCTTTTACAACTTAATGAGAAAAAAGCGCCGTTTACATTAATTTAATCTTTTGACCGGCATTGGGTCGAAAATAAAGATGTATTCGATTTTTCACACCAAAACCACTGCGCGAAAATGGCAGCCTGGTGTCATATCAAAAATCCTATGCATCCATCCAAGTAGTCGCAAAAATAGATAATAAATAAATACTTAATTATACATTTATTCAAAAAATATAAATGATAATTTGCCTGATGGTTGATGCCATATTAAGAGTGCATCACCGCAACACAGTGGTAGAGCGGCGAGGCGGCGGCGGCGCGGCGAGCGAGTGTCGCGGTGGTGTCTGAGCGACCGCGTGCGGCTGGCGACGGCGCGGAGTCGTCGCCCCAACAATAAGTCGCTGTTTACATTCCCGCCGCGTTTCCTTTGAACTCGCATGTGGGCCCGAGGAAACGTAAAATAAACACAACTTTCTCGTAATGTTTAATTAAATTAATCAGTTGGTTGATTAGTCGATGGTTCGCCGGTGCTGGCGTAAACAAAGCGCGGCGGCGGCGTCGCTGGCTTTGATCTACGGACTCGCTCTCATCTCCACTATTGTTATGTATTTGTGAGTTCCCTCGCGCCGCTGCCGCCACCGCCATCGCCCGCCGGCGGCGCCTCGCGCCTTCGCGCCTCGTGCCGACGTTAGGGCTGCTGCATGCATGCAGCTGTTTTGTCATTTGCCAATTTTCACTTCATAACATCACATCATGTGTAAAATATTTTATTCGGTCAAAAAATATTATTGCTTAATGTATTTGTTAATTATTTGCATTATTGTAGCGGTGAGATATTTCAGAAATGTACATTTTATTTGTTAAATAATCATTTAAATAACACAATAACCTGTTGAACATAGATGTACCGATATAAAATTTACCGATCCATTGATTATGTTTTTATACATATTATTTGCAAAACTACATAAGTTGCCTATATTAAATGACTCTACCTCTTCGCTCTTCCTCTAAAGAAATATTTGGGTTATATTTTAAACCGAATACACCGTACAAATAAAATAGTCCACCATTTCGATAAGAAAATAATAATTTGTTAGTACAAATTCGGCGTTCACAGCCCTATGTTTCTGTCTACCACCATTACATTTTTATTTTCTACTAAATAGTACAATGCGAGATGACGTCACAGATCGCTGTTTTCGCATCGGGCCGACCTTTTTGAAAGTCACTGCAACGGGAAACACTGAAATTGTAAACTGCAACAGACCTTTGTACAAAGTACAAACGCTCGAGATTTTACACCCTTTCACTATAGAGAGTGGACATGCTTTAGTAAAAACTTATACTACATTTCTACAAAGTAATTGAAACTACAATGATAAAAAATATATGTTTCATCCGAATTTTGTTTTAAATATTTCTCTGTACCTACGCCTTATTTATTGTCACTGAATTTTGTACTTCCAAAAATAAATAATACTACTAGGTTCATACTTTATTTCAAAAAAAAGATACCTTACTCAAAATTAATTTACCACCTTAAAAAATAAATTTTATTAAATTTTTATGATCCTAATAAATCTCTATAGTAAATTTTCCTTGAAACTCTACCCTGATAGTAGCATACATACGAGACTTGACGAGTGATTCGTAGCGTATCGCGTTCCGTGTCGGCAGCGTCTATCAAAAGGCGTATCGCATTTACACCATCTAATTGATTTACTATTGAACTTGAGGTATGACTAACGTGACCATTTATTTTTTGTGCCAGAGCGGGACATCTGTGGAATTAAATAATAATAAAAAAGTTTTTGGTGTTTTACAAGTTTTCATTATAGAAGATCGAATAACAAAAAATAATTATAGCACTAAACACAAAATAGTTAAATAGGCACGATTTATTAAGCAGCAGTAGTGGCGTGACTTCCAGGCAGACACATAACATACTCAATAATTGTAGAAAAATTTGTTAAACCAAGATTTTTTTTACGAAAACGATGGAATAATTTGACCCAACGGTTTCCAGTGGTTGTTCGATAAAGCATTTCTAGCAGGAAATACTTTTTATTTATCGTTAGGTCTGTTTGTAAAAGCGGGACTATGTAGGCCTTGCTGGGGACACCGGGACAGACTCCCTGAAAGCGGGACTGTCCCGCCTAAATCGGGACGTATGGTCACGTTAGGTATGACTCATGCCGTATGACTATGAAGACGATTTAATTTTTTTCCAAGCTATATATAGACTGTGATGTCAAATTAATTTATTTTTATATATTTGTTTATTTGAATAGAATACAGTTAATTAACGTAAATTACACTATTCCATTACTTATTATAATATAATGAAAAAAATATATATAAACTTAACAAATTTCAACATTAATGTTATCATGAGTGTCCCGGGACATGAAGTTAGGGTCTATAGGACTCTAGCTGTTAATTCTCCTACTTCTCATAATCGCATTTTTGACAATTATACCAAACTGACTAATATTGTTTCATAAGTTATTGATGTGATATATTGATGTGTGGTGTCACTATATGCAATTACTTAATTAGAGCAAAGAGAATCACAATGATGAGGGCAGTGTATGGCAAAGAATTACACAATAGCCGGGATGGCGCGGCGTGCAGTTTCAGTGTTATAACGTTAAACAAAATGTATATTATTAGCTGACATAAAAGTGTGCGGCCACGGCGCCGGCGCCGAAACACCGACGCTCCGGCGCTCACGCTTCTAACTCAATCACATTTAAAACAACATTGCTATTCTGTTTTATTCGTTTGTGAATTAAAAATAACTCTTAATGTAATCATGGGATTGAGGGATGTAAGCAACAACGTATTATAATTTAGTGAACAGTGATAAACAATTATTTGCTTTACGAGTTCAATTAATGTTGCTTTGTTTGATATTGGCCGCGATGCGTTCTGTTGTGTTTGGGTATTGTTTATCTTATTTGACAAATCTGAGAATTTTTTGTAAATATCATGCCGCGATTATTGTAGTTTTAAAATATATAATTTAGAATGCAATCATTTATTATTTAAGAAGGAGACAATATTTGATTTCACAGAATATAAACAAACATAACTACGTACATAAAGCATCTCTTATTTGGATTTAAAGATTTAAGATTGTAGAAGTTTATTATTTATCAAAACAGTTTGTTGTTAATTGTAAAATAAATGATTTACTTCCTATTAATATATCAAAGAGCTTGTAATAATATTCGTCACAGCGGCGTATTTCATTGTTTCGGCGATTATTAAATGTATTAATAGCTAGTTGAAATTCTCTTTCCGTCCTTTCAGAGATCGCCGGCCGTCATCTAAATGAGTGAAGTTAATACCACCTAAACATTGGATTATAATAAATAACTATTTAACTGCTGTGGTGTCGCAAGGCCTAAATATGATAAAGGAGAAATGCCATTTTACTATAAAACTTAGTATCGGTGCGAAGATTTTACTCCCTCCATGAAACCTATCTTTTTATGTACGGAAAAAATATATTTTCAATAAATATAAACATAATAGCCGTCTAGGCCTGGAGTTCTTGGAGAAATAAACTTGAAGTACAATAAAAAAAAAATTGTCTTCGGCTCTGTGAACGAAATGTAAAATGTTATGATAATTACTTTAATTTATAAATGGCTGTCGCCCGGTATTAAACAGGAATACATTTATGCACACATAAAAAATGCTATAACGAATCTTAAACAGTATCTGTATCGGGATCTGCGAGATTTTTTACCGATACTATTAATGAGCATTCTCCTTTTGCTAAACTCATAATTTTAGATGTTTTAAAATAATTTTTAATAATCGTTGTACAAACTGTTATATTATTTATGACGTCAATGGTTCTAGTTATACATTTTTCATGGGTTAGAGAAAAACTTTTAAACTTCCAAGGCGTGAAAAGCCTTTATCTTGCAAACTGTGGGCGGTCGCCTATACCGATATTAGTAATCGACGTGAAGTGATTATTTTGCTATAGAGTTTTGATCGGTAAGATTCCCGGAACCATTCTCACCTTCTCCCAGGATTGTCAGTGCGAACATTCCAAGAGGTAAACATCCGGACACTTTCATGTTCCTGAGAATAAAAAAACGCCCTCTTTTTTCTTTTATATAAAACTTTAATGTAAAATAATATCCTTTTTTCGTACTAATTAAACACATGCGTGGTGCCACAATTAGCTGGCCACTTTACTTGCAGCTGTAGTTACTTTAAAAAAATACCTAAATTCAAATATGGAACGGATTGCCGTCGGCCGCATTAAACAGTCTCGAATGTGGAAAGAGCTTCTGTTGATTTTTGTAATGGAGAAACAGACCGCATTTTTTTAATTTTCTAGAGGAAAATTTAACTACATCTATGTTATAAATAGCGTCTATGCGCTATTGCGACATAATAACAAACACACTTTGGGTGATAAATTTTGCTTATTAACTACCTATGTGTTTTGTACCAATCAGTTTACTTTACTGTACTGTATCAGCCCATATACGTCCCACTACAGGGCACGGGCCTCCCCTACAATCAAGAATACGATTGACAGTGGTTAGGCCATATAGTCCACCACGCTGGTCCAGTGCGGGTTGGCGGACTTACACACCATAGAATGTCTTATAAATCGCTATGGTATGTACGTTTCCTCACGATGTTTTCCTTCACCGTTTTAGTGCGTGGTGATTGACTATCAATACACACATGACTAAGAAAAGTCAGAGGTGTGCCCTGGGATTCAAACCCGCGACCACCGTGAACATGTTGGCAGCCGCGTCTGGTCCGATTACCAACAGGCCACCACGCACTTTTAATATGTAACTAGCAAAAATACCTTAATATTATTTTTTTAACACGTTCATGGATTAATTGTGAGTCTTGCAAGTAAACAATTAGAATTTTTATTGCATTTGAATTTCTAGTATTTATTTATTACTATGTTAATTTTATTATAACAAAGGAAAGCTTCTGTATAATTTAATCAGTTATAAGGAATGGCTATAAATGAGGCCTATGTTTTATATTAGTTATTATTCTAGTAATTATACTGTTATTATGAATGCGACAGCGTTTTCATACCGATCATTATATATGAACGTACAAATGATATATTTTTATTCCTGAAAAACTTAAGAGTTTCCGGAAAATACACCTACCTGTAATAACATCTCTTCTTACAGGTATGCTTGTGAAGTAGCATCGTTCATCTCACCGAAACATTATCAGCACACCAACGTGTCTTTAATTAAATAAATACTGACACAAATATATTATATAAAACCGCTAAACCGCGTGCTGAACATACAAAACTTCACATGAAGTAAAAAGAAAAGGAAAGAAGCATCGATGTCGTCGCCGGCAACAGTAAATATCAATCATAATATCATTAAAGTTGTATAGGAGAGTGCATTGGCGCAGTGTAACGGCCGCGCGGGCCTCATGACCCCCGGTGCAATGGCACCGCCGCTCTGAAGGTTTCTGTCAACGATAATCGTTTTCGTGTTGAATATTTTACACCGGTGCCGATGCAAGGAAAACAACGCTTTCACGCGATCTTTCCAGCCAGATTTATCGGTGTTTTCAGATTTGTACGATATTTTTATTATTATTGACCAACCATTGCGTTACTTAATTGCGAGGTTGCCGATGGAATGCAATGATTTATAATGTAATTATTATATTTAAAATTGTAATTTTTAATCCATTTCCAGCTACGTCTACAATTGAGTGTGCAAGCGGTTTAAAATATTTTTAAATGGAAACCAATTTGTTGGAACTGTAGAATTATTGAAGTATAATTTTACTTTGATTAATCGAACGTAAAATATCGAAGTTTTTCTTTATTTCAATCGAAATAAATGTCTAAATGCATTGGCTGCTGGTTATAAAAATGCGTTCGCGTATATTAAATAACTGCGAAGTTGTTATTTGGCGTTTGCCTCACGGCAACGATTCCCAACTAGCGTCAACCACGCGGAAAATAGGCGGAAGAATGAATGAAAAATGGCGAAAATAAAACGAAACAATGGTATCTTAAGTACGCGGGTGAAATCAAAACTGAGACTTGTTTATCTTTATCGCGACTTGAGATCGTTTTTGCTATAATTTCCCGGTAGTTTGCTCTAATCATAAATACACCAGTTTTCAGATATGTGTCATGTAATAATTGGGCGATGATATAGGTACTACATCATAGGGAAATAATGCAGATAGTTTGTAACAGGTCACTAAGGAATTCATTCATTCATTCATTCAGGTTCATTCAGGACCTAGGTCTATTGAACAATTTGTGCTTGTGATGATGATGATGATGATATATGAACACCATGGCACATGGACATGGCTTCCACCAGATTTCTCTTGAAATCTTTGGTTGAGGTCTATATTGGATAGCAATGGACTTCCTGTGAATGAGTATGATGAAGACGTTGACAATGATCGTTCGTAAAATAATATTGATAGAGGTCATGTTGGTGTTTGCAAGCCTATTTAATTAGGAATAAAGTAAGCCTTTCTTCAGAAGTAGACTGCCTGTCACCAAGGCTGACGATATTAATATAAAGACTAATTTTGAACGGCATACGTTTAATATGACACACAGAAGAATAATTAATAATATTTCAAGGAAAGCGTACACCGCCGACAAAACGGCTGCACAATGTAAATAATAATATGAAAGTTTCATGCATTCTAATGAAAACGTAATTTACGGTGTGGGTAGTTGTAAAAAAAGCGGAGGCCGTCCGCGCGGTGTACACGGGAGCAAACGAGATATTTGAAGTGTTTTGCATAACTGCATTAAGTGCATTGCGAGAGGGCCGCTCAAGGCACGTACACTCGCCGACTAAAGCGCAATAAAAGCCTTGTAGGAACGGTAATGGTCGCTAATATAAACCTTTTTTGTCGTTCCAACACTTCACCGCTGCGTTTTCTTCTGTTATTTTTAACTTAACGATCATTATGAAATATATTTATGTCGCTTTAAGCGTTTTGATAGTGTTTATTTTAATATATGCCGTTTGTGTTTGCGTTTGATGATTTTTATTCGCTTTTTGAATAATGGGCACGCGCCGAGTTTCCTTTATTACGGTAGGAAGTTGTAGTAAAAAGTATTTATATTGTTGTTATTTATTGATCGAACTCACAGTTTAATTTCTAAGTTTCGACAGAAAGACTAATTAATTGTGTTGCTATTGTTAACCATTAAATCAAGAACTAAAATAATGCAATACAGGTGCTAATGCGTGATGGAAGGCATCCGAATTTAATACGTAATTTAGGTAGACACAAGCACTTTTGCTCGCGCGTATACCCACCTGAAGATATTAACATTGTATTGGATTGTGAAATACAAATTGTTTCTATTGTGTGCCGTTTTCCATAACGCCATTGGAGGCCGTTTTGTGATCGGAGTTTTCTTACGGCCGCTTCCGTTACCTTCGACAAGTATGTGGAAAATTCTGCAGCAATCGTTAGTTGCAACAATCACTTGTTAATAAGCGAGGCTTTATGAAGTTTTTGCACAGCGTTGCTATTATGGCATTTTACTCGTCTGGTCAGAATTTTAATTGGACACAACATCTTTTTTAAGTTAAGGATGTTTTAGAGTAATATTGAAGGATAACTACGTGTTTTATAAATTTATATCAGTTTAACAAAATCGTTCTACACGAACTACACATGTTCGTGAAAAAATAAAATAATCGAGTAGTGCTATACGATCGGCTCACGTATAACATAGTATTGAGAACAGCATTACTTAAACGTCAGAAAGTACGTGAGCAAAATTCATAGCAGGGCCACCGCGCGCCTCTTGTAAACAATTCCAAACCAATCGGAATAAATGCTACCGAACAATGAATCGTTCGATCACGAAAAAATCATCTTACAAGACGGTCGTGCGCCGTCGAGCGGTAGTCGTGTTGGCGGCCGGCGGCGCCCGGCAGCGCCCGGCAGCGCCCGGGGTGGCTCCGATCATTTTTAACCCGAGCCGTGACCGACTCACAGCCGCACTCACTGCCATATCTCCATTTCCCTCAACTCGACAAATCACATCATGCGACATACACAACTCCATCCGCCGCGCAGACCTAATCACACGACACACATTTTTGTTAGGCCCGCGATTGCCGCACGAAATGTACGCACGTATTTCGGTCCGTACAATACACAAGGGCTATATTTTATAAAATATACAACGGTTTAAATGATAATTTATATTCCATTGTTATTCATTGATGTTATTATATGTATATTTTGCCATTGTTTCAAATCAGAGCATATTTCATGCATTTAATGTTTAATATATTTACACAGTGCCAGATGCGTGCTATGGTAATTTGTTCGCTTTGTGCCTCTATACGGACTTTACCGATGCGATTTGTATTTGTTTCTCGATTGTAAGGAACTGAATTGGACTGGACTTTATTTATGTTTGTGGGCAAATATTATTGCGAAGAGTTGCGACCTATTATTGCTTCAACAGATCCATAAATTACATATCTGTGGATACCAAATTATAATTTGAAAGTTATATTATGATATTGTTAGTTTTGAATAAATATTTGGAGGGAAAAAAGGCAGGATTTCCGCTCTTTTATGCGTTCTTATCGGATATGAACAATAGTCAGGTATGCATGGCTTTATAGTCGTAGTACTTTAGGCCACAACTATCAAATATTCCTTATGATAGATACATTGAATTCACACGTTCAACAATTAACATTAATGTCAGTTACAGTGCAATGTTAACATCAAACTTTACCCATAATATTCATTCAGGGATTACAAGACATTACAGAGTTTTCGTAGTTGAGTGCGCAAGAAACTAAGAACTTCATTCGAAAATTTACCTATCTAACTTAGCTAGTATTGCCACGATTCAAAACAATTCCAAAAGGCCTTCATTCACGGCGGACTTCCTGCGGCTGATTATAAGATGATGATGATTGGTATCAATTCAGAGCACATTAAACATCCTGTCGCTGATAATACGCTGGGACATTTCTTCACAAGCAAATCTATTGACAGACAACAAATGGTTCTAATCAACTAACGCATAATGCGGTACCGCAACACAAACATACGATAACAAATCAATCTTGTTGTATTTATAAACTGTATAGAATATTTCATTGGTCGATATTATTGAAATTGATTGCGTTAATTTGAAATTGTAATGGAATGCATCTCGCATGCAACGGATGCAATGACGTTCATCCCAGGGTCCCGCTTTACATTTCAAATGTATCAAAACAACTCAGAGTCAAGGAACGGAGCGTGCTGTATGCATGTATACGAAAGGTCGGCAACATTATTTAAATAAGCAAATTTCATACAACATTACGTTGGATATTGAATTTATTTGAAATTACTTGCCTCGTTCATTGTTTGTGTTATATTTTTTTATTGTTGGTATCTAAATATTCATCTGACAACAGGAACACCTTTTTAGAATTTGACCTCAGAATGTCTATCGCAGTAAAGCAACCTTTTTTCAGTCCATAATGACTTTTATGTAAGCTATACAAACTTTAGGAAACGGATTTGGTCTGTAACAGCACAACTTGGTACTCCGAAATATCATACGAGGATTGGCAACCTTTGACGAATTGTAAAAAGGTAAAGGATTCAAAAGTAAATATTCCATCCATCCGTAATTACATCACATTTTTTAATACGTCGCGAAGTATAGCGCATCTTGTACTGCGCAGCGGTCCTAACCGGTCCGTATTGTTTCGCTTGTGCTTGTGAAATGTAATTCATGCACACGCACACATACTTCGCACACACACGTGGTTATTTATATTCGTGTTCTAAGGTAGCATGTAATGTCTCAGACAAATCGCTAAATGATATGCTATTTGTTACCATTCAAAAACGTTGAAGCTTTTGATTGAAATGCAAAACCTAAACGTGGAGCGATTTGATGAGTTGCAAAGTTGTTCTTAATATTGCAATCACTCGATGTCTGTAAAGAAGAAAAACCAAACACGACCCGTTGAAAGGAAGCGAGCTAATAAATGTTTCCTAATTGAGTACTCATCTTTTTCTACCTTTGAAGTATTTTATCGATGAAATAACGACCGTACTTGTACTTGCTACGTGATTTTCACGGTTGGCTAATGTGAGATTAAGTGATCTAAGTGATTTAGCCTCATTCGCTAAATTTGCGAGAAGTGGAACAAAACACATTAACAATGAAATAAAATGTAGAACACAGGTATTATTATGAATGAGTTTCGCATGTCTGTTTATGGTACTGAAGCACCAGAACTGTGCAAGTTTTAAATAGGTACGAGTGTACTAGAAGATTAAGAAACTTTTCTGAATAGGCAAAAACTGTTTGAAAAGCTAAATAAAGTCGTTTCATCTGCAAAGATGGAGTAGTATTTCTGCATAACACTTTATATTAGAGAGAGATTGAGAGTACGTTGAAGCTCTATTAATATTTAATATAAACTTCGTCGAATGTCTTTTTAATCCGGATGCAACCGCGGGATAAACGTAATCTTTTACAAATGTAAAAGCGACCCAGATCCGTCATCTGATAACGAATAGTGTGAATGTAACAAAATTGTAACGTTTTGTTAATGTGGGAATGTGATAAAGTTACCTCCACAGCAACTACAAAATAAATGTAATAATTTTCAATATCATATTTTGTTATATTGTTTAATATTTACTAAACGCCTTTTGTTACGAAAATATTGTTGTTTAAATCGTAAAAAGTGGAAAATATAATATGATATCACAGTATTTACAAATATCGGTGTTTTGGTAATATTTTATAAAAGTTTGGAGTAGTTTCGGCAGCAAAAAACCGAGTAACGTTGATATCCGATATTTGCTTTTAAACGCTAAGCTTTCTATCGGTACCAAAATATTGTGTAATGCGGCTGAAAAATCCGACGAATATGCGGTTAAAAAGCCGCGAAAATTGGACCTGCGGCTCCTGTATGATACGACAAAAAGAGAAACTGCTTGCAACGCTACACATTCTTTAGCTTGGAAGGCACGCGACCTATATAAGTTGATTATACTTAAAAATATTCAATAAATTGCCCGCCACCGATATACGCTATGCGCGTATTGGATATTTTGCCCAAGCAGAAAATTGGTTTATAATATTTTTTTCATTTGGTAAACGTTTTTGGTACGATATTGCATCGTCGTCAAATATTTAGTTTATTTTTGTGGTTGCAGAATGTTAATATAGGTAAAACATTCATTTTGGCTTACTTTATAACATTTTGTAACTGATGTCAACTTTAGTTGATTTTTGCGCCTGTTGATGTTTGTGGTTTTCCTACTATTTTTATTTATTCATTTTATTTGTGTTTTGGAGTGCCTATAAATAAAAGCACCTCTCCAATAATATTATGGCTTAAAAATAAACGTATTTTTAAATAAAAATCTGTATGAACGCGGTTTTACTTATAGTGATTTCATTTAATAACGTTTAAGATACAATAAAACAAAAAACCTCATTGTTTTCGGTGAGTAACATTCCCAAAAAGTGTAACAATACACCGATGCTAACGCTAACTAACATCGTCGTCTATATTTTTTAACTATTTAGCAATGGCACAAGAGTCACTGAAATATATCATTTAAAATTGTTTAATATCTATTATCTATTTTTTAATTTTATTTATTTTAATATCTATTGGTGGTCTCTCATATGTGAGAGGCCATCTGGGTGGGTACCACCGCAGTGTCTATTGCCCCCGTCAAACAGCAGTGTAAATGCACTGTTGTGTTTCGGATTGACAGGTATTGTAGCCAGAGTAACTACTGGACATATTGAGATTTAACATCTTAGGTCTCAGGATGGCGAGCGCAGTGGAATGCCAAGCATTGCTTTGTAATTCAAGGTCCTGTTTGGTTTTGCTACTGTTTATGAGCGGTCGTATCGATTACCATCAGGCGAACGGCATGCTCGTCTCACTATTCATTGCAATAAAAAAAATATATCATTAAAATTTGTTTGATTTGTTTGAACTTGCACCCTAAAATATCGCGTGAATTATGTAGTTGTGCTGCGGTACGATTTGGTTTCGATTCCAGGTGGGCAAAGTAATATATTTTCTATTCAGTATCAGACTGGAGTCACGTCCCCTGTCGCATTGTGAGATGGAACATAAGGTGTCCTGATAGCACCTCTGCTTACTGGTAAAAGGCGTGAGTTTATGTATACCACTGGAAAAAGGCGTGAGTTTATGTATATTTGTATTTATAATATAGACTAATATCGGAATACCTAGAAGGGCAACATCCTTCCACCTACCAGATGTATGATGTTCAGTTGAAAAACTAGTAAAGGTAGTACGAAGGCGTTAAGTGCACACTGCTTCTAGCTTATGATCACGATGGACATTCTAAGGTGTTTATCCGGTACAGGGAGCTTGAGAGGAGTATCCAGACTTCACTTGCGTTCCAGCCTGGCTTGCGGATATTGCGGCCGAGTTGGGATATCGAACCCCAATCTCTTATCTATACTACTAACTTCTCCTTACTAAGCTATAAAGAATTTAAAATAAATGCAGTTGGGTGATTGGAGGACGTTTAAAAATGATTGACGCATAGAATGTCTCACTTGTCTCAGAAAAAAATTCTTCAAATTTGCACCCACAAAGTTGATGTGGGTATCAGACACTATCTATACACACATGACTCCAAATAGTGAGAGAAGTAACTTAGGAAATCAACCTGAAACCATTGTTAAAATATTGCCAGCTGAATGATAATTTCTCAACATATTTTTTCCAACTACTTAAAAATGAACTTAACCTTCCACCAATTATATGCGTACTTCTAAAGGCCTAACTTTTCTCAATCGTACTCTCGATTGCAGCGCAGGCCCGTGCTCTGCAGTGGGACATATGTGGGCTGAACCGTGTAGTACTTCTGAATTAAATAATATCATTGCTAATGGTAAATGAAATAATTGTTGGTTTCAATTAGGCAAATAGTACTATAATACAAAAATGATAGGTATATTTTTTATTCACGACCCTTACAGTAATTTATAACGTGAAACATTTTTTATAGACAGTAATAACCGATGCTAGTTAATAATAAAATAAAGTAATTACTCTACGAGACGACACAATTGACTTTCTCTTTTTTGTAACGATAACAAATTAATACCGAATTTAATTAGACACCGTGTAGCGGAACAACAGCTGGAAAGATAAGTAAAAGTGTAATTATTTGGACGAGCAACAAAACTGCTTCCAATGTAATTAAATAAATGTAGAAGAATTTTTATTGTTCGTCTGCAGAGGGACAATTCAATTATATAATGTCGCAATTCTATTTATTTGGTTATGAGGAAATAGAGAGTACCTATTTAAGGTTGACATCAACGTAATTATAATTTAATTAATAATGCGCCTATGTTATTAGGATTACATAATTCAACTATTATTTAGGCACAAAGTCAGTAGTGCTTATTAGGCTGATAAATTAAAAATACTAACACATGTTATGTGCGTGGTGGCCTGTTGGTAAACGGACCAGACGCGGCTGCCAACATGTTCACGGGTGTCGCGGGTTCAAATCCCAGGGCACACCTCTGACTTTTTGGAGTCATGTGTTTTATTGATAGTCAATCACCACGCACTAAAACGGTGAAGGAAAACATCGTGAGGAAACCTGCATACCATAGCGATTTGTAAGAATTTATATGGTATGTAAGTCCGCCAACCCGCACTAGGCCAGCGTGGTGGACTATATGGCCTAACCACTCTCAATCGTACTGTCGATTGTAGAGTAGGCCAGTGCCCTGCAGTGGGTCGTATATGGGCTGATACAGAACACATGTCAGATTTAAAGGCAATTATTGCAAACCTTATATTCCTTATTAATTAGTAGAGACGCTGTAATGTAATTAGTAATTTGTCCCAAGTTGCGAATTGAAACGTATATTTAACTTTCGAAATGTAATTATTACTCACAATAAGTATATGAAAATCATACAATCAAACCGCAAAGGAAACAGTGGCGAATAAAACAGAACTTAAAAACCGCAAAATAAAAACTAAAACAATAAAAACAAAGTGGCTTTATAAATTAATACGCAAGTAGGGGCGGCCAAACCGGCCGATGCACTTCGTATTGTGTTACACGGTATGAAGTAAAATAAAGCCTTTGGAAAAATAATGTTTATATGTAAATATGGAGTATTGTTAGAGTAACAAGTTCTGCTAAATCACAATATGAAGTTGATTTATATCTTTACGGTCGGTTTACCTTCATGGGAGGCCTATAAACCTTCGAAAACGTTCCGGGCCGCGCGCGCCGCGCTGCACGCAGTTGCGCTCGCCGCTCTCCGCTCTTTGCTCAAAACGCGTTTTCGCAGACGCCATGGCGGCCAAATACTCACTAATGCCAGCTTATTTATTTTATCTACTATTAATTATTGTATGTTTAAATATATAAGAAAAAATTTAAAATTATATATTATGACAATTTGCATGTACCTAATAGTTTTGCATTGAGACTGTTCTGCTACGTTGACTTAAATAGCTCATATTTCTGAGATCGGGTAACGAATTAATTACCTTGCCGTTGGAATACATAATACGTTTATTTTATTATTCTAAGTGGTCGTATCATCAAAAACAAAAAAGAAATCTGTCACTTTCTCACAAATTCAATAACCGATAAACCAAAATTGCTGTTATTGTGTGATAAATAATTATTTTGCTGGGTTAGTGTTTTAGACTATACACGCCAAAGAATTAAAAATGCAGTAAGCATTGTTACTACAAAAGTTTACAAATGGCGGGCTTATCGCTATTAGCGATCTCCTCCAGACAAACATGAGTACAAACAATTGTTAAAATATATTGTATCCGCTATAGTGACATCAATGAACAGTATTCGCTGAATTAATTCACCTGCTCAGAGGCAAAACAAAAACTGAAACATGCTCCGAGGTATAAACAGTCACATTATTTTCGCGTAAAAGCCGGTCCAATATGCACATTTTGTTCGTCCAAAAGGCTGCATCTTAATTGTTCGCATTATAGGAAATCCGAAGCTTGATGCTTAAAGTTTAATGACGACTCACTTTACTCGATTTAAATAAAACAAAGGTCCCTTCACTCGGCATGTGAGAGGAATGCTCCCGAAAACGAAAGCAGGTGGCAGTGGTGTGGCCATTATATCGAAAAAAAGCGCAAATACGAAAATATTAAATCATTACATTATCAAAATAAATATTATTAATAAATACATACACCCAAAAGTCACATACAAAGCCTTGACCTCACGCTAAGAACCAGTCTTGTTTCGTGGATATCAGAAACTACGAGAGACTTCTTAGGTCTCACAAACACTCAAACCTGAAACATATACCTGTGGATCACACAAATATTTGTTTCTGTGCGGTGATCGAACCCGCAACTTACATCTCGCAGCCGACGTCTAACTAAACCAAGGAGGTAGTCAAAATCAAATGATTTTTATTTTTTTGAATAAGTAAGAATATTTTTAAATTTAAAAAAAAAAAAACATAAAATAAAAAGTGGGTAGACAGTAGTGGTCAACGACACACGTCTTGACACAGTTTAGTACTATTATTTATATTACACTGCGGGTTTGCGAAATATCATATTACCAAAATAATAGGTACGGACTGCCTCGGTGGCGTAGTTATACTACAGTAAGATTACAACGATAAGGTCTCGGTTTCGAATCTCAGGTCAGGTAAAGTGAAATTGGGTTTTTCTATTCATCATAATCAGTTAGGACTCAGGAATTAGTGCCCGATATGGCGATAGGCTCGCCCCCTTTCACATCATGGGAATACATAAGGCGAAACTTGAGTGCCCTGATGGCACCTCTACCTCTTTCGGGGAATAAGGCGTGAGTTTATTTAGAAGTAGGTACATTTATGCTAAGTGTTATGTAATATTAATATCCTTTCGATGTTTACATATTCCTAATGAAGTGTATTAATCGAGGATTTTAACACTGTTAATTAGGAAAGTACCTTAAATTATTTTCTCAGCTTATTTTTGCAGGTATATAATAAATATTGATGTACGAGTATTTCAGTTATTTAATCGTAAATTCCTCAGGACCCCATCAGTATAGGTACATTGTGAGGGGAGGGTTCGTATGTGCCAGACACGAAATTCTATTACGCTAGTCTGAGTATCATTTTCGTCCAAATGTCCGACAGGACTGAACAGACCGTCTACCCGTAATCATGAATGACAACACCAATAAAAATCACCGCGGTTTGGATTTTTTTATTTAGCGTACACCGATTGCACCCCTACTATCCCTGCACTTCCTGTGGAATTGGATTCTGCGTGGACGAGGGGTGAGGATTAAAGCATCTACAAATACACCAATAAAGAAAATTGTGGAATCCGCGATTTACCCCTCTTTATCTTGTTAACTGACCGCGAGGATTCAGACGTATTACAAAAAGACGTGAGGCTTTACCAATCATCGGCAGCACCTATTTTTTTATATACCTCTGGTGTATTCACTGATGGTAAGTCTCTAGTAGATTAGAAGCCGCCTAGGTAGGTACCATCGTAATATCTATTTATTCCGCCAAGCAGCAGTGTAAATGCACTGTTACAATCCAGTTCGAAGAAAATTGTAGCCAAACTTATGAATTATGGACATATTGAGACTGAATACGAGTATACATATCTTATGTCTCAGGATGGCAAACGCAGTGTACGCCAAGCATCGTTTTGTAATTCCTGGCCCTGTTTGGTTTTGTTACTGTCTATGAGCGGCCGTACCATCAGGAGAAGAGTATGTTAGTCTCGCTATTATTGTAATAAAAAATATATCCGATATCGAACAGGCATTATTGTAACGGCTGGTTAGACAGTAAATGTTTCTGGTCAGTCTGGTCTGCTGAGACCGGTACAAAAAAGGTGCCGGCATAAAAAAAACATTTAATAACCCTTACAACTCGCCAACAACACACATCAGCCCTGTGCCACGGTTACAAAAAATAGCAGTATAACAGACAGGCTATTACCTAAAACTGCGGACACCAAACAAGAACATCAATGTAAAGCAACCCTTCCATTTCCCAAGAAACTATTAACAAGTAGGCTAACCTTCCATTAGTATTTAATCATAGACATGTGGGGACATTGAGTGCGCGCGCTCAATTAGCTACTACACGCATCTATTACTAGGCGGGGCGGGCGCGCAGGGCTAATTTTTCGCATTGTTAAATCAGGTAAATAGTGAATGTGCGGTTGATTTCGATGCTTGTGCCTCATAGTTCCGGGCCGCATACGTACAATGTTTCATACTTGGGTGGGTTTCGCTTCCTCTACGTATATGGACTTATTGAAGGTTTATAACGTAGTTTAAGGTTTGTTAACAAGCGTAACAACTCTATTTTAAACAATTCAACAGATTTTATAATAATATATCCAAATTTAAAAAAAAAACAGTAGAATTAGTGAAAAAGGCGGCAATGATCGAAATTCCGTTTTCAAAATTCGTTTCTATAGATTAAAATGAGTATCAATTAAGCAGTAACTTGAGTATGCAATATGTATGCAAACTATAACAGTATTCTAGTTATTCCGAACTCTTAAAACACCTAAGTTTTATAAACTTATATGACTCTGTAAACTGAGCACAGTAACCAGAACATTATCAATGTCTTGGATATCGATGTAATAGGGTAAATTCGTGCGGCGGTGTCAAAACGGGGTGTCGGCGGCGCGCGTCGTTAGACAATAGCGTCCAGCTCGGCCCAGAAGTGAACTAATCGCATTAACGAACTAATCACACGCTGCTCCGACGAGGAAATTCATTAATATCCTGCCCCAGCTGACGACCAAATGAAAAAGTCACGCACGTGTATACCACCAGGTTGAACTCCATAGCGCTTCTTTCGTCCATATTTAACAAAATTAATACAACGTTGTACTGTTCAATCATCCGCCGCCTACTATCCATACTACAACTAACCGATTCTATTCCCAAAAAAGCAACATACAGTCGAATTGAGAACCTCCTCCTTTTTTTGAAGTCGGTTAAAAATGCCTTCAGTTGTACGATTGCATTTCCATATTTACATACTGATAACCTTAACGAAGTGAACTCAAAACATAAACGAATTTAAAAACGAAAAAACATCCCGTCGATGTTCCTTTTTATTTTCCATAAAATCTGCGGAAGATATTTTCGAGCATCCCTGACGGTGGCTAACGTAGGGCGTAGGCCGCGTACTGTACTTTTATTTTTTATTCCAAATTCCTAAGCGCAAAGCTATGGAATATTTTGAGGTGTGTGTTTTTTTATGAGGGGAAAAATGGCCGACGGCATGTTGATTGAAACGTCTGTGTATCTTTTTTTTATTTGAAATTAATTACGATTGTATTGACACAATAAGAAATAATCAAATTTTTCATGTTTATGATGCTTTTAATTTTAATGTTTGATATTTTCAGCAACTTTATTATTTGAGCTGAGCTTTTACGATCTTAACCTTCATGTAATTGATTTTTAGTGACAACCATGAATTTTCAAATAAACAATATTTCAGATTTTTTATTTACTCTTGTCCCACTTTTAAATAAGGTGAGGCAGAATTAAGATTATGGTAATACGACTAAGCGCCAGCATAACATACCATCAGTGACAAAACTTTACATTGAAACGTATTAAATCACTTAATGAATTACTCGAAGCTGTCAATACGGCGTGAAATGGGAAATCCGTCAGAATAACAGGCTGTTCAAAGGCCCAGATTAAGAATAGGCGAGGCCGGGTACACAGTCTCGCCGCGTCCGACCGGCTCAAATCTGCCGGATTATACGGCCACCGGCTTGTGATGCGTGCGTCACACGCCCGCCGTCAAAGACAAAGCTTCAGTACATCATTGCGAGTCCAACTCTACTGTTTCACATGTAAATTGTTAGTAGTAATACAAGTCAACGTTCAGGCTTAAATATATTTATTGAAATAAAATATTTTGGACGAGTCTAGGATGTTTAATATATTTTTTTAGTGATATTAGTGTTCTATAAATCTTTAATTATTAATAACAAGTTTAAGTTTAATTTAATTGTTGATAAGTTTAAAGAAGCAAAAATAATTTAAAGTGCGAAGAGTACCTACCCTTATAGATTTTGTTTTGATAAATATTATTCGAAATCTGTCAAATAACACATATTGTGTCCATAGAACTTAATATTCGTATGTCACAACTTATATGATATAAATAACGAAGGTTAACTGAGTTTTCCAGCGTAAAACAAATCAGGATTGGAAAGAAAAGTGAAACGTAAAATATTTAGGCGTTGGAGTCGGTAAATCGACGGGTAAGTTCGCTTGTGCATAAATGATGGACTTGCAATTGATTTTAAGTGTTTTAGACTTATTCGATTTAACCTGTTTGTAGCCTATTCTTTTATATTATTGCACGTTTCTCTTTATTTTTAATGAATGTTAGAATAAATTATTATTTTACAAACCTTATTATGATTTGATTTATATCTTCCTAATTACTTTTACAATACAAATTTATTTTTACATCTTTCTAACAATTTTGTTTGGGGGATTTCTTTATGCATTTTTTTTTAAAAGTCTCCACAGCTCGAATTCCGTGTAGTTCACGTATCGGATGAATAATTACATTTTTGGGCATCAAAGGCCCTCTGCAGTGTACATAGAGGTACGGATTATAAAGTGCTACAAAGGAAGTTTTAAGTAATATGTGTCCCCTTTTCGTGTTAGTATAGATATAAAGGGATGTAGATTAATTATGAGTATATAGCGCATGTAGCCGTCCGATGAGTGAATCACTTAGAACATGGCGCACTGTATCTCTTTTAAAATCCGCACGTACGGCGCTTATTAACAAAATACGACAAAATCGAGTTTGCCAGCCGACATCGAGTCGGTAAATCGGTCGGGAAATAATCGAGAGTCGAGTATCGAATCCGGGCGGAAATTGCGCGATTTGCTGCCGTTTTAAAAGGTGTCCCGACTGTAGTTTTGATGTTGCTAAATTTGTAAACAAATAAAGTTTCGATCATCATCGATAGCGAGACCTATCTACGTTGGAAGTATTGCTGTGCTAGTAAATGGAGCTGCTATGTTCTTACCGTGTCTGAAAACGTTTATACTTTCAGAACGATGTAATAGTGAAAAGGAAAGCCGACAAGCGCATAAGGTGCTTTGGCGAATGGGAAGCCAACAGTTCATTTCTGGAACGAGGGTTTACAGCTCGGACGTAAGAGCCACAGACGATTTCTATAAGTACTTTTCAGAAACCGACATTTATGTTTTCCTTTGCAGTTATTAGGTGTGCTACTTTAAGGTTTTATTTTGTTAGGTACATTACAGTATATGTTTTCAAAACTTATTATAATTTTAGTCAACAGTAACTTCGATATTTTTTTTTTATTTGTATTAGATACTTTAAGCTCTTACTTTTCTTTATCTTCTATTGGCCCATTGGGCCTAGATTCCATAGAGGTTCTGTTTTTTATTTCCTCTTCATGCAAAGTACTTAGAATCTGCTTATAAAGTTATACAGTTTACACCATTATACCTATATTTTAACGGAAATAAAATGGATTTTTATCCGCCCCGTGACCATGAAAGCTGTAAAGTGATCGAAACGTTGGGAAATTTAAAAATGTAAAATTAAACCAAATCCGCGATAAAATCCGTAAATAATCGTTTTATTACAATGGATTTTTATATTAATTGACACAAATTGTATCCACATTTTTTTTTTCAAAAGTTTATGACTTTTGTTATTTCCTGGCCTATCCTACTACGTATTTCCACAAAGACCAATCATAACCTCAATTAATCCAAACAGACACAAATGAAAACCACAATCCAAAGAATCCACATCCGACGTAGACATAGCATGAAGCCATAATCCGGCCACGCGTTAGTGGTGGGTCAACATCTTGGCCAGAGGATCTGGTTATCACACCTGACTGGTCGAAAACGAATAGCTAAACAATACGGCCGGCCATTGAGGTCGGCTGTGACGGACCGGTCACTGAGCCTGCACAATGAAGGATCCCGGTGTATACCGTTAGGTTGTTGCGTTTACCAGTTAGTGCGGCTGTGGAATACACTCCGCTTTTGTACTGAACTCTAGGTATTCGAATGTTCCGGAATAATTGATGGCGTAAGGTATCTCTTGTTTCTTGATCGGTGCAGCGTTATTAGTACTTTGCTTGAGTGGTTGTGATTTCATCTGTAACTTGTACGACCTTGAAATGTCTTGATTTTCGGTTCTGTTTATGCTATTTATTTTAGTTATGCTATAAGTATCCCCCACGGTGTTTAATTAGCAAGGAAATATTTATGATAAAATATACAATTTCAATACAATGTCGTAGATTTTCATTTTGTTTAGTTCTACGGCGCATTGTTTTTATTATCAGTGTATGTTGCTGATATCAATGTTGCTTTTCAACAGCTATCATCGGATAATTCTCCAATAAAGTTTTATATACGATATAAAAATTACTACACAAGCAATTAACACCGTGTCGAACATTGGCATGCATGAGACATACATAAATGGGGAGCGTAATCCGCAAGATCTACACGTGTATTAGACGATTCCACGTAACGTAGCCATCGTGGTAAACTGTAGTAATTTCAATAGTAACTGCACAAAACGTTACCTTGTTCGTTTGCTAGCGGCCCCGGGCGCGCACCCCGCCGACTCAGGGCTGACTCGTACCAACAAAACTTTATTATCGACATTGCCTACAACGTAGTGGACATTAGCGTTTTGGAAGCCATGATCCATACTTATCAAGTCACAATCGAGGAGTCTCACACGGCCCATTCATACCATATGATGCGGTTGCTCAATAATCAAAGGCTTTACAATCTGTCTATGCTATAATCTATGCAACATCAAACATGTACAGCCAAATTACCTTTCCAAATGATTCACCTCCTGTGTGAATATTCTAGTTGACAACGGTGCGATGTCTCGTCAATTTTCGGACGCTTTATAATAAAAGTGGAGTCCATTTAGAAAAGCATGATGTGGAATAGAGATTTAATTGTGATGGCGAGGGGCTAGGTGGAAGGGGTCTCAGCGTGTCGCTTGACACATACCATGCGTTTGCCAAACTAAACACCATGGGATAGCTAACATGCTTTCTTAACCGATAATATGCACTATGCATCCGACACAGCAGTATCACTGTGAAAAATCTGTGTCTGATGCAATGCGTCCCTGCCCAACCTCTGGTACGAAACAATATAGTCTTCTTTGCAATGCTTTCAGGATCAACATAAAATACACGGGAGAATGTAACACAACATCAAATAAATAACACTGAATATTAAATAAAGGGAACTTCTCGTATCGAACTAACCTCGTTCCACCCTCTTCCAGGATAAGGACAATAGACCTGAATAAAGAGAACATATAAATAAATACAATAGAAATAAATATTGAACAACTTACTCTATATTTTTTAAACTTATTCTCCGCAGGCGTGAAGAAGGGAAAAAAGGGAAGACGAACTTCATAATAATTATCTGCTAATTTGACTGACAAAGGTCTGTATGCTCAACAGAAATAATATCCGCTATCTATTTACCACTTAATATTGAGACTTAGTCCAAGTGACGTCATTACTCGGCACTTACAGTGTATGTATCGCTAACATTGTGGCGGTGGCGACAGCAGGCAGGTGTGACGTAGGACGGGAGGAGTCACATTCTCCGCAAGACTCAAGTTAATATGCACGCGTGATATGGGGTAAGCCTAGGCGATAATATTTGCCACAATTGCTCCAAGCAGCTGCGACGCCACGTAACTATGTTGTCGGTATATATTACACAGGCTGTTACATG
This sequence comes from Hyles lineata, assembly GCA_030180105.1. Classification (NCBI taxonomy): domain Eukaryota; kingdom Metazoa; phylum Arthropoda; class Insecta; order Lepidoptera; family Sphingidae; genus Hyles; species Hyles lineata. The sequence goes on from JARJEE010000001.1 coordinate 21,568,677, forward strand.
TTATATCAATAAGAATCGATTTGTACACAATGTCTGCTGCCAAACTATAATTTATATGTTGTCTAATGTACTTAATATATTTCAAAATAAACTTATCCGAAACTTTCAGAAGTACTGATTAGAATTGTATCGAAATTACCCAAAGCCCTAATGCCAATTATCAGTTTGGTATAACATACCCCCACAGAAAGGAACAGTGATCGAAAAATATAGTATAAAAGAGTATTGTCTATGGCAACCCTCGTCGGGGTGAGTAAAGACCCCGGCTATCGTACACTTGATGCTATCATAATGATTATTAACATGTGAGGCCGGTGCCAGGCGGCGCCGCTCACCCCGCCCTAGATATGCTGACATAAGTCAGTTATTTTAATACAGGCAATTAGAGTTTCCCGCTGGAACTTAGCGCCGATGCGAACTTTTCGATTAAACCGGCTGCGGTCGTCTTTAAGTGGAATTTTAAATTGGCGATCTATTGTTGACTACATGTAGCGTGTATTGGAACGTACCTCTCTATATGTACTCTTTGCTACTGTGAGTGTGTATGTGTGAACGCAAAATCTTTGCACAATTTTGTTTCCACGAAAAAGTGAACGCTTTTAAAGCCTGCGCTTTTAATTCTGTCACTGAACAAAATGGATCTGTATTGACAGTTTTTCCTGGACTTGACTCACAGTTTAAAAGGGCCGAAAATGTAAAGTATCGATAAACGCTTTTGAACTTGGTGCTTTAAATTGAAATACGAATCGAAAAATGCAATTAATATTTTTTTGCAATGAAGTTGCTTCTTCAGAAATGTGTTGTCATATAAAAAAATATTAATATGGCTTTTTTCAAAGGATTTATTCAAAAAGTTCCTGTTAATGGCTGAGTAGTTGTAGCTTACAAAATTGCATCCCTGTTCCCTAGTAGTGGTCAAATAAAATAAACAATAATGGGACAAAAGAAGAAATAATAAATGGGATAATCGCAACACGTATTTTTTGTTACCAAGACGATGGATTGCGACGGATTGCAGGGGATCAGAGCGGCTTTCGAGTAACCTGCGAGTTCGAAGCTTCTGCACCATTGTAGATCTCTTACAAGTTGTTAATCTTAAATGTTATCTTACTTAGTTAGCCAACGTATGTTATGATTTAGTGAAATATTTTGTCTAGTAAGCGAGCGTATATTGTTTTAAACTGTCGGATTATTGAGGAAATCTAAGCAATCTAAAATATTTCCCTTGCTATATTGACTAACAGAAAACATGAAAAAAATATCATCGACATTGATTAAGTTGTAATTAGTGAGTTCATTGATTGAGTATATTAACAAAAAATTATATTTCTATTGAATCCGATTTTTTCATTTTATATCTAAGGTTGTAGAATGTTGAAACAATTTTCATTTAAGTTAAACTCGTAAGTAAGGATGGTAGCGCGAACTTTATTTAGCTCTACACCAAAGTGTAATCCTATTTGCGCCCAGGTTATTGTCTACCACATCTAAGCATCCCACTAAAAAAAATCCACCTTACATCGGTCAGTTTAACATTCATATTATTTACTATGTTCATCCCACACGCATACCGCCTCCTTAACTCACTTCTAATAAAAACTAAATTTATCTAATTATACCCAAAGTTACACAATTTAAATTGATCGAGTACTGCCCTCAATAGAAAGTTAACATAACTAATTCAATTCATGCCAACTGACGACCCATGGCTACATTTAATGTTGACTGCATTGAAAACTATTATTGTTAGATATTATTGCATCATATTTATCAAATTTAGTTATTTGCAATTGTGATGTATTTTTCTAGATCAATTCCAGGATGTGAAACTTGTTAATGTAAAAATGTGCGATAGACTTAAACAACTGCGCATTAATATTCGCGTTGTCATTGGAGCAGGAAAACTATTTCACAGGCTTAGCATAAGGTGTGCGTGAAATATTTTCTCTAACAAATGGCGAAATATAATGCGTAGGTGTAATAACTTTGTGTTAATAAAACAATAAATAATCTCGCGTCTTTTATATAGGCGGTTGGACGAAATCGGCGCACCGCGCGTCGGTGTTTCGCTCTGCCGTTAATATTCATATAGAAAATATTAGGCCGGGGGTAGACTCCCGGCGGGAGGCGATCGCCCCCCTCTCGCGCCGGCGACCACTCCAACACGCCCAGCGCGCCTTTAATGAACTTTGTGTCACCATTCCCCGATACAAGTACACTTTTCTTTGCACCACGGTGTGTTAGTTCGCACAAAGTTCCTGTGTGAAGCCGCACGGAAGGGGTAAACGGGACTGGGCACTTTCCCGTTCCTATTGTTCGTTAGGCCCGCAACTCTTTTTGCAAAGTCAAATCGCTCGGTGGGAAAACGTTTGGCGCGCGCCGCCCGCCCCAAAATATCGCTATAAAACTAAATGTTTCGCGTGTCTTTGCCGGACCGTGTGCTTGACTCCCTCTATACATTGTTAGAATGCATTTTTCCATTTAAAATATAAATGACGCTCAACCAGCGGCGCAATTAACAATAAATAAAGCGTATCTATTCAAACATTATACTTTTATTACAAAGTAAACACAAAGGTAAAAGAAAATAGCTGTCGCTTTAATCATACTCAATTATGTTTATTATAGAATGAAATTATATTGAATGTTTGCATCTACCAACGATATTTCTTGTTTATTAATTAAATAAATAACTTGCTTGTTGTTTTTGCAAACCTTTGTGGACTTTACTTGGTACTATTGTGTCATGAAACACTGGTCTTAATTTTCTTTTACAATATTTAATCATTTGAAACAATAACAATTCATTTACTAATGTATCAGTGAACAGAGCCCGGCTTTCTAAGTGTGTGATTGGTTCGGTTTGAAAATAATTGTGTTTCAAAACTGTGGCGGGCGAAAATGACTCGAATTTCATTTTCGTGTAGTGTGAAAAATTCGTCGATTGTTCCTTGTTTTACTGTTTTGACGTAAAAGGCCCTGATTAATGCACGAAAAATCCGTTGCATTACTGAGGCACTAACACATTTGCACTTTTCGTTTTCTAGTCACATGGGATAGTGCAACGGGGGCCAAATTTTTTGCTCAAGTTCGTTTAATTATTATCCATCTTGTGGTTACGGGTACTCTGGTTTTCCCATTTGGGGAATGAAAGATCGTTTTTGGGACCTACTGGAGTATAGGATGGGCGATATTATCGCGCCTGATGGGTCCGGGCGACAAATAATTTGCGAAGGATGCGCGTCGGGTGATTAAGTTAACTTGTGAGCGCGAGCTCGGGTGCGGATTTGTTTTGCTCGCGGCACGGCAGGTGATTTGCGTCGGTAATTCTTTGTGGTGGTAGACAATTATTTGGCTACATTTATGGAACTTGTCCTCTAAGTTTTGTTCAAATAAATATTTATCTGTGCTATATCAGCTTATAGTGCTAATGCGAATATCTACGGTACAAGTAATCGTAATTATAATCCGACATTTACTTACTCTACGAGTAGTACAACACCAGAGAAGTGATGTGCAAGTGAATGCAGGTAAACAAATGGAATTTTATCAAATTTTTAATTAATATTAAATATTTGCCCGATGATTTAGATTGATGATTTAGATCTTGGATTTTCTGTATTTGGATATTACTGATAGGTATCTACTAATATGTATGTTATTTAGTCTCTTATGTTGCAAAGACATTATTCGAAAACGTATCAATTTTTTTTTTCTATTATTGATATTAATTATGTGACCAATATTTTTATTGCTATAAATGACGTTGTATTATTATATCATTTATTAAATAACACATATTATTGGAATTATATTTGTATCAGTCACGGTAACAAGACCGTAGCAAAATCTGTGGAAGCAGGTGCACACAATGCATTGAATGTCGATGTCTATCTCTGTCAGCCGAAAAGAACGGATCTTAAATTTAAAACATCATTTTAAAACATATATTTCAATTGATGTAATATTATATAAAATTTTCAGCTGCCATTCAATCGTTACTAATGAAATGAAAATATTTAAAACAAAACTTTCATTGCCTTATATTTTTTCTTTCTTACTAGATACTACTAGCTTTTTTCCTTGAGATATTACTTTTAAAATTCGTCAATGTTACTGATGCGTTTTACTTAGTAAACTATGACACATAAACATAATATTACGTATGCAATATTCATATAAGATGTACATGTATTATTTAAGTTTACAATTTTAATAAAATAACATATCTGTTGTATCCTTTTCTGAACAACTTCAAACATACTAGAATGATATTGGCGTTTTATTCCCCGCACCGATATTTATTTATTTATAAGTTAAAGAAGTTATTTTAGTACTATATGGTTATGGACTACCGACTTCCATCTGAGACCGACGGAAATTTATTAGCGCTAATTAAAATAATTAGCGTGGTAACATCCGGGATGTGAACCCGTGGCACTAAAGTCCGGTAGTCGCGCTCCTCACGTGATAATACATTAGCTAAACCACGCTGTTCCTTTGCGGTAAAGAAAGGGGAAAAACTTCTAATCAGAAAATATTAATCACTATTTTCTTTAATTATTTTTTTATTGGCAGAAATAATTTTCTGTCAGAATATTACTCTATGTTTGTTTAATAATTCAAACAGCGCGAGCGTAGCTACTATAATAACGTTATGAAACCGTAAAGGTTCCACAATTTCGTGTACAATTTGCCAATGAAACCTCTTGATTTATTCATCATACATAAATCCTACGTGCATCCAAATTATATGAATATATCGTAAAACTGTTAAGGTTTGTGTAAAAAGAATTCATTTTGTGAATGCGTTGAATATTTAGTGAGAAAGACACGAGAGCAGAAAAGCGGCGACTGCACAAAACGGGATGAATCTGTAAAGTCGTTTAACATAAAACAAATAGCTGGCATAGAATCGATGACGATGACTTCTATACGGTGTATACCTCGGTTGGGCATGCAGCCACCCCGGAGAGGGGGCTGGGGTGGCGGCCGACGCTAGATCGATGCCTACCCTGGATATTATTCTGTGGTAATTAGAATTCGCGCTTCGAGGTACAACTTGTTATAGTGCGATTGTACGTTATCTAACGTGCGTGTGACGCGTTGCGAACATTAAATTATAGCCGTCCACCGGTGTTCTTGCGGTTTTATCGCTTATTTTGAGAATTAATTATCTCTTTATACATTGCAGTGCTCTCAAACTATTATTAAGAATAGATAATGCATTTAAGATATATTGTTCTTAGAAATCAACGGTGATTATTTTCTATGTCCACAAATAATGGTTAAACTTTTAGGTACAATTGAAAATATATAATTTATAATTCATTTTGTTTAAGATTATAATTATTATTTAGGAAACTAAATCGTCAGTAGTCGTATAAACGGGAATCAAAAAAATTTTTGAAGTAGTGTTTGGGAGTTCATTGTTTTCCTTATTCTTGGATTTAATCATAAGTATCGATCTATTCAGTATTATTTACCTGAAAAACTATTTTCTTAATTTAAACATTATATCATCAAAAACTCTTTTAATTATGAAGTCAATAAATATGCGTGATACGTGTACGTAATCTCTAACGAGAAGGCATAAAGTCGAGCATCCTGCCGGAGCGAGAATAGTCGCTCAGTGTCGGCTACCTTGATCCCTCCACATAAAGGCATTAAGTTTTGACAATTCCCCCTAGTACCCCTGCCCGGGTGACGTCCACAACGGTGTATGTATGGACCATCTTTGTCACTGAAATATTAGGTTAATCTTTGACTACGCACTAAGGATCGTTTATAGGTGCGGAACTAGAAAAGTCTTTTGAATCATCATGTGATTATTTTTATGTACTTAAACTTAAATTAAACAATGAATGACCGAAATGAGACATTGAATTGTGACATGTTTTATATTTTGGCATAACTTTTATCCTGTCACGGTAGGTTCGTCCCTATCATATTGTGGGCTCAAACACCAGGCAAATCGTGGGTGTCTTGATAGCATATTTCATCTGCAAAAAAGCAGTGATTTCTATATGCCTTATACGCTTATACGCTTTTTAATTTTTCAATGTCCCTTTCAATTCATGTATTTTTGTCATTGCCAGCTTTTAATTCTACGGTAAAAACTCTTGTTTGCTCCCTCAAACGCACCGCAGATATTCCAACTATCAATTACCATTCAAACTGTATGTTATTATAACGTTTGTCAATTGTTTATTAGAAGCCACCAATTGTTTCGTAATTTCACAATTGTTCTTATTCTGTGACGTAGGTTTACCATTAATTATAGTAATTTAGAATATGTATTTATTTTATTTTTTAAGTCACAGTCGCCATGCAATGCGATATGGTCACTCGTTTCAATTTTTATTTGTTACATTAGTTCACAATATAACTTGAGATGTACATTAAGGGGTATACATAAAATAAATAAATCGCTGATTAATAGATATTGGTCTATATATTTGTACTTTGGGTTGAATTTAATGTTTGTATTAATATGTTGTTGGAGTGAATTTGTTTTTTATTTGTAATGTTGATTTTAGTTTTGAAATAAAGCATTTTTTTTCGTTACATTTATTCGGGAATTCATTATTATCGTCTTTACCATCGGCTTTAGACGCAGGAAGGCCATGACTGAAGGCATAGTCTGGTCCGAAAGATTTCCCTAGTGACCGGCCTGCATGTCTCACAAAATTTTTAATATTATATTAATAAAAGGAAAAAATATGTGTGTGTGTGTGTGTGTGTGGAGGGTAAACTCACGAGCCAGTGCACAAAAACAAAAAAAAAAGATTTCTAAAATAGATAATCCTTAATGAACGTCAGCAAAATATTACTTATGGGTTGTTAACGTGAATAAACATAACAAGCTGGTGATATTTGTTAACTACTTTAAAAAATCGTCTTAAAGTTTCCGTGGCGTGCGATACATCATTAGTAAAATTTTCTTAATAAATATGGGTGAAACGTTGTTTTGAGAAGTTGAAAAACCGTCAACGACAACAAACATCTCTAACTTCTAAGGATAATTAAAATAGTTATTTTTATTCTTTAAAGTGTGACAAAAAATAATGCGTTATACACTATTTACATTATTTATGTTTAAAATAGATGTTTTACATTGAATACCTGATTTAAATGGTTATCGTGATGATCGGAGTTGAAGGGGTCAGGAAAGTGGAGTGGGTTAGAATGGCAAGGAGTGAGATGGAATGGAGCGAGATGATAAAATAACTTGCTCTCTAAATATTCAAAAGTGAACAGCTACACCAAATATTGAGAATAGTGAAATTTATTTTGTAAACATAGAGAGAAAACATTCTGTTTTCATGTGCACAGGATTCGGTGAAATTTTTATGGTTTCCTCCTGTCCGTTTTAGCCTTTGAAGAGCATTTGAAAAAAGCCCCAGATAGTTATTATTCTCTGAACGAATTTGTGTCCAATTTTTTGTTTGAGAAATTAACTCCGTGAAGGTATTTTTTGTCAGATCTAGACCTATCGGTATTACAATCTACGAATATTTTACTACTTTTCATAACTACATATTTTACACCATAGAAAATTATGCAGTAATTGGCTATTTATTGGAGAAATTAATTAATAAACTTATGAAAGGTTTATTTAACAGAATCTTGTAAGAAATATGTATCTGCGCTTTAAAGCTTCTTAGAAAATGAATATTTTTTTATTTTGAGTTGAATTATGTATGAAACCCATGAAATAACAATAGCACCGTGAAGCGCCAATCGGCGGACGAGACGCATATTATATTCAGAAACCGTGCTGGTTGCACACTGCAGTAGTGTAGTGTACACTAGATATCGCACAACGCATGACTTTTGTCCTGCGCGGGCCACAAAGCACCGCCTGCGGCGCTTGAAGCTCCAAATCCGAACAAGACATTTTCCGTTAGCAGCTCTTGCTCTTTGTGCACGCAATCAGTGTCCGGCCGAACACTCGCCGCTCTCGCAGCACTCGCCGGCAATTATTCAAAATACATCGGGCAATATTAGATAGGTGGGCGCACGATGCATTTTGCATTTCGAATCAGTGGGACTTTGTGCGGCAGCCCTAGGGAGTCGTTCTGTTTATGCGTCCATGTCACCGGCAGATTGTGGATTCCGCCTTTTGGTGAACGGATCGCTCAGGCGCTGCGACAGAGAGCGGCGAGCGAGAGGCGAGCAGCGATGCCGCGACTGACTGCTGCGCGACGCTCGTGAAACCTTGTTATCGTGACCAGCAACACGGAGCGCCACAAGCGTCACGAGTGCTAGCTGACGTCATAGCGTCTGTACTTCACGACGCCTTTGTGGACCCACGGGCTATTTTATGCCCTTGTATGTCAACTCTTGGATCCTATGCTAAAATCACGCTTAACAAGTTTTTTTCTGGAAAGACTTTGAAAATTACGTGGTCACCCTAATTGGTTAAGTCCTATTATTATTTTATAAGAAAATGGTTTAAGAAGCCAATTATGTATGTTATTGATCAAAGCACTTGGCGCTTTATGTGTAAGTAAAGTCTAATAAAATATGAGCTTTTTATACTTTTCAGTAAGTGCAATTTGTATGCTTTTGTATGCGGCAATATACAAAGGAAATAGGTGTGCCAGACCATTCAAATTAATGAATTGCTCTAATATAATAATGTTGGGAATTATTGGAGCGTGTCGCAGTGCGTCCAGTTTGAACGATCATCGGCGAAATGTTTGATTTCAGTCGGGGCCGTTAGCTGCTTACATTAGTATTCCCTTTGCGCAGTTTGTTGCGCCACCGCACATAATTTGTACACACTAAGCATGAAATGTGGCTAAGCAAACGTGCATGTAGTATTTGCGTGTAGGTTTAGGAAAGGAGGCGCGCGAACGGCGCTGGGGGCGGCATCCCCCATCAGTCCCCACCCCGCGTGCGTGTGCCGATGAGGCATGCCCACATCGCCCACTCTGGAGTTTCAATATTCCATACCGAATTGCATTCAATTGCAACATTTTTGGACAAAAAGGAGCACGTAGAAGCGCTCGCCCCCCTTGACACAAACTATCTTAAACGTTTGCAATTTTGTTGTTCATATTTGCTCTTTTATGTGGCTGAATTTTCTGCACAAAGTGCTTGTGGGCTTCGATTTGTGTTTGTGAATCTCTTGTTGGCCGGGATGTGTAAAAAAATCAGCGGGTCTGTCGGGCGGCGGGCGCCGGGATAGCACCGAGGCCGAGGCACTCACTTGTGTTGCGACGACGACGCTCCGCTTTGCCGCCGCCGACGCCGGTTCAAAAGTTGACTTAGAAAATTGACTGACCCCAATTTTGTATTCTGATCGAATCGAAACTTTATATTTGTTTTACCTACAAATTGTGTTTTACTAGAGAGACCGGCTTTATTTGTTTGTTATAAGGTAAGTAAATATTTTCACTTTGCATACGTTCTCAACCTACGTACGTATATCAGGCACTAGGCACAAGGTTTCCCCTCATATTATGTAATGGCTTTTTAGTTCTTGCTTAGACAATTTGCTGGATGGGTTTATGGGAGTAGGTACCCACAATTTTCAATTTATCTGTAAGAATTCTAACGTGCAGCTTAATAACTGCTGCAAGTGCAACAAACGGAATAATGTATTCTTCGAGACACGAAAACACTTAAAATACTTGCAATCAAATGTGGTTGTTTCTTTTCCAGTGATTGAAGTCACATTAATCCAATATCCTAATAAAATTGACCTGACTGACCAACGTTACGAAACCATTGACGTTTGACAAATATAAAAAATCCTTTCCTATATTTTTGGCTGATGACTCCACTTTTCTGCAGGACTAGTCGCCATCGCTCAAACGATTAAAAAGTAACTTTTTCGAAACATTGTACACGGCCGAAGTAAAACATATTTAACGGTTAAACTAATTGATTGATTATCTAATAATGGTACAAATTATTATTCCCCGATATCAATGGCGGTTGGCTTCTATTAATACAACAGACAGTTCGAATTCTGTCAAAATATTAATACACACTGTAGTGGTCGGCTAGTTACAATTGGACGCGACGTCCTGTCTGATCCGTTATCTAATAAGGGATTTAATTAGATATGAATTTAGCAGCGAGCTTGGCTTGGCTCAATGGCTTGTTGACATATCGAGCTCTATTTGGGCCAAGCCCTCGGTCGTGACGAGGGCATAATGCGCCAACACACAGTTGCATTGGTATGTAATTGGCAAAATAAGGACATAGGCTCAGTAATACTTACACATACATTATAATTTTCATCCCAAATTAGTGTCTACTTAGTTATTAGTGTATACGATAGTACTTATTAGTGTATACGATTAAGCACTTATTGGAGGACTGAGCTTTGATCAGAAACAGTTCACAGTCAGTTACCAGACTAATTTACGTGTGACAGATATATATTGGGTTTTATAGATCAGGTAAAACTGCAAACGTCTGACGTGATTACTTCGATCTTTCGTGCCAACCTTCCAAAAAGAAGGAAAGGAAGTAAAAAGACCGAGAAGAGGAAAGGACTAGACCTCTAGCGATTGTGACCGAAATCATAAATGAATTGTGATTTTGTTAAATAATGAACTCAATTTTGGCGGACATTCACCCCATGTTTTAATATTACAGTATTGTTAGCTGAGGCCCGCAGACGATCGTCTCGTTGCAACTAGGCGGCGGATCGATCAGAACGTTTTGATATCAAATTCCGTCAGATTTTGAGTAGATGTACGGATTATGAGTGTTACGCTCTGTGAAATACCTATCAATTGATTGGCGAGATGAGCTGAATATTAATTCGAGTGGCGAGATTTAAGGGAAACCCACATGCTGCATTCTATTGGAGAAATTATAGGCGTTTACCGAAGCCGTGAATTAAAACTTAGACAATAATTTAGCTTAATTTTATAAAGGATTACCGTTTTAAAATAATCTTTTCCAATAAATTTTAATAGAATATAATATTTATAATGTTTAAAAAAACAACAATATAACGTAACAAAAATATAATAATCACAAACAAGTTTTCACTCGCGAAACGAAACAAACGTGTCCAAGCGTGACACATAAAAAAACAACATGTTTTTATCACGGTACATATTAAAGTAATACCGCTGCCGTAAGCGAATTAATATTGAATATTTAACAAGCGAAACGGTCCCGGATAAGCGTGGAGCGGGCAAAACACGAATTGCTCGGAGCTGGACATTGTTGTAATCATCTGGACGATTTACACTGTGACTACTTTACTTTACACTTCTATTGCACTTCTTACGACACGTTTACTTAAGCTAATTTATGTCTTGAACTCTCGACATTTTAATTTTATTATCTTTTCGATTATTTTTGTTTTAGTGTAAAGGATGGAAACTGTTCTTAGATTGTTAGCATCCTCAATTGTTTATTTCATAGATTTTCTATACAAGATACGGGTTCATTAAAATTAATCCACTTAGCTTTATAGTCACAGTAAAACCAATCGGCGTACAAACGGAAACATTTTGAGCGTATACATAAAAACACGTAGTTATTTTGAGCAACGGCCGGTCAGCGTGTGAAGTATTCACATATTCGCGCATTGGCCGCAATGTTTGCATCAAAATTATTGTATTATTAACGTCCGTATTTAAATAGCGATAGGACGCGTACCTCGCCGGACGCCGGAAACCGGCGCATAAAGTATTAAGTGCTGTTAAACGATTCACAACGTTAAATGTATGAAACAATTTATTAGTCACTTAACATAGCGCCGCGCGCGGCACCGACCCACATACATCCACGAACATGTTTCATATTATTTTCTTTCTTTCATTCCGTTCAAGGCGATTATTTTATTCATTAAATATGATTATTATTCGAACGTTATTCGCCTCCCAATGCTTGCGGATGAATTTTTATTTCCAGTTTTTGGACGATTGTTTCATATTTCAGTCATGTTTTTGTATTCCAGATGAAATGCCACGTTTTAATATTTGAACTAGCTTAAAGGATAGTAGTAGCTATCAGTAAGATTATTGTTTTGGTTACGTTGTATTACTTTGAGACCTGTAAAGCCGATTTAAAGAACATATAGTATTATGTGTTTTCCATATTCTGATGTTTAATTTTTCCTTGGCTCTTGCAATGAGTGGGACACATAGCGTGGCGAATGGGTGGTGTAAGGGATCGAAATATGTTCATTTTACAGACACGTATAATTGACAACCGCATCTTCATAATCATGTCAATTCAGTAACCCACAATGGATAGAGACCTGATAAGTAAGTTGCAGGAAGTCGCTGGACGCAAGCAGTTTTCAAGAGATTGTTGAAATAATCCTAGGCTAAATTCAACGGTAGAATTGATGATCTGCCATCATCATGATGGTAAAATGTCTATGTCCTGTATTAAATTAAATAACGGAATCATTATTATCAATAGACAATGCATATAGGATTTTACTACAACATACTATCTACTGTAATCTATTTAATTGTTAAACTGCTCTTATTAGCAGTTTAATATTAAACGCAATACCTAAGTATCCGTATAGGAATCACATTTCACCATCCCGCACCCATCCCAACGGTGCGTAGGAGGCGAGTTGTCACGAAATCCCGCGATATTTGCATGTTTATAAATATTTATTTATTTCGCGGTCTAAAAACAAAACAAAATCTTCTTCATACGCACATCATTTTAGATCGAAACTATTAGCTGTTTATACTGCCGGAATAGTACATGCCGCTGTTGATAGTTCAGTCAATAGGTGAATCATCTAAAAGTCCGTTTGTAGGCGTAACGAGTCACAAAGCCTTCACGTGAGGCAACGCTGTTTGCTTTTTACATTAACAATACAAAAATTGTATCTAAAAGGTTGCGTTCAATAAATAAGTCTAAATATAGTCCGTAATTACAGAAGGGGAAGTTTAGTTTTGCGTCGCTTCGATTGTTCTTTGCTGTAGCTTTAGACCCGTGCCTTAAAGGTGGAACATTTCTTTGATAAATTAATAATAAATAGGATCTTATTAAACTAGTAAATAGTGTAAGGACTTAGGAGTACAGATGTGGTAAGCCCGGAGAAAGGTTCGCACGCCCAGGGTTCCTTGTTGCTCGGAGTTCGACCGATTTATAATGTACACGCTAACGTAGTGAGGAATTGTTAGTCCGCATGAACACACAGGCAACGTGGACGTCTAATTTTCATAACAAAACAAAAGGAGGCAACAATACGAGCCGGCGAGATGTGGGGAGAGGCCGCGCCGAAGCCGCGACGACGCTTTAGCTTTGATTGAACGCGTAAGAATGCGGGGGAGCCGCGACTCGGCGTGCGAGAGAGCCGCGCGCATGAGCGAGAGCGCGCGCGCCGACAGGGACGGCTACATCGCAATTACCTCGTGAGATTGTTGAATAAATTTACATTCAGTTGATTGAAATAATAATGAAATTGCCCCGGCACACTCCGTGCGAGCGTACGTTATATTTAAATTAATAATAAAATCATAATATTACACAAATCGTGAGCGTTATTCGCGCTGTATCTCAATAGATAATATTTTAAAATGATTTCAATGTATAATTTATGGAGTGTACACAGAGAATTTATGTAACACTACATTTTGCCCGCGATGTCGTCGATGGGTTTTCAGATATACAATATTGTTCATTCTGTAGCACTCCCTGTTTCAGGCTCTCTAAGTATAAATTGACAAATATATTATAGGTTATATTAATTTTTGATAAATAATTAACTTAAAAGTTTTCTTCAAGAAAGTTCGAGTTTTACTTATTTTCATATTGTAATAATCCTCAAAATTATTATTTTCGCCTAATTATTATAATCAAACTACTACTACGGATATTACTGGTAAAAGTGTAATTGGCAATCCTGTCTGGAAGTGTATACAGTAGGGTCTGCATATTAAAAATAAATAATTATGTTCCTCTTTCGTACGAAAACACAACACATTTGTTTCAATAACAGTGGGAGGCGGATGTGTAGTGCTCGTAGAATGAAACATATAATTTTCCCCTTTCTATACTGCGGGTGCTGTATTTTACGTCGAAATATTTCTAAATATTACGCTGTGCGTGATGCGAGTACGTGCAATTACAACATGACATCCCCGCGAAATAATAGCCCACCTCCAGTGATATCGGAGCCACGAACAAAAGGGTTCAAGAAAATTATTGTTGTTGCGGACTGAAAATAGAAAAGAAAGGCGGAGCAATTATACAACGCTCATTTGCTTGAGAACTGCCGATACACAATAAATATTTCCTGGGAAAATTTGCCGATATCGGAAAAATATTGCCCATATTCCTTTGTTAATTTCTAAGCGGAATACGCGGGGCGCTGTGTCCAAACGTGCTATTTAGGCGCACGATGTTTAGCTGTAATGGCGTGGCAATTATTTTTTCTTTATAACGCTATGTCTGAAGTATTCACATAGAATATTGCGTAACGTGCCATTAATGTAAAAGCATGGGAACAGTGGTCTGCGAATCAAAGAGTTTCCAGTCTTCAATTTAATTCTTAAACATTCCTTTCATACGATACCGTTAATGACGCGTTGTGTACTTTGTGTCAACTATACTACAATTACTTTTTGTATCCTTTTATTATTTTTATTTCTACACTAACAGTCTTACTAATAAAAATATATTAAACAATTGTTTAACGTTAATATACTTATTCAATAGATAGGGTGTGAATAGCTACATATACAATACTTTACTAATAAACAGTGTATAGGCCTTGTATAACTATTTAATAGTTATGACACTAACTACTGGTAACATTTTGGGAAGCGTTCCGAAACCTTAAAACGTTGAATACACTACTTATTTATTTTTCTATTTATCTTTAATACTTACATGATTTATTTACCAACGGCTTGAAAAATAGGGAAACAATAATTCCTTTTAATCAAAAAATATTTTCAGTGTATCAAAATTATTTATTTAACATTTTCCATTCTGTAAATTGTCCTCGAAAATTAGAGAACATGTTTTGAACGCGCGTTGAAACTTCAACTGTCATTTTCCGCAAGAAATGTAAAATGTTAAAAACAAACCGTTGTATTTTATCTTTGATTCGTTTGCATTGATTTTATTATTGGAAAAGTGGAAAAAGGAGACGTTTGTGGAAGAGGAGAAGAGGAAGCGTGCTACGAATTGGGATACGTTAGAATAAAATAAAATATGTCAGAAATCTATGAGTGGGCACGAGCCGAACATGAGCTTCCACTAACAATTTTAAATTGCTTATTATTTTGCTTGAATCTCAAATAAATAAAATAAGTTCTCAGTTTAAACTTATTCTTTTATTTTAATGACATATTTGTTAAAAATATGTTCTTATAAACAACTGTTGCGTTTGTCCAGTAGTATTGTCTGCTGCCTGTCTCTGTTGTTGATGAATTGGTGGTTGAGTACCAGTCTGAAACATTTGAAGAATTCCGCATTTTCTGCCATTTTCATTGCAATATTGTACAGTACAGCAAGTGCAATTATTTTTTTACACTCTTCAAAGACACGCTAAATCCTTAAAACAAAGACCGAAACCTCTGCTTCTTTTCTTATATCTTTCTTCACCACCACCCTTCTTTGTCTATTATATATGTTCTCGAATCAAGTCCACCACTTCGTTGACTTAACTTATAGTAAACCTGTATTTACTTTTAAATTCATCTTCTTCCAGAGAAAAGTGATCGAAGCGTATTTTCTAAGCTTTTCTCTTTCTTGGCCGTTCCTCACCATCAACTCAAGAATATAAAAATAATCGAAGTAATACAAAAAATCCATATTTAAAACTAAATTAAAACACGTCGCGAGATGAGACCTGATAATCAGTTAAAATTTGTACGTTATATGCACTCTAAACAAGGTCAACCGACTGAATAAGGATTGTATAAAATGGCATACACTTATGTAACTGTTATAACAGGCGTATAAGATAAAAATCCCTATACATTGTTTATTAGTAATGATTACGCTATAACGCTGTTATACAGGATGCATAAATGTTTATTAGTAAGACCGTTAATGTATACTCAGCTGTGTACTGTGACATCTTTAAAGCTTAAATATCTATATTCAAGCATTCAAATTAAAAAAGACGACATTGCATACAATATTTCGTCCCTCTTATATCTCAATGAATGTATATATGGTTTACCAGTCACGACTGACTAGACCTGAAGATAATGAGCACGGTAGGCAAAATACCAGTTCCGGTATCGCCTTTCGTTAAGTCATCAATGTTAAGACTCTACCATACCTGGCTCATTCTAATAATTAAAATTGCATATAGGTTGGCAATGCACGTAAAGTATGATTATTTACCTACTGATATACAGTTGAGGGAAATTGTGACTCATCTTTGAAAAACATTTTAGCTTACCTTTCACCTGATAGTTAGCGAAACGACTGTTCATTGACAGCAATACCAAACAACACCATGACTTACAAAGCAATGCTTGGCATTCAACTGCGCTCGCCATCCTGAGACGTGAGATGTTAAGCCTCATTATGCCCAGTAGATTTTTTACCGCACGACGGATATAAGACGGATATAATAAATGAGCCATTACAGTACGAAGACGCGTTTAGCTACAGTATTAACTCAATCAAGAAATAGTATGGAATAAAACGACAGAACCCTTGAGGTGTGTACAGTCACATCGAAAATATTATGTGGTGACCAGCGACAAAAGGTCCCACTGAATGCAATCGTCGAAACTTCAAGGCACATGCAACAATTAAATGTTATAATGGACTAAATAGTCCCTTACGTCACACTGCAATTACCAGTAAGCGTTAATTAGAAGTCAGTAGGGTATAGTTATAGTGTTGACGGTCTAAGTTATTTCATATCGAATACATCATAACGGAATACGCACTGAACCATGCGGTCTAGGATTTTGCTCGCATAGCCAACAGTCCTTTTCGCAAGCACTGGTACGTTCAAGATAAATAGTAATGTGCATCTTATTGCAATATTAACTTAAAATATTTCCATGTATTTGCCTTTAGTATTTGCTGCTGATTCTGTTTGTTTTAATAATCATTATTTTTATTATGTTTAAATATCTATAGCTCAAAGATTATGTAGCCTAGAAAACGAATATTATAATTGTTCCAAGTGTCACCATTAACCGACATTCGGTAAATCATCCAACACATCAACTTTTTCAATCTAACGCCATTTAATGAAGAAAGATTTTTCCTCAGACACGTTGGCAAACAGGTTAATCAGCGTAGTACCGGAACTATTTTACTAGGAAGCACTTTCTATAAAACAAATAAATATAGTCTAGCTACTTAATATATCGTTTTTATATACGTATTAATATAAATTAAAAGACGATACTTACGGTCGAATACTGGAACGCCATTCAAATAATAAGTTGCTCTTAACAGCCCACTTACCCAGTAAATTTAAGCGGGATTAACGTAGTTAAGCGCAATTTATATTTAAGTTGCGTTACAGTATTTGGGCGTAAGTCAATGAGTTTGAAAAATATTTACATTAAAAACCATGCTTTGGCAAATATGACAGCCTCCGTGGCGCAGTTGCTTAGACGCCTACTGTGAAACGAGAGACCGCGGGTTCGGTCATCACGCCAAGACAAATGTTTGTGAGGCACACGAATATGTTTTGTCTTGGGTCTCTTTGTGAGAACGAAAAGTCTTTCGTAGTTTCTGATACCCACGACACAAGAC
Organism: Hyles lineata; assembly: GCA_030180105.1. Classification (NCBI taxonomy): domain Eukaryota; kingdom Metazoa; phylum Arthropoda; class Insecta; order Lepidoptera; family Sphingidae; genus Hyles; species Hyles lineata. The sequence continues at coordinate 21,586,371 of JARJEE010000001.1, forward strand.
TTAATTGATCTCAAGGTGGGGTCGGAATGTATGTGACTGTTGGTGTATTTTATTATTTATTTAAATATCCAGCTATTTTCATTACAAGCTTATTATTCATGAAAAACAGGTTTTTCAATTGGTTTTGAAGCAGCTTATATTGTAGTTTTAGCTAAAGCCTTTCCTTAACATGTTGTTTTCACAAAAACATTTCGTCCGGGAAAGCAAAAATGTCAAAAAGCGTAAACCAAATCCATTCTTCTGAATATTTAAAGAAGTCATGTTGGATTATCAAAATGTAAATATGACTTCGAACTAACTAAAGATTTTAGTGGTAGTAGTATATTTTTATCCGTTGTATTTCAACGGCGGCTAAAACAAACTATGGTGAAAAATCTATTCGTTGGTGTTCTAATGGCGAGACGAGCATGCCGTTCACCTGATGGTAAGCGATACGACTGCTCATGAACAGTAGCAAAACCAAACAACACCTTCGATTACAAAGCAATGCTTAAAGTTCTACTATGCTCGCCATCTTGAGACATAAGATAAGTCTCAATATATCCAGTAGTTACTCTGGCTACGAAGGTCTCTTTTAAACAGTTAACCTTCTGTTTTTAGCAGGCTGGGAAAATTGGGTGGATTGTGGATAATATAATAGATTTGCATTGCATTTACCCGAGGGCATATTCTACTCATGTCATCATGCTACTCTAGTGCATACGAGTAAAAACATTAACCATCAATGGATATAATAAAACATATTTAAACTATATGATTCGATGATATTCTCAAAGTCTTTACATATATAATTTGGAGTAATTGATACGAAAATTATAGAAGCATTAACATACCGTTGAACACAACGTATTAGTAATATTGATAAAATATTTTCTGCATGTTGATACGAAATGGTAATACGGCGATGGCAGCAATTATTGAAATTCCATCATTGCCACGCTAATACTCTAAATGCGAAATTATTTAGTTTCATAACGGACTAATCAATTAATTCGATCGTTGCAATAACTTCGTGTATATAGAAATAATTTTATTAACGCATTATGATTAGCACATATTGGGATGTTCGTTTTAATCCACATATATGTAGATTTAATGTTACTAGGAAGCGGAGTGCTTTCATATTTTTACTACGAGCGACTCGTAATTAAGTACTTATTTATTTTATATTTCGTATATTTGCGTGATCGTTTCATAAAAACTCAATCAGTAATCCTAGATTAGTTCATGAATTACGCGTATAATGTGAAATGACACCTGTAGGTACCCCATAGGTGCGCGTATATACCCGTTTAAACATAGATAAAAATCCGACGCAACACATTATTAATTTTTTACGCAAATTTTATTCATGCTTGAAATCTACAAAATAGTTGTTAGACACAAATATCTACGTCACATACGCACGGAGACGTCCTTGACCTAGCCCAAGAGGTCATAAGATGTGGCCCATCAGAAACTATTCGTACGGAAAAATCAAGCCGGCTCGCTGAGACGAAATCCGTCCATTCCCAGTAGGACTGCGACGGGGATGATAGCGCACCCGGCGAGAGGTCAGCGTCTGTCGGAGATGTCTCGAGGCGACCCTGACCTAGCCAAGTGTTGGGCGGGTCACGTGGTCGGGCGGGCGGTAAGTAACTCGGGTCGTTCACCTTGAGACGGGCTGTGCCGCGGGAGGCGGCGGGAGCGATTTCAGTACACATTCGGGCGGCGTGTTTAACTACGGGGGGTGAGCCGAAAAGCGAAAGGGGTAACGATGTTAACGTGAAGACTCGCGCGCTGAGAAACCGACGGCGCGCCAAAAAGTGCAACTTTTTTATTTCCCGCTGGTCCGCCGCATAAACAAGGGGCAGTGGAAGGTTAATTAGAACATAAACATGTTGTTCATTGAAGGGATTGTTTTTTATTTCTTGTCTTTTGTTTTGGATATGGTCAGTTGTAAGGTTTATTCTAGCTGTCCTGTTATTGATCTTCTTCATTCACTGTCTTTCAGCTAATGAGATCGGATGATCAGTTTGTATCTATCTATTTATTTAATAGTGTATCGTGTTAAGTACAGGGTAGTTTATCGCAATTATAGATAATTTGTCTTGGTACTGAAACTATTTACCGCGCGAGTGAATACGTGTAGATAACTATGTACATAATTTACAAATGTAACATTTAAGCCATGCAGAAAGTTCACATGAGTAAGCGTACGAAATAAATAAAGTAGTATTTTTATAAGCAACATTCAGCTGACCTTTGCATCTTCAGTTCAATAAAATTATATTGAATGCCGTTCAAGTAGCGTCGATAAGTGAACTTTATACGCTGGTGCAAATGAGTTATTTAATTTTGCGTAATCAAGCATTTATATTGCTGTGCCTACCGTGTTTATGGTGATCTGTGATATATAAAGCATTCGATCGCGGTTGCTGCGAGGCTATGGCGGTAGGTGATTGGCTTGGTCAGAGAACTGTTTGAATCAAACAGGCGACATGGTTTCCCAAGTCCATTGCCTCAAGCCTCTCTAAATAGTAATCTAAGACCCCAATTCACAGGCAGGATGTGGTGGCTGTGCTCAGATGCATGACATATATAGGACATAGATAAACCAGCCCAAAGTAGTGAGGCTGCGGGAGAGCCTATATTTGATGGTACCATATTTGCATAGGTACATAAGATAGGAACTACTCCCTGATGATCTAACATTCATCACGGCGACCCGCGGAATTGCTCCGTCGCGACTAAATAGCGTAACTGATGTTAATCATTCTCGTTTTCACTGCACTTACCATTAGACTCTGGTAGTCAGTTTATCATTACAAGAAGGGTGCAATGATAGAGATGGTGTATCCTGATTTATTAGTACGAGTATTACCGCGCTCCTTGCAAAAAATATATATCTCATTCATTCTAAGTTGTAACGCCGCTTTAAACATTCGAAAAAAGAAGGGAGTAGATAAAAAAAGTAAGGTAATATCAAAGAGGTTTGTAAGAATAAGACACTATTAGCCCTCATGTGCACATTGAAATAGAAAAGTGGTCCGAGAGGCACTTGGTTACAAACACGTTCGTCGTCGAGCACCTGACAGTGGCGGCATAAATAATGCATTTCCTCGCCAATACCACATTGTGTACTCTGTGACATTTTATTTTATAAAATTGATATTGTATTTTGTAGTAAATGTCGACATTTTAACTTGGTATTAATTTTTACGCACCATTTAAGGCGCTAGTCCAGCGTCAACGGTTGAAATATGAAATGAAAATGATATGTTTTGCACTAGATACGAAATATCGAACGCTGTTACTATGTTGTGTTCACATTAAATTCATAACTTTTTTACATATTTTACAATAATATCTTGAACCGTTTCTGCTAAGAGATACGAAATTTGGTACATAACAAATGGTAAAAAAACCAAATCACTGAATTCTACGGATTAGTATATATTTTTTTAAAGTATCCAATAAAATATTAAACATTTTTAAATTCCGCTCTCAACGTAGGAAATAGGGATGCTGGTGTTATGACTGAATTTTGCCAAAAAAAACGTTCTTTGCTTTCAAATGCCGCATGTCCTTACTTTCCTGGATTTGATCCCTATTAGTAACTTTACACTCAGCATTGGGATAATATATAGGTTGAAGCAATAATATTAAAAAAATCATTGTTTTCGATTTCTTGCTAGGAATAGCGATTATTCAATAAATCTATTATTTAATTTTAGTATTTTTCGGTATCCCCATCATTTCGGGCTGACCATCCACGCCCACCTTAAAAATACACCCTGTTTATGTCAATAAAAATGCATCATGTCAGTGCTCTATTACTTAGGAAGAAATAATTTGATAAGTATCTAATGCCCCGCGACCAGCATCAAACTGCAAAAAATATCTTATAGTGTTCCACGCATTGTTAGTGTAATAACAGGATATATTTTTTATGCCCGCACCCGACCGAGTAACCATTGTACGCGCTGATAAAACTCAATTATATATCAATTACAACTCATTTGAGCCTATTTTTTGTTGCACTTTAATGTCGTGTGTTCGTGCGTACTCTGTTTACTATAATTGGCAGCTGTGTGTTTATCGAGCTCGATAGAAGTGTATCACCTAAATGGTCGATGACAAGCACAGTAATGGATATGTTATTGTCGTGTTTGTTAACTTCTATTGACAGCCTTTTTTTAATGAAAGGAACGAAACGTTGGTGCTGCATAACAATTGCCAATTGCCTGGTTATCATTGTCCGAATATGTCTAAAAATTGGCTTAGTGTGAGCCTGATTAGTTCATGAGCAATTAACTTTTGTTTTTTTAGGGTCTAGCGTATATTCTTTTGTATAATGATACATTCAGCCATGGGAGGGTTTATCCAGTAATGGACATAATGAATCTGATCATGATGGTGACATCTAATTATACATTTTAGACACAAAATTCTCAGAACAATTTCTCAATCAATTGTCACTTTTAATTAAAGATTATTTTTGAAAAAATTCAACCCCAACTCAATTTTTGAATGGCAAGCAATCTGCATCTGCGCCAAATTTCAATTCGATGCCAATCGTGTTGCTGTGACATACGGGTGACCGAACAAATAAACAGCCCAAAATCTCTCCGTAACAGCACTACGCTCCTACCTTTTAGACACGAAACCGAAAAATTTTGCAGTCTCAACTGTATTTCAGATGTGGAAGTTTTCATCAAATGCTTTTTGCAAATGGACTATTTCCTTGAACAACAAATCTCTGGTTTAACAATATTTTTTTTCTGTTTTATTAAGCAGGAGTAAACAAAGACAGATGCATATACAGGTCCTATTTATTTATTTGACTTATTTTTAGTATAGAGAGATGATACAATAAATTATGAAGTTGAGTAAAGTCAAATTGGACTGCTAGTCGATGTACGAAGTCTGCGTGGCGCAGCTGGTTAGACGACGGCTGTGAAACAAGATGTCGCGGGTTCCATCCCGGCACCGAGACAGATATTTGTGCGATCCACAAATATTTGTTTCGGTCCGGTCGATTGTGAGAACGAAAAGTCTTTTGTAGATTCTGACACCCACGACACAAGACTCGTGTCTTACTGTGAGGTCATGACTATGTATCGACTTTTGGGTGTGTATATAATTACTATTTATTATCACCCAGAACCAACCACAGCGATCTAAACTTCATTCCTGACTATATATAATGTATAATAACAGCACATCATCTAAACACATACAGTTATAAAAGTAAAAGACAGACTATCATTACACACAGGACATTAATCATAATTTGCCGCCCAATTACATCTATTAAGTATACAAACGATCGCAAAGCGAAGGGTTTGCATAAAACGCGCACCAGAAGTGCACTTCCTGAGATCGCCAGTGTAAGTGTCCGACTGATGTTTAATGAGCACCGGTGTGGTGCCGGCCGGCAATAGGGGACATCCGTTTGCAAGAACCTCGCCCGCTTAGGAGGCCAACACACAGATTATAAAAATAAACTAACTTTTGCAGATGTTATTTTAATTAAAACTTAATTTCGAATTAACACTGAATTTTTTTTTATTGGTATGGCGAGACGAGCATGCCGTCCGTCTGATGGTAAGCGATACGACTGCTCATGAACATTAGTAAAACCAAATAAAGCCTTGAATTATTAAGCAACGCTTGGTATTCCACTTTGCTCGTCATCCTGAGACATAAGAAGTCTCAATATGTCCAGTAGTTACTCTGGCCATAATGTCCTTCAATCCGAAACACAACGATGCATTTATATTGCTGTTTGGCAGGAGAAACAGACATAGTCTTTAGAATGTATCTTAGACTGTTGATATGTCGTAATGTCAAAGGACGATTATCTGTGTGTAGGCGGGAATGCACCGATTCTGTGTTGGATAGAAATAATTTTTATGTTTCATACAAATAAATTGTTATTTGAACCACGACGTTGCCAGTGAAAATGATGAGATATCTTTATCAATTTTTGTCCGTAATTGCTTGTTATTTTTTCGAGCATTATCTATCAAGCTAAGATAATTTTTTTTCTAAATATACACAAGGTACGCAACAAAAAGTTTACAAAAAAAGTTAAGGCGATTAAGCATTTAAAGTAAAATAAAAATAGACAAATACTTTAAATAGGAAAATAATAAAAATTATGGACAAATTTGAGATTTAAAATTCCTAAAAAATTATATTATTGGAAGAAAATCGATGCTTTAAACATAACACCAGGTTTATAGAAAGCATTGATTTTCTTTCAGGTTGCCCATTAATTATGTAAGACTTTGTATAGTGTTATTTATGAATGTCATGAGACACAAAATGTAACAACGCATTACCACGTTATTTGACAGCGGCTTCCAAATATGCAAACGCTATAAGTCCTATTGCAGAGCAAATAATTTAATTAAATGATTGAGGAAATAAAAACAAACTTACTCAAGTTAATGAAGTGATACAAGATTCCATTACGTGTTACAACATCGTAGTGTACATCGCAAGTGCGTAAACGTCAATTGTGTTAACTGAGTGGTGTAGCTACGTTGAAACCAGTCTTGATTGTAGTATGAATGGATCAGTTTAATCGGAGCGGAACTGTATTCTCACAGAAAATCGACATGGAGTAAGATCTTTGTTTCGCGTTTTGTTCGGTCAGTGAAATTGTTGACCCGACAGACCTTGCTCTGCCCCATTTCTTCCATCCTGTATCATAACAGATATGTACGAGAGATTTATCAAGTATTGTGGGTGCTCGTACTCGTAGGTGGTGACTCACGTCACCTGTTTAAAGGTCCAAATAATAGGTTGCAAAATTTTACCTTTTCTAATATTAAATAAATCAGGTATGTAAATGCATATATTTCAATATTAGCTTTTAAGCTCTACACTCCATATTTGCAGGTCGTTCATGCCCGGTAGTACATTTGCTACATAAGCTAGTTTTCATGCGGAAAAGTAGTACAACTTCATATCGATGATTTGATAATGGGGCGACATTTGAAAATTGCACGTCGTTGATCATAATTATAATGCTTTGCACATAGTATTCCGGTTCGAAATAATTGGGCAAGGTAGATTTTATTTGATTTTTTATATTTTATTTTGGTCTATTTGAAGTTATTTACGATAAATATGTTTAAAATTAGGGAATCGTGGCTATATGCTGGTGATAAAAACGCCTTCGAAAACGCCAAATGTGGGACTGCCATGCGTCAAACTTACTAAACTAACGATACGTAACACCAAAGCTGTGACTTCCGAGTTTTTCGCATCACTACGATCCGTACAGCCTGATCTAGTTACGTTCTACTCTAAATTAGCTATAACACATTACACTATCGGTTTTTTGCAATAAAAATAACAGCAAATGTATCATAAAGCTTTGCAGCGACAGATACATTCTCAAGGCAACAATGTGAGAATATTAAGCGAGTAACTGTCAATTGATGCTAATAACACCATTTGATACATTCAGTTGTGATTGCAGGCGCGACGCACTCGACGCACTCAAAGCAATTTGTTCAGGGGACGTCAGTGGTCAAGTTGATGTTTCCTTACACTCGTACATCATAAGTTCTTCAGAAGGGCATACGAACTTTAGTTGTTTGATCATCGACTACGTAGCTACTTGATCCAATGACCGTGGAGGATAGGATTAAGAATCAGACCGCATCCGGCTTTGAGAACTCCGCAAAGGGTTGCAGCAATTGGCTGTCATACTGCGTTGGACGTGATCGTTGAGATCATATTATTGTCAATGTGCGGTCAACATAATATATATATAAAAATCTCAGGAAGTCTATACTTATATTTCCGAAGAGGAAGGCATAGGTGATATTAGTGCAACTCGTACTACGTCAAGCTTTTTTATATCCGAAGATTCGAGGCAAGCCTACAGAATGCTTGATATATAGATTGATATATAGATAGATGCTACCGGGAAACTAATATAAGGACTAAACCAAAGAACTAACCAAGTATTTTTTGGTTTGAAAATCATGCAAATTTTCAGAGCCGTTTCAAATTTATTGTATTTAAGAAAAATGCTACTATTGTTTGCAACGACTTTTTAAAATTTGAATCGACATTTAAGAACAATTGGAAGACATCATACACATCCAAAAAAACTCCGCAGCAAGTTAGCGTTGGAGCGTTTATTGTACTGTATTAGCTCATATACGTCCCACTACAGGCCATGAGCTTCCTCTTCAATCGAGAGTTCGATTGAGAGTGGTTAGGCCATATAGTCGTTTGTTTGGTTTACGTAAAACTTTATCACGAGCATAAAATACAAAAATGTGAACCCACTTGCTAATAATTACGTGCATTTCCTTGTATAAAAAGTCATTCAGAGTATGGCGAATGGGAGTCTTTGACGTGTTCCCGGAATTGTGTGTAATTTGTCACAGCAATCGAAAGAAAGTAGCGGAACTTAATTAAGATTAACTAGCTCTCGCTTTGTCATGGTACGCGTGATCTAGTTTATGAGTTATCCTTGCTAAGTGTATATTTAGGTTGTATGCAAAGTGTTCTATACATGTTTATGGATTTAGACTCACATTCAATCTTTAATTTCTTCGATTTGTGACAGTTAGGATACTGCGGCTTTAGAAAATTCTTGGAGTGTATTATTAGTGTTATGTAATTCAATAGGTTAATATTGTTGTTCAGGATTATGACTGCTTTATCAAACTTTTTTTACCGCATACAAATATCAGTGTTATAAAATCTCTTGTGGAAACAAGACGACATTTTTATAAGCTAGATTTATCGATCCACATCTTCTTTCTATGATTTATTTCCAGCTAACTTCCTTACATTTATTTATTAGTTCGTCTAAAAAGGGTCCGTGATACAGGTATTATACAGGGTTAACACCTTAGGAAAACTCGTTTGTATCAACCGGCACAGTTTCTTTGTTTTCACTCAGATATGGCACATAAAGATACAGGGCCAACCTATCTCCACTTTTTGCACGAGGCATTAATAAGCACACGATGCTCTCATTATAATTGGTATCCATTGTGCATTCAGTGTTTAATTTAATTGGACGTAAACATTTTTTTAACGCCCACTTTCTCACCTGTCCGAGATGTCATATAAATTATTTATAAAGTATGCAAACAAAAAGTAGCACATCATTAAAATTGTTAGAGTGATTGAGGAGGTGTACGAACGGTACCGGACTAGTACAGGTGTTGTCACTAAATTACCTTATTAATATGGGAATTTGTTCTAATGCCTTAGAGTATTTATAATATAGAGGGAGCCCTAGTACTTCAAAAATGTAGATAAAAATGGTGGTGCCATGCCACCTTTTTCTGCTCTCCTATTGGCTGATATTCGACAGGTTGTCCAACATACACGCATGATTTGGAAAAGAAAAATAAAAATAAATTTGTTAAGAACTATTTAATACCACTCAAACTTGTTAATATACTTCGGTTATAAAAGGAATTTATAACAATTTGCTGTTTAATAATAATTAGTTAAATTTTCACTATTATAGGAGCGTTACCAACATTACGATCAAGAAAATATGTATGTTCTTGAAGACGCAAACGTATGACAGCGCTCCATTTATACCTACCTATATACGTATATACACATATATTATAAATACTCTAAGTCTAATGCGTTACATTAGAAACATGGGTGAATTTCCCTTTTGTGTCTACTTTCTTCGTTCTCTGTATCGAATAAAATGGACGCCACTAGTGTAAAAGAGATTTTTTTTTTTTTATTGCTTTGAATGGCGAGACGAGCATGCCGTTCGCCTGATGGTAAGCGATACGACCGCTCATGAACAGTAGCAAAACCAAACAACACCTTGAATTACAAAGCAATGCTTGGCATTCCACTGCGCTCGCCATCCTGAGACATAAGATGTTAAGTCTCAATATGTCCAGTAGTCACTCTGGCTACAATGCCCTTCAACCCGAAACACAACAGTGCGTTTACACTGCTGTTTGACGGGAGAAATAGACACTGCGGTAGTACCCACCCAGATGGCCTCTCACATATGAGAGACCTACCACCAGTAGAGATACTTAAAAGTGTCACCATAAAGTGGCCCTTATCCACACTTTAAAAAATCTAAACGGTTGTCAGAAATTAATAATGTTGGTCGAATAATTTTCATGTGAATTATGTTATCTGGTTAATTTTAAAGGTGAAGCTTAATTATATATTATTTTTGTATTTTTATTTGCTTACAATTTGTTGTCAGTAGCTAGGGAAAGGATATTTAGTGGTAGTAAACGACGCTCGTGTTTTTTCCTCATGTATATTATATATATACATATTTCTATAAGAATTTGTTTACAGACTTGCATAATGACTGTTACGTTTGCTATATATAACTACTAATACTGGTGGTAGGACTCTCATATGTGAGAGTCCATTTCTCTGGTCAAACAGCAGTGTAAATGCACTGTTGTGTTTCGATTTAAGGACATTGTAGCCAGAGTAACTACTGAGCACATTGGAACTTAACATCTTATGCCTGAGGATGGTGAGCGCAGTGGAATGCCAAGCATTGCTTTGTAATTCAAAGTGTTGGGTTTTGCTTCTGTTAATGAGCAGTGGTATCGCTTATTCATATCAATAAAAAAAAACTTGTCCAACTTATTACAACTAAGGTGAAATGTTATTAAAGTATTGTAAATATTACTTTTTGTTCTAAACAAGAAATTGTATTTGCAATATGGACTTTAATTAATGATTATTGGTTTTTATCTACACTAATGAACAGAAGTTGTATGTATTCAAAGCGTCAACGGAGCATCGATTAAATTCATTAATAATAATTAGAATGCAGTGGGACCAGTCAATCATATCGCCTTATATGTACGATTTAGGTTGATAATAATTATAGGTATCTCTACAGAGTTCCACGTTTGTAGAAATATATTTTTTGTCGCAGTTCCATTTGCGTCGGAGCGGACAAATTGTATTCAATGAAGACTGAACATAAATGTAATTTTTCACATCTAGAAACTAAATGATTTTTCCTTGTTTTATATTCCAAGAAACCTTTAAAAGTAAGGCACATACAATTTTAATAATACACAAACGATACTAAATTGAATAATGTATTGTTTGCCGTATTGTAATTATCAATCGTAAAAAAACTGCAGTAATATTTTTCGTCACAATGTTTGGTTACAATAGCGGGCTAGACCTATTGATATCTGACGATTACTCTCTTTTTCTTGTAAGCTGAGTAAAACACAATGCCTTCCAGTACTTTAATTTTAAAAATCTAATAGGCATTATTATAATATGTAATAAGTATATAACACTACACTTACAACAATAACTATTGGTAAAATTTGAATACAAAACGTGATCAAATGGAAGCCATACTCATTATTAATAATATTTCACCAATATAATATGAAGATGGCATTATAAAGTTAGAACTGAAATGAAACCGTGTAGTTTTAGTATTAACTTCTAAAACTGGCAAGCCAAAATGAATGCAACGTTCAACTTGCCAGGGGCGCAGGTATTACAAAAATTTTACATTCGAATAATAAAAAGAGACATACAAAATACTAAAATAAAGACAAAACGTTACACTGAAAACTTCAGTGCTCAGTCATGCCTGGCCAATTTAGCGTGATTGGAAAATCAAAACGGAATCGTTTTAAAATGTTGTGAGGGAAGAAAAAATGTACCAACTACTAAATATTGGTGTGTTCGGTTTGCGTTCAGTAATCACGTTTATGTATGCAAAAACTTTTCAAGGGATTATCGCGCGATATTACCGCTGCCGCTGCGGAGAATAGTAGAAAACAATTGGGTTTGTATCATAATCATATCCAGTCCTTTAATATACGCTATAATGCAAATACGATGTAGGTTGACCGAAAGTAGATCTAACTTTAAAAAGGCATAAAATTTATAAAAAATAGAAAAACACTAACGTAGCTAACAGTTCCAATATATTCTAATACGTAACCCAAAATATTCGTTTTACGATCAAATAGCAAAATGTGGCATCTATTAAAATAACACAAAAACACGGCATTATAACAACACAATGACCGCTCTATGGCACCCACTCGTCGCGTGGAGAGCTCCTCTCAAAGCTAATTCCTAGGATACTGCGAGCGACGCTGACGCCTCCATCACCCGGCCTCCCGAAAAGCACTTTCGATGCGCGTTAAGCACTCGTGGGGAAGGGCTGGGAGTGAACGGCCCCGCACCCCCCCTCCCACTGAGTTCCTCCCCCCTCCGTCACCGCTTGCCCCGTGCGCGCCCCTGCCGCCCGAGTTCGAAAAAAGGCGATGCACTTCGAATTGTTCTTTTTGTGTCCACGATCGATCGTTTCGGTGAAGGAATGAGTTTTTATCTGTGCTGCTACGTTCGGTGGGTACACACGTGTCGGGCTAATTGGGGAACGAGATTCGAATCTCAGATTACCTCCGAAGGTCCCGAGGTGTTAGAACGCGTGATACACAACGCGCAGCGGCTTTGATCACAAGACACTTATGAAGCGACATTTCTAAAGGTTGACGAAAATTGAAGAATATTAAAAGTTGAGTTACTTAACAATTCCCCGACATTATTTTTCTCCTCGATTCAAATCACATCCATTAAAATCCTATTCTAAATAACGTCAAATAAAAAAAGTTCCTAACATACCCGTGTTGGCTCGCTCGTTGGAAACTCGCAGGTCACAAAGCCATCTGGTACTACTACTTACTAATATTAAATTATGACGCTTACCTGAAACAAAAACATCAAGTCATTAGGAAACAGTAATACAATATCATAAGAAATAGAACAGCAACACTGGGACAGGTAAAAGAAATAAACGTTTCAGATTAAATAATAGTACAATTACTCCGTTTTACAATTAAAACAATAATAACACAGTATTTCCGATAAAAAGCACAATATCAACATGGAATTTTACGCTCATCACATTTCTTTTTTATTAAACTGGAAAATTATAGGATACAATAATTGGTGCGGGATTATTACCCAGTGTTTTTTAAAATTCTGTATTAGGTTTTGTATTTCAGATTTTCTAGATTAATTGCAACGTGATGATTGAGTGAATAGTGAATACATAATGCCGCCGTCACGAGTTTCTGTAGTATGGGATTTCAGGACCGTATTGCTATAAAAATCTGTAGAACATTTCTACCTGAACGTGAAGTGAAATATTTCACACAAATAATTGACATACCGATGCGACGTACGAGTCTGCTCGAGATAGAATACTTTTATTTAGTTTATTTATAGCTCTTCTTCATCGTAAAAATATTATACTTCATAACAAAAACAAGGAAAACGTAAGCAGCGGATTTATCACTATTTACCAACAATTGCGGGAAAGGGAAAACAAATAGGACAGTAAGAGCAGAAAATAATAATTGTAACATGCGTTGTAATTTTATACCACAGAGTTTTGTACTAAAAGCCTTCTCCAAAGACACAACCGGTAAAAATTTTATATTCTAATTTTTGGTGGGTCGAAACTATCATGCCGATATGCTCAAAATCGGATTATCAGAGGATGCGCCTGAAATTTGTCGCATATAAAGAGACTGTATCAAGACTGCGACCGAAAATGAAGCCAGGTGGTATTTTTAGTGACTACATAGAGTCATAACCAATACACCTAAAAAGTCTCAAGAAAAAGCGACGTTTGTTGCTAAATTTATTGTGTAACCAACATATTAGAATTACCTCACAAATATCTCAGAAGACTCCAATGTAATTCAATTATTTAAAATGGCAGCATCTATAAAACCTCTACATTACGATTTATGAAAGTAATTTTCTAATATCCATGCGTGGTTCTCATCTACGACATCCTACGGTGAATTCGGTTGTACATATAACTACAATTTGATGAAGTCAGTTGTAATTTCGTAACGTACTGGATCAGTCCTTAATAGCTCCCTGCAATGACGGAAATCCTATGCAACCAAGAGTCATTTTTGATGGAGGGCTTTTTCTCATTCATTATATAGTGATTTAAAAAATAATATTGTTTACTTTACGTTTTTGTTTTATCATATTAGCATCCTGATATTAAATTGACTACTTTAAAAAAATCTATGTTTCGTATTAGCGCGCACCTTACCAGTTACACGCGAAGTAAACTTATTTTTTTACAATTTTGCACACATTGTTCTTTGAAATAATACGTATAACATTGTTACTTATTACATTGTTAAACCGCCTTAAGCGACGTCCGTATGCCCTTACATTCTTATAAACGGTGCAGTAATAGCTACCATCAATACATAAAATTATGCTTGCAGGGCGAAGAGTAATTATTCCGAACAATAATTTAACTTTTATAATTATAATATAAAACCGCTGCGCTATTGAATAATGATATCTTTTAAAAACTGAGTGAAACAATGCATCCTCATAATAAATCATACAGTTGTTACATTGTAAGTGCAAAGCTAATTAGCAACATTGTTGTACTATTCCGGTCGCAGTGCAGTGAGTGCGCAGTGTGGTAACTGGACGTCGACGTCGCGCCGTCGCCGCGTGCTCTTCACGCACCACAATTATAACAATTGGTAATTATTTATTATTCAACATTATTACCAAGATGTTCTAGCTCAAGGCAAACAAGTCTGAATGTTTGAAATCATTTGCGTATTAGAAAGTAATTATCGTTCAATGCAACGGTAATTAAAATATAGTTTTTTAACGAATTGCCACGGAACCTGAATTGTACCTGAACTGTAGTAGATAATCGTGATGGATGATAAGAATAGTGTAGTTTGTATTCAGCAGTGTTATGTAATATTGAGATAAACACTTTTTTATTCCATATCTTGTACAAATTTTTACACAACGCCTAACATTTAGGCAAGCCGTAATATCATTGCAGGCGAAAAAGTAACAAAAAACAAATTCTTTGACCAAATGTACAATTACATCATAAACTGCGATACACACACATACGTCCCGAGCCTTGTCTAACATACTTTGTTTTAAAGTATAATTGCCATTAACTCTGTCGTATTAAACACTTTCATATAATGTATGCTAAAGCAAGTTAAAAAAAATGTCGTGATGCAAGTGGAACGTCGAAATTCCGTCACAATTAACCACGAAGGTATATTATTTTTCAGGTTGGTCTTTATGTCCGATATCAATAAAGTCGCCAAAATAGTCAGCAGGTATACCATTTGGGTTACAACATACTTATAATGGTGCATAGTCGCTTTGTAGCTCCAGTAAAAATAAAATTGACACGTCCCGCCAAACTCAACCGTACTGTGTACGTTCTGTACATAAAACACGCACCAACAATATAATTAATGTAGGTATCAACTTGCCATATAATAAATGTAGTTACAACTGACAGAAAAAACAATTCATTGTCTCAAGACGTTACAATAGGTGTAATGAACTGTTTGTGCAATTATTTGTTTTGAATACAACTAAAGATATTTTACCATAATGTTGAATTCATAAAAAGTTTACATGTTATTAACATAAAATGCTAATGTGTGGAATAGACCGTGGAAAAACGAGGCTAGGTTGCCGCGATCGTATCAAATAAATTACACCTAACAATATTAAAAACACACTAATAGGAACGAAGGACTGTTGTTTATTATCTTAAATTATAATATTTGATTTAGTACCGATATTTCGATAAAAGCTATCAATCAAATAAGTTATGATCTGACTGTATGTATAAATGACAAAATTGCACAAATTAATTAAACTCTAATTTTAAATTAGCTCGTGTATTATATTAGACGAATATATTTCATTTGTAGAATGGAATATTAGGTCGTACACAAATTTCCTAATACAGAATATCTTTTATCTAGCTAATTTATTTTTCGACTATGACAAAACTAAAAGAGGTATATATAAGTAATATATAGGTTCCTTTTATGGGTGAATTTTGGTCGTGCGTACATAAATTGGACTTTATTATTATATCATTTTTCAAGGAAATAAGGTTTTAATATTCATTTTTAAATCCAAACAAAAATTATCTTTATTGCGTTGAACTATATACAACTGATTAGAACAGAAATTGCAACGGAACTGAGATTAGAATTTGAAATGACGTCGACGACGAAATAGACGGTTCTCATCGTTTCAGATAAATGTGTCCCATTATCCTGCACTGTGAATGTGTGTCTTAGAATAACCGCTGAATCGATCCTTGATTCACTATTTCTGAAGACGTCTCTTTGATGTTAATTTTAAATGAACCTCCTCTCATAAAGTAAGTGCAAAAAAGTCTGTGATTTGAACCTATTTGCCCTTTTTAAGCGAGAGCTAAAAGTATTGGCTACGATTAGGTAACGTCGTTTTAGTCTAAGACTGCTGGATACACCAGAAAATGACGTCCTCAGTAAGCATTTGCCGATGTAGTAATAAGTATATGTAGTAATAGTCAGATATACCAATAAAGTAACAGTTTTTGACACCCTCTGTGGCGCAGTTGGTTAGACACCGGTTGTGAAAAGTAAAGTTGCGGGTTCGATCAGGTAATTGTTTTGGATCTGGGTGTTTTTAAGTAGGAAAAGTCTCTCGTGGCCTGATACTTACGACATGTGACGGTTGGCTGTATTTCTTTATTTATAGCCCTCCAATTTATTATCATGTTCGTCTATAGAAAGTCTGATATTGAATTAAGGATCTCCTAAGTTTCTTTACTATTTCCACACCGATTGAAAGTAGCTTGCGTCTAGAGATTTTCTGCAACATTCATTGAATGTCTATGTTTATGGACGGCCGATGCTGCATCAAGTAGTTGCCGGTACGCAGCCGAGTCCATAAGTTCTTGAGAGGAGACTTATTAAATATCAATTACTACTCTTGAACTCGTAAACGAAACTATAACATCACAGATAAAGCCCATTGCACGGTTCTCTGAGAAGTTTCTATAAATGCAGTAATCATGAAATCGATTATGCAAAATTATTTATATTTTTAAGTAACCATACAAAACTTGAAATTATTCTACACATTATCTATTGAAAAATAATAACAACTTATTCATGCAGCTCTGGCCCACTTTACATGCATATTTTAAACGTTATATCGGCAGATAGCTTATATCTACATATACTAGTTCTAAAACAATGAAAAACAACGTAAGTATGCATAATTTTATGTGTGTTGCGCAAATATTCACCTGTTGTTTGTACGTTGCAGATCGTGAGCGAACGCGGACTGTTTTTAATAAGACCGCTTGTTTTAAACTGCTACTGTAATATTATCGTAAGCTTTCAGTTTATTTCTAGATTTAAGTGTACATTTCTGAAGATTGTACGAGAGGAGACCCGAAGATGTAATCGAGGCGTCTAGTCTTTTTGCTTCTTCGAAGAAACTGTTGTAGTTATGGTATAGGACAATTTAATAACTGTTTTTTGTATTGAATTATGATCATAGGATTAGTTATAAATCTAGTATAAAAACCTACATTGCGATATTAATCAAATTAAATTATTGAATAAAATTGATTCGTAATAATAGTATGTGAAAATATTGAATGGTGGTCATATATAAACATAAATGCGAAAACTTATAAACGGTTTGAAGATTATTAAATTGTGTTGTATATAGGCATAAGATACTGTTTGTTTTCCAAAGAAAATAAAATATACATAAATGAAGCTTATGTGCGGCAATAAACTGTTAAAGGATATTAAAAATAGTTTTCTTCGTGTGTTTTCTGATTTATTAACCTTTAGAGACTTTTGTCGTACAAGAAATTTCTTGCTTAAGCCACTTTGCTTCTATTTTCACAACTGTCGTCTATACCGCGGAAACTGTCATATCTGAAAAAGAATCTGATGACGTCATCAATAAGTAAGTCAGCTGTCAATAAGACTTGTTAGCAAGTGAAAAAAAAAATTCTATTTACTATAGTACATTAAATTTTGACGAAATTCAGTGACTAAGTTCAATTACTACATGTCTTTAATAATGCACAACTAAAATACAGGTAAGAAAACTTCAGTCACCCCTGTGATATAGTAGCGAAGACATACAATATCAGCATTGCACACATCATATTCCAATTGTATGCATCTAATATGAGGTTGGAAGGCACCTTTCGCATTCTACTTTCATATTAAAACGCGATTATATTCAAGCGCAGGGGAAGATTTATTCGCTCCAAGAAAGCAATAAAAGAAATTGAGAAATATTATATTCTACCTGCATTTCGATGTACAGGGTTCTTTGTGAAGTACTTTTTTCAATTAGTGTGAAGATTTTAGTCAAGATAAATAATGTTGAAGGCACGACAAACGGAATTTCTGTTAATATTGCTGAGTATTTATAAAATATATTTAGTCAAATATATTTAGTCAAAGTATGAGTTTCAAACAAAACAAATACTGACTGCAAAATATTTTTACCTCAACCCTCAATATGTTTTAATATTACCCCATTCACAATAATAATACAAAAAAATAGATGTGGTTATTCACAATACGTATTATAATGTCGCGAATGACTTCGCACAGTCTCGCGGGGCCCGACACGATGTTACGGCATTTTCATAAAAAATTTCAACTGAATGGTTTCAAAGATATGACATGATTAAACACGCACACGTGCCGTGTATCCGTTTTATCAATATTCTATACGGATCAGTTGTTAACTTTATTAATGAGATGTCGGTGAATGTAAACTTCTCGCCGAACAAATATTTATAATAGTATTGTAAAAAATCACATCCGTATGTTTGTGTTTATCAGGTATGAAATTGTGTTTTTCTTTAACGTTCAATTGGATTATACGTCCATTTATAAAAGTATATAACAGCTTATAAATATTTCTTATATCACTTCTAACAACGAATGTTTATGTAACATGTTTTAATTTTCCATACATAAAAATGAGAATTGCTAAATGTGGATTCATTTATATCAAAATACCCAAACATTAAGAAACAATTACTAAATACATCAAAATATAAAATCCAGTGCCTAGCTACTGCGCCGAGTTTTGACGTAAAAGTTTGACGGCACATTCTTAGGGATATATTCATTTTTCTAGGATGAAAGTATTCTATATGCTAATTCAGAGGATAGACTATCTATAAAATACAGAAATCCGTTCAACAGTGCCGTGATAGTGACGAAACAACTTAGGAAGAGTGCAGTTGAGAAGAGTTCCTTCAAGTGAAAATTTGATGGAATGGTATTGATGTAAATGGTAAAATATGGATATGTTGATGGCAACACCCTGTAACACTTGCTACACGATATTTGCTGCATAAAATATTACGCGGCTTGTGACATATTGCTAGGAAGTTCGGCCTGCTATCCCTAGAGGGTGTTTCATTTCCCCGGGAAAAAAAAACTATCGCTTGCATTTTCTATCCGGCGTTTTCCTGGTCAGTGCCAGAGTCGGCTTTCTTATTAATCACCATGTCATCTATTTGTTTTTTTTTTATTGCATAACATTATTTTTTTATTTATTTAAAATAAGTCATCCTTTAGGAGATGCAGAGATGGGATACTAAAGTCTAGTATTTACAATGAATGAGTCAAGCTATAGGTTAAACTTGGGTCAATGCCTTCGCTAGGTTTAGGGCCAGATAAATCAAGCCTGCCGCATATAGTTAAGGCTTAGAATAAAAGTGCAAGAATTTATTAAAAGAGAAACTGGTTGTTCAGTTATTAAATTCTGTACGTGCGCTTCGCTTACTTCGACGAAGTTCAAAATTGCACAAAAAGCTTTTTAGCCTACCGTACGGCTTGAAAGAGTATGCAGTTCTATACCCACACTTACCTACTTGCTATACCTATATGTAATATATTATGGTACCTAACAGTATACTGATTGCCAGGAGATATTTTCCACTGATCGATACAACAATACCAAAGCCTGAATCTTTCAGCCTGTTTTGACAAGAGCTACCCCCTCCATAAACACAAAACTACTAATCTTGAGAACCAGTATTAGAGGCTTACTAAGTATTGATACTGAGCATATTAAGCTTAGCGCATCTTTTTGTGATGCCTTCCATTAAAGGCCACAAACAAATGAATGACACAAAATAATTAGGAAGATTTAAATCATTATTTTCATGTGGCGATCCATAGGGGTGGTCTATATTCAGTTGTGGACTTCCTCCGGACAGAGAAAGAGAGAAATAATTATTTGTTTTTAACCAATTATAAGCAACTTTCTACTTTTCTACATAGTAAAAATAGGATAGCTAGCAGAAATCTTTAATAATAAAATAGATATTCTCCCATATAATTATGAACAATGTTCTGCTTGCGTGCTTAGTAATAAAATATATAAAGATTTATTTTTATACAACACAATGTTCTGTGTATCAATTTTACGGCACAGGCCTTACAGCACTGACCAGTATATATATTATTTACGAATCGATAAGATTGTAGCCGGAAATAGATGTGCGTTTATAGACTTAGAGCCCAAAATGATCCTGAAGGCGATATAGTTTTGGAAATTTATCAAATTTAACCTTTTGCCGTTTGATAGCAGTTTATAAGCCACAGTAGAACCTAATCGCTGACTGGAAAATTATTCTTAGTTATTTCTTTAATCAATCGAAATTCAAACGATCATATTTTCAATAGTTTTAGAGTATTGTTTAAAAATGATGATTTAAAGTACTGAGTCTGAGTTAAAATTAGAAACTGTAGTTAGAGCAGTAGTAACAGAACAGAATTTGAAATAATACATTTTATTCCAATTTGTGATTAATGGTGTGTTCGTCTAATAATTGCAGAAATATAGTATGGTATGTAAAGTACGCCAACCCGCACTAGGCCAGCGTGGCTATAGGGCCTAATCCCTCTCAATTGTACTTTCGATTGCGCAGGAGGCCCGTGACCTCCAGTGGAAAGCATATGGGCTGATATAGATTCAGATCTATAATTGCTAATACGTGATGTACTCTATCTCTATTACGTAATATCATTTCTCGAATGTCACTTACGGAAATCAAAGGCAAGATATATTATTAAGGAACTATCTTCGGGTCTTTCCTTGCAAGTTTTATAAAAGTTTAGAACTCACATTTAGTAGTTTGTAGATGAAGACAAATGGCCATTCTAAAGTTTCAGTTTCCTTGAGACTTCTTTTATATTTCCGACGTGTCTTAATAACCAATATCATTTTAATATCCCGTTGAAAATAAAGTTCGTAATGTTAGTATAACCCCGACGTACATAATTACTAGATAACAATAAAATAAAACAAGCCCATTAGAATGAACATCCATATTTTGAACGTTAGAAACAAACAAGGATGGCGGATGACGCGAGGTTGTCAGCTCTGTGCCTAGGGGCGTCGACCCGTTTTTCCAGCGAAGGAATAACAACACAAACATTATCATTTCCCCATGTGTTATTCATTACAAAATAGATTGTACAGAATATATTATGTGTGCGTTATATGTTGATATTAGCATATTCATGCGCGGCAGGGCGAGGAGAGGAGCCAAGAGCCCGAGGAGCGCTCTTTAGATCAAATTAATTGTACACTCGCTTAGAAAGCAACTGGCGAGGCTGGGCGCTTTGTTTTTACCACATACAAGAAACATCTCTTTGTGAAATTCCTTTCTCTGTTTCAAATATTTTATAAAAGACAGTCTAGTGAGTTTCGAGATGCATTTTGCAAGAAGATTAAGTTCAAATGAAACAGCTTACGATATCAAAGTACTAGAATATTAAACGAATTTGTAATCTTCTTTTTTAAAGTTGAAATGATTTCGACAAATTTTAAATGTTAACCTGATTTAGCGGTCACTACCTAACAACTTGTTAAACGTCGTAAAAACTCTACGTGAAACGACAGAAACACACCGCAGGAAATGTTGAGGCAGGCGCGACATACTATAAACGTCCGATTTTCAGTGCAGTCGTGAAGACTCGGTAAACATTAACAAGTATGCAGACGGCGCCGGCAAAAGATTAAGTTGTATGACAAATGTGTGCAAAGTGCAAATTACTGCTTTAAGCCAACTAGCGCAACCACCCCACCCGCCGGTCGCACTGGGACAGCGCCCCTGCGCCTCCTCCGCGCCCCCGGCAGTGGTTAATTGCCAAAACAATTAAACCATTTATCAACAATACGAATTTTAAGTGTCCGATTACATTGGACGCGCGGCGAGCGGCGAGCGGCGGCAGTCCGCACTCGCTCTCGCGACCGCGGCCGCGTCCGCGCGACTCAATGCGCCCGCCGCCGCACCGCCCGACACCCGCCTCTGTTGTGCCGCGCCGCCCGGCTTACTACCTCATTATTTTATTCGTTTGCCATATACGCTCAATTCTACAGGAAAAAGAAATATTTTTATTGAATACAACTTTCTATTAGTAACTAAACATATTCAATTTATCTGTAAAGGTTTTAGGTTTCAGGATGCACATGATAACAGGTCGCTGTGGAAATTGGAGGAGGTCAATCTTCAGCAGCATACCTATCAATTTAAACTAAACACTAATTAACCTTCAAAATTAAGATAAAAAATGATTAAAGCCTGAAAACCTGTAATGATATTACATTTTTTCTAATATAGCCTGCTAACCATTAATTACATAAGTGATGATTCACTATAGTTAATCTCTTTATCCTACTACGACATCTATTAATTTTAGTTGTTAGTACGGCGATACATGTATTCATTATAATTACCACAATTACCTACAGGTACAGTTGTATGTACAGACGAGGACGTTTCATTTTTAAAAGACGGACGTATTAACGAGTCTGAATTATTCATACGAGAAATAAACGTTACCACTTCTAGGACTTATGTTATATTCTTACGATAAATAAGTGTTTCTTTTATTCGTTTCGTCCATATCTAGTTTGATAAGTGACAGTTATATTATGCTCGCGGCTGTCTGACGAAAAGTCGCCAGTCTTTTGAGGGAATGCTATCTTGCAAGATTCACTAGGGTACTAGTTAGTATCAATATTTTTTTACACAGAGAAACCAGTTATATTTCCCTTTCAGTACTCCGGTGAAAATGGAAACGGGTATGCTGGTGTCATGCAACCGATAATTCGACATTGCAGGCAGCTTGGGACTTGGGTCCTTCACCACTCCTACCAGCATACGAAATTAGATATATGAGTATCACTCAGAAATCGTAATCTATGACTGAACAAGATTTTGTTATTATTGCTATAGATGGAAGACAGGTGGAAATAAAGAAACTTCCTGGTTCTAGACCACACTACTATAAATGCACGTTACTACTCCTTGTCAAGACGACACACAGGTAAAAAATTTGTAACGCTGATAATAACTTTCGTTAGGCCATTGCGCAATCAATATTAAACCATAATAAATTATGTTCTATAATATATAATAATTACTAATATTGCGTAATATAATTGATCGCCTAGGGCCTTGCCTAAGTCCGTATGCATAGTATGTCAAGTTCATAAATTCGTCAGTCCAATGAGAACTATACGTCGTAGTTCAGTAGCTATGATAGAGTAGTATTTTTTCCAAGCTGCTATACAGAATAAAATATAAAAAATTATCTCAAGATAAATGTATGGCACGTCAATCAAATACAGTGTTCCAACTGCACTGCAGGGCCTGGGTCTCTTCTACAATCAACAGGAGGATTAAGATGGGTTAGGTTACATAGTCCACAACGCTGCTACTGGTCCAGCAAATTGGAGGGCTTTAAGTACCATGGAAATTCTTACAAATCTCTATTGTTAAAAGGTTTTCCCACGATACTTTCCTTCACTCTTATAGAGCGTAGGGATTGACTATCAACTCACACATAATTCCGAAAAGTGAGAGATGTGCCCTGGGATTTGAACCCACGACCACCGTGAACTTATTGGCAGCCGCGTCTGCGCCGTTTACCAACAGGCCACCACGCACTTTAATACTATTTTACTACTTTACTTTTTACTTTATTTAAACTTGTGGGCCATTACTAATTTCATTCGAAATTTCGCGTGCTTTCTGAGCTACACGGAAATTTTGGCATGTTAATGTGTTTAGGGTTCGGATACCATGCTGCTTGATGCAGTGATGGCATATGAAAGTAATTTCGTTATCGTCACTGCTAGTTACGATCCCAGCTAGTCACACGCCGACGTCGCATTACGCCTGGCTACGCTTACGGACATCTAACCGGCGACGGCCTATATCCGATATATTTTGCACAGTACTAATAATGCGCCAGAGAAGCAATTATGTCCCACGTCACTCTTGCTAATTAATCGTACAGTATGCGAGCCTTACGCGGCCACTATTAACATAATAGATCAACTAAACAATGTTCACGTAACTTCAAAATTAATTAAAATATGAACATGCATTACATAAAGCGGTGGAGTGATGTGTGAGCGGCGGTCGACGCATTTGACGTCAACTATCAGCGACGATGTACGTCGCAACGTACATGCTATGAATTCGATCACCTGGGAAATGGAACGTTCCTATTATCCCCAACTCGATATCACTACCGTTGCCGTAGTGCCTGTTGTTTGTGAACGTCACCTAAGAGATATTATAATCTGGTAACATATCAAAGTTTACGTGCATCGGTGAGTTTCAGTAGAATTGATACGTCAGATTTTTTGCACTTTTAAGTCAAATAACTTCGTTCCTTCATGGTTTACAGTTTCTGAATAACATTTTAATTACATTAAAGCTACAAAGAAGATTACAATTAACGTTGATGAAATATCATAAAAATAACGCGTTAAAATGAAATGGAATCTAATATACTACAGTTGTACAGAATCAGTTGATGATTTTGAACGGACAGTGCTGGTCAGGGGTGTATACGTCTATAATACGAAATGTAACATATGAAATGATACTTGATAAATTGACTGTAAATTAGAGAGATACATTGTCTGCACATAGACACACAATTCACTGAATTAATAAAGGCGGACCCACGTAGTGTATAATCAATCCAAGCTACTTATTATCGATATTAGTGGTATTTGTGTAACGCTCGAGTAAAATGAAATTGCCGGGTGATGTTTAATAAACGGAATATGTGGTGGACGATTACAAAGAAGTACACTAATAGTGCCTAACCGCAATGAATTTCCTTAGCTTGGCGTTTTGATGGTAGCTCACATAATTTGATAATCAGTACATTTAATAGCACATAAGTGAAAAATGATCCCTTTTCATGCATCCTGCTTACAGACCAGACAATAATAATTGGTGATTATTGCCCTAGTTAAGGGGCTTTCTACTCTGTAATTTGATTTGACTCACAGTGACTTAAAAAGCGTGAAATGCTAGTGGTATTATATTACATCTTTTACGCAAAAGACATCTACTCTACCTACACGGGAACCTCATAAAAATTATGTGAAAATGCATTCGACATCGAAACATTACACACGTACGAAAAATATCAACGTCAATCCGAAGTTCGCACTAAAAATTGAGCGAAAGAACCAATACAAACACGCAAACATTACAAATATGAACGCAACACTTGTAAAGTTGACCGAAATAGTCGCTACTGACCTACGCAAACCGACAGCCGGGGATTTCGTTTTAATAACTGGATGGACAGATTCAAGCAAACATCCAACGGATTTTTAGTGACTGGAGTAAAAGGGCGCACGCACGGACATGAACTAACATTTGTGCTGTAATAATTGGTGGCGGCGATTAACACTGTCGGCCACGCGGGCCGGCTCGGCCAATGGTTTAATTCGATCCGAGTTTTTAACTGCTATCGAGCATCGACACATATCCCGCTGTGCGCGCGATTGACAATCAGAACGGGTGCTGTTTGACGGTCAGCATGAAATTTAAAATCTCTCCCTTGGGGTCGCAAACGCCACTTTCACACAACATGTTTTTTGTACTTATTTTAAAATTCGTCACGTCTCATTTATATTGATCGATAGCGTCTGTGCGATGCTGGAAATATTCTGTTTCTCTGAAGTTGTGTTGGTAGCACTCTGTATGCTAAATATGCATAAAATTATAGACCAATTAAAAATATTGCTGTTTATAACAAATGTAAAGTTTTTTGTACTTAAGCAGTCCATCTAAGCTCTCAGATAATATATTTCTATAAAATAAAAGCAATCAATATCGAATGCACGCGACAATCCGAACGGCTGTTTGACGTTTTATTAAATTCAATCTGTATTTATCATTCCGTTAAAGCAGAGCAGTCGTGTTGTTGATTTTATTATTATGACGCTCAACTGCTGCTTACATTTTCACTTACACTGC
The DNA here is from genome assembly GCA_030180105.1 of Hyles lineata. NCBI lineage: Eukaryota > Metazoa > Arthropoda > Insecta > Lepidoptera > Sphingidae > Hyles > Hyles lineata. Next base: position 21,612,562 of record JARJEE010000001.1, read on the forward strand.
GAATAAAAATGGTTCTTTAGGCTTCTCGCATTACATTAAGGCAAATCATTTGAAAAAGTTTGACAATAAATATATATATTCAGATTTATAAATTAATTTAGTTGTTAATAAAGATTAGCTGTCAAATGTGGAATGTCCACAAGCGTGAGGCACTTGTATTCGCTACGCTGAATATTTAAAGTGTTGTAAACCGATAATTCAGCTGTCCAAGCGGCCGTGCGCCCGACGCTGTATAACTACCGTCGTTTCGACGTTTTAAATGATATAATAAATTCGTATTATCACCGTTGTACCGACAAAATTGTTTTCGCCCTCACTCTGCTTAATTCATTAACTGGATATTGTATATGGACGATAAAATATCGCCTCTAGACCGCTCGGAAACATTGCACATGTGATAACTTTTCTACGCTGATTTCAATAATTAAATTCTTTAAAGTTTGTGCGCTTGCTTTACAAATATCAAAGATTCAGGAGTGCCTTTTATGAAAATTATTTACGGTGTATCTAGTTTTAAATCAACATCAGTGTAAATTGAATATTAATGTATATTTTGCTTCAATTTATCTAGATGCAATAGTGTGCAAAGATTTTATTAATCGCGCATATTGAACTAGGTCAAGCCGTTTCTCAAGAGAAATAATATTCGCAAATACCTGAGGCAAACGATTTATTTTTATTTCCAGGCTATTTCCATTTTTTTAGATTACAACTTCGATAGGAAAATATTTCACTCGGAAGTAATATGGCAGGAGCCACTAGGAGGCGATAGAATGTTTGCAGAGTAGTGTTGTATTCACATGGACATCATCGTCATTATCTTCACTTGCAGTAAGTCAGATGAACATAGATCTCAAGGATTTCCAAAGTAACCTGTTTGAAGCAGCCTGCAGCCTTTATCACATCTTCTGTATTTTTTTTTGTATTATAAAATATTTAATATTTCCTCTAGTATGTAATACTCAATGTATAGATTGATGCGCATTGTAGAACATAAGAGTAATTAAATTGTAACATTTTTTTCCGCGGACTGCGGAGGAGGCACCTAGCAGATTGGGCCCGAGTCACCGATTTAATTAAATTGACCATAATAAATCGTTTGATAGATGAGAATCGTAGTTAAACTTGTAATAGCTACATAAATCTGTGTTGTTTAAATCTAACGATAGCAGCCTGAATCCGGTATCGCTTTTAGTTTCAAGCGTATTTTAGTCAAGTTTTCGCGACCATATATTTTTTTGTATCACATCATTGTCATGTGAATTGTCACCCTTGATTTTTGAGCCAAAATCTAATAGCAAGACTTCCTGTGATTTATAACATCTTATTGTTTATACTATTAGTTTAACCACAAAAAAACTTTTGGTATCGTAATTTCAAACAAAATTATAAAAAAATAAAAAAGATTTTTGACTTTTTCTGAATTTAAAAATTGCCCTCGTTTCTACAAAAGTAAAGAAACCAAAATTTGATATGCAGGAGCCAGACACAAAAATCATGTTGACCGGTGTTATCGGAGAACAATAACAGGCGCTCATTACCTGTCACTGATTAAAACTTTTTAATAGCACGTCTATTTCTAGATGAAAATGCCTAGTGAGTTGTGTGCTGCATGGCGGCCGGCGAAATATTATTATGCTATAACTTGCATACGAAAAAAATTGCTTCCATATGGAACGCTATTAATAACTCTGCCATAGAGCATTGTACGCTGTGACGATAAAGTCCCGTGTGGTTATTGAAAGCGAGTTACTTCCGTTTGTTTGGCTGTGTTTCTCGCGCTGCCTTTGACTAAGATCTGTAAGTTACTTTTGTATGAATATTTATGTCGTATCACAATAGAACTTTATATTGTAAGACACAATAAAAGCAACATTGATAAGTATTTCAGATTGCCTGAGTTCGTATTTAAAACGCTACTTTGTATAGAATAGCAATGGAAGGAACACTATTATTTATTAAAAATACGTAAACTATGCCCGCCAACAATTAGCAGATACTGAGGATTCCATAAACGTACATTCCCCATATGAAGCGCGTGTGAAACATTTTTATTTCATTTAAATATTGCCCGCAAAAAATGGCCTAGTCTTCGGGCGTCAGATCAAATATTGACCACCGGTCAACATGTAACAATTTTCGAAAGCGAAAAACATTTTCATGGCAAACAAAATAATTATCGGCCGGCGAGCGGAAACGTCCGGTATAGTTGTCAAATTAGTTTGGCACCCTGCAAAAATTGAATCGAATATACGACTCCGGGCCGCGCGAGCCGGCGGCGGCCTGATGTATTATCATTTATTGGTTTACAAATTAAAGATAACACCTCGTGGCCGATCCCAGTGGGTCACCACCCCGCGCCGCCCCGCGGTATTGCTTTTTATGACGTTTGTGTTTTAATAGCAGCGGCGTAAGTATCGACAAAATTCATACGCCGAAATGTGGACAATATATTTGGATTAGCATTTCAATTTTTTTATTCACGGAACTCGTCAAGCAGCAAAAGAATATTATTTACCTATATTCGACTCAATATGCAGATATTAGAAAGCTGCTATTAAGAAAAGAATTTATATGTATTGATTGTATTAATGTTTTTGTATTCATTAAGAAAAAAATACCACTCAGATCACACTGACAGAAGCCAGAGCACACATAGATTATTCTATTAGCTTCCAGTTCAAACGAACTTTAATAATATCAACCAGTTTCTCATTTTTAAACACATAAAAAGCGCGTGAATATGACAATTTATGACGCTTTAGTTTTATTCAGACGAGAGGAATGTTGTTTTTTTATTCTCTAATTGATTCTGACCATAATGCGAGGGCTGTATATACAGTTAATTAAACGGTATACAGTTTAATTAGCTATATGTTGTAGTGTTGAGCGGTAGGAAATTATTTAATGTGGCCGGTTCATTCTAGCCGTTTCGAGGCGGAGTCTACGTGGCCAATAGAAAGTTTGCATTTAGAATAAGATGCCGTAGGACACTTAGCGACAGTGTAATATATACGATGTCTATTTCCATTAAGACTGGTTTTAAATTACATCTTCAACTAGAAACTTTATAATGTGCATTTCGACAAATATTCTTGTTTGATGCAGTATTGAGATATTTCTCAAAAAGTGTACTTCCATAATACGAGGAAAATATATGTTAATATATGATACCATTGAACACATAATTTAAAATGTAATAAAAAATAATTTTTATCTTAATTGATAATATATTTAGGAATACTACAGCTGAGAATATTAGGTAGTAGATAATTTTGTGCTGCAAACTAAGAAATCCTAAAGCATAACCTACAGACACTAATAAAACATCAATATAATGCAATTCATTGAGTTTAGCCTGCTGGTCATAGCGCGGTTAAACCTCTTACGCATTAGCTGTTTAAACCGCAACAATGAGATTAATAGATAAAACCTTCATTATACAAACAGCAATAACATACCGAACCTGTGCAGGTCGCACGATGCACGAAGCAATGAATTTGTATTAAAACGTCTTTAATAAATAATTCAGCTTTCATTTCAATATATTGATCTCGACGCAACCGTTTATTTGCCGGCTATAATAAAAAATCTGAATGTGTTTAAAGATTAAATGCCATTTATTATACTGCGTCGGTAGTCTGTTGGCGCGGGGTAAAAATTGTTCATTGATATAACGAGAATTTTTAAATTAATGAAGCCAGACAAAAGCTAATTGAACGCACTCTATACTCTTTAGATGATGCTTGAGGGTAGCGGAGTGCCATCGGTACATAATGTGGATCTAAATTTGTTATTTCTGGCAGCATCGGCATGGGATGTGCTCTTCCCGTTAAGTTTATTAATTTATGGCAGCGGGTTGTTATTAGTCTTTGCAACGTTGGAGAAGGCAATAGTTACTCACAATTTACCACCGTATACGTGTAATGTTTTCGTCAAAGTAGGAATTCGCTATTGCGTAAGAAATTCCTTGCGATTGCATATTCTAATATTTTAGTCTTAGTTTAGATTAAATATCGAATAAAATTAGGGCTCTTAAATTAATAAAATATTATTCTCAAGCCTATCAAAGTACAGTCCGAAAATTTAAGGCCAAATACGAGAATATGTGATTATTAAATAAATGGCTACGGTTAAAATTATAGCATCCTTTTAAATCAACATCATAATATGAATACTGACACAATGTAATAATATCCTAAAAGTTTTTACCGATACTTGAGCTAACTGAGTTAGGTCAACTACCCAGCACCGTCTTTTAAATCAATATTCATCAAAATAATGAAAAGCTTGACAAATGCGGGCGTTGGTAATGTGTTCCGGGCCGGACCCTCTTTTAACGTTTTCACTAAAAATTCACATCAGAGGACGCCACTTTGTTAAAGTTGTTAACTACCCTTTGATTCAATTTATGCATAGCAAACAGGTACCGACGATCGAATGTGATGTGACTACCGCGTCCCGGAAGTACCACTACAGCCTCCATATTAACCAAGGGAACGAGATTATTGTATCCACTACGTTCAAAGGAACGTGCCACCGAAAATTCATCATACTCTCAGTGGTATAACTCAAATATGAATTTACACCGAAAAATACAATTCGTGCAAGCGAAAAACATAACAAAATGGAACAGCAGGCCACATTACCGCAGCTCAATAATGAAAAATCGACGCTTCCCGTTCTTATTAATCCGTGGCGTGTTGATACCGACCGATATGTCAAATACCATGTAAAACAAAACGGAGGAAGTTATCTGTGTTTCTGAAAGTGTGTATTGGTTGCAGTTTTCGACACGTCACGGATCGATCACGTCCAGGTGGACTCCAATTAAAATTGACACGTAAACATTGGCGTTGGAATGGAGTTACGCGCAGTAAATGTCTTCGGCACGTCACGACCACCGCAAATTACGTCTCAATCGTGTTATGTCGACCGCAATAGCAACCGCCGTGTGCAAACTCCGAACACAATAGTTTTTTTGGCCTAGAATGTAGGACTATGTCAAACGACTCTATTATGGTACCCCAGCGTCATGTCAGAAATTGTACTAAATTTCTCTCAATGACTTATATAAGAAACCAAATGTACAGCCCCGGAAATATATACTGATTCGGTGAATATCAAGCCAAAACGAATGAAAATTCTCGGTCAGAAACATATTGTTTGCTAAGAAAAAATTGTATACAGGAAGCGTATACGCGTGCTTCTATAAAAGTTCAGAGAAAACTCAACCTACTCGTTATGAAAATATAGTCTTAAATATATAAGTACACTATCACTGCCGGCTCAATAAAACTCATAACTGCTGGTGTTTATTTTTTCGACATAGCATTCGATCGAGCACCCACTCATCTCTCGCAATCACGATAGGTGACGAATCCAATCGCAACAGAGACAGCTCACACACCAACAAGAGAAACTAAAGAGTCGTAACGGTTCAGGAGTCAATAACAAGTTCCCAAGTAATTCCGCGTTGACATCCGCTGTGGGCGTCGGGTGTTGGCGCTGAGAGCTGCCGACCTCCCCGCGGCTACTGCGACTTTGCGATTATGCGACTGAGCAAGCAACTGAGCGACTGCACTGCCGCTCTCGTAGCAACTAGCTGGCGCAAAAGTCACTTGATTAAAATAGGTATAAAACATTTCGACACAGTACCACGGGGGCAATGATGACTGTCAACTCAAAACGCAATACCAAAGGCACCAATATAGTTGGGATTGTGTTCACGACGGGAAAAATCTCGCGGTTCCAAAGTGAAAAAGGCACTTGCAATAACGAACTCCAAATCCAATATAGCCGATTCAGTTGCGGCATTCTTTTGTGCTACACTGAAAAATGAAGTGGGTGAAAATCGTTTGCGAACATGCCTGTTGGTACAGCGACATAACTTTGTTACCGTGGCGAGCGGTGTCGTAGGCCGAGCTTAGATCCCAATCTAATATTTTAAACTGCAACCTCATATTAAGCAGTAGGCCCCGGCTCTAGTATCGGGTATCTTTTTAAGTAATCTAATTCTATACTCTCCACCAACATTGGGTTACGTTTAAATAAATTTCCTTGAGCATAAGCAAAATTACTATGTCAGTATAATACTTTCAAATACAGAATAGCAGAGTTTGCTTAATAAGCTAATGCTTAAAGTTTCATTGATTTTACCGATTTTATGATAAAATTAATGATAACACATTCACGTCTACAGTATCAACCGTTATCTGTATCAGCCCATATACGTCCCACTGCAGGGCACGGGCCTACTCTACAATCGAGAGTACGTTTGAGAGTGTTTAGGGCATATAGTCCACCACGCTGGCCTAGTGCGGGTTGGCGGACTTACATACCATAGAATTTTTTTATAAATCGCTATTGTAATGCAGGTTTCCTCACGATGTTTTCCTTCACCGTTTTTAATGTGTGGTGATTGACTATCAATACACACATGACTCCGAAAAGTCAGAGGTGTGCCCTGGGATTTGAACCCGCGACCACCTGTGAACAGTGGTAGCCGCATCCGGTCAGTTTACCAACAGGCCACCACGCACTCAACAACCGTTAGCATATTCACAAATCATGACAACAAAAAGCTTACATGGTTAATAAATCCTGAAAGCTACACAGAATATCGGAATCTAAATAAACGAACGTAAGTGGAAGTATTTTCAAAACAGTAAGCATTCAATTCAAAACCCTTTTATTAACTTAAATTCGCATCTAAATTTAAAAAAAGTTTTGCGAGTCACCTCTAATTGTAGACAGGGCAAAAGCCAAATCAAGACACCACACTAATAAACAGCTCAACAAATTCCATTTGAGTAAAAAGAGCCTTCCGCATTAAAATTTGAAAAGGAAAGAGATTTTCTGTGTCCGTGTGTGGAACATTAATAAATTATTTCTGCTTCATTGTTTCGCAAGTGGACAGTATGCGGCTTAGGTTAATCAGCATCCGATATTAAAAATAGGCGCGGCGTGGAACAGAGACGGAATAAGCCACCCGCGATGCCAACATCGACCCCGGAAAAATACCTCTTTGTTTAGAAGGCTTTTATTAACGTCGCTCGCATAGATGAAAAAGGAGATACCGACGAAAAAAGGATAATGTAGTAGAAGACAAATTCATAACGGGATGTGCTCGCACGCGCCAAAAGTTCTACGTTTATGGGGGGAATTTTGAAATTTTGTTTTTTTAACATTTCATACTGTTCGCGATTCAGCAAAATAAATACGATCATACGATCAACGAATGATGGACGTACCGCTTCGTTTAGTGATATTTACGTTGAGTGTACTCCACCGTACAAGTCAATCAAAACTTTTAAGTTAATTTCGTTTCAATGCAATTTTTAAACCCTATGTGATAGGTAAGGCCTTTCCATAAATAAAGTATTATTTGTGAAAATTGCATTGGTATATACTTTAATCTAAAATGATTAAAGTATACAGCAATGCAATGTCTGTTCTTTAAGAAATAGGAGTAGATCACAAACAAGTTCTGAAGAGGCACCTTAGTAGGCCGGCATAATGTGAAGAGGCACCTTAGCAGGCCGGCATAATATGAAGAGGCACCTTAGCAGGCCGGCATAATTGTTTCCATTGGCATGGGACTGCCGTCCGATGCCAATGGATACTCTGCCTGGGCGGCATCTGCGCTTACCATCAGGTGCAACGCCGCCATTATGCCGGGCCATAAAAATAAAAAAAAGTCTACAAATATGGGATTGTTTTTATTAGACTTAAAAGACTATTGTTTTGACTACGTCGGTTTTATGGTGTATTGTTATTTTTCATGTTTATTTCAGCTCAGCGAAATGCAAAGGTAATATCTTTATTTTTATTGATGAGGGTAACAAACAAAATATGATCAACTATTTTTGTTGATAATTAATAAAAAAGTTATGTCTGACGTGTGTCTGATTATAGTCAGGTATAACCTACGGAGACTTCAATAAATTCATATTTAGGATGTAAGATAACTTTGCTTCAATCATTCCAAAACATGACAACACGTTTTGTAGCTTAATTAATAAAGAACACCAAATTAAAACCTATATCTCTGAACCATTATTTACTTTTTTAACATTATTTACTATTTACAAACATCTTAAAAATATGTTAATTTAAGTTATTCTACCAGAAAACAATTATCTAAGTAATATCTTAAATTTAAAAAATCACTTAAAAATAAAGCACAAAATATAAAATGCACACAGAACTAATCATGAATGAATTAGAAGTGATAAATAAACAAATTAATAAACAAAACAAAAAATGATACGCAACACGTATCGCGCATAAAATTATTATGCACATATCTAAATCCGCGCCTGTGCCGCCCTGTGACGCGTGTTCCTATTTAAATTGTGAACGAATGCGGGCTCTGTTTAAGGACAGCTCTCGACGTGATCGCCAATACATCTGCTGACATCCCGGACACCGGACACTGGACACCGGACATCGACACGCGACAGCCAGACGTAAACTCTACCTACCTGCGCTTGATAAACCACTTATGGAGATGCCTCTGTGGCAGCTTCTCGTTTGGTAAATCTATTTTAAAAGAACCGCAGTTCCGTTTTGCTGTTATGGATGTAATTTAATCGTGCAATATTGTGCATTTATCAAATATATATTTTAAAATATTTTAATTGTTTGTGGCAGAATAGCAATTCTGCCTATTATCTTAAAGCGTATGGAACCAACTTCTTAAACAAAAGTTACATGTTCGTACATCACGTTATATTGGAAATTAGCGACATAATTATAAAATAGTTAGTATTTTTATTTATTTTTATAATGTGCCGGTTTAATGTCCTGTTATTTATTGTCCCATGTAATTTATTTTATCGTTTGCTTTTGTCTTTTTTCTCATTCCAAACATTTTCAGATTTTATTTTTTTAATCTCTATAAAAGTAGTACAATTGCTGCACAATGACTAACCGGCAGCGTTTGGTTAGGAAGTCGCGAGTTTGTGCAGTACAGTGAAAAAAAAGGAAAACAATCATGACGTGAAAGTTTTAAAATTGGAATGCTCCAGAAATTGAAATGTATGGAAGTTCCGTTGAGAGTGTTGTAGCGCGGACAAGGTTTACTGGATATACTCGTAGTATAGGGTCAATTTGTGAAAGCCGAAAATAATGTGGCGAAGACTATATGGGAATCAAGGGATGTCATTAATGTTATCAAGGAAGACTGGAGATGTTATACTGCATATTATTTCTTGTTCAACATCAGCATAGATGTAGAGGAAGCTGCACAGCGTTTGAAAAATAAAAAGCGACAAGCATTCTTGTTGTACAACAAAAAATCTTTCAGTATAGGAATAACATGGTATTGATATGTCGGTATTTTTGCCAAAAATTCAGGAAATGCAGTATCAGTTGATAGAGATAGGAAATGAATATTCAGAATAAAATATTATCCCAAATACCTTTGTCGCTCCATGAAAAGTATAAACATTTCATTTCCGCATTGGAATTAGCTCCTAATGACAAGCAAACTTTGCACAATACATCTTCTGCTTTTGTCTGTCTTATTAAAACGTTTTAAGTAAACAGTTCTAGATATTATTTTATTTTATCTCAATAAGTACCTTCAGTGTGTCAGATTATCGTACTCCTAATATACTTTTCACTTCCTATTTTCATTCTCTTTTCCACCGATTCAATAGCAAGCGACGTATTTCCGATCCTTAAATACTGCAATTGTTTATTGGCGATAGCAACCACTTACCATCAAATAAAAAATGCATCGAGACATTCTTTGGCCATCGTCTCAATAGATGTTTTATTAAAGCCAATAAATCACAAATGGCTCGATAAATTTTAAATTAAATACCTAGCATCGTAACTCTTGCGTCTGTTATTTACTATTCAATTCCTTAACATGATTCATTCATGACATCGTCTCGTGTCTAAATGACCTTACGATCTTGTCGATACACCGTCAATAGACAAGTGCACCTACACAATCGGATACTCTCGGCACTCGCGGAACGAATAGAAAACGACCAAGATCAATTAAAATGGCCCCGTCGCGTCGTACGTACAATCGGCAACACAATACACCGAGGATAATCGTCCGTCAAATTGTTATAATAGACGTTATTAATTTTGCGTGTCATTCTTAAACTAATAAATTGATCGTTATTTAAAATATATTGTCAAATAAGTAACTATTACAAATCTTTTTCAATCCGGTGTTTGGGTAGGCCCGTCCGATACGAGGCCAGGCAATATATTGATTCTTAGAGTATCTAGTCGGTGATGACACGGGGACGTCCGCGCCCGACTGTACACACGAGCCGTGGAATTAAAAGCTAAACTTCGTTACCAACGAGTTTTGTCGTTTGCAATTGGAAGAAACTTGTTATGTAGCCTCTATCATTTCAATTTCAAAAGCGGATCCGACGCCTTGATTGGTTACCCGGAGTTATGAGGAACGAATCACTCTGTACGTGTTTTATCCATGCCTATTAGTTGTCGCCGCTACACTTCGATCTGCAGTATACGAAAAGTTCATTTTTGATCCGGCACATTCCAGGCTATATTACAACTACGCTTCGATCGATCGCGATATTGCAGTTTTCAGTCAGATGTTTTATGAAACAAAAGATAGGTGTGTCTAAGAATGAACAGGTCATTGCTAATAAGGAAAACGGTGTTTGCTACGTGCAGAATGGAAAGCAGTGATAATAGTGATAAATAAATTGAAAGTATTTCCAATAAAATAGTGATTTAAAAAAAAAAGCTTTTTTTATTTTGGACCTGCAATAACTTTGCATATTAAACATGCATTTCGTTGCAACCAATAAACGACATTTTTCCAAAATTCTTCGCGAATTTTACGGGAGTCATTTTGGATAAAAAAGATTTATAGAATTTCATGTCCATCATAAATTTATACGTTTTTATTTCATATGAACTAGCCTACCAACCAAATATTATATTGACGGATAAATATAAATCGGAATACAGCAAAATAATTAAAAATAACCAAATATATCACAATTCATATCAGTATAATAATATTCTGTTCACTTGAAATATGCCGGTGATACGGTAATTATACACCATTATTATTAGTAGAGTCTGGGCATTATAGAAATAAAGAAAAAAAAAACACTAAACGTACGGGTACTTGATAACCACGTACATAAGATGAGTGTTGATAGTGAAGGCAAGAATAACTTGATAATCTTGAATAATTATTTATTTTTGAATGTTAACAGTTTAATAGGTCGAACGTGAGCGAGAACTAACTGATATAATGTAACGCACAAATTTATATTTTGGCGTAAGCGCTGAGTTTGCAAATGTGCGACTTGCTCGTACAGGTAGACATAAGACAATCGGATTACGATGGGCAAAATTTTAGTTGGGCGCTTGGTAGTTCGGCTACATGGTCGCACGAGTAGATCGGGAGCATGGTCTCACGAATAGCACGGAAAGTCGGTCGCACGATGGCAATGGCTCGGTGTTAAATGACAGCATTGCCACCGAAGCCGTGTCCGCACATAGCAAGCACACACAGTCAATACAGCGCGCCGACACCGGGGAATATTGACTTGAATAAATCATCAAGTACGGAGCGTTTCACTAAAATATGCAGTAGTTTTGTATAAGTTCAACGCCTTGGGCGGGGGCGCCGCTATAAGTACTCGCCTATATATTATTTAATATAGTTACCCCGTACTGCCGTGTTACTCAACAAACTTTACCTACCCGCTTATTTGTGCGTGCCGCTGCCAGGAGCTAGGAATGTTTTTCTTTACGTGACAATTAAATGAAAACTTATTTGAAAAGAATATAGTTTCGAATAACCTGACGAATTAAAACAATGTTAATTTATGGAGATTTATAAAGTAGTAAAAAAAGTAATATTGTATTTTTCTATTCATTATCAGTCCGGAGGAAGCTGTAAAGGAAAGTCTGATAGGACTTGCATTCATTGGCGAATGAAAATGCATTTACAGCATTCTATTGGAAGATCTTAATTCTCTGGAAATTGACGTAGAACAAAAAATTAAATCATTTTACATACATATTGATAAATATACGTAAAAATCATGTCCGTACCTATAGGTATACAGGTATAGGTAGGCAGAAGCTATGGATGGAGCCACTTTGCTCGATCGTGACATATGCTACATTAGCTATGTCCACATTCATATTACATTACATTAGTGGTTTTTAACATTTTAATCATGAAGGACCTTTTGAACAAATCTGACTAGCCATTGACCAACGCGTTGGTTGACTGGTTTAGTTGTATTTTAATACAGTACCGAAATGTAAATAAATAATAGGATTTCCTATCTATCTATAAATAAAATATGCATACAATTATTAAAAGGGTGGCCTTAGGATGGCTCCACAGACAACTTAAAATGTTTACGGACCACCAGTGTTCCGTGAACCAAAAGTTAAAAACCACTGCTTTAAATCATGTCACGTTCATAATATTAATTTACAGAATTGAATTAGACTTTTAAAATGGTAGAGCCATGCAGCAACTTACTAGTGGTATGTCTCTCATATGTGAGAGGTCATCTGGGTAGATACCACCGCAATGTACATTTCTTCCGTCAAACAGCAATTTATATGCACTGCCGTGTTTCGGTTTGAAGGATATTGTAGCTAGAGTAACTACTCGACATAATGAGACTTAACATCTTGTGTCTTAGGATGGCAAGCGAAGTGGAGTGCCAAGCATTGCTTTATATATCAAGGTGTTTGGTTTTGCTACTATTCATGAGCAGTCGTATCACCTACCATCAGGCGAACGGCGTGCTCGTTTCGCCATTCAGTGCAATATCAAAAAAACTAGTTTAGACTGCAGAAAAATTGTGTACTCCGGCTGAGGCGGCACCATACTCAGAGAAAAACGATGAGCCTCTCTGGGGACGTGTTTCGGTCAGTCAATAGATTATCGAAAGCTCAACCAAAACTCATTACTAATATGAGTATGTGTTACTTTTTTTTATATTTGATAAGTATTTTGAACATTATAAAAAATATTTCTTATTACAAATAATGCTACGTTCTTCTGATATCGTTTAAGGTTATTATTGAAACCCTTTGAATTACTAATTCCTTCAGTTAGTCAACCAAATACTTGATATACCAGTGAATCTTTTCCAAATTTCTCAATGGCCAAGAATGGGCTCCAAATAAATCAACAAATGCGCCTGTATCTGTATCAGCCCATATACGTCCCACTGCAGGGCACAGGCCTACTCTACAATCGAGGGTACGATTGAGAGTGGTTAGGCCATATAGTCCACCACGCTGGCCTAGTGCGGGTTGGCGGACTTACATACCATAGAAATTCTTATAAATCGCTACGGTATGCAGGTTTCCTCACGATGTTTTCCTTCACCGTTTTAGTGCGTGGTGATTGACTATCAATACACACATGACTCCGAAAAGTCAGAGGTGTGCCCTGGGATTTGAACCCGCGACCACCGTGAACATGTTGGCAGCCGCGTCTGGTCCGTTTACCAACAGGCCACCACGCACTTAATATTCACATTTTATATTCAATTGTTCTATGGTCACATACATTGTCTTAACCGTATACTAAGATCGAGTATTGTGTCGTGGGTATCAAGTACTACGAGATATCTTTCGTTCTTACAAACACCCAGACCCGAAACAAATATATGTAGTTTACACAATTTATTTCTCGGTGCGGGGATCAAACCCGCTATCTCTCGTTTCCACTGGGCTGTCGAAATGTGAATGTCGCACGTGTGGCCGTGTGTCGCTCCGGGTAAAAACATTCAAGTAGTATGCCGGATAAATGTTAATGAGCGAGACAAACGCGTGGTCCAGTGTACAGTGTATTTAACTTCGTTTACTTTGTACAGATGCATTTTTAATGTGTGGAATCGAGGTTATTTTGTTACTCGGACTCATTCAGTTTACTAAACTTTTTGTTTACGTTATGAAACTTGCGGCGAGGACGATATAACTGGGTTGATGTTTAAATTATATTTCCACTGAAAGTTTTATAAGGGTGAACTTTTCAATGTTCTACAATACGTTACGATACCTATGCATATTTAAGACTTTCTTAATCAATTATCGCCTGTTACTGTTAAAAGAAAACATGGTGATAACAACATGCATATGAATTATTTACAATAATTTAAAGGAATGTTATGCACTAATCACTCCCGAAATCGATGTCAAATCATTCTGCAATTTAGCTGAAGAGTCAAGAAAGGAAGTTTAGTATACTCTATAATTACTTATCCATCTAGTGGAATTGGTCACAGTGTGTTTAATCCTACAAATTTTACAATGTCATGGCTTCATATCGGGAAGTACTGTCTACAGGCCGAGTATGACAAACAATTGCTTATCTTTGGAGTTCTTACCGATTACCGTTTCGTGGTAATTTAAGTGTTTAAAAGGGATCACGTTTGGGATATTCACTGTAAATTAAAACTGTATTACTTAATAGTCATTTTATAAAGTGATTAATTATATTGCTTACCATATTAAATACACTACTTATTGTCAGCAGTTTTATGCTAATTGTTTTGCTAATTTTTTACTTAGAATTGGCATACATATTTAAATTGGTTTTGTAAATAAATGAAGCATTTATGTCGTTTCAAACGGAATTGTCCATTTGTACCACACGTGAGGAAAATAATTCGTCGCTAAGACAGGAATAACAAGTATTATCCGTTATAAATTAAAATTCCCGCAGGCGTGTCTTCTAGAGCGCGAACTACATCGAACTATATTCCGGCAATCCGAAAAAGGATTAAACAACTGTGCCAGCTAAAAGGAAATAAAAAAAAACATATTTGATAGGTTTGCGAACTGCAGAGACTTTGCGCGCCTTTGGCCTCCGGTAATCGGATTACTCGACGACACCGGCTGTCAGTCATGACGTACAATGATTCCGGAGGTACGATTATGGATAGTGGATAAGGCGTGGCGCGGAGGTCCCGGATTGGAGCGGGGGCCGAGGCCAGCAACAGCATTATCTTGAGAGGGAAGCAGGGAAGTGAGCCACGTTAGCCGCTGTTCGTACATTTTGCATGAACGCGGCGTCGTGTGCGCTGCGAGAGAGAGACCGTCGCCTGCCCGACAGGGACACCCTCTGGATCTACATTTAAAGCGCATTGTAAGCAATCGCATTATTAATGTAAAAGTTTTAGTTGTCGGAGAGCGATGGCTCTCCGGCCGCCGCGCGCCCGTTGCTCATGTAACATGTACCTACACGGAATTCATATTCGATATCTTTTAATTCCGGACGTCTCCAATGGTGCTATAGGAGTTTGCACATTGCTGTTTATTTAAAATTTAACTTTTGATTTCATATTAAATAATAATGATAAGAAGTAAATTTTATACGTTTGATGCGCTTGATATTAAGCTGTACAATATGAATACTACTAATCCATTTTATAAAACACAATATTTTTATACTATTGCGCTGAAAGTCACAAGTTGGAGATCAGGATGACATTTGACCACAAGAAATGAAAAATATCTAATGGGTAATATCCAGTATGATGGCGTGCTTCAGCGATCACGTATAAGTCATTATTCCAACAGTAGAAATCACAAATGTTATGCGTGACTTAAAAAGTATGACACTGTAGGCAAGTCAAATCCAACTTACATAGAGTATATGAAATCCAAAGTATCACACGTCTTGTAGAAGAGACAACTAAAAACTATGTATACGCTGTAGTGGAATCTGATCCTATTGGTTTGATCATGGCACTAACTATTTTTGATCACAGAAGTATTTCGTATTCAGTCTAGATGTTATGGGGTTGGAAATAAATTCATACTTTCTGATACATGCCGATATGAATGGGCAGTTAATTGTCAAAATAATACGCAACTAAATCCGTAGAAAATAATAAAGAGCCTATATCTTCATATTAAGCCAAAAAAAACACCAAAGAAAAAAAACTTGAAGGAAACTTGAAAATTCTTAACAAAGAGCAGACAATTTTCGTAATGTGTACTAAGATGTTTCCGATTGTGCGGCGCGGTAGGCGCATGCGCGACGTGCTCTAATGAAATATTCACGACAGAGGCAACGACTCGAAGATTCTGAGGAACTCCACTTTACTGACACACACAGACCTACACAACTAGCCATGATTTTTATGCATACTCATATAAAATTCATCATAAAACGTTACCTGGATGTCGCTCAATTTCAATCTCATGTAGTTGGTTTAGCTGAATTGAATATAAATAGAATTTAATATTTGGTGACATACGAGTGTTCAAACACTTTAAGGGGTTCAGTATCCTGAAATGAGAAAGAAGCTACTTTATTTTTTTATATCTCGTTTCTAATCTCTTTTAAAATGGATAAAGTAGTCAAATAATGAAGATGACTTCATATAAGTACTTTTGGAAATAAACAAGAAGTCAAATAAACGAAGTAGGTTCAATGATGGATGGTAAATATTAGACGGATCTCTATTCAAAGGTTGTCAAAAGGAAGCCAAACGAAATCATTATCTGCGTCTGTTGAACTGACCGAGTAAGTTTTCCGAACTGGTCAAGCGCACTGTAACACGAAATGTGAAACAAAGGTTCCTAATAGACTCCCCTAAAGTGTTTGACTCATTCAGTTTTGAACCATAATTAGATCCCTTTGAACCGATCTCTTGGACGGCATTATGGACAATGCTGACATTCAATTTCATTTATGGAACAGTTGCAAAAGGACAGTGTCTGTCAGACTATCAATCGCCTATTGGAAATATCTAATACACATATTCATTAGTACAATAGTCTGCCGGGCCGATAATACCCGCACGTCCGTTCATTTGTCAATTCCGAATCGCGCCGCCGTAGCAGTTTGAGTATTAATATTAAAAAATACGCGGCGTATTGAAAGAGACGCAGTGAAAAGGGTACAGAAAGCTTTAAGGATAAAGGGAAATGAAAAGCATTGCGCGAGGAGGCCTTGTGCAAAGAATGTTGACTAACAGGCAAACATATACGCGCCTCGCTGTCAAACGCGGAGTGCATCAATGTTTTTTTAATCTGTGCCTATTAAAAAAGTTTCTGTGACATTACAAATGCCTGGGGATTTTGTGTTCGTTTTTAATCGATTACGTTGTGATACTTTCTTTTACACGTTGTTCTGTCATATCTGTATACTCAAATGTCTTTTTAAAATTTCATTTCCTTTGTTATGAATTATTGGATAATTGCTATTGGGCTATTCGATCTTACCAAATGTTACGGGACTTACAATGGACAGTTCTATTACCAATGTTTTAAATTATTGAATTTAATTTTTAAAATCCATCAAATAAGGAAAATACACACATTTTTCGCACAAACATTTTAGTATTAGACATATCATCGTCAGAGTTAATGGTACAAGGATACAAATGATACAAATTAGTTCCCATATAAAATCATGTTACGTAATATTACCAATTAACCTAATGATATTTCACGATCGTTCGATCACAGAATACCCACGTGTATCTTACAAGAAATGTAAAACCGCATCCGGAGCGCAGATATTTAAAAGGAATTTTTGAAACGAGACTCAAGGCGGTAAACCATTGGCACAAAGGGTAGCACGTCACAATTTTCTGGAATAAAAAAACCGCCGCCGCGACCTAACCCCGGGTGCAATTCAAATGACTCGTCGACCCGCACCTACGTACATAAGTTATTAAAAAAAAGTATGGCTCAGTGTGGAGGTTGTATTAAAATAGTGGCGGTGCGCGGTCTTTGTCGCGACATCACAGAGCTCGCGTCACGCGTATGTGTCGCTTCGGCTAAGACGCCCAGGGACGAACTGGGAACACTGCGGAACAAACTACGGAAATGGACCTAATTAATTATTCATTTTCTTTTGAATTACATATTCGGTTTTTCATCCCGAGCAAAGTATAGCCTATTTCCAACAGTGTACTTCAGTCCTTACTACAAAAGAAAAAACGCTCACTTAGTGAATGTGAAGTGACCATCACTGCTCAAATTGATGACTGCTAAAGATTTTAGATATTTTGCTGTGGAGAATGATCGAAGTCATCAAAATATGTTATACCATGTTCAGCGATTGACACCTTATATCTGATTATCATAACTTGACCAAAGTAATATATTTTCAATGCCTTAAAGGCAGCCAGGACCATAAGTTATTCTTATTAATAAACCGACTTCAAAAAAAGGAGGGGGTTCTCAATTCGACTGTATGTTTTTTTAAATAAAGTTAAAACCAGAACCGGTTCATTTAAATTTGTTTTGTAACAGTCCATTGAAGTATTTCCAGTCATTTTTGAATTTAAGAACAAAAATATTAAGTATACAAATAACATAAACTTACTACTTAAATTCAATTTGGGTCTGAACGGAACAAATGTAATCAACTTTTTTCGTGCATAACAACAATTCCTTTGTAATAAAAATAAGTGTTAATAAAGGGAAGTTGGAGTGGGTGCCTGTTTTATAGTTATGAGGCAAGGCACCCGATTCTTTCATATGCCCCCCACCACATTTGAATGAATGAGGGTACAGACTTGAGGACCTTTTATCAAAAAACTTTCTAAAGCTTACTCACGGTGTTAGAAATACTACGCTAGTAAACATGGATTTATCTATTAATTGTCGTTGACAAATATTTAAAATGTGGGAGCACAATTAAATGATGGTTTGATAAAATACGCTTTACGCGAACCCTTCGCCGGGCGTTTAGAATAAGTGACGTTTATAACACACCTGCTGATGAAAGCGTTCTCACACGACAAGGACAATAAACAAATTGAAGTCAAACACGAGAGCAAGGGGAGACGTGACATCACTCAAAATTTACATACTAAAAGATGGCCCGACGGATGTGCCCATAATGATAATGTTTTTTCATGCAGGTCATACAATTTGCAGCATTTTTTCATCCCGACATAATCTTAACGCGTGCTTTGTATAAATGGAGACGTGCGCGCCCATCCGCCGACAACGAACCGTAAAGTCGAAACCATAAGATAGGAAATCGCGCATGAGCCGCCTCCACACATCACTTAAGATATTAATGAGTGCATCCGTAATAGGCGAAACATACATATGAAATTCAAATTTGTAGCGGGCCGGGAGCGGGCTCTTCTACATATTTTAGTAGGCACCAGAGTGTGAATTTGAATCTTTTGTTAGCGTTTAGTACGTCAGTTTGTACGGGAAAACAATGTTTTATTAGTGGTGCGACGTGGCGGCGCGGCGGCGGCGGCGACGACGGTGACGATGGCGGGAAACGAACACGAGAGAGGTCGGCGCTCGGCGCTCGCCGCTCGGCGGGGCACCACGCGCGCCTCGCAGACGACGACAGCGTGCCGCCCAGCCCGACCTCGCCCTGCACCGCGCGCCCGCACCCGCACACCCGCTCACCCGCACCCCGCAACACCCGACGCGATGATTTATAGTTTCTATAGAAAAAGTAATTAGTGAAAGCGAAAGAAACGAGGGAAGTCATCGGACATAATTCATAACAAACAGAAATAACGGAAAGCCAGTTCGGCGCGGGTGGGCAATGAATAATTCTCTAACTGCGAGCACCCTCCACCCCGTCGGGCCGGCCGGGACACCGCGAAAAAAGCACACGACCCCGGCCGAGTTTTATAGCCGCGAAAAAATAGGAGGTGGCCAAAATATCTATATACGGCGCATGCAAAAAGTTTGAACAAAAAACTACAATCCCGCTCGCATGAATAAGTGAGTGGACCTTCATATTGAAAAAAGAAAGATAACAAAAACAAAAGTGTGGGGTCGCAGTCGGGTGGCGGAGACAGTTGGGCGGGCGCAGTGCTCGCGCCTTCGCGGCCGCGGCGCTGGGCCTGGCTGCAGCTCAGCGCACGCCGACTCAGTCGCCTGATTGCACGCGCTGGCTCTTCGCAGATCGAGCTAATTCAGTCCCGGCAGTCACTGACCTCACATAAAGCTCGCGACCGAAAAGGGAGCGAGTACAAGTTTTCGAAATTAGCTCTGGTTGTACCGGGCCCTGGCGTTACGCCATGGTATTTAATCACTTTATTAAAGCAATAAACTGCGTGCAGCGAGGACCGGCGATCGAACAATGGCTAACATCTGATCGCAATAAAAATGTATCGAATCATAATCGAACGTGCAACACCAGCGCCTTATACTATGTTATAATTAATGTAAATGGACCTTCAAAGTAAAAAACGAACACTCTTTGAAGGGGCAATATTATGCACTAATTGAATAGATTACCAATAAAAACGCTTTTGTGTTATATTTAATTTCCATAACAAAAAAGTTTACGCGCCACTGATATAATATAAGGCAGATGTCTCAACACGGTTTGCTTGGCTTGTTAGTTCATTTTACACGCTGACCGTAGTTACTAATATTTACTTTACGAACCATCTTACATTTATTTTTTATATCTACATATGTTGTTTTGGAAATCGTTTAGGGTACAGAAAGTAATGCATGCATGTAAATGCCTCAGAATGTTTGGTCACCTGGTAAAAATCTCGGGTTGTTTCATGAAACGACTGGGATCCTGGTACGCCGGTAACGTGCACTGGAACGCTGAAGATTGTAAGTTTGAAAAATAAAAGTATTTCTCTCACAATGGTTAATTAAAACCCGCCGCTACTTTGGCCCATTAATGATTTATTATTACACTGCCTTGACAGTGGCGAGAGCGATACTTTTATATTAAAACACAATTTTATAGTCCATTTATTTATCTAGAATCTCAACTTTTTAAATGGCAATAAACAATTCTGTATCCATTTGAGGAGACTGGGGTTGACTGATCGTTTTTTGTTTATTTTCATCTACCGAATCAAATATTACGAGTACATTTAAATGGATATTATATATTTATATCATGCAAATGTAATATCATGCAGTTTAACGGTGAAGGATTTTCCTTTTATAAGACATATTTTCAAAGTAGGCAATATACCAGCATGGCCCAATATGGCCTACGCTCGCATAGCCATAGAAGATACCCGTCACAGAAATATATAATATATTTCTATGGTACCCGTAATAATATAAGTTTATTTATTACACCCATTATAAATGAGCAGTATATTAACAAACTTTATATGAACTAAATGTGTACACACGGTAACACGGTATGAGATAGTTTAAACACAACTAGTCTAATTGGTAAACTTGGTGGCGTCAAAAGGCCGTGCTACAAATGATGTTCTTCGTATGTCCACAGCGTGGCGTGCAGCGGTCAGCGCAGTTAAAACAAATAGTCATAAAATCATACCTCGGCGGTATTAATTATTAGTTCAGAAACAACTTCGTGTAACATTGGTGTTACGACAAATTAATTAACAGCTTGTTAAGGAATGGAGATATCGGCGTTAGAAAGAATACGTCACGCCACACAGCCACTAGGAAAAACAACAGCAAATTCACCACGGACAAAAACTGAAAAATATTATTATGAAACTTTTGTTCCGATTGTTTTATATGAACTCCCATTCATACCTTTACATGAATAGAAAGTTTGAGCGTAGAGATATAAACTCGTGCGAGTTAAATTTAAATGGGTTTTTAAATGCGTTGTGAATTTTTAGTTTTTATGATAGTATTAGTACGATACCATAATGGCACAATGGATGAGTGCCTTCAGCGACGTCTCATTAGCCTAAACACCGGTTTATATATTTCCAAGTTTAAAAAATAATTTAAAGAATAAAATGGCAAAAGTATTTTTTCTTGGCGCTTAGCTGCATCGTAAGGAAGTTTTCATGGTTCTTGGTCTATGCAGTACCTACATTATCTGTTACTCATTAATACAAGTTAATTATTAGCTATGAATTACTAACATAAGCTTCTTTTCTATACTGTGTCTAAGATTTGAACACCCAAGTTCCGGTGACATGCACAAAAACGCGAGGAATCCGTCACGTTTAGCATATCCGCGCTCTGTATGTGCAATATGAAGTGAGTTGCCAGCGGCCTCACCACGCTGGCACGCGATCCCTGTATTATAAGACGTATACGTCCACTCACCAACACTCCAAATCGCACCTTTAGAATTAAAGTGACATAATCCAAAAAATGGATTTTGGCTTTTAATAATATATTGGTTCGAAATGACTATCTCCATCGACCCTTAAAGAAGGACCAATTGACGCGTGAAACACAGAAAAATGTATACTTCGGTCTTCTCGATGTATCATCCATATGTACAACATTTCTTATGTTACAAATCTTTAATGAACGTTTCCCAAAAAATAAGATATTTTTAGTGAGGTGTCTTTAATTCTAAAGAGCGAAATGAATTGAAACTATTATTTATCACCAACTACTATATTATTTAACAATTATACTTTATTATTTCATTTTAAGTAATATAATATTAAATTAACACAATCTAATTACTATAAAAATTAATCAATTAAATGTGACATGTAAATTAACAACGTATGTTTAAATGTGATAAAACACGTGGCTTTACAGTTGGATATAATCAAATGATTTTTGGCGTCACAACTGTTAACACAATACCCTTTATGTGGTTTTAATTAATGTCATCCTATCACCATTATTTAGTAGTTATATTTTATATTCAACTATCTAAACTCTTTGTATATCGTATAAACATTAAGCAATATTATGCCAACAATGACTGACAGCAATTGATTAGCGCAATCAACAAACATTAAAGCAAAACAGAATCGTTAAACGTGCTATCAAAGAATTCGATAAGATCGGATTAACTATTTCTGACCACCGTGCGATAAAAAAAGAAGTAATGGCTGTCGCATAAAAAGCAAAATCTCAAATAAACAGTGGTTTATTGAGCCTCATCTCGACAAAGCGAATACCACAAGGAAACACACGGAGCTATTAAAATCACCGCTAAACTGCATTTGCCATAATTTTTCCGTTTCATTTCTTATGAGCCCCTTTGAAAAACTTAATGGTGCAATCCGATTGTTATTATTCAACGGTTTAGGGTACCGTCGAATGGTTTATTTGCTATCCTCTGATTTGAGTTCATTTAATGTGCATGAGTTTTAGCGGCTTATGTTGTTGTTGCGATTATGATCTTTCTGAATGTGCAAGCGTGTTGTATGTTGATTTATTGAAGTATTACCCTGTCTACTTACATTATATTCAGTTCCTAATCACGTTCACGTTGTCAAATTTCGTGACTTATTAATATGCCTGTAATACATAAATAAGGATCAACAAAATATTTTTGTTTAATCAACGGTTCTAAATGAAGTTAGAATTTGCAAAACTTTTCTTTATTATTCGATTTTCGTTAACGGGTTACTTGCGCGACTTCCGTACAATATATATAATGCGAATATGAACATAGTATATCATTAGCGCATCAAACGTATTGATTGGCATTAAGACAAAATAGTATGGAAGGGATACCTGTATATCAAATATACCTAATTGTGTTTTGTTTTGTGTCGACACAAAAACAATAGAAAAGCGGCATCAGTCACGCGGTGAGGCAGTGTTCGTTGTGTTTGAAAGTGGGCCACATTCGAAGGTGAGGAATCGAAAAGCATCTCGCAAGCCACGTCATTAAACCCACAGCGACAGGCAGACACCTCTGAAGAATACACTCTTAATAAGTCATCAGCTAAGTAGCGCGGCCGTGAGGTGTGGAGGCGGGCGAGGCAGGCTGGATGGCGCGGCGCCCCACACCCGCCGGCCCGCCGCGCCGCCAACGCGACGCTCGCACAAAAATGACACAAAGTATAAAATCTGCATACTGTAATAGGAGTAGTAGCCTCTGAGAGGCTCGTAGTGTGCAAAGATCAAAGGTGCAGTGGCTTTTCTGCACGCTTTCGTTGAGATTTTTTTTTCACTATAAATACTAAGTGTATACGTTTTGCGTGCGTGCGGATGTCACGTTTATATTGTGATTTGCTTTAACATTTCTCTTCTATCGTGTTAAAATGCTCGCGGTGGATACTTTAATATTCACAATACTACATTTCAATACATCAAATATATTTATGGATTCCTTTAAACCACAAAGCCTAAATATATTTATAAAAATGTTTTTCCTAAATTGATTAAAGAAGCAACAACATAGATAATTGAGTAATTTTAAATCATTAAAATTATGTTTTTATCTGCAATAAATTCAGATGTAATGTGAGTGGAGTAATATCCATTTTAAATGCATTAAGTGTATTCAACGTTTCAGGTTCAGGCCGGCATAATTTTGTCAACTAGCGAGATGTAACCATCACTCGCCGGCGCATATAGATTGCACTGTACTTACTATCAAGAACGTTGTCCTCACTTTGTCACGCCTTTATAAAAATGCAACAAGATTTCTAACGTGTCCCGATTTATCGGATTAATTCTCGTCGGATTATGCATGTTCCGCTTTTTTACAAATCGGATACATAATAGTAAAAAGGATAGCTCCTCCGATAGAGGAGGCTAGTTCAGGTATTTTTAACATGCCTTTATAATATTTATATTATTTATAATAGAGGCCTTTGCCCAGCAGTGGGAATTAAGGGGCTTATAATAATAATAATAAATAATTTATAATATTGCGGAATGGTGAAACTCGATCTTCGAACACTTTGTCACGTCGCGTCGCGTCGGATTCATATGATTTTTTTTCACATTTATCAAGGACCGTTGACAGCAACACAATAATTTAATTTAAAAAAATATATAAAAATATGTTTCTTTTTTCAATTGTGTAATACGTATGTGCGCCTGCTGCCTTCCTAAGATATGGTAGCCGCTTTTACAAAAAATAAAGAAGTGTAATTATTTAAAACACTAAAAAACAAGCATTGTGAAAAATTCAAAATGATTGGTTAATTATTACAGAGTTCAAGATTAGAAAATTGAATGTTGTGTGTCTTAGTTTTTATTTTTGTAAAGTATTTTTTTATTTTGCTCACATAGGTTTAAATAGATGAAAACGGAAGACGCGACTTAGGCGGGAATCGCGTGTGCAAGCTCTCAT
This sequence comes from Hyles lineata, assembly GCA_030180105.1. NCBI lineage: Eukaryota > Metazoa > Arthropoda > Insecta > Lepidoptera > Sphingidae > Hyles > Hyles lineata. The sequence goes on from JARJEE010000001.1 coordinate 21,637,523, forward strand.
ATATAAATATATAGATAATATGTGATTCAATTATGCTTGGAAGCACTCTATTATAATAGCAATCTAACAGCTTTCGCCGTTGTTGATTGATATGCTGGCTCCGAGATACCTAATGTTCTAAATCTGTGTACGAAAAGTCCAGCAGCGAACTTCCTGTGGCAGAAAACAAACCCTTTGCTTTGAACTTCGAGGGGGGGGGGGGGGGGGGATTGCTACAGTACAGTAAAATACAGAAAACAACTGCTCTCAGACGTTAATTAGTGGTAGAGCCACGCTGTTGTCAGTCATGACCCAGCATGAATAGGCAAGCTCGTCCAGGTTTTACCACTGTCGCACATTTTTGCTTTTTTTCGTTCGGTCAGTGATATTGCCGGATGCCTAATACCCTTCCCTCTTCTCATTCTTTTTCGTTCTCGCTCCCCTTCGAACTTGATGGTCCAGTAACACTTCCATTATCCAGGCATTATAGATGTTCATGTAGGGCAGTGATTACTTATCATTAGGCGGCATGTTTGCTAGTTTGCCGAACCTATGTAATAATCTAATTTCACAATTAAACGGAGTATCAAAAATTTACCGCCATTTTTATGCCCTCCTAGGGCGTTGCATAAAAATTTTATTTATATTTTTATTTTATTTTTTTATTAAATGGCGGTAAAGATTACCTAATCCCAGATTAATAAACTTAAGTAAGTTCTCTATTGCCTCTGTCGAGGAACCTTAGATAAAATTGCATATTCCGTATGAAATATATACACCGGTAAAAGATTTTAAAAGAAAATTGATTGAAGACTTACAAACGCTTTGTAGACGGATAATAGGCTGCACTCAATTGCTACTGTTGGAAATTCACAAAGATAGTAAAGAATGGGAGTAGCTTTGATTGGGCTTGATTACATTAATTATACAGATGGATTGTTAGCATTAATTATTATCAAAGTAAACTGAGTTGAAAATATATTGGAAGTCAATGACGTAGTATGTAAAACACAATACATCCATTACAATATCACTCATATCTCCAGTGTTACGCAGATTTGACAGTAGTTCGGCTCAAAGTTCCTCCAGTTTCTTTTAGTCATATATGTTACGATAAAGCGTAAGCCTAGTGGAATTCATTTCGACACCGTCTTTCCGACAAATTCCCACGATGTGGATACCATATTTTAGCATTCGTACACAGGATCTTACAGTTCACATTATGTACACGGTGCCACTGCAATAATAAAGCGACATAGTAGGGATATTCTTAAATTTAATTACACATACCCGTGTTATGAAACAAGAAACCCCGTAACTTATTAAAGACCACCAGAAATACACCTTAAATAAAAATATAAATTGTGTTGTCTGTAGATCCGGCGCGTGAACATTTGGGTTAAAAACGTGTTCACTTGAAAATTCGGAAACATTTCGACGTGCAACGTAAATAGGAAATTAAATTATTTAATGCAGAGTCGCGGGATTGTGACTTTTACTACAACACAATCGCTGGAGACCAATATTTTTCCGATTTATCGTTTATACGGTAGCGAAAAAATTGGTCTTTAAATTATTCACCATTTATTTTGCTAAATCTTTTTTTTTTGCTTTAATAGTTAATAATATTATACATGAATTCCTAATATTATAGTACGTTTAGTATTCAATATTATCCAAATTCACGTATAAAATAAAATATAAATGACGTAACAAAAGGTGTGTCTCAGACGCGAGTGGAGTCGTAGTGACGGCGACCGTCTCGTCACACGTAAGCGTAAGCTCCACTTTGCCTTCTAACGTATTGTTCCCCTTCACTTGGAATTACTTGTCTAGGTAGGCATTATTTATAACAAGTGTTGCACCCTTCCACTTCAAAAAAGAGAATGGAACGCGCGCTACGATCTAGCTACTGAAATACACGCTCGTCGCCACCGACCAGGAATACAACTAAATACGCATACGTCCCTGGCTACATTTTATACTCATTACTAGAATGATTCGGGATAGATATTTGTGCAATTATGAGCAAAATCCACATTATTTATAAATAATATAAGAATATTCATAAACAACCTCCATGGGGCAGTCGGTTAGACGCTAAATACAAATATTTCTGGGTGTTTGTGAGACCGAAAAGTCTGTCGTAATTCCTGGTACCCACGACACAAGACTCGATCTTAGTGTGGGGTCAGGACTATGTATGTGACTGTTGGGTGTTATTTTTTTATTGAAATAAATAATATGAGTTCCGTATAGAATAGTGGAAACCGCTCATAGTGACCAACAGTAGTATGTTGATCTTCGGGTCTAGTGTGTGTATGGATTTCAAACAGACATACATCAATGTGTTGATCGAAAGCAGACGGTTAATCAACATCTATCAAATGGTAATACGTTTATGAATAGTAACATATTGAAAAAATAGAATATGTAAATATTATATTATTATATTTGTTATGGCTTCGAGCTTGCATTGCATAATTGAATTCGACAGGAAAATGCTCAGTTAGCCGACTATACGGTATTAACTTCGTTTGTCGCGTGGATGTGAGTGCGAATAATTGTTTGTAATGGTGATGCCACTGTCATGTAGCTAAATCTTTGTTTTATATTGTTTAATTGTTGCGAGTTTTCATTGAACGTTGAAATTCATGGTTTTTTTAAATACCACATAGAATAGGTGGGTCATGATTTTTACTTTACTATTGATTTGACGGATAAATATAATAAAACCGTTTAAATATAAACGTTTTATAGTATAATAAAATGTACACATATCCAACAATCATTTAGCATTATTTACTCAGCTAAATAGAAAAATTCTCTGAAAGCACGCGTTTTCCAATGCTTTTTAAAAATATTTATATTATGAAGGAAAAACCACCAAGCACAGCACAGGCTCATGCGTCTATATGATTATTTCCTCGACATTGTTTACGTTCAGAGCGGCGTAAATATATTGTCCAATATTGAAATATCGCGAAAACATTAAAGCAGAGGCATTACACGCCGAAATTAATAAAAATGTTTATTACTCGAATTCTGCGAAAAATACCGTAGTATCGTATAGATTTAAGCATATCCAATTCAAAAGTAGAGACATAGCACCGTGCCTGTCGTCCGCCCAATATTATTTGCGTTTTCAATTAAACATATTTTTCTTGGAATCAAATAGTAGTACAGAATAATTTAAAGTAATGTTTTTTTCATCTGGTTATATTTGATTCAAAAGCATTGAAATACTTATAAAGAATAAAATCGCAGCTGATTGTCGATACTGTAATCACTTTTGGTATAAAGTAAGTGAAAAAAGTTTCCTGGCTCATGGTGACCGGAGTGAATTGCTAAATTTAACTAATCAATCATCAATTGAATCAACTAGTTAAACGTAATAACTTAACAAAATCACTAAAACAACTGAAAAGAACAACTATTTGTAAACCATACTTACTGAAAGTCGCACCTCAACTAAAAACTTAAAACAAACGTCTACTTTCCGAAGTTTCATAATCTCCATTGAGTATGAATTAATTTTCCTCTCACTGTAATAACTTAATGAGAAAACTTAATGAGTGTCTCTGAGGCACGTTCGCACCCCTTTTATGATGAACTAAATTAATTGGTACCCCAACAGATCAATAATCGATTGAAATGTAAGGTGGAATCAACATTCTTTGATACGAAACCATTACCAATTCAAACAGGATAGGGCATGCTTTAATTAGAAGACTACGTCGCGGATGGGGCTCACTCGTCAAGTGCGTGGTTAAAAAGAAATATATTAATTAGTGACGGTTCGATGTGGCTTGTTTGTCAATAGATCTCCCTCGAGACGGCTAATGGGAGTTGTAAATATTGTGGAAAAACACGATTCAGAGAGCGGCGTCAAGTACCGGGGGCATCTGTCCTTTTATACCAGGGTGTAATCTCTAACAGCGAATCATCCAACAAATTTTAAATTAAGAATTCCGATTCCGATTCAAGTGATGGACTTATTGGTGTTTTCAAAGTGTTACGTAATTGTGATGGGATTACTTCGCTAGCCGCGCAGCCGTCACAGTTGTTAATAATACTCGATAGGGTTTTAAACGTATTGCATTTAACAGTCCATTTAAATAATTTATATTTATCAGCAGTTTAAATTAATTTTCCAATGTCCCACGAACATGTAATTCAATTAAGCTTTAATGTCTCTGAATGTTAACGATCATATTTTATGCTCTAGTCAAACAAAATATTTGCTGACGCACACACTATTTCTAGTCTGCAAATGTCTCATTCGGAAGCTTAAAATAGTGAAGTCTTGAGTTAAATTTTATTGACACAGCCTTTTGTAGTCCATGTTTTGTATCATAGTTATTTTGGATTACTTTAACTATGTCATATGAAACCTGGAAGAACTCGCGAGGCGAAAGTGATGGAGTAAGACCTAATCATGGACAACAAAGAAGGCCAGAGGTGGCCTTTAGTTGACCCTATCATTCATATGGTAATCAAATCTGGTTACACTCTGAGTTTACTCAATATTGCGGTCATCATTAATAATTTAATACCAAAACGGATAATAATATTGTCTGTAGTCTTTTGAAATTATGTTATAACATTATTATGCATAGTTCTGATAGGATTTCGATAAATTTCGAACAGAGTTTATGCACAAACAATAGTCCGAAAATGGCTTCTTAATTAATACTTGAAAATTAATTATAATATCCGCTACGAAGCCAATACATTCATCAGTCTAAGGTTTGGTTAGTGAATAATATGTAAGAGTAATTAAGCATGCAGTGATAATTGGGTTGGGAAAAGCCTTTGTGGTACAGAACTACAGGGTGGTATCGGTGATTCATTAAATTATTATTTTATTTATTTTTACTACGGTACGATTACCACGTTGAGGGCTCGGGTTCGAACCCCGGGTCAAACGAAGTGATATTAGATTTTTCTATTAACTACTGGATCAGAATCAGGAATTTGTGATCGATATGGCGATAGGATCATCCCCTATCACATCGTGGGACGGAACACATGAGGCGAAACGTTGGTATCCTCGTCGCACCTCGCCTATCCCTTCCAGGAAAAAGGCGTAGTATTTATGTATGTATGTTTAAATAGCACATTGTCTAAACACATACAGATATAAAAGTAAAAGACAAACTATCATTACACACAGGACATTATACATAATTTGCCGCCCAATTACATTCTATTAAGTATACAAACGATCGCAAAGCGAAGCTTCTCTATAAGGTGAACATGAATATTCAACCACCAGCTTTCTATAATGATCCTCGTTATGTCAGTATCTAGCAAATCATATTTAGTATTTTTTTAAATTTAACATGATTTTATTTAACTATTTCGATAAGCTTTAGTCCAATGTAATAGACCCTGCGATCATCTAGTGTGGTTTGCAAAATGACTATGTCTGTTTGTCTAGTTTAATATTACCTTGAAACTTTACGAGTTGCAGTCCCTAGTTTAATGTATGGTGAGTTGGTTCACTTCAATTAATAATTGGGTATTGAAATATGTACGCAATGATTAGCAGTTAGTGCTAGATTCTACAATCAAATAGCGAACGTCGGCGGCACAGCAGGTGTATGTACAGCAGTTAAATCTCTTTTGGGTCCAAATAAAGCGTAGATTGATGTAGCGCGCGTGGTAAAACATTTATCAGCGTTCCGTATGCATAAATATTCAGTACATGTTCCAATGAAGAAACGCAAGGAAATCCCCCCGACCATGTCTGTTTGTATTATTTTTTGAATAATACATTACCAATTCAAAAATATCAAATATTAATCTCCAATGCAATACTTTTTTAATTGGTTTGACAAGCTACCTCGTCGTTCGCACCCCCGTGCGGCTGTAAAAATAAATAGTGATAAATTTTGGACATTCAGGAGCGGCGTTCGTACCTCCCTCTCGCTTCAATTTCTTCGTCCTTTTCTTTTTAATTCCGCGTATTTTTATTTGCTATGATAAATTGTAACTGCGGCGGGAGGTTGGGGTGGGACGGACCCCGCTACGCTTTTGTTTCGGTAATTTTTTATGTCTGGTGTAGAGCTTAATTGCGTGGCGCTAGGCGGAAGCGCATTGTCCCAATATGGGTCACAGAGCCGGGATACCGTTGGACCCCGTGACCTCTTTACCTTGCAACGTCACTATTGAACACTGACGCGTCATCGTATCTTTTAAATTAATTAAATTCTAGCAATTATTGAAGAAAACGATGCTCGGAACTGGAACGAGACGCCGCGTCGTGGCGGGTATGACTCCAGGGCATGCTTCACCTTGTAGTATGTATCCTAACTTTTAGCGTGACTTACTTTAACTTACTTGAGGAAAAAAACATGATATCTGACATTATCTTGTTCGCATGAAAGAGTAGGATAGAGATCCTCATATTATTGAAAACATATGAGATGCGATGCAATATTATCATTGCGTGGATTCAATACTAGAATCATTGAACACTACTTTTTTATCATATTCAGTATGCGCGAGTATCCCAAAAACGAGTTGGAAAAAATCTGTGTTTGGTATACTCCAAGTGTATATATGAATACGAGCATTATTATTCATTTTATCGGAAGTAGTAGACTTTCAAGCTAGTGAAAAAAAAATCAAAAATTCAGTGACATTATGACTATGAAAGCATGTCCATAGAATCTTCTGAATATGATAATTTCACCTGGTGTAAAGGGTTATATTAATGAATCTTAGTAACCAAGTCATCTTATTCTCTTATAAATTTATAAATATTATTTTATGTCGAAGATTTTACTTCGTGAACAATGCTGTTGCAGGTGGTCTCATACATTCGTCCACAGAGAGACATCCTCTATGTTTGCAATGTTAGACTTTGGACCACCGCGCTAGTTTGATGAGACTCGATGACATTTAAGAGAATGTATAACAATTTTCTTTAAGTAAACCCAAGGCGAATTATTATATTTCAAATATGGTCATACATATTTCATCTTGCTTATTGACAATACTGGATATAAAAACATTTTAATTATACCTTTAAGTTTAATCAATTACAAATATCAGCTTCGTGGAAGCAAATTTATCGGATAAGAATTGACGCAAGTAAAAACAACAATTACATGATACTAAGAAGTACGGAGTGTTAAGCAGTTTCCTACTTAAGTATGAAGAAACAGTTAGATACTTTCACTAGAGGCATTTACTTCTATTTCCAAGAGTCGCAGGTGCTCCAAACGGAATACATGATCGAAACCATCTGCTCACATTCATGGAAATATAAAGGAAGGTATCAAAACAATAACTATGTGTCAGTTCCGCGTGCCAATATATGGTTTCCAGTAAAAAGTAAACAATATAATAGAGGCAGGATATTTATGCTCAAATTACAATAGTTGTATAGAAAGAGCGACGCGACACTGGCATCGACACCGAACGGATACCGTTTATAATGTAATTGATACTAAACTTTGCTATTGTGAACCGAGCGTTATATGCGCGATCAAAGTGCGCGAAATTCGAGTACGATTATTTTTAGGTTTAATAGGTTTGTATGATTATTTTCTAGATTTCATGGCTCAGTGGGATAAGCTGACCGTGATAAGGTGTGCTGGATTCGACTTCAGCTGAGACACATATTTGTTTGGTCGACAAATGTTTACGTTAGTTTAAGAACTTTTCCTTGTAGGTTCTTAATTTCAGTAACACAATATGCTTATCGTACTAATACTCAGGTGTGTCTGTTCGAGTCGTACTTATTTACTTTTACTTTGTACTTTTAGGATTCGATAAAACTGTATTTTTCTGATCTAGCGAGGCTTAATAATATTTACAATGCAGGAGTTAAATATCACTATGGGACCTAAATCCGGCGGCGGAGAGGGACATGGGCAACGCACAAGCTCAATCTATCTACAGTGTTTATACTAAAAATGCATAAAATAATATGAAGGCACAGTTTTGCCGGAAAAAAATTGTTGGTAATATTTAATAGGCTTTTTATATGTATTGAAATTTTCATGTCACTCTATTTTTGCTTTTAAAATATATTTTACTAATGGTATGACTTAACTGATTTTAATAGACCGATCCGGATAGGGAAAATCTATGTGAAGTAACAGCTTAGCTGTCACTTTTTGTTCGGTGAGTGAGATTGCCGGGTATCCAATATGAATTTCCTCTTTCCATCCTCTTTCCCGCTCTCCTCCTGATTTGATGAGCCGGCAACACATCCATGATCCAAGCGTTGTGGATGTTCATGGGCGGGAGTGATCACTTACCATCAAGTGACCTGTTTTTTCAAGGATCATTAAGATTTTTATCAGATTGACATTAATATTATAAAGAGTAATAATAATATATTTTCGCTGAAAGAAATAATCCTCTAGCAGAATATATTATGAGATGACGTGATGGTATCAGTTAAACGTAACTACTAGATCTAAAGAGTAAATAATACATTATATATAAAAGCAAAACAGTGGGAGTCATAAATAGACAACGTTGATAAACTTACAGACAACTTTGGTGAATTTTGGCACAAAATAATGATGGGCGGCGTAGGAGTGAAGAGAAAAAGTAAGAAAAAATACTTAGCAGTAAAATACAAATTGTAAACAAAGACGCTGGATAACAAAGATAATGCAAACAAAAGTGTTTAACCCCTCTCTTTTGTTTTTATTCAGCGGTAACACTATTCAAAGTAATATCGGGGAATCTGTTGAACAGTTAATCTTTATACGTAAAGGCAAGTGCTTAATTTTCGTACACCGTGGAGATGCTGACATGTCAAAAATACCCAAATAGTTTTGTTATTTATTAAGTATCCAACAATGTCAGATTTAATTACATTTAAGTAGAAAGTAATTGACAGTTGCATTTTCCTAATATGTGGACTTAAAGTAGACCGATTCGGTAGTCCATTTCTATGTGTTGGTTGCTGTAAAATATGTATTTTATTTTTTGTAAATGTACGCGATTTGTTGTTGATATTGTGAATCCGAGAATTTTTCTCATCCTTTTCAGTTGTTTTAATTTATCTTTAGCCCCAAATTCCTTTAGGTTTCTTCTGCGAATCTGGCTTTATAAAATGGGCAAAGCATTATGTAATTGGAAGGATCATACACTCTTTTATTTTTATCATTTCATGCAAAACGCCATTGACACGATGTGACAATTGTTTTTATTCCGGTCACTATAATTGGTCATCCAATTAATATAATGTAATTTTATAATGAACTGGAGGCTCGGCTCGGCGTGTTGCAATACAAGGTACAGTTGTTGTATTGACTTCTGTTCGTAGCCCTGTATTATCACATCACTGGACGTATTTAATAATGTATTTGTATATTTTAACCATTGGGAGTAAATTACTACATTTAATTTCTGCAGATTGATTTTTTTCTCTGGATTTTTTGATCTCATCGTTTACGCAGGTTTCTCCAGTTGCTTTTCTTCATTTTATTCACGAGGGTGTATACAGAAGTATTACTATTATAACCCACATTTTGTCAATCTTATTCATGCTAAGATGTGATGGGGGTGGCCTTTTTTATTCGTACCATATGTGGCGACATATGGTACAAATTCCAGTCTTGGACAACTAATAAATAAAATATAAATAAATAAATAACACCCAACAGTCACATACATAGTCCTGACCCCACACTAAGATCGAGTCTTGTGTCGCGGGTGTCAGGGACTACGAGAGACTTTTCGGTCTCACAAACACCCAGACCCGGAAGAAATATTTGTGGGCCGCACAAACATTTCTCTCGGTGCGGGGATCGAACCCGCGGCCTCTCGTTTCACAGGCGGCGTCTAACCAACTGCGCCACGGACGCTGTCAAAATGTCAAAATGACTTTTTCTAACAGATAAACTTATACAAAGTGGATGCTAGACCTAGAACCGTTCAAAAATATTTATTCCATTATTCCAAACGGTATATTCATAAGTTCTCGAATATTTTCTCTCCCTCTACGTGACGTGCGAACGCGCGAAAACTACTAATTTATATAACAGAAACGTGTGACGCTTATCGTTTGTTTATCACACGGCGAACTATTAGCTTGGTGTATATGAATTAGCAGCCACTTGCCATATACACTAGCTGAAGGGTCATTGACTGCATTAAGCACCGACTATATCATACATCTAATGGCTTTTAGTAAGAAACTTTGCAACGAATATCGAGAACAGTTCAATGTCTCTTAATCCGATAAATAAAAAAGACGGGAACACGTGTAGTAGGCATTTTGTCGCTACTGTGACTTGTTATCCATATAATATAGTTTCATATTGGTTTTTGCGAGTAACAACCAACTTGATCACACTACTTGAATGATGTGTCAGTTATGAACATGGAAACTAATATTTTTGGTGTCTGTGCATATGCGTGCGTATGGATCAACCGCCAGCGCGGCTGCGGCGTCACCGAACGACACGCTCACCGTAACCCCATTAAAACTGCTTCGGGCTTACTCCCGTCCCTCTTCATGAAATATTAAAAATTCAATTGCGCTTCTCTTTATTTTAACTCCCCCGCCCCGCGTCCCGCAGCCGTCCCCTCTGGCCCGCGACGGCCGCGGCGCTTGTACTTACGAACAAAATGAAATATGTATTCAGAAAAATAATATTCACCTATTATTTATAATTTGCGATACACACCGTCAGCCCGCCACCTCCGCCCCCCGCACGCACCCGCCGACCTGGTTCCTAAGCGCTGTTTGTTTTAAGGGTAACTTCGGCGTGTGACTCGTTACTTTTTTAAGCAACACCCCGCATAGTTCAATATCAGTGAATCGATAGTTTTTAATGCTCTTAATAGCGGTGGTATGAGAAATATTATATTAATATGTTTTGTTGGTATCAGTGAGTCATGGGATGACAGTGGATATATTTTTGGCGGAAACGAATAAATGTGATATGCAAAGGACGCTTAAGCAGTGGGTTCTTGTGGATAGATAAACATAGTCGTAGATTAAAAAGTCTAAGCCTTGAAGTGAGAAGTGACATTGTATATAAATATTTCTAATTATATATAATTTTTTCGGCCCACGCGGCTTATCAAGTACGAGTTAATTATCAAATATTGTACAAAACATTACGTAACTTCAGACAGCAGGCATTAAAACAATGCGAAGTTTTTCTACTCATTTAACTTTATTTTGCCGGCTCTACTTAATCAGCTACATAAATAAACGCAAACAAGTCTTACACACATTTTAATCCGTCCATAAAAAGGAAGTCGTTAAAAATCCATCACAAACTTCAACGCGTCAAGTAGAAAACTGAGCGAATTTTTAAAAAAAATATTTATTTTCTGAAAAAGCGAACTTTCACGTTAACACCGATTAATTCATAGTTCGAAAACTTTTAAACAACTTTAATGTAGCGCACGAAACTAGAAAAAAATAAATAAAAGATATTTCCCTGTTAAAAGTACGTGCGGGTATTTAAAACATTTGCGGGCGCGAGAAAACAAAGTTTCTAGGAGACTGCTTACGAGTGAGTGAGCGTGCCTTCGAGTTTATGTATGGATGTGTGGGCTCGAGGACCTGATCGTACTATACTACCTTAGAGTGAAACTTTGAGCGACAGAACTTGGAAGAAATGCATGGTACAAGCGAAGGTACTTAATTGTGCTGACGGCCAACTAGTCCATGTGCAGTGCTTGATATTAATAGAACCTGGGGGGTTACTTTGACGACGAATGTTCGAATATCGCAAGTAAAACTGCACGAATATGCCATAATACTTCACAGAATGTTCGAATCCTGGTAACGTATGTCGTGATTTTAGACTAAGTTCGTATAAGTTTCATAGAGAATAGTATTGATTTTTACAAGTGGAAAACTTTTATGTTATATGTTGACGTTCATCGTCCGAACGTGCGAATATCGTGTCGGAGTATAAAGTAGCTCTCCTGAAGTCTGTCCAATTACAATATGAAGGGGCAAGACCATGTCACATGCTGGTATTGAGACTGACTTGGTGACTTCAATCTGTTTCAATCGGTGTGATGTGTGGAAAAGAATAATCCTTGTAGTCTTCTTATTGTCCATCAACGTCTTCAGCCACGAGAAGTCCACTACTGAAATAAGGCTTTCCCCAGGGTTTCCAACATTCATCATTTGGCAGTACATAACTATTATGTATTATAATCAAGTTAATGACGTCTATTAAAATATTATAACCGCAATGGAAATAAAGGGTATAAAAATGAATTGCACTTTATTGAAGAAATTTGATATTTTAATTGCATGTTGTGGCCGCATCGATAAAACATTTCTATTTAGTTTTAGCTTATAATATTGAGTGTATTAAGATAATCTGTTAAGATAATTCAAAAAGAGTTCTTGACTTCCGTTTTTTAATCTTAACACATGTTATTTTGGTCTCTGCACTATAAGACATAGTTCATAAATTATACGCATTGCTTTATAAATTGGCCAGTAATTTATGATAAGAAGCTGATTTTTCCATCAGTCATCATCATTTTTGAGGGCATAATATTTAGTAACATTAAAACCACGCATCCCGCAAATATTTCTAGTAATGCCATGTTAACAAATGAAAAAAAATATATTATACATTCTTATAATAACAAAAGATGGCGTGATAATTTAAAAAAGGAACAAAGATTTAAAAGTAGTTGTTAATTTAAAAAACGCGCGGAAGAAACTTAATGTGTAACTACAGTCAGTGGCCCCTCGAGGTAGCGCGACAAAGGTGAGGCCTGCTCTATCTTGCGCTTCCCTGCAACCACTCTGCCACGGGGCACTTTTGTGCGCGAATATCCATTAAACAGCAGTGTTACCAATTTAGCAACAATTATAACCGAATAACTATAAAATGTGGGATTATAGATGCTAATTATTATCAATACAAATTCAAGTAACCCATAAAAAAAGATTAATTAATAATTGTTACAAAGTGTAGGGAGACATTTATTTTGTAAGAAACGATTTTTATTTTTATTAAATATTTCGCTTATTATTTTCTATAACTTGCGTTATTGTTTATAAGTCACGTACTATATTAAAAAACTATATTGATAGCAAATCGATATACACGCAAATTCTGCATATAAATTGTTAGAGTCGCGAGGAAATTTTAAACCTATTTTTTTGATGAAAAATTTTAAATTGGCAACACCGATCTCTGACGCCGACGCGAGGGCGGCCAACTTTGGTGCCAAACTTCGTCCTGCTCGAATTCTGTGTGCTCTTTTTTAAACTTTCATTCCCGGACGCGAAACGGCGTTGTGTTTTGTCCGTTTGTCATTGTCATTTGTAGAGTAATGTGTTAATAGGCACCCGCTTTTTGCCGCTTTTAAACGTTCTGCTAGATTCGACGTCTAGCTCCAGCGCGAACATACAAAATGGCGCACGAACGAATCTAACTCTTAAAACATTTTTTGATAAATTCAATTGGAATATCTTAAACCTGGCATAAACCACTTCTCTATTAGAATATTCACAAATCAGATAATCGATTTTCTTTTTTTTTTTCTTGTATTAGATATTTTTAAACATCGCCACATTAATTTGCTCAATTTATATAGAAACAAACTCCTTGTTAGGTATAACCTCAGACTATTAATTAATTGTACTAATTACATAATTACAATTACATTTAATGTTTCTTTGTTGTAATTAGAACAAAGAGACAATTCAATGTAAATGATTATAGTGAATACACGATACTGGAAATAAATAATTCCTCATCTGAAATTAATATAATTTTCCCGTGCCTGCCAACCGTCAATAACTGGCAACATAAACATAAAAAGTACTTACCTGTATTCCGCGGCGGGTATCGGCTCGAAATTCTAAACAATGTTTATTGTGCACTTACCTGAAAAAAAAATTAAAGTCATTAATAAAACGTCTATAAAACAATCGGGCGGCCATTGTGGGACGGTTATTTTGAAAACAATACTTAAACAAAACGAAGAATTTTAACGTGGTGGTTGTTTTTTACGCAATCACTGAAATATATGACCGGGCAAATTGGTTATTTTTTTGTCACGAAAACAAACAAATCATTCAGGCTTTTTACCAAATATTATACAGGATTTAAATGGTGAACAATCCATGTTCTAGATTAGCTCTTTGATTTTATTCATTTATCGCCTCACGGAAGATCACAATGACCGTGCTATATCGTTAAATTACATAGCGCTGATTTACAGCGTGAAGAAAGTAATGGAGAAGTGACTTTTTCTCCCAAACTCTCGCTTGTAAGTGAAGTAGCAAAATAAAACTCAAAAGAAACAAAATTATTAGACATTCGTAATCAATGTGAAGTGATGTGTGTAGGTTTTATCATTTTACAGCGGAATTGGTGTAAAGAGAGTGTGGTAAAAAGACATTTATTTGCAAATTGATAGCTTGTAGCGCATCAAAAGTGGTATTACATTATTTTTGCCTTATTTGCTGCCTTCGTTTATTCAGCTTAAAGGCAAACGGGCAATGGTAGCCGGTAGAAAAACGTTAAAAAAATGCTATCTGTACCAGTTCAGTGGTTCCAGAGTTATGGCCACGTACACGCGTAGTGTTATACGTTTAGATGCGCACTCAAAAGATTTTCCGATTATTTTGTTGATGCTTTCCTGTCATTGTTAGTTATTTTTTATCTTTAATAAAATACTACCTCATTATGGCATGGCGTTTTAATTTGAGATGCAATTATTGGTCTTTTTATTGATTTTCCATCTCATATATTATTTTATAGATATAGAAAATATGCCAAAGTTAGATTTAATTTAATATATTATATTCAAGATACTAACGGACGTCTTGTTTCGTCTATTTGTTCGGTAGAAGGGAAATTTAGCGGTTTGTTTACAAACTAGTCGTTTTAAAGGCAAATCGCATGCGAGCAGCGCGCGGAGCAAAGTGAACGGTGCGCAAACAATCAGCGCGTCTTGTAGATGTACTCGACGAAAAGATTTCCATCAGACGCGAGGGTTCCGACCAAAAACACACCACTAGGAATGTGGCAGCGCCGAGTGCACAGATACCGCGCACTGTCCGATCAACATTTTGCTAAATGCCTTACATATTCCGATTCTCGTGCGATTTGCGGCGGGATTTTCGAGATTTTCCGTCTCCCGTATTGCCGTAGGCCTTGTTAAGAATCCATTGGACGTCGAAATTTGAATTTGCGCCGGTTACGATTGCACGAGAGGCACGCCGATGCGGTGGCCACGGGTAATTTTGCGATCACGGCATGCGTTGCGTTTAATTTTCCATTTGCTTTGCAGTACAGATTTCATGCGTGTTGCGACGCTGACGAAATGTGTTGATGAATTCCGTTGATTGGCTGATGCTATGTGCTGCTTTACACGTAACATTATTACGAGCTGCTGTGGACAGTTACTCGTATCTCGGCGGCTAGGTACTGTCCGTAAACTTGCGTCGCGTTGAACACCGCACACATACTCTCAATTCATTTCACTGTTCTGTTTGATTTTGATTACACGAGTAAGCTAAACGCCTCTTTGATATGCATAGTTGCAGACACTATGCATGATTTACTCAACTTATATAACTGGACTACCGATACGAACTCACGTGACTGATTCAAAGATATTCTCCGAATATTCAAAGTTAAAACCAAAGAATATTACACAGGTATTATCTAATAAGGAAGCGTGTATTATGATTAATAAAACGAAAAAATATAATTTGCTTACAGCGTCTGGCGCAATCTCTGCTCGTGCCAAGTAATAAAAATCTATTACATGATTTGCGAAGAAAAAACAATTTATAGAATCGTAAATAATGTATGTATTAGAGCGGTTACATATGGTACATATTTTAACTAGACGAACTGGTAGCATCACGCGAGGTGACGCTCTGGTTGTCTCGTTATAATTATAGGGAAGTGAAAAAAAAGTTAAGTAATTAGTAGAACCGCGAAAATATAAAACGTTATTTCGACAGTTATGCTTGAATACATACATCTATGTATAACTAACTGTGCTCATCATGCCGCTCTCCACATAATTTATTCCATATGCGAGCGTATTCTTCAGATATCTTGCATTTTCCGAGACGAAAGATATCCTGTATTACTGTATAAGCGTATGATAAGAACAAATAAAGTAATATACTATTTATTATACTAAGTAGAGATAGCGAGATATTCCGCTTAAAAATCTCAAAGATTCTGGGGAGAGGGAAGATCTTATAAAACAGAACGATAAAGCGCTGAAATTATATAATTACTGAGGGAAGGTACGCGTTCCAGCCAACGTGAAATAGGATATATTCAGGGCTGGTATAGCGATAATCTATCCGAATAACAAGCTGGCGTGTAATTTTAGACGACAATGTTCAGCACCAAATTATAATAAGCCGATAATGATGATTTGTAAAATTGATATTTTGTGCTATCGTTTATGGTCATGAATACGGAATTATATTGATGAATAATAAATTCTTTTATTGAATGTTCAAACAGTAGTGGGCGAATAATTAAGAATAATTTATTATTGAATGTTAATTATGTATGGTGCTGTAAAGGTATCTGATTAGTGGGTTGTTCTGGCCTATTCAAGGCCAGTATACTCAATATTTACGCAGGTGAAGGTCAAACACAGGAACATATTATGACTGAAAAAAACAATTAGTAAGGTGTGTTCAAAATTCTGCTAATATTTGTGAGCATGTCAAACTTTATCCGAAGAACGACGTTGTTTAATACAGCTGCACTCAGAGACGTTTAATTTCAATTGAATTGTTTCTTAGTATAATTATTCCTGATGTATTAGATTCTCTTCGTAAAATCTACACTAAGTATTAATTATTACTAAGTAATTATTTACTTGATATTAAATTAGTCAGCTTCCGTTGCACACATGGTTAGATGCCGGCTGTAAAACGACAGACCGTAGGTTCGATCGCCGCACGATGTCAAATACTTATGTGATCCACAGCTGGTATTTGTTTCGCGTCTGGGTGTTTATGAGACCGAAGTGTCTCGTCGTTTTTGATACCCACGACGCAAGACTTGGTCTTAATGTGGAGTTGGGGACTATATTTGTGACTGTTGGGTGCAGTTATATATTTAAATTTCTCTAAGTACCGCTCTTAGCTACTCACTCGCCTGTTGCTTTATGCAGATTAACGGCCATTCTCTATATCCTATCTATCTTTAACAAGAGGTTAAAATAGCTACCATTACTATATCGATTCAATTCTGTGCTTTATAAAAAAATATATGTTTATATTGCCTAGCTTTTTATAAATATATGCACCATATTCATACCTCTGTATCTTTGTTGACTGAAACATAAAATGCATCCAAATATCTATTGAAATCTCTAGTTAAAGATAGATAGGATATAGAGAACGTCTGTAAAAGAATAGTATAAATATTTTTCGGTTTCGATGGCAACGTGACAGGCATAGCCTAGTGTGGGCATCACAGTTGTCTCATATTGTCATTATGTAAGTATAATTCAGATTATTATTAAATAGGTAAACTAAGTAAATAACCCGTGCATTAAATCAAACACGCTGAGCCATCTAGCCTGAGGCTAATAAACTTGGTGCAATTAAATACTATTCGGTATGGTTAATACGTGAACTATCGCGTACGTGAAATATAACATTATTTGAGCTACCGCTACCATTGACATCAGCCAGCAGATTTGCAAAGATAGTATTTATTCAATATAATATTATCAGTCATTCACACATTTTAAATACTAAAAGTATTTTTGTTTTATTATTGATTACCATTACCGTTTGTCTTATCCAATAAAATCCCAAGACAATGCTGAAATATGTTTGTTACGACATCGTATAACAAATCTTTGAATCGTTCAGCTTTTCTGTGGTATAATATCTATGTTAATATATAAACCTTTTTCTTTTATCACTCTATATCTGAAAACTTTATTTAAATCCGTTGGATGGTTTAAAAGATCTAAGCGAACAGACAACGGAAGTGACTAAATTTAACTATATGTAAAGATAATGATTTAAACTTCTTATAGGCTTCTATATCGGCACTATCATATTATATTTTAGCGTGTACGCAAAACTTTCGGACCCGAGTAGTCGTTATTAAATTGAGACTAATTCAATTTCTAAAGTAATCATGTAGAGCTAGCAGGGATATCCAATGCTTGGGGAGGCCCCGATCCATTAGTGGACGCCTTACGGCTAAATAATACTTGTAACCAATAACTTTACACATGACCGGGCTTAAGTCACTTTGTCCCGAGTAGGCTCATATTTTTTCCAATCAACGAAACGGCTCAATAATAAACAGCTGGCAATTCTGAATTCGGTTATGCATTACCAAGTCCTTTACGTAAAAAAACACAGAAAGGCAGCATTTAAAACACGCAATCTTCCGTAGACCATAGTGGGGAACAAAAGGCGCCACCGAGCTATTATATTTGGACAATAGCCCCTTGATGTCCTTGCAGTGTAACTGACGCTGGGCCGGCGTCACACCAGCGACGGGAAATGATGCGTCTGTCATCTTTACACCGCCGTTCACATAAAACTCACGTATCACTTCTTCGCCATCCACACTCTCCAATATTTTCGGGGAGAGGTGTGCAAATGATTAACGACCGAAAATATTAAGGGATCGATGTAAAACATTAAAACAGTGATAAAAGGAGTAGTGACAATTAATAATTATGAAGTGGTTTGAATTTCCAATCAAATACTGTGGCAGCTCCCATACACAAAAGGCAAAAAATACCCGTGATCCGTGTCATACATCAAACCGTGACAATAATTTTTCATTCTGCGAATACCGCTACTGTTCAAAAAAGCGGATACCTTTTTATATTAGTACTGGGAACAAAAATCAACGTACAAGAGTACTCGTTAGTTTAGTCTGTAATCTTCGGAAATCCCTTACCGGCGTGAACTTTGTGACGAATGCACTGACTTCCAATAATGCTTTGATAGGGGATGGCGAACGTTGCACGACGAATAAGATACATAAATGGAATAAGGGAATGAATTCTTCACTATCTGACGGTTTGGAGGCAAGAAGAGCTTCTGAGAGGTAGGAAGCGGGTTCGATTAGTGTAAGCATTTCTCATTGGTATCATTAAAATCAGATTAGAGATTAGATACTCTACGGCTAGAAGCAAAAAAATAGGATTATTTGTCCTTTTTTTGTATTTACTTATTTTTTCAGTACTGCCCGAACCTTAAACCCAAGTTTGGTTAATTAAGATCTAAAACTGAGGAATCATTTTATATCTAGGATATTTATGATTATTGTGTATTTTTATAATTATCTACATAACATACTCTTATCATGTTTATGTTATCAGGCAGGCGATCTAGCGGTTCATGTGATGGTAAGTGATCACCGCACCCAAGTTTTTTTTATGTTGCTTTTTTTATCTATTAGTATTTACATATACATTTACCGCTTAAAACCAAAAACATATAAATTGCATTGAAATTAAAGCGTATCACGCTAATCAATACGCCAAACGCCAAATGCGTGCAATTGAATTAAAAAGCGTATGAAAATTCCAATCGAACAATGAATCGCTCTTATAAATGTCCGTAGTTAACCTGTATTAACAAGCGACGACGCTGCGAGTACATTAGAATTTAAAAATCAAATCTCACGAAGGCGGTTATTTAAAAAATAAAATAGCCTCAAAACAGCGCCTGCCAGCCGCAAAATAAGAGAAAACCTTCTAAACGGACTTGGAAAATTCAAAGTTTGAATTTTAAACCATGATTAAAAGCTATTCAGAAACTAATCGCGCATTATTGTATTTATTACGTACGTAAAGTGTAAAAGTATTTTTTTAAGTAAATTAAAATAATATTTTGGGGCGGTAAATTTTGGAATTAAAAGAAGAGAATACAATGTAGATAGCGAGGAGTTTTTGCATCTATCGTAGACACGCACAGTTGTTTCATCTCACGGAGTCCGTTTTACTGCAGTTGTAGTAGTGACAAGTGCCGTTATACACGTTAGTATTCGGGATTTTTTAGTTTTCATATTTTATCATTTAATATTGAAAAATGCATTCATCATGCTCCAAACGTAAATGGTTTACTGTCAAATTGGTGTTTTAAAAAAATATCTGAATTTTACATAGACATAGCTGAACCGCTAGTACTCGTATTACATATTTGCATATTATAAAATGACACATGGATGTCTATTAGAATTCCAAATTAACAAATATTTGGAGATACACCGAATTATTTAAGGGTCTCCGCTTGTTTACAAAGCTAGGTGCACTAACAGTTTGATAAAACACTAAATCATCCCTCCGAACCCAATGGGAACACGGTGAATTAAATCACCCTTAGCACGAAAACCGATCCTGGTTGTGTAACTTATATAGAAACGTCCTAAATTCGACCCCACCATTCCGAAACGCAACGAAAAACCCAATCGAACGTACAAACCGGCTAATTGCACGCCACAAATGTCGATTAAAACTTTCACAATATAACATCGGACACGTCACAAAGATAACATCAACAAAATGAGTTTCTGCATTTAAAAAGGCGCGTAACAAAAAAGACGTTTTGTAAAGGTGCCTCGCTAACCATAAACAACGCGTGTGTATGACAGCAGGTCTATGCATACGATATCACCAGCATGCATTATTTCGCGACACGTAATACTAAAATTGTCTAAGCACACCCCTGCCGCCTAAACCTGTACGCACACAGCCGCAGGGCGCTCACACACCGCTAACTTGCACCCCTATCGCCGCGATACAGGCTGATTTCATTCCGTTTAAGCGGAGTGCCATTTTAATAGGAACGAAATTAACCGTGCCTTATTTGTAGGATATACCATTGGGATATACAGACATTCGTAATCAAACATCTTCGATTTTTTGGACATGGATCAGCGAACGTGATTTTCAATTATCTAGTTTGTGATGCCCTCCAATAGGCACGCCGATCTTCTCAGAATATTTAGCCTGCAGGGAGCGGGAGAACCATCTACACATTTATATTATTTAAGTGATTTATAAATGAACATAAAATGTATTATTTTAATAATTGTGAACACGGAAAACAACCCCACACAATATCATGCCCAAATCTCGAATGTTCAATCACGTCGCAACAAATATGTTCACCCGGTAAGTATAAATTTGTTTTCAAGTAGCGCAGCGTGGGTTGAGAGCTCGCCCAATTGGCTCCCCGTTGAGTACAACAATCTTTTAATCTATCACCACCTTTAATCTGCGCCGTACCAGATATCTCTATCACGTATGGATATGTGACGGCATTAGGAGATACATAAATTATACCGCCATATGAAGATATCATTAATACCGAGATACAATAGCATAAAATTTAATAACATATATTGAACTTTTATGTCATCACTATCACTGACCTAATTAATTTGGAACATAAAATTTTGCTTGGATGAATATTTAGCGTGTATCAAACATGTGTCAGGATAATTTATTTATGTACGTGAATATGGTAGTAACGTTTTGAATATTTGATGCCCCATGGTATTGGGCGGATCGTCGGCACAAAATCGCCCTGTATACCGGGGAGGCGCGGAGAGCGTCTATTTGTTTTGCCATAGCTTTGTCGGGGCTTGGGACACACAGGTCATTAATTGTTGTGAACGCTGGCTCCTAATCGATAGTGCAGCGCGTTCGATTCTCGTTTATATTAATGTTATTTGTACTGCGCCTACCTTGTCCGAATGTGCGCTAAATATCTAATGCATTACTGGCGAATTAAACACGGTGCCCGACCTCTGTATAATTTTGCTTTGGATTGATTTAATTCGCAAAGACTCTGAGTGTTTGAGGTTCGTTAATGTGGAATAACTTCACTGCTCTGATAATAATGACACAGCGTTCTAAGCGACACCTAATTAACTTGGAATTGAGTTTGATATATTGGCTTGGAAAAACATCAGCTTTAAATTTATACCACGCCCATATATAGTATATTTATGGACAGAAAATGTTATAACATTCGCATTATATATTTTGCTATACATAATGTTGTTTTGTATAGAAATCAGTGTTAAAACTTTTTTTATGTAAATATACAGATTATATTTTAATATAAATTAAAATTGGCAGAATTCACCGCAAGACGTCTAATTAATTGTTTTCGCATTGGAGAAATATTAGCCTGAGATTTCGTGATAAATCTATTACATTTCTTTATTTATGAACTACTTAAATAGTTTTTGCCACTACTATTTATTGCTTGACTGCTTTTTTATTAATAAGATGAAACATGCAATTGTATCCTTGTGTAGGGACCTTGTTTAGAACAATGGATTATTTAATACTATTATATGATCGAAGATGTTTTTATTCTCAACACAATAAAAATATCTCAAACTCGTATTATTTACCCTAATTAATTTTAAAAGTAATTATCCTTTCAATTTGTTAAATTAAGTTATTTTTAATGTCGAAAGTATGCAGTACGATATTAAAAAGAAGGATGTTTCGTGACTCGTTTTTATCGGGTAAAATATTCGTATGACAAAAATGGCGTTAATAAATCCTAGAGGGAGCGAGTTACGAGGTGTCCAATAGTACCTGTTACTTCTGTTAGCGCCAATCTCATGAAGAGATTTGAAGAGCTTCAATTAAAAATACGTTCTCTGTCGCCGACATCTGATATTCACTGTGTTTTATATTTATCAATTTATTTCCACCGGCGTTAGTCAAAGGACAATGACCATCTCTCACACACTTTTGGCCCAAAAACCGGCAGATCTAAATGGATACATTTTTCATAGTTGAAAATATATGAATTCCGTTTAAAGAAAACAATATCTAAGAACAATTTCGGGAAGTTCAGAATAACTTATTTATTTACCCTCGTTAAGTTAATGGTCATTTGACATTTAATTTTAGTAAAAATGTTATTGTAATGCTTCACTTGATGTGTTGTACGATGCGCTCTAGACAACTTCCCTCACCACCGTGGTTTTTCTTGTGCCACTTATTTCAGAACGTACAATCCTATACTAATTAAGTAAGTAATACGAGTACCGAGTAAAAAAATATCAACAAATTCGATACCAATTGAATCGAATTAGAAAGTTTGGAAGCTTAAGATGTTTAAAGTAAATTGTGTAAAAAATCGTTTTAGTAAAAGGATATTAATTTCCCATGGATTAAAAACGAGTCCGTGCGCCTTAATTATCAACCTCATAATTAAATATCCTGCACAATACACATAATAGGCATTATGCATGTATTCTAATAAAATTTCCTCAACTGGATATGAAGCATGGCATGAATGAAAATGAAATGAAAAGAATATTAACTTAACACATAAACAAAACAGTTGGTATTGTCCACAAGATACTTGTATTTAGAAAACTGTCACGTTTCAGCGTAACACGCATTATTGTCGCGCATTTGTATCTTGTGATACCATAACATAATGTCATTTTGTGCTTCAATGTAAACTGCATTGTTACGCACGTTTGTGTTAACGTTATCCATTTTGTTTACAAAGATTTTTACACATAATATACATGTCTTAGGAATTAATGCGATGCTATGAAAATTGAAACACAACATTGTTATGGATTCTTTTCTGACGGTATGATACCAACACTAACACAAGATTCTGTGTGATATTTGTATTAGGAATTTATTTACCTCTAAGTTAATAATAAGGTCTAAGATGTTGCATTTGATGATGAGTTGTCATGACGCTTACGTAGGGTACCTGCTTTTCTCGTTATCTTTGTTATTCAAATGTACAAATGAGAAAACAAGTGTTGCTAAACTTACTGTATCAATACATTATTGAGCAAAATTTAATAAACAAAACTTCTTCAAAACAATTACGGAGTTTTGTATTAAATAAATACGCGAGCAAAAGCATTGGATTAAACTTAAGTTTAGCTACTCAACAGAAAACAGCCCAGTTGATCTATGATACCCACTTTATACTGCGCTTGTCAATATACCAGTCCGATACACAAACTCGACGAAACATTGGCAAAAAAACCTCTTTTAGCAGAGCGCTCTCATCAGGATCGTCCATTGCGAGCGCGCAGACAGACACCACAATGACGCTTTCATAACAAAATTGAATATGTGTTAGCAGCGATCACGGGGCGCGACTCTAAAGGTTTTCGACAATTTCCGCTGCGACGCTGGCCGTTTTCAAAATTGAATCGCGACAGCCCTGCTGTGGAAGCACAAGCTGACGCATGCCGTGATCATTATTTATATTTCTGTACAATTTATGTATCCATTATGGATTTATTAATGTTTATGAACTCAACTTTTTTATTGACGTTCAATCGTGGCGGCTGCGGAAATCTTTCAAGACGGCTCCTGTGGCTGAAGATCATGATGCTTCGTGGTGGGAAGGCACGATAAAAATTTGTAGTTGAGAAATTAAATTGGGATAAGTCAAGTTAAACGTCTGTCAGCGACTACATTGTTTGTTCAACAGCTCATTCTTCGTGTCCAGTTATTATTGTAGGTGAATGTTGTAAAAAAAATAAAATAATACCTTGTATTAATTCATCAAGAACTAATAATAGCGGGTCTTTGATATTATGTACTATTTCTTAAGTCAACAATATTAAAGTACTTTGTCTGGCTTTTATATAACGTACTGCATCATACTGTTCATTAATTCCATCATTAATTGTTCAAATACGTGAAAAATAATTTTCGCAATTGCCTACAACTCCCAGAGCTCTAAGGAACGGTCAAGTGTTATGTATATTAAAATATGTTTAACAAAATTTTTGAAATAAAAACATTCTTGTAAGATATTACCTAAATAGACTTTCTAATAGATTTGTTTTCGACCAAACACTCCATAAGACCTTCATAACATGATAAAATATGGTGTCAATTATGCTTACATTTAATTTTAATAAATATGTCATCCGACGGACTCATTCTACAACTCAGCCTAAACCTTGACATCAGACACTTTTTTTTAAATTATTGCCACAAAATCAAACCGGCCAGCAACAGTAAACTGAATAAAGATGATGGACACAAGTGTTTAAAAGCACATTATGAAATTTAAGTGAAAAGCGACATCCCTCGTGGCAGGGGCGGCGGGCGGCTGGTGGGATGGGGTTATCCGAATCTAAATTCATGAGGAACGGCGTGATTAGAACGTGGACGGTGCGTTTTACGCGTGTACGTAGTTGCGGTACATAAAACGTTCATCTATAGTCCGCTTAATTGTTTATTGCTACCGAAGTGTTAAAAGTCGTCTAAAAACTTTAGATATCAATAAAACAATGATTTTGTTATCACGCATTTCAGTTTCAATTATTTCAAGTATGTCTGTATTTTTTTTATTATATAACATATCACATATCAAAAACAGATTGTTTTTAAACTTTAAGTGAAATGTTCACTACAAATCATGCAGATATTCTGAGTAGGTAGAATAACTACTTCCTAATCGTAAGTGAACACCGTTGTTTTTGGATTTTCACAATGCGAGAGTTTATGGTCATGCCGCGACCTACAGCGTAGTGAACAATCATTTAACGCCCCGATCATAGACGAAATGCCCAAAGCGCTTGGAAAATACAGAAGCGGAGAAGTATTTCCTCATCTTGCACGTGCATAGAAGTGAAAATAACATAATCATTGTTTCCTTGAGAGTCAAGAACATTGTGATAAACCCATAAAATTTTGTGAAATAAAAAAAGAATATTGGTAAAAATGTCACCTCAAAAGCATGCTCTGGACATAAAGAAGTCAATGATATTTAACAATGTAAATGTGGTACAACGGCGAGCTATAAATAAATTCGATTGATTTACTTATTTCTAGGAAAATAAGTATAACTTTAGAACTCATAACTGGTCCATATAATAAGTTGTATGGTCAAACTGCAGCCGATTTTTTTTTTAAATGAAGTATGAATATATCAATGAACGAAGGAAAACAAAGCTGCTATAAATTAGTTGCGTGACAGGAAGGCAGAGTTCTAAAATATCATAACTTTTGAAAAAAATCAAAAATTACTTAACATTTATTCACATACCTACAAACCATCAAGCAAGGAATAAAGAGATGCAGAAACTATCAAACGAGATAAGCATTCGCCAATTTCAAAAAGCATTCGACAGTTGTTCATGAGAACGTAGTATGCTCCATAACACTTATTAATCAGTGCTGATGCTGACATGTTTCCATAAATTGAATAATTATGTCCCCGAGGAAATAGTCAAATAGGGACACGTAGATAGACTCGTGAGGTCAGATCATAGGCTTCAAATACTAAATGGGAATTTTGGTAGATCAGCTGCTAATTCACAGCATTAGGGTGCTTCATCAGAATCACGAAATTCGGGAGCAATGGGCAGATAAGAGCGCCGGAAACCGAAATAATGGTAAAGACAAGAACTCAGCAGTTCGATGAATAAGTACTGTTCTCTAATCTATCTATCTTTAATAAGATATTTCATTAGATATTTAGATGCATTTTATGTTTCAGTTAACAAAGATAAAGAGGTATACATATGTATATATTTATAGATAGCTAGGTAAGACAAATATATGTGTCTATCTTCGTTTAAAAAAGCATAAACTTGTACCGACATAGTAATAGCAACTTT
The DNA here is from genome assembly GCA_030180105.1 of Hyles lineata. Lineage (NCBI taxonomy): Eukaryota > Metazoa > Arthropoda > Insecta > Lepidoptera > Sphingidae > Hyles > Hyles lineata. The sequence goes on from JARJEE010000001.1 coordinate 21,664,087, forward strand.
TATAACCTCTTGTTAAAGATAGGATATAGAGAATGGCCGTATGACAGAGACGACCGACGTATATCGCCGAAGAGGCAACTGAGCAACCCGTCCATTCAATAGAGCGATGTTTGTCGCCCTTGAACACGAGTCCACTGCGACCCCGTGACACAGTGCGCTGCACAATGCTAAGAAATGAGTTAATCTTTATTTCGTCAATTTTTCGTATGTGTACGAAGCTGGCTGGACCCGCAAGCGGCAGATCGATCACATCCGCCGCACAATTGGGCCACATCCGCGCCGTGCTCGACAATTGCTTAGTAGCCATAATTGGAAACCAATTGCTTGCACGATCGTTTCTTCAATTTAGATATTGATGCTAATATAGGAAATACATAACAAGGAAAAATTTCGCAAATTCATGCCTTTATTGGAACAAATTGCCTAGGGTTCGAGATGTGGACTCGCGAAGATGAATTATAATGATGAATGATAATTTCAAGAGATTACTGAAATGAGCCACTATGCAATTTTTTAAAGTAAAAATTAAATAATCAAGTTGTGATAGTTTTTGCATGCCTTCGTACCTAATTATCTAGATCTTAATTATGAATATTATAACTTTATGTTAGGCATTTCTTTTAGTTCTAGAACGGAAGTTATAGCATCATAATTTTTAAAATACACTTTGTTTTTAAAGCACCTATAAATCATTGACAACATTATCTATCTATTATATAAATCAAAACCCAAATAAATCAAAATTTAATTAAGTAACATTGAAGGCAGAAGTCACATAACACAATATTCGATCACAGAGCCTGTTCGATGTGATTGGAACAGGCTACGAGCTACGATACTACAGCGCTACACGTGTCGTAGCACGTAGCTGTACTACGACACTACGCAACCACAAGCGCTGTCTATATTAATATTATCGGAAAGTTTGGGTTCGCCATCGTACCCAGTTACAATATTTTGGCTTTATAAAATATTATAGTTGCTAATCAACTTCGAAAACTTACAAAACACGTTTTAAAAATAATGTCCAAGTATTTTTCTTTTAAAAACTAATAAATTGAATTATGATTAAACTGTTACAGAATACATTTGTGAGAGGGAATTCGTGGAATTCTATGTGAACGCGTGGCTCGACGGCTGCCATTATTGATATTACCAGCGCGTAAATGGAAACTAACATATAACGAGAGCCGATTACTCACGACAGTTTGAATTTAGTTTGATCGTTTGACATGATTATTTAGGAAATATGGGCGCTCCGGTTAATTAGATATCCTGGTGGCGAAATGTACCAATAATTTGATTAACACATCTGTAATGCGCTTGTGAGGCGTGAGGCATTCAGCAGCTACATACAGAACCTCTCTTGACATTTGCATCGTGTTTCTCCGCCGGCGGATTCGTATTCAGATGTTTTAGGTCAGCGATAAATATACCGTTAGCGAAATATAATCGGCTCACTTCAGCGTTTGAAATACAATATCAATACTAAGCTAATAGTTTTCTCTATGCTTTAAAATGCAAATGAATGATTTTCACATGAGCCATTTGAAATGTTATTATCGAGCTAATAGCACACTAGGAAATACTTGGAGCGACACACGCTGTCGACATTTCCGCATCTATGAATATTTCAAATCGCATCCAATCGTTCAACCAATCAACCGTCACCGTCCAATCTGAAAGTGCACCGAGCGGATCCTTTAATTTGAGAATACGGAATCAGGCTGTGAACAAGCGCAGATAGAGATGTACCATTGTTATCGACATCGGGATATCCCGCATCTGCGATCGCTAACACATTGTGCCGCTTCGAGCCATCGTACGGACTAAAAGTGAATTAGGGGCAAGTCAGGTGTGTCGGTGCACCTGTGCGCCTAAACAATGGACGCCGGAGCGCGCCCCTATCGAAGCCGTGCTACAATTATTATTTATTGACATCGATAATAAGTGATGAATCTTGCTCGCGCGCAATGCAGTCATTATTGAACTAATATTATATCGCCGATGTTGCATTCATTGAAACTGAAGAGCGGAATATATAATTTGTCGATATTAAAATACACATTTATTACTGTTTTAAAGCACTTTTATCATGGTGATGTCACTGAATATCACCCCTAAGTTGGTGTTATGCGAAAAAGACGGATATTTCAAATCAATATATGGCATTATAGGAAATTTGTTAGACATGTTATTTTGAGTTTATTATGTTACAACTAAATACTTGTATACAAAAGGGATCTTAAATCACAACAGAGTTAGAGGACGATAACGAGTGGCATATGACAAAGCGGGGCTAATCAGGCGCATTTGTTCGATAAACCCGGCGGGCCAAATGTCCACGCGTCCCTACCTCAGCGCCTATTACCCCCCTCCACCCCCCACTCCCAACCCCAGCGTAGTCTCCGTCCTCTGTCCTCCGTTCTCTGACGCGACACTCTCGATACACAAGGTAATTAACATCACTTCTGCTAAGTTATCGGCTCAAAGGCAACGTGTTTCTTTAAGATTGATGCAATGGTGGCGTATAAATTAAATTACCGTCACAAATTATTTAACAACGTTATGTGTCGTTATTTTCATATTAAGACAATTTTTATTCATCGCCTTTATAGAGATCGCCTCTTGCGTTGTGTGTTTAAACTACGTATTTAAAATTAATTATTAAAATATTATTCACTTTTATTATCAATAGTGACTGATTGCATAAAGCGTACCTTGGGAGAGGCCTATGTCTAGCAGTGAACTGCAAACGGGCCTATGATGATGATCATGATGACTATCATCATTTTTAGTCACAAGACGTCGACCGCTATCAATAGGTTTTTGCCAATAATTTCTTTAATGACCTATCGGGGGTAATCGCATCCACCCAGTAAAGAACTTCTGATATAATTTGTAATACATATATTTTAATAATATTAACTCTAAATATGTTTTAAACCAACACAAATAAGCATTCGATAAAAAATTGCGATTGTGGACTTCGAAGCAATTGTTTCCTATTCAAATAAAATAGTGTTATTCTTTAACAATAGAAAATAACAAGAACAACATCGGCTCAATAAATATCGAGGGTGAAGTGTACGGGCGGGCATCTCGAGGCGAAACATAAAATTTCTAATAAATAATTCAATGCGACCATTACACCCGGGTCCGAGCAAAACTACGAAAGTTAATATTTAACAAGTACCGTTATATGTATTGCAATTTTCATTAATGATAAACTAGCTGTGACGTACGGACCTAATAGATTGAGATTGTGTTTAAACTTTCATATGGTTGTATATATTTATGAGATATTTGTATTTTAAAATAAGTGCTATAAATTAATACATCTAATATACATTATATAAATCGATATATTTTAGCCTTAGAATGGTTCTTTACTCTGTTATTATCTCCACATTCCTAAAACATCACATTTTTTTGACTTTGAAATGAATGATTGTCACAAGGAGGACTTTTGTGATGTAGCTTTCAAAAATCGCGAGACTCATTCACGTACATGGATTCCTTAACAATTTAAAATAAATAATATTATTTAATCAGTAAGACTATTATGTAAGACTTGCTGCAATTATAGTTTAATAAATTCAAAAACGAATTACATTTTGTATATATGGAACAATTTAAGCTAAGGCAGATCACATAACACTGTTTATAATAGCAGTTTAAGAATACACTTGTTTATGTTTCTTAAAAGCCATAAGTGAACGGACGAATTCGTAAACACGCCATTGCTAGAATATGTTCAGTAATACGAGAGCGTTGCCTTTCGTATTATTTTATTTTTAATACTAATACAAACTTCGCACAATTTGCAAAGCGAACATAATTCGCTCATCGGCAGTTAATTAAAATTCCACATCGATTTTTATATCCAGGAAGCAATTGAAGTATTGTGAAAGAATTTTACTAAAAGACCAAGAGTAGATTTTGCAATCGTTAAATAAAAGATATTCGTAGTATAAAATTAACATGCAAAATTAAATTTTACAGTTTGTAAAAATAAAATCGTGAATTTGCCTCGCTTTTATATTGTCAGGTCAAGGAATGATAAAATACTTTTATATTTTCAAAAGTGTAAGTATTTTTAATGAATATCTTGCCAGTAACATCATGGACCAGTAGTCAAATTTGATATTTGTGAAAAATCAATACCTACAATGATAATTATTTTTTATACTAATGGAAGACCGGACATACCCCAACCAAAAATGGTTCATGTTATATAGCAGTGGCTTATTTAGAAGCACACTATAGTATTCTGTTAGGAGATATGAGACATATCCAACCTTTGCCTATCATTTGATATTACGATGATTTGGAATATTTTTATTATTTATCAATTTAAAAATCCGAATGACAAAATTGTTCAAACAATCACAAAGCCTATTTCTTTAATGCACTGAAGTCTCTTTTCTAAGCTAGCCTCTTTTATGATACCTATGAACTACCCAATACACAAACATGCCATAGAAAAATGCCGATACCCGAAACAATCGTCAACAAATTTAACTTATACTATTAACTAGCTATGCACAAAGCTATAATGGTAATTTGTGGCTAAATATTAAATAGCGTGTAATTTACATTCAAAATGTGTATAGTGTTAGATAGTAATTAGAAATATTTGTACAATGTATATTAGAAAGATAGGCCGCGGTCATATTACGACGAGAAATTAATTTAATTTGGGAATTACTAAATATGTGATAATATATACATTTTTACCCGATAAAGTTACTATACTAAGGTTCTTAGACTAATGTTAGGACTACGAGTAGTAATACAAATAGTATATACCGGCGAACTATTTTCTTTCATTGGTCGATGCAACTATATCGGCTTTCCCGTAACTGTAAGAGACTCATATTCTGGGTGTCGCACGACGATGCCACTTGAAAGGGAAGTATCTTAAATATTGTAGATAGATCATTTTACTGAAAGAAGACATAATTTTAATTTTGGAAACAATTTAAACTTCATTCAAAGATTTTTTTTATAATCGCATTTCTGAAATGGAAATAGAACCCACTATGGCACTATTTCATGGTCTTCCTTTGATTTCTACTACGTTTCTTAAACACCAACCTGATGAGATTGAAATGAGATGCTATGTTGTACGGAGGAAAATAGAGCCTTTTGATGGGTATTTTAAAATTGTGGGTGTTATTTTTTTTAACATAGCGGATTCGATATCCCCCTTCAGTCGGTCTAGTAGTCTATCCCAAATTCTTCGAATGAAGTTCAAATTGATTCTATGATGTTGTTCAATGATGTTCAAAATCAAAAAGATATCTTCAATCAGTAATATTGGATAAGTATTTAAGGGATTTCCCCTCCATTTATCATCATGTTACGCCTTGTACACAGACCTTGTTACACTACCTTGTGACACAGAACTTGAAAAGTTACAAATTTGCTTTAAAAAGGTATAAGATAAGTTAAGCCAAGTCACATTTCAAGAAATCCTCGGTGAAAACCAAACTCATCAGGTTGGTGTTTAAGAAACGTAGTCGTTATTAAAATATGTCTTTCCTAGAAAAAATATGATTTCACAACAAAAAAATTAAAATGCTGTGCAAAGCTTCGTCGCGGTTCTGGTATTATAATATGAACGCCGAAGGGATTATAAAATAAATTAAATGTTTTGTTCGCGTAAAAATAGTTCGAGGATATTTTTATAATTTAATATGAAATATTGTAAGTGTAGGTGTTTCAGCTTTTTATTATTAATAAGCTTGATTGTATCTCAGTTCAATTATATTTTCTTGGAATGTAAAGCAATAAAAGTATTGTTCGTATTTTATATTCGCTTCTTTGTTGTAGGGATTGTGAATATATAGCTTTGAACAGTCAAGTCCTGAGTTGGATTCCCGGATCGGGAAATTCCTTTTGAGACAGTAGGATAAAATTATAGGAGTTGTCCCAGGTTGGGGTTGGTGCCCAGTAAGACGATAATTTCGGCTCGTAAGTCAGTTTGAGAAATAAATAAGTAAGGCAAATTGTGAGTGCCACTAATTAGATTCACGCCTCGAAAATATGCGTCAGTATATGGAAAAAATTCGTTATACTGTTACGGATTATATAGTTGTTATAATTAACAGTAGGTTGAGTAATTATTTATCATCAAGAAATAGTTAACCGCATTCATGATCATTGTGAGTTTAGGATGTAATTAAATTTCTATTAAAAGGAAAATGTTGCTATTCTAAGAAGTTATCATATCAACAGCGGCGAGTATTATAAAAGCCTTTGCAGTAAGGAGAGAAGTTGGCGCATTAATCACCGTACGAGCTATTACAGGCAGGCACTCTGAGCTAATATTAATGATTGCTTTGCGCTGTTTATAACACAGGAGCAAATCAGCGTACGTCACAGAGGTCCCTTTGAACAAACGAGGCCGTCACTCGCTATCGGCCCGATAGCTAGCTCAAACTTTACACAGTGACAATGGGAACTTGGCATGGACGCCGCAGCGGACACAATGAGCCACCATCGATGTTCGCGTCCGATGACATGCTCAATGTAAAACGGGATCTATTCCCATAACGAGTGAGTTTAAAGGTTTTTACCGAAATAGGCTGCAATGCTTTTGTAAAGACGGCGATAGGAGGCGCGCGCGGCGGCGATGACGGGAAGTGCGTCGGCATGTCGCGTCGCCTCTTTAGTGGCGCGCGGTTTGTTTCGACGAACATCTGACAACCGAGCGACACTCACCTTTGTGTCCACTTTTTATTTCGTAACACGCCGCTTTAACTATCCCGTGTGGTGGCTATTGATTCATGCTGAATGATGCAAACAATGCAACATGACTACAATGTTATGCCTGATCTGAAAACGTATCGCTAATTTATTTTCACACGATTATTTGCTATTACAAACTAAAATACTTTTTTCAGAAGGAGGGCAGGGGAAGATGACATTATTTATTTATGGGTAAAGAATTTTTATAGTAAGTATCTAAATACATAAGCAAATTAGTAATGACATATAATATTGAACGAAGATGGGAAAATAATTATTTACGATTGCGGACCTTGATATTCAGATTGAACAAAAACTATGAAGTCACACATGCCCCTATGCTAAATTAGATCCGATAAGAAACGTACCATCGTACAAATCCGCAGCTAGGCACGAGAACACAACGGGTAACCACATGGCGCAGACAAAATCGAACGCATCCTCTCTATGAGTACATACAGACAGACAGAGCATGAGAATCTATTCGGTGTTGATTAGATACGCGGGTATTGGTTGTACCTGCAAACATTTCGCTTCACGTGCTGTTTGAGTTCAATCTGTACTGTTATTGGAATATTAAATTATATTTGTCGCGAGAGTGTTGGTAAATTAGGAACAGCGGAAACTCGCCCAGACGCTGGCTTCGTCAAAGACGGCGGCATTGGACAGACTGTGTTTTAATAACATGGTTATTAGTGAACGCGCGTTAGTCCGACTGAGCCTTCAGATAGCACGGCATTCCAAATCACCATTGATATGTAACGTTTGGTTTCGAAATTTGCCTAATTGCGCGGTTAATGTGTGTCGTGCATCACAGTCTTCAAACTTTTAAATGTTCCCTCCAATTGCTGAGTGACTTCAAAATTTACATTGCGGTATCAAAACTTGACTTTTTAATTGAAATCGATAATTATTTACTATCGGCTGATAACATTAACATGAAATTAAATATTTTCCATTATTAATATTTACCTTATTTCATGGAACATCTAAAAGCTTGCTCATATATGCACAATATAATTAGATTATGCAATTATTACACAAACGATGTATTTATTAACAACCAATATTGATTGAAGTGCTCAACTCTACGTAGTGGCTTTTGTTATCCGTACAATTAAACTAAAATAGAATAGTTATAACATGGGTTATAATGTATAATGTATATAAGATTGGGAGCGTTAATTCGGAATAGTGAAGTGGTGGTGTGCAGTGTAGGTTTAGCACATTATCCTCACACACGGCGCTCGGCGCGGCACAGCCCTGCATTGTGCGATCCCGTCCAGGAGTATTACCCAATGTTTAGCAACCAGAGCTCCATTTCAGCATATTAATTAATAGTTAACTTGTCTGTGCTGGATATTTGGGGATCGGATATCCGATTTAAAATACCTTGCGCGGTCTCTCTATTATAATGCCTATCACGTCCAATGTGTCCGTTAATTATAATAGCGAACTAATTCTGTCAATCAAACTGTAAACGTTTGTATTTCAAAATTGGAATTAGTAATTATATATTTTAGCATTTAATTCATATCATAAATTTGCCTGATTGGATGTCTGTACCGAGGTAAGTTTTCAAATGAAAAACGCATTTCAGCATCATTATTCTATTTATGGGTTATTTATAATTCCATAAGGGACTACACTGTAGAGATCGTGATAAAAAAGTGTTAAGTATTAGAGCCTACATTCCCATATTATGGAAAGATAATTAATCTCAAACCAACTCAATTAAAACAAATCGATGAATGAAAACGCGATCAGAGAAAATATTATCATGACCTTGCATTCAATATGAGGAATGAACGCGTGAATAAAAAATAAGTGATCTTCGGGAAAAATGTACGATCATTTTCTCGGAGCGGCCGCAGCGCCAGTCCAGGGCGGCTCTAATGAAAGGCTGGTTAGTCAAACATCGGTGTTTGAAATCAGAAACATAGTGCGTCCCGCTCCCGCATCGGGACTCATTGCACTAACAACGTTATGCGTGTTGCTACTCATTCTAAATTAAGGCTACTCTATGCCTACCTACTCACATTGATTGAGAGTATAGGCCGCGTTTACACGGACGTCCGGCTACCGTAGACACAGCCTTCCGGCACCAAATAAACTAACCACACGTGTTTAGCAATCTGCACCATCAATAGGGAAAGGAGGTTTGTTGTTTTTTATTTGTGAGCTTTTAGGATATTTTATATGTAGAAAAACGTCAGAAAAGAGCAAAACGGTCAGTGTACTGTGAACGGCGATGGCTAACAACGTACACATGGTGATTTTTACAACGTAAAACGATTACGTACCAGTTAGATGTTTTGGCGGAACAATTCTGTGCACGCAGAGTGTAACCGTGGCTTTAGTTCGCACACACATACGGTGCCCGGGCACGCACACTATCGTCTGGCATTGGGTACGAATGCACGCAAACATTAAGAGGGAATGGAGAGCATTTTGCAATTCAGATTGGTGTACATACGCGATGGATTTGCTACGTACGTATTTTGGACATAGAAATTTTCCTTGGGCTGATATTTGACAATACTGCTTAACTATGATGACATGTTTATGCTCTAAATATAATATAATGAATAACAAAACAATAAGGATTATACGAGTATTATTTAATATTTCGTCATCGAAATTTTGACTTGTTCATACTGATAAATAAAAAAAATATATTGATTTAGTTGCAGTATATCATTATTCATATAATGTGTTTATGATAAAAATCCAATAAAATATATGTCTTATGTTAGAAAAAATAAACTATTTACGATACTTTATACATCATCAATACAGTTTTGGCATAACGATACAAAATTCACATAAATCTTTGTAAATGCACTGGACTTTCTGAGACTTGAGATTTCGGTAACATTTATTTTTAAATACATAACAGCTTCTTTTATGCTCGGAATACTCAACACTATTGTCTATTTATTTCTTAATCGTGTCAATTATAATTGATAATCGTGTCAATTATAATTAACAAATTTCATTTCAAAGTGAGACGTATTTAAAAATCATTAGGAGCGTGGATTAGAAAAATACCTAAAACATCATCTCTATTTGGTAGAAATGATGGGATCAGGAAGAACTTCTAGGGAATAAATATGTGAGTTTTCAGCGAAGGCATATATGTTACCACGGGAGCTGCTGTGATATGGTATTTTGATAATTTTCGCGCAAACTCAAAATCTATTATTTTTTTCACGAAATAATGCACCTATATTCAAATTTAAAAGCAATCCAATACTTCCCCACAGTATTTCTTTATAACTCATCGCACCAAATTCCAAAATAAAATAAGAACCAATGAAGAGCGAATACAAACTTGACGACCGGAGACAACTAACCTACATTTTCCCGATCCTCATCTTTATAGTGTTGTTTAAAACATTGTCCCTTTGAAGCAATTTAAGGCCCGCAGAGATCCGGGGATTTACAAGCGCCGACCTGATTAACAAGTTCATGACCGGTGAGTTGACAATTTGCGCAAATGGAGACGCGTTTTATACGTGGTCGGTCTCAGTACAGGCCACTGGCGCAGCGTAAGTGGTGGGCCGACATCGGCGTAATAGGCAGGACGGCGGCGGGATAGCGGGAGCTAATACTATAGCGCCCGATCTACCGGAAGAGAGGATATACCGGCGAGCTACTAAGTGCACTCGGAGTGGGCTTATGAATCAACTTAGTCTTCACAACCATTGTTCTCAGTTTGGTTTTATTGGATGCGGCTGGAGGAAATCGACTCTCAGGGGAATCACAACAAAAATTACATTTGAGCTAGGCTCAGTGATGAGGTATCTGTAGAAGATGCAGTCTTCAACAATGCTCCTCTTTTCACCTTGAGTTGCATTAGAGAAGTTATGAGGTCTGCCTAAGACAGATATACAGTAGATAATAATTATATACGATTGACAAAACGGACAAAAAATTATTTTGACTATGTTAAACGTTGCATTAAAACAGCGTTTTTTAAGAATTAAATATAATTAAGAATATATTAGTTGTCTAACATTCAACAACCACTATTTAGTATACCTACATAGGAGTGTAATGATCAATTTGTACGTCGAGACATTTGACACATGTTACTCCAACTAAGCTTGGACAGTTGCAATTAATTAGTAGGTCAAAATCAACCGCGGAATAACACATTGTGATTGGTTCGCTCTCCTATCACAAGAAGACCAGAAATTTGTAGGATATACGTATATTACTACTGAAAATTATTTGAAATGAGATACCCCTTCATATATTAAAGCAATTCATATACTAAAGCAAACTTAATAAAATATATAAACTAAATCAGTAACTAAAAATCTCAGCGCACAAAACTATTTTATTTTTGAATTTTGTACCTCCTATATCATGTGCTAAATCTTTTCTTCTCCACTTTTCACTCTCAAATTATCAAAAACACCAAATAAGTTGATAATAGGTGATCATTAGGCAAATTATCACATGTCCACGATCACAGAACGTCATTTCGCAGCTCTCAGTGGTCGCTTGGCGAACGGCTGCGTTACCAAATCAAGTTTGGTGCTCCATATCCCTTGGTAATTTGTTCTAATTGAAATTCAAGTCAATGACATGGCCAACGGTATCGAACATAATCAAATTTCTGGAAACGCGCTCTAGTGACTTCTCGTTTGACGTACGTTGATTTCGGATGACTCGTGACTGTTGGTGTGTTGCCTCTAATGTTATATGAGGCACGCCTGCACTTTACATAATGTGATGTCTATATGTGAGTGGCATTGTGAATTTGTAGTATTTGCAATACTATTGGGTTTTTTTTTTTTAATAGTCTGACTTCAAGAAGCAATGAATGAATTGAATATATTGTGTGATTTCAGGCTTAATCATCATTTGGCCACAAATAAACAACAAAAGCTAAATGCAAGGAATGTTTGAATTTTTTCATTGATTTCAAATTATCATGGATTCAGATATATGTAAATATTAATCAATGAAATATTGATAAATGGTGAAAAAGAAATGTGTTTAATTTAAAGTGGAATAATGCTGTAAGGGATTAAAACATTAATACGAAAAACCTTTTGCGAAAATGAAACGTGAAATTGTTAAAATATTATAAGCTATCATAAGTGTAATCTGTAAAGTTAAACATAGCCGCCTGAAAAGCTTGAAATGTATTTTTACTGTGTGCGACCGAAGCACTATTTAGTGATTCTATTGACAATAATTCCGATAATTTTACCGGATTAGCTTTGCAATTTTCGATTGATGAAACCAGCATTTTATGTTCCCGTAATTAGCAAAACTTTATTTGATATAAAATATATATTGTAGAAAAAGTATTTTTTCTTAATACTCCGTGATCGCGATAAAAGAAACCATAATGGGTTACTGTTATTATTTTTAATTCATTTAAAAGCAATAGTTTTTTTGTAAACTATACATTCATAATCTCTGCGAATAATTATTTCATAATTTAAGCGAACCCGATCTAAAGTTCGTAGCGCAACTGGCGGGCATCCGTACATTGACTCAAGCTTCCGTGTCGACATCGAATTCCTCAGACGCTTCCCAGACTAATGCACCACTAACACCTGTGTTTGCACGACAGTTTAGTCAGAATAAAAGCCAGAATGGTCTTTTTGTAAGTGATAATAAACAGTGTTAATTTGGTACTCATTTCTGTACTATCATGCGATTGTTTAGTAATTTACCCGAAGACCCGTGGGCGAGGTACCGCCGGTGCTAATGGACGCCCGTGGAAAATTTGCGATTAGTAATGTTTATTCTCATTCTTGACCTAATATGTACCATTCTTTTAAGGTGATCTTTGAACTTGAAATTGGAGCTGTGGGTTTAATGGTCGGAATGTGTAGAAAATCGGCTACAACTCCAAGTATTATGAGACTATAAGCTAAGTCGATAGACATGTCGTGATAACTTCATTGGCGGTTTCTTAGAAAATTGCCTCAGTGCGTAATGGTTAGCGGAAGGCGGAACCTGCCCCTGAAGGCGGATCTGCCACGCTCGCACACGCACTCATGAGTGTCATTATATCGTGGCGGTGAAAATTGAAATAATCCACCATATCTCTATTTTAGTGTTCAATGGACTACTTTATAATATTTACTGAATAAACAAACCACAACGATCTTATTCTTATATGCGATTCTTTCCAGACAACTTTAGATAGCCCGAGAAAACCAAGACAACCATACTGCGGAAGCAAAAAAGATACGCATGTCTTGATACATTAAGCAACATCATACTGTCAAACAACACCAACACATCCTTACCCAAAACAAATCACACAAAAAAGTGCATGAAACCATCAAAAAGTTGCGTGGCAGTGGAAATCGAACTAGTTTTAACAATAACGTTTATCCGCGAGGCGCGGGTCCCGGCCGCGGCGCCCGCGGTATCGGCCCGAGCCCACCGCGACCGCACCGCGCTGTCATCGGCCCGGCTAACAGGTTGCCAGATTTGGCACTATTTTTACGTGCACCGTGTGACTTTAGTGATGCGACCAGACACACCTGTTGTACCGCGCACTATCTGATCGATAGCAATGAAAAAATCAAACGCTCTAAAACACCGATGATTGCGATACAAATTGGTTGGATTGTCAGTTTTGTTTTTGACGTGTTTTGTTTTGCTGCACTGTAGAGTTTCTGTTGGAATTAGACTAGGACGTAGTAACTCACAATATTTTCGGAAATCAAGAAATTATCGACTTCATGCAACTATTTTAGGCTAATGAATGATAAATTGTCGCTGTTGTTGTTTATACTGAAAAAACCTAGCAGTAATTTATAGAATCCTAACAAAGAATTAAACATTTGGATCGCCCCAACACATCTGTTAATGTCTTAAAAATATAGTAATCAGAGCAATCTTTATAGGTCAAACAATTATGAAACATGTAAGGTGAAAATCAATTAAATTTCAGCTTGTGTTTTACCATTAATTGGCAATTACGCGCAGAAAATCAGGGAAAATTAAGTGTCCCTGTCGTGGAGGTTCAGCACGATAGGCATTCGGTCATTTGGTAATGAAGAAGTGAAATGAAGCTCCTCATTTGGGCAGACATCACAAGTTGACAGCAAAATTCATCGAGTGTCAACTATCGACACGAGCCCTCACTGTGACGCGTAGTTCCAGCGTTGTGATTGCGAATGATCCACATTGGCCGAACACAGCAGCCAATTAAACGGTTTTTACGCGGTCGCACATTTGTGCAGAATAATGCCGGCAGTGTTAACGCGGCCGACAGTGTACACTGTCCGGCATTTTCACACACCGCGTCGCGCTACCGTATGCACCCATTTAGGTTTTTGTGTATGCATAATAGTTTTTGCACCTAACTGTAAATCTGACCAAATTTGTCCGATATCGAATGTTACATGTTACCAGATGTAGGAATTTATTGGCATTTAATTTTGCAATTGAGTGTAAACACGATTGTGGCGGAAAGGTATTTGCCGATTATGCAACAGCCAGATATTTGATGTGCAATTTGCACATATCTTTGTATGTTAAATCATGATCGACATTTGTTAACGTCAAACTTAGATATGGATATGATATTTGCTTGAAATAAAAGGTTACATATGGCTATCCATACCTTATTATAGTCAAGTGTCACACACCTTCTTGTACATTTAAGTTATATTTATAACCAAGAATAGTGTTTTAAAGGGCATACTATCAAGATATTTATAATTAAATATAGGAACTAAGCTCACTTAGAACCAACTATTGCACAGTAAATGCGTCAGAAATGGTTATTTTCCGTCCAAATACGATTATTATTTACAGATACAATACCAGCCCGTAAACGCCAACTTGTGATTATTGGACTTCTTTAAAATAGAGAATTAGATTTAGAAGAAAGTCCAAATTGGTAATTGCACACATGGGATATAAACTCTTAAGGATCCGCATAGTATGCATTCCCACACGAATATTTATCAGTTACTAAAGTGTGTTAATTGACTATCAATATTTACATGCCTTCGAAAAGTCAATGATGACACATCTTTGATTGAAACCTACAACCACCGGAGTGTAAAATAACCTCGTTATGCATTTTTTTGTGGTGTCGCATCAAAGGCTACCGACAACTGTTTTTAGTTTTGAGGGAGATCACCTGACTTGTAATCAGACCACACATTATTGGCCGATGTTGTTTCTTTATGAGTGTCACGCTGCGCCATGAGCAGAGCAGTTCTGGCGCCGTACAAAGGCAAGTTCTCAACGTCATATATCCAATCAACACCGCTTGATATTTTAATTGAATTTCCACCACTGTTTTACGTCCATCAAAGTGGATTTCCATGAGAATTTAATACGTCATTTCCGCAGTTCGGGCTGACATATTGATGAGCATTCGACAGCACACGTTAAATTAAACGTGTAACGCGCTATTGCTTTTATTATAAACTTTTTATTCGCAAGCATTAATAAAAGCTGTCAGTTCTTTCATACTAATATGCGGTAATGTGACTACAAAATTGTTTAAAAGATGTTGGGCGACGTACATATGTAGATTCACCGTGCTATGCCGAATTGTTATAACATCCCTGATAGCTGGCATTGTAACTTTACCAAAAGTAAATCATCGTTTGATCCAGTTATTCGGCAGAAGCTCCATAGATACTTTAACATAAATAAAATAAACAAACGTGTAAGTATATCCCAAAACAGAATTACAAATCTAAGATCCGGTCTACTTGTGACACTATTCTATAAGGAAATGAATAGTTAATAAAATAATTAAATGTATAAGTTTAATTTCATAATTTATAGCATGTTTTTGAAGTTATAGGTATAAATAAAAAGCCATTACAAACATGCCCATTAATATTAAGTGATGTAACACAATTAGCATCATAGCTTTTTTGTGCAAGGGGAGTCGGTGTTAACTGAATTTTCAGGGCCGTCGGCCGCCCCTTCCGTCGCCTTAAACAAAAGGATAAAAATCAATTTTACCAACATGGAGGTATGTTCACAAATAAATTATATACATTCCATTTTAAACAGCGTCTATACTATAAAGATTGTCAAAGAGTATCAATCAACTTTAATTTTCATGTCCTTACACAAAAATTATAGTTAGTTATCTTTAAAACTTATGATAGCTGAAACCTAACTACGAGCTAAAATGAAGTAAATCATGTGAATTGTTTAATGTAGGTTTTCATTAAAGGCAGCTATGCTTTGTTCTCTGTATGTGTGAAACTTCGTTAGAGAAAATTTAAGAAAATTTAACACTAAAAATATAATTTAAGCAAATTTGCTTGCTACGTTGAACTACGGCGATACGCCGAAACTGATTTTAACTCTTTTCCAACATGGCGGCCAAATGGGGTAACCACTGACCCTTAAAACTTGGTTTTATCACGCCGGCCGTTCCTTACAAAACGTCACAAAAATATTTTTGACAAAATTCGATGCAACAGTTTTGAACATACAAAATAGACACGTCGTATAGATCACGTCTATATACAATACATATTATATGTATAAGCATGCGTTGATATTGCTAAAAGGATTAGGAGTTCATTTACATGAGTCAGTTATAGTTTCTGAAACTTATATCCCAAGACATCATGGAAGGCCACATCGCTACGCAGGGCCAAATTCCACTACCGGTCCACATATACATACACATACGACTTCTTCAAAACAGCTTCACAATGAGCTCATATCAACCAAATTTTGAGCAGTCAAAGTTATTACGAAAGTACTATAACACATGAAAATTGCCACCTACAGTTACAGACATCTATTATTCCTTCTAATTCATTAGAGAAATCAAAACAAATCTGATATAAACAGAGACGGTTTTGAATGGTTTAAAGTAATATTTATTAAAATAATGGGTATACAACCCGTGCTATTCTATTTCAATCTGTTCCATGCCTTAAAGCATGCAATCCTGTTCTCTTATCTCTTATAGCCTATGCGTTAATCCATGGTATCAAATACCTCCCTCCATACTGAATATCATCAAAGTTGTTCCAGTCGTTTTAGCGCGTAGAAGTTAAAAGCACACAAACGAACATTTTTAATATTAAATAGGATTAATTCAAATTAAACTACCAAATAAACTATATTTAATATACTGACACACTGATGATATTAAAAAACACACGCATAAATCAGCAATATATAGGTACAATAATATCTAAATAATCGTTACAGTCGATCCAGTTTTTCGCGTTCTAAATAACAAATGTTCAAATATTTGTTTATTTGATAAAAAAGAGAGATTCCGGCGTGACAAATTGTTGTTAATATGAAACGGTGGGAGGGCGAAACTTTTTTGCCATCGGTCCCTACAAAATTCATGAAAATGCGCAATGTGTTTCTGTAGGATGTATGGTAAAATCTAAATATTTGGTATTTATGGATCACGGGCTTTGTTTTCCGCGGCACGAGGACTCACAGAAGTTATTGTTTAATTTATAAATGTTGATGGTGAATTATTTGCGAATAAATATGATGAATTGTCGGTTCAATAATGAAAGCTCACTTTTATTTTTATGACGAGTAACAAAGTTGACCTAAAAATATAAATATATACTATTTTAATAGAGTCATAATATTTAAAACGTTATTCACGTCGTCCGAGATATTATGTCATTCTTCATTTCCGATTACCAAACTATGCACTAAAGTTAAATTCTTTATTCTCGTGACAATTGCTAGCGGCTAATTTGGCCAGCGAAAATGTCATACGAGATGTCGAGGGGATATTTATACAACTCTAAAATGGTGTTTAATTTTTCAACTTTATTTAATATTCACTTAGTAGTTTCATGTCAGTTCTAACTTCGTAAATAATAGTTGGTTATTCTCTGATAGTACCAGAGAACATAATTATAGCCACCTACATTCCCACATTATTTCTGTCACATAATTGAAATACGCATCCTACATTATTACTGCTAATCTGAACAGTCTCTCCGATAATCACTAATTGCTGAGTACGGGACTCGTATACAACCGAAATCGATTGAGAGGGTTTAGGCCACAGTCGACCATGCTCATCTAGTGCGAAGTGGGTAGTAAATGTTTTCTAAATCTTTAATTGAATTCTCAAAAAAATTTCGTATTAAAGTTGCTATATACAACCACAACTGCCCAATGTGGATTGCTTTTATTAAATGCTTGCGATATTCAATCACGTCTCTCGTTCGCGTTGCCTATATCCAATATTAAAAATCTATCTCAGATTTCATATCGGCGCTCGGTATGGCTCACCGGATCTTAGATTCGGGTCGATACCTTTAATACGCTGTTGATCCGGAAATATATGACTCGTCTGACTGTTACGTAGAATATTAGTTTCAGAAAACTATGCATCATCTATAGATGTTATTTTTTAAAGGCATTTTTGAGGGTGAGAAATCGTCCTAAGTGTTAATTAAAGTAATATTTGATACGCCCTTTCAAATATGTAAACATACATACCCAAGCCGTTTCTTTCCTCTAGCAGGACATAAGCCTGTCTATCCTTCTTCTGTTGTTTTTTATTCAAGGCAAGTCCTTAGGTACATCTTACAATAAATGTCATCGTTGAAAGCCTAGTTAATTATTTAGAGTGCATGAAGCATTAATGAAGTGCGGCTGCCAACATGTTCACGGTGGTCGCGGGTTCAAATCCCAGGGCACACCTCTGACTTTTCGGAGTCATGTGTGTATTGATAGTCAATTACCACGCACTAAAACGGTGAAGGAAAACATCGTGAGGAAACCTGCATACCGTAGCGATTTTTAAGAATTTCTATGGTATGTAAGTCCGCCAACCCGCACTAGGCCAGCGTGGTGGACTATATGGCCTAACCACTCTCAATCGTACCCTCGATTGTAGAGTAGGCCCGTGCCCTGCAGTGGGACGTATATGGGCTGATACAGAAGCATTAACATTTGAAAAACATTGCGGTAATCATAATTGTCTGTTCTAGTTGTCAAACTCACATTTCTGGGAGTAAATACCACTATTGCTTGCATACCACACCGAATGATTTAAAGGCTGAGACTCGATTCCCTTTGTGATAGTAATTCCAATAACACACGTCGTGCTAGTTCAGCTGTTTGCCATATGAGCCCGCATCAGTTCAGTTACCAATATAGTACGGGGCTGAATGAAGGCTGAACAATCGCCTCTAAAACCTGACAAGTTGTGTCACCGATCAATGCCAAACGAAACGATTACGGAGGCGGGCCACCCGTGAAATTGACAAATCTGTCGACCACCCCGAGCCTAGCCACGTAAGTGGATGCCGATGTATGAACACCTATAATTATTGGACGCCTAAACCTAAATACCACTCGGTACAAAATTGGAGCTTCACGGATATGTTACCATCTTGTTCCCAGCATATGAAAATATTGATTTCAAAATACTATATGTTTAACTACTGAAGCACTTGTATAATAATAAGTAAGGAAAACTTAAATTCCGATGATTTTAAAGCGCATATTCTAATTTAATTCCGGGTCATTTATTTAGTATTCAACCTATAATCCACTATCGTGATTGTGACAAAAGAGAGCTTTATAAAAATATATTATTATACATAACAAAAATGCATATATACGTATGCAAATTCAAAATACAAAAAGATTTCGTTACCATTTTAAGGCATTACATAGTTTATTTTTTAAATTAATATTGGCCAATCATATTCTAAATGTCAAATGCCTATTAGTCAGGTGTATTATTTTAAAAAAATGGCGAAACTATCCTGCAAATCCAATCAACGCCTTTTACCGCTTTAAGAAGACGATAAAGACGGCGGACGGCAGGAAAACGCCATTTCCTTTGGTAACTAAATAAATTTACATCTGCAGCAACCGCATCGCCGCATCAAATACATTTTGCTGAAGGAAACATTAAGATGGAAAGGATTTTATAACTTAGTTATTTTAAATATTTTTTATAAATGTACTCTGCCTGCTCAATTAGCGATTATTTTCCAACGATTGCTACAGTTATGCCAATCTACTATAAATTGAAGATTGCTGAATTTGTAACACTGAATTTAATATGAGTTGTTCAATAATAAAAGTTTTAGACACTTATATAATGCTTGCTGGATTTGTAAAAATGAACATATTCGTATTAAACATGCTAATGGAAAACGAACATAAAAACACATGAAGATTATAAATGGTCATAAAACATTCACCCAGTATTGTCACTCATTCATAAAACATTACAAAGTATTGCATTGAAATCTAATTATTTCCAAATGGCACGATCTAATTACAAGGTTGTAATGCGTACATACCTATGTCGGTTTTATATCCCTTAATGTCTAATATTATTGAAATGCCACGGATGGATTAACCTTGAATGTACATTTGCTTTTGATAACTACTGAACAAATTGACGCGATGTCGGAATATCTGGAATTGATTATCGTGTTCATACGATGCATGGTGGTGGATGGTCAACGCGTTCTTGTGGCGGTTCACGCGTACAAACCGTAGCATAGCTGAACCTGTCAATGTTACCCAAAATAGATATAGACACACAGACTCACGGTCATTAATACCTGTGTTTTTGGCATTTAGATTTTCACATTAATGTTTTGTTGTTGTTAAAAGAATTACTATAACACTTAGTTGTAAGTGCCACTACAATCTAATTAGATTATTATGCGAATCTAATCAAAACCGTTTATGCACAGGCTACATAGATATACAGGCAACGTGATTTTGCGTGGTCAAGAAATCTTAAAAGAAGAGACAATGAATTCTGTGGGTTCACTGAAGGTGTTATAGGAACTTTATTTGTGTCAGTAGTGATGCTCAGAGACAAATTACCACGTATGTGCTGTATGCGGTTCTTGGTCTCAAACCGAACTTATACTATGGGGAAAGAAAACCTATGTTAAAAAATGGCTGATCCAGTTTTTTTCTTCTAAAGACATTTGACATGTTTTTGAAGAGAAAACAAATAGTTGTATATAATATACAAGTAAAGTGTAGAGTAACCTTTACCATGCTAGTCAAAACATATAACAGGATTCTTAACATTCTCATCTGCTTTGTCATACAATGACCGTATTTTGTTTGGATAAAATATTTATCATAAGCCGATATATACTTGTCTCTATTGACTAATGAATTCGGTGAATAGTTTGATTAGTCTATGTTTAGGTTATTACAAAAATATTACAAAACATACATTTTACTATTCAAATGCAAAAACCTCGTAATATAATCAAATATGTTTGGACTAACCCACGTGAACTGACTAGTGAAGCATACATTTAAGTAAATCTGATAGTGCGAGCAGCGCCTTAATAACATGTTGCGTGTAAAATATACCGATAACAAAAAAATACACATAGAAAAATGAAACGATCAAAGAGATTTTATTGTTCGTCGAAAAAAATTATAACGCGGTTTTATATGAATTATTAACTATCTTTTAATTAATAATTCATACACGTTAATAACGCGCCGGCTGGAAAGTTATTTTAATAGTTTTTCTTTTGTTTTCGTGCGCCGGCATTCCGCGGCACTGATGTTTATGTATGCATGCGTGGATAACTCAGATGTGTCGTTTAACTAATTGTCCCCTAGCCAACTTATTCCTGCAACCTTTTTCAATTTAGGTTTAAAATTGGAACAGTATTTATTTTTTAATCAGGGGTAATTAATTAATGTCAGTTCTCGGCTACTTGATAAATTCATAGCGCTTTTATCACGCTCAAATGATCATTATAATTATTTGTGTGAACTGTCAACAAGAATTGCTACGGGTAAATTACACTACAGTATTATTAGACTAGCAGTGGACAAGAACAAATTGAGGATAATTAAAGACGTAATTACATAAACCTATATACATAATATAAAACATAATCAACCTAGTATATTGTTTTATTGAGCATACCTAGACGTTTGCCAAACAATGTTATAGATAAAAAATATTTTCAAGCATGTTTATATTTGATATCTGTCATGTCTCGGCATCAAAGAGCCTTCACAGGCAGCATCGATTGCGACCAGAGGCGTCGCGCCTCCCGCAAATATTTGTCATCATGCTGAATATTCAACTATGTCTAGGCCCGCGCCGTCCATAAAGAATAAAACCAGTTTCCATCATAGAATTTCAGATATTCAAACGTACTGGCGACTGCAATAGGATATATTCAGTTGTATTTAATGTGTATTTTGTTTTATCACTGAGTAATATACGTACATCTTCAAATAAGCTTAGGGCCTAAAGCTATTGGTAGGATATTTCTTTACCAGATAGCGGACTGGTCAATAAGATGAAGGGTAAGTGAGCCACTGAGTTTATTTGCAAACCAGGCGATCATTAACCTATTTTGTTATTTCAGTCAATTTTAAAACCATCGTATTTGCAATTTTTTAAAACGAAAACAAAAATAATATCTTACTGTAACTCCATAAATGTTAAAGTGTAATTAAGTATAATTTTTCACTGTATAAGCACGGGGTATTTTTATTTGTAATATAACAAAAAACATAAGTGCTTTCATTTATGTAACATAGCTTTGAAGAGCATTTATTGACAAAAAGCACCCCACATTTTCTAATTCAAATATGGTGCTTAATACCAAAGACGATAAACAAGATACACATTAAAACAGGTTCTGTAATAAATTTGCTTGTAGTGAGAAATTTTTAGAATACTAATTTAGTGTGAGAATGTGATTCTTTTTTCCTTACTTTTAAGTCGAAACATATTATTCGTTATCAGAAAATAACTATTAGTATTGCAACCATTCCATTTTGGATGCTATAATATAAAATGGTATAAATCTAACGTATAAAAAGATATGTAACTGATTATAATAGATATTTTGCAATTGTCGGCGCCGTTGCAAATATTACAACGTTAGCCGAGCGCTGTTAGAGACGCCCTAGGTGGAATAACACTGAGATGTATTTGATTGACTGGATGACACAGTGAATCTGGGATCGATCAATGAGCGTATGAGCGGCAGCCGGTGTGGCAGTATACTCGTGGCGGCGCGATGCAGCGTGGCAGTGTGTCGGTAACAAAGTGCGCTAGGATCGCGGTTCCGCGGCTCAGGACGCGTTCCGGCGAGTAATTTTCTAAAATAATCACTCACCACCCCCCGCATTACAGTGTGGACGTCCCGCGCCCGAGTCCCTGCTAGGGGGCCATCGTTATCGACCAAAATTTTTATTATGCATATTTTTTAATTTTATTTTTTGTTTCGCTGGCACCCCAGCTCGGTGACTCTGGCTTTAAATCAATACCAGCTGCATGTTGGTTGTGCTTTATTTTAGTGTCGTGCGTTTTTGGCGGCTGTTTCACCTTGTGCCAGCGCCTGGCCTGCGATCGTCGTCTAATGGATGCCTCTTTTGCAATCCTTTTGTTTACGGGCCTAATGCACTGTTGTTTTTAGCTTTATACGGATACCGACGGTGCGGGCGTATTTCAAGTTTTTGATAGAGCTTGAGATCTTGTTTTTTACGCGTTGCTTTTATGTGTTCTGGCGACTATGTTTGCTCTAGCTTTACTACAGCGAACTCCATGTAATCTAAGCGCGCCAGTGTATCATTTACATGAAACATTTTGCCAACACATTTGATGTGTAAGTATTTTGTTTCAAACGAAAATTGGGTTAGGTTTGGCGTATGTATTTATAGTATTAAGCTGGAGTAAGTTAAAATAAACGATATGAGCAAGTTAATAAATATTTTCTGATTCAAAATTCATCGGGATTGAAAAACGCATGGCTTTCCACTACGAGGCACATGGAATTGGTATTTAACAAAAGCCACATCTCGGCGTGAGGATAGGCAGCGAGAATATAAAATCACTTTTCTCTATTCGTGGCTTACTTTTTCGCTTCGTGCGCACTCATCAATCCCTTCGTCCGATGGCGGCGATTCCCAAATACTTTTTATTCTTAGCATAGCACACACTTTTGATATCATCTTCGTAAGGGAAAATCCATATGCAATTTTAGCATTGGAGCGCACTATTTTTTCCGTATTTAAGTTTGATGGCTGGCTTAGTTTGAAAAATTCTACCTGGTTAATAGGAAGTAGTTTTCGTAAAATCTTACTACTATCCTCTGGTAGATGATACAAGTAATTTTATAGATATAGATAGTTATGTAAGCAAATACGATGATGCTGTTAATTACAGTGATTTTGCGCTGTTTTAACATCCCAATAAAGAGGAAAAGCGTACTCTTCATCGGTTAACAAATTACACAACAACGTCAAAGCAAGAGGAAGCGTCAAAAACCGACGCTGTTACGTAAACGCCGCGTGGGCATTTTCCGCCACCTTTATTTTCAAGTATTAAGCAGTTAATGGGAACGTCCGTGCCTGGTTCCCGTCACGGACCGCCAGCGAATTGAAGCTTGATGCGGCGGAATTGAACCGAATGATGTGGCCGGTGACACGGACGCCACAAGCATGCTCCAGCGATTTCCTTGTGATTAGCAGGTGGTGATAGTCACTTGCTCTGCTTCACCTTTGAGGTGGAAACATTGACTTGCTTCTATAATGTCTACTAGTTTTGGTACATACAACTTTATTGAATAAGGATTATATATGTCTAAAGATTTATTCAAGTTTTGCTGTATTAAACCGTGAAACAGTTCATCGCCCTATGTTTTCCATCCTACTATATTCTTGGTTTTTTTCATTCTAGATTAAAGAAGCAGGAAAGTAGGCGTAGTTGTGTCGGATAGCCAAATATAATAAGGTATCTATTTCTAGTTGAAACTGGACGCTATTGCACTTACTATCAAGTCTAAACACTTTGCCGTACCACATTAAAAGAAAACAGAAAACATCAAATAAATAAAACTGTTAAATAAGTCTAACTCAAAACTAATAACTAGAGCGACTCAATGATAATTAGCGACGCCATGTGTCTAATAGCATATCTAGGTCAAATATATGTAATATAAGTTAGTAACAAGTAGAGGTTGTGTTTTAAAGTGTTCATTTCGACATCCTGCTCTTAAAGCGATGCCATGGAGCGGAAACCTGTACTTATAAAATATGAAAAACTGTGACGCCGACATTACGCACGCAGACCGTGACCGCGATCCGGTCGAAATCTGCAAGATATGAATACGTTGGTGTTTTTATTCAACTATTTTATTGCCATTATTTGTCGGAATTTGACTATCGACATTTGTGAGTCTAAACCGTATCTATTTTATGAAAAAGAAACGCAAAAACAGACTTCTTAATACAATGCTCTTACCCATTATAAAGTTTGTCTTATGTTTTAGGTATTTGAAAAAAAATCGGCCCATTCAGATTCAAAATCTATGAATGACGTAATCATCAATCATCAAATATAATTGTATTGTTATGAAAATATAATTTCTTTCGAACTTCTTCCTTTACTTAGACGTAATCCCGACTGATGCCAGGGCCCACCTTCCGGATGAGTTTCCTCCATTTTACCCGGTCTTCGGCATCCTGAATAGCTATGTCGTTGTATCTCTTAACTTTACTAATATTAGAAGGAGACAAGATTTGATCGTTCGTGAATATTGAATAGGCCCTAAAACTACTCGGCCGTTTTGAAAAATTATTTCACCATTACAATGCTACATTATCCCTGATGGACATAAGCGATAGAATATCATTAACAGAATAGAATGTATTCAAAAAAGTGTGTCTGCAACCGGGGGGAGACTGGCCGGTCCACTAGTCGCATATAAACCCTTGGACAAATTAATAAAACAAAAAATTAACAAACACCAAATTATCTAGCCGACAACCGTAATAGTTACAGCATAACAAATGGTATCTCAAACGGTCTGATCGATAGTTTATTTGCGAGAAAGAAGTGATCCCGAGAGTTATCGTTCAGCGCACTCCAGGGCTGTTATAGTATTGTTGCGTCTACAAAGAGCCGCAAACTCTTTGACAACGTTTGAAGAAACTCAACTATTTAAAGGCGTATTGTGTGGGGGATTAAATCTTTATCTATATAGAAAGAACGGGTTTATAGATTGCTTGGTTAGAGCCTTGTTCATTTACACCAGTCTTATTTTATTGTATAGTATTGCGCACCGCTTTGTTTCAGATTGTTCTTGAATATTTTAATAAATGAGGCATAGGCTGGAGGAAGATTTTTCGAAAGATTTCGTATCTCTACAACTTTTATTTCTGTTTTACAAATTACTTGAGTTAATCAAGTTAAACTTTAGTGGCTTAAAAGCAAAGGAATATACAGAAGAAAAATGACAGGATGATAGCATATTCAAAAGAATTTTCATATGATTTTCATCTATCTCATTTTATGAAAGGACAGGGGTTAAAGGACGGTTGTGAAACTATAATAAAAAAATCTCCAGAATACTTACTACATGCATCGAGTTCACCGCACATGAACTTAGGTTTGAGGCCGAAATATTTTTAATAATATTATAATAATATATAATTATTATATAATTATTCTGGTGGGAGGACATTCGTGGTTGCTCGACAACCGATTACACATGCAAGATTCTCTACAGTTACTGGATGTCATAGTGACTGATCAAAGTGTATCGACGTGTATCACGTTTTGGGTTCAACCTGGTAGCATCCGGTTTCGATCAGACGTGTATTAAAGTCTATTTTGATAGCAGCGCATTTACCAACAGGTGTTTTCTGGTCTCTTTGTCACACCGGAATAAAAAACTATAATAATGTCGCATGGCACAAAGTTATAATCTTTTTCTTTGTGCCGCCAAAGAAATCTTTAAACATGACATATGCAAATGACACATGACATAATTATGGGTAATTTAGAAATCCACCAACTACTTAAAGTACAAAAGTGTCTAAGAAATCATGAGGACAAATAAAGAATTCAAACGTCAATCGCAATTTAAGATTATTTTCTTTAAATTTTAATGTGCAGGGCTCAATCGGACTCTATTATGTGTAATTTTGCAATAATAGCGCGATCGACATTATCCGCCTTTGATTTTACGCCTATTGAAAAATACTGATATTGTTTAGCCGTAATGTCCGTGGAACACAAATTACTACGTTAAATGACGGTAATTTTTTTATGCTTGACAATCTTCTATATGCTACTGTACTGCATGTTCATAATGTGATCTTTGTAACTTTATTTCGAATTAAATTGAGTATAATAAGACCATTTCTTTATCAAAGAGAATTAAGTACTCGGTACAAAAGTGTGACTTAACAGCTGATGTAAGGTGTAATTTATATAAGTGGTCTTATTTTTAAGTCTTTCAGCAAGACTAATTTAGCCAGCATGTTTTAAACTGAACTGAATTTCAGAGTATGTCTAATACTCGGTAATACTTGGTAATTGGTAATTGGTAGGACAATTTTTATCATGGCATGGCAAGTTATGTTACATTTAGTGCTTAATACTATGCTAATTGTTTCTTACCAATTAACTTATCAGATCTAAGGTTTGAACGTTTTAATAAAAAATAAAAATGTAATAACTTTCACAAATTCTTTGGGATGAAATATTGTCGTGAATTGATTTTAATGGATGATTCGGTTTTATTGTACTAGACCTGATAGCATATAATAGCTCGGAGTGTGAAGAACGTATTGCACGTTTGCTTTAATAAGTTGTCACTCTATCTCCTATACTTTTAAAACCCAAATTAAAAAGTCCAAAATGTGCTGCCATACGTTTAGGCCCTGACATATGTATATATTGATATGAATACAATACTACAATATTTCTTGTTTTATTCAACTGAACGATTCTTTTCTACTAATATAGTATAACATTGTACAAGAACTAGTTTTTATATTTAATATAATTGAAATTGCATTAAAATGTTTAATGCTTTTTTTATGAAATGTCACAGGTGTACAGGTGACGGCTAAGCTATTTAGTTCAATGAAAGTTCGTTTAAATAATCCTAAGTGGATTACAATGTACATGGATATTAAGTAGATATTCATTACAACTTGACCTTTTAGATTAATAATGCGCTGTCCTACATGATAGCGTAACTTGTAAATTCCATGGATATTTTTACATATTATAAATTATATGATTTGAGTGACTTGGCTTAGAAACAGATTATTGTATAAGGTACTCTTTATTTGTGTTCATACACAATTAAAGAGTATTCTAGCCTGCAAACAATATTACGTTTTAATATGTCGAAAATTTTAATGGCCACGCTGTCTCGCAAAAGTTCGTTTGAATCTGTAAATTCGTAGGAGAATGCGTGGCGATTTCTGGGTGTTATCATTTTGAAGACTTGGCTCTTTGAATAAGTTAGTAAGTCAGTATCTATCACATTTCACGTTACACTGGTTAATTGTGATAAAAATTAATTGCAACAACTAATAAGTTCAAAAACAATTATTTGCATAGCATTTCACATTCGAGAAAACTCATAAATGGAATGAAACGATCTTATCTATGTTACGATTTAACCTTTTATCTATTTTTATTATTAATCCTATCCCAACTTTCAAACGGCTTTTCAAAACACCAAAGTGATGACGACAATGAGCACAAGTTCGCAAAACAGTACCCCTTATATCGGTGACCTAAATAAGGGACCCTTTTCGCATTTTTTATGCAAAGAAAATCAATAATGTCAACATAATGCAGTGCGAGTCAGCTGTTGATGGCGTTGCGAGCTCGTCGCCTGCGCAGACCCGCTAAATTCCGTCTGCGCGAACCAAAATGGCCGACCCACGCGCACAGCCCATTGTGCACATTACAATTGCACCCACCCTCCCTGCTATAAAATCACGTGTACATCCCCTGTGTATTTAGATTAGCTTATTGATAATTCCTTTGTTAGTTGTGGATTTTTAAATTATACCAAAGGCCGTCCGGACCGCGGGGTTTAGTGTTCAAAATAAGCCGCTCTGGCGCTTAACACACTTATTTTAATATTTCAGTCATATATTTATGCGTGTAATTTAGTAATTGTTATTATAAGTGTAAAATAAAGTTCAAGTGTTGTAGTTTTTTACAGGCGCCCGAGAAGTATGCGCAAGATGCATTTTATGAGTTTTATTAATTTTATCCTGAGCGCTGCCACGCGAGACGGGTTTTTTCAGGTAGCGCTAGCTGATTGATATTTGCAATCAATAGGGTTTGGTGTTTTGATAAAAACGTCGTTCATTAACGAGCGCCAACCGGGAACATTCTACAAGTACTTGTGTATCATTCATTAATCAACAAAGGGCAAAAAATCTAATGCACTTAGTCAGTAGCCACGAACATGTTTATTTGTTAATTAAATAAAGAAGCTGACAAGTGTAACATCCGCTTGTTCTTATGAGTAATAATATCATTTTAATGATTCTTCATAAAGGCACTTAATATCGGGTGCAATGTCACTATCGTCTGTCTAGGTTATATATGGCGTGTGGCAAAATTAGGAACTACAAATAAAGATTAAAACTTATTTATATACTCATTGTTTGAGATATGTTTTTATAATATAAACAAAGAGCATATACACAAGTAATCTAATAATATTAACATTTCCAATGTAACAACTCCAATGTTCTTCATTTTTGACAACAATTTATTCGGGCGCCAAAAATGTAGACCATCTGCACAGTTCCACAGCATCCACAGCATCGACATGAGAGTCATCATGACTTATTCCAAGGAAATTATGACGATTTTTTTATTGCAATGAATAGCGAGACGAGCATGCCGTTCGCCTGATGGTAAGTAATAAGACCGCTCGTAAACAGTAGCAAAACCAAACAACCCCAAAAATGCTTGGAATTCCACTGCGCTCGCAATCCTGAGACATAAGATGTTAAGTCTTAATACGTTCAGTAGTTACTCTGGCTACAATGCTCTTCTATCCGAAACACAACAGTGCATTTACACTGCTGTTTGATGGGAGCAATAGACATTGCGGTGGTACCTACCCACATGACCTCTCACATATGAGAGACCTAACACCAGTAAAGTATGTGCAATAATATCCTACCATCAGCAACAAAATATAATACAATAACATGAAAATTGTAAAAAATATAAGAATACGGGTCGATCCTACGTACCTACAGTATGAAATGATAAAAAATTGCCACAGCTTGCGGTTAATATTTCATTTAAATTTTTCGGGGTGCATATATCAGAGGGGGCTCGTAACTCAGTTGCCACAGTTTCGTGATATCTCTGGGTTCGAGAGACGTGAATTCGAATCAAGAGTGGATAGAGAACATGTTCACTATCCAACCAAATTAATAGGTGACGTTTGACGTTACATATTTCCAAGTTTAAACAACTTTGCAACGGCATAACTTATCATACTATAAATCCTATCATTTTAGTTGGAATATAGATATAAAACCTCGAATGAATGTCAAAGTTGGCAAATAGTAAGGGCTTTAATACCATTGCACGTATAACACACTACACTAATTTAAAATAATCGCCAAAAACATGAAGAAAAATAATTGCCCGAGAGCTCTTGAGAATAATAAAGCCGTTGGTATTTCATCAACCCTTATTTGGGCAAAGTGACAGACTCGCCCTTAAACTATTAAACTATTATTAGAAGTACATTTTTCCGAGCAAAGATATTTGGCTCCTTAGCTGATATTGTTTGACAGCCTTCGTGGCGCAGTTGGTCAAACGCGGGTTGTGAAGGGAGAGGCCGCGGGTTCGATCCCCGCAACGAGACAAATGTTTGTGAGGCCCACAAGTATTTGTCTCGGGTCTGGGTGTTTGTGAGACCGAAAAAGTATCTCGTAGCTTCTGATAGCCACAATACAAGATTTAATTGATTTTAATTTGGGGTCAGGACTATGTATGTGACTGTTGAGTGTATTTATTACTATTTATTAGTTATTCTCACTATCAACTCTATATAAATAATATTCTCTTTATTTTGTACGTTTTTGTTTTTAAGTTTTATACATCATATTTAAAAACAAAAAAACAACATGCCATATAAAAATATAATTGATTCTTCGGTGGCGAGGCTCAAGACCCAAGCCACCAGTGGTTAGGCATCCAAAGTGAGGAATCTCCTCACTATGCGTGCCATGTCCAACAACACCACTTTTGGACGCTCTTGACCCAACGACCAATTGAGAGGCTCGGGAAATGAGCCTCTTCTCTCCATCTATATTATTTAATATAGAACGCGATACCGCTAATTGGTATTAAACTTTATACTCCAGCCTAATTATTTGTATTTAAAATAATTACCCAGACTAAATATAATTAGGTAAAAAGGAAATTTTCAAATTTTCTGACGATTCATTAAATATAATTATTTAACTTCATGTGAACGATACTATAAACAATTATCATGTAATTAGTCTAATACAGTAATTAAATATGGATGCCACACGGATAATTACACTTGTTAGTCGGTCTTTCTTGCGGTACGGCGGTAAATTTAGATTATTGTAAATAGGACAACTATTAAATAAAGTTATACTTTACAATAATTTAATGCGTTTAACCGAAAGGTGGATAGAAATAAATAGATATTTTATTCAACCTGGACATCTACATAGTTTGTTTTTTATTTATAACTAAATAGTTAGCTACTATTGTGTGTAGGGTATATTTTACGGATTATCCGAAAATTACTTTGAGCTTTAATGATAATTAAGAATGTTGATGACTAAAATTAATGTTGTTAAATCCAATGGTGCACTTTCCATTACATAATACCACAAAATATAGTAGAGAGCAACATGGAACAGAACAGGTCGCAATCAGTTAAAACATAAAGGAAAATATTTTAGCATCACTCGAGGACGGGGAGCTAACTAGCTTTATTTAAACGCGCACCGCGGGGTACATGAAAACACCACATGAAAAACTCAGCACTCGTATGAAACGACACCTCACAAAGAATGCGGCGTGAAGATATACCAGTTGTAGTGCCTTAATTACGTCATTTCTATGTTAATCACATTTAAATGCGAGGTTATAACACGCCGCCGGCGCGGCCCGGTTGAAAAGGCCCTCTCATTAAATTAGTCCAGTGGTTGGAGCACTATGGCTTCACTTAACTTACGCCCCGATTGACGCAAGTGTGAAACTCGCTCTCTCGAGCCGCGCCGTATGAATTGCCGAACACTGCCTGAATACGTTCTATAGAGGTAATAAACGCGGCGAGGGTTATGCTGGTACTTTTTGCACCCGCCACCGAGCTACGGTTGGTGACGCGTCGGACAGTTGATTCTGTGTTCAATTCGTTAATTTTTCTCTTACATTGCCCGTATTTCATCGTTCGACGACAATGCGTCTTTAAACGTAAATGTTTGCATGCAAAGTTAATCGATTATGGCAGGATGCCTATTAGTGAATGTTTTTTAAATAATATTGTGAAACACGACAATAGAAGGGTCCAAATCTGAATGTATATGCTATAAGTTAAGAAATCCCAAAGGACATGATTTGAAAGCTTAATGGCGTGTAACGTTACACCTATTCAGAACGATGGCATGACGACCATAATTAGATGTACTAAAAAAACATAATAGCTTAAAGAAACCTAGGAGTTTGAACTATCACTCAGCCTAATCTATAGTTTCATCATACTTCGGAGTTCTGATATCATAATTACTTCAAAATTGTTACTTTTCAAATCATTATCTGTCGAACTGAGTCAGACCGTTTACAAACAGATACCTATATGATAATATTTTAAACAATAAATTAGCTTTGATCAAACTTGCAGAAGTCCTTGCTCAAACTTGTAATAATTACGAAGATAAATAAATGACACTCAACAGTCACATACACAGTCCTGACCCCACACTAAAATCCAGTCTTGTGTCGTGGGTAGTCTTGTGTCAGGAACTATGAGAGACTTTTCCGTCCCACAAAAACCCAGACCCGAAAGAAATATTTGTGGGCCGCACAAACATTTCCTTCGGTGCGGGAATTGACCGCGCAGCCTCTCGTTTCTCAGGCGGTGTGCTGGTTACACTAGGACATTTGTACTAGCCGGAATCACGACCAATGTTCACAAACTATAAAACTCGCCATTATAGCAGCTTGGCGGTAAAGTAGCACATGATTCCGGCATTGAAACGAGGAATCGTGATGTGGTTTTCTTCACCGACACATATGTGTATGTATATATGACCAGCACCGTGTTATGAGAAGGAAATTTTTAATATGATTTCGGAACTGCATGGCAGATTTATATTTTGTCTATGATCAGGACTATATGTGATTCTTAAGATCGGGCTAAGTAAGTACATCGTTTTGAGGTTATTACAATTATGCCCACCCATCAGTCGCCACGATATCTTGATTACCATTCGTTGCAATCTTAATTCGTACCAGTTAATAGAACGATATCAGAACATATTCATTTATAAAGGAAAAAAAAATAATAAATTATTAAAATGATTTCCATTAATTGAAAATTATTAATTTCATTTAGCGCTTTTCCGAAAAGTTATGTAAACTGATCCGTCTCTTGTCGGATTATTCGGGAGTACCTACTCAGAGTTGAATCGTGTATACTCGGTTCTAGTCGTCATCAACTACTTTAAACCTAAATAGGATCTTCAAGAATTACTTTTTATTATATTTATTGTAATACGGTAAGTTATATATTAGATGCATGTTTTAATAATAAAAAAAATCTAAAAATATTGTGCGTATACTAATTACCTTTAAAAATGTCTATGTAGAAATCTTGTAACTCTTATGAAATGTATATAATTTATTTATTACCAAGGCAATAATTATAACAGTAGCAATTATAACAAGTCAGTGCTAAAACAGCATTTAAATTGACTACATATAGATAGCGGTACCTACTTATTACATCGTATCATCAATAGAACGAATATTAAATATTTTCTACATTATACTATACACAGAAAGACAGTTATTTTTTACAAAATCTCAAAATTACTGCACTGCACCTAATAGTAAATGCAGTACTGTCCAGAAAAATAGCAAAGGCAGCAAAGCATCATCTTTTCACCCATTCTAAGTGTATATTTATGAGGTCGGATAAACAACATTTAATTTAATACGAACTGTATATTGATTGATATACAAAAGTTTGTTCCTACAATTTCAGTAATACAAGCGTTCGTGTATTTCGCATGTAGCAGTGAATAGTCGTGATTACTCGGGTATTGTACCTGGATTTGACATGGGGTGTGAGGGTAGCGGAGAGTTTAATGCACGTCGGCACTTGCCGGCCGCGATGCCGATACACTACTAAACTTCACACTTCAACGTTGAGTTACAGATCTTAAATTATTAATTACTATATTCTACTATATTCTCTACTGGAGATGACGTGGACATCCGAAGATGTGTAGGAAAGACGAGTTGGATGCATTCGAGCAACAGCGTAAGAGGTCGCCGAGGACAGGGTCAAATAGAGAAATAAAGGGAAGACCTTTGTTCAAATGTCTTAAAAAATTTAAAAAATTCTGCCAACGATACATCAATGCACGTATAAGGTTTCTTTGCTAGGAAATTGTACAAAACTGCCCTAATGTATAGTTTAAGCTGCTAGTTATAGGTCATTTTTACAGGTACGTCTCCGTATGTCTATACATAAGCTCAAGAATGGACTTGAGAAGGCTGACAGCTACTAGCGCCAAAAGTTGCCGAGCTTACGTATATTTCCGCCCGCAGATGTAATAGGTGGCAAGAAATAAACATATTTAGTTCGTTTTCTTTCAGTTTAATTTCGATTGTAGTGTAAATCATATCAACAAACATACGAGCCGACTAGATTACCGCCAAAAATCTAAATGAGATGTATAAACATGCGTGGAGTGTAAAAGGGTGCAAGGCGCGCAAAGCGGCACATATAATTGAGGTACTGGGGGACAACGCGTTATTCACGTGTGACGCCTGAGCATCACAAATTATCACAAGAGAAGCCGACAAAGGGCGTGGCGGCTTTGCCACACTGAAAACATTCACAACGCACCATTAAAGGGAGTAAATCTAGTACTTTTATAGCACTAACCCAAAGCTTTGCGTCTCACTGTGAACCGAGCGCGTCAGGCGCGCTTTACTTCAAATCGAGCGACAATCCTAACTTACGCGAGGTGTTGTGCCATGGTTTAGGGTTCCGTCAGCGTCCACACGCGCCGCGGAAATATTAGATGTGCGTGTTACAATGCACGGACAAATACTTTAAATCAATTAATATATATATATTGAACATAAAGAAAAACCTAATAGGACTTCCTCGGACTGAAAATTATAATAATGATAATATTTTATTTGTACAGTTACAAATATTCTGCTGAAAACGTCAATTGCTTTAAAATTCAATGTGTCTCAAGTGACGTAAAATTATTTATATAGTTCTACTTATAAGGCCAATTCTGATGGTAAGTGTAGCAGATTTGGAAAAAATATCTTCCGTAGAAAATTAAGAAATGTTATAAAATTGTAGCTGCCTACGTGAAGTATTTCAATAACATGCCGGTTTCATTACCGCATGCCCTATACGGCGAACTGACTTTATCAGTATCGATACAAATATTTTTCATTGAATTCCGTGACATTTTATTAATACAGCTCGATATAAACGCTACGTGTGCGATTATCAATATCCCTACACGAATTCATTACGGGTGAAAATAGTTGAAATAATGTAAATTATATTTGTATGCCTACAGCGATTAATCCGCGATCTGTACTTTTTGTTCATTTGAGATATATTTAAGTGATTATGCTTTTTATGTTCAGTTAAGAATAAATAAATTGGTGGCATTATATGCGGCGTGTTCGACCGCAGTATGTCGGGAACCCAGCGGCGTGCGCGCGGGTCTAACTTCCCCGCGGGTTTTGTCTGGCTCGCGACTCAGCCGCCGGTCGTCGTGAAAGGGTTGTTACACACGCCGCTTGTGTCTGCCGTTATTAAAAGTATGCGACGGTGCAGGCTCCTATATAAATAAAGTAGTGATGAGACGCGTCGCGCCAACGCCGGTCGACCTTACAATGCGTCTTTTATGCGTGTAACTCTGTCTTCGACGCATCTACTGTTCATTGATATTGATTGGAGATATGGAATTATTTTTTAATTTTATTCAGTATTTTTTATGACATTCAGGTGATTTCTTTCGTTAAATGTTGACGTCAATAAAAAACGTATTCTAGTGACTTTTTCGGGTACGTTGGGGAAGTATAATGATAATTACGGGCATTCATCGTCGATGCACGTCAATTTTGTGACGAAATACGACGCAGAGGCGGGTGTCGAGTGCCCAAAAAGAATAAACTCACTTTTAATTACGTACCCTTCCAAGGTGCTGAGTCTTTTCATTAACAAAACCTCACACATTTCATACGTTTACATATGTATCTCAGCATTTGTTTTAATTTTATACGAGATTGAGACACGTTTTGAAAAATATACTTTATAATTCTCGCTTAGAAGCATTTTTATAGATCTAACTAAAAACAAAGCATCTCAGCCGACATTAATTTTAATTATTATTATTAATCATAAACACCTCTGAAAATGGCTGTAAAGACCAATATGTTTAAAGTAGAAAAAAGCAGCAAAAAAAAAAAAATTCCGGCCAGTCATCGGGCAGCTGAATCATGTGTATAATAGTGACATCACTAAAATAAACATACATGAACCGCGGCATAAAATAAAAGCATTCGCAGACTGGGAGCGCGAAAGGGGTAATCGCGGTTGGCTCACAAAACGTTCATCGTTTGTGCAACCTTAAAAGAAGCTGTTACAGCCATGAAATGCTATGTTAACTCATCATGTATTTATATTTTCCACACCAAAGGAAAACTATATTTACGTGATATTGTTATGTGACGTTTTTTCAAACGAATTACTCTATTAATGCTAGAAACTCCGGTAACTGGGAACATTTATAACTATGTCGACCACAATTTAATGTAAACTGAATTTATAGTTTTGCTGTTTCTGACGTCGCTCCGTGTTTTGGTTTGGTTTGTAAATAAATGTTAGAGGATTGTGATTATTGAATTTTACTTCTAAATGGTTTGAATTAAAGAATTTACTGAATTGAAAGTTTGTTACAACAGTTAAAGAGTATTGTATATTTCATCAAACGCATAAGGGTCTTATAAATGGAGAAGAAATCAACAAAGAAATAAATAGTCTATGTAAATAGTCCACATAAGTATTTGCCAGAAAATGTACTTAGTATAGTATTGATCTTGAAGAAATTATTTTTAAAAATCTCGTTGCCATGAAAAATTAATGAAACTGTTAAGACTAAAAAGGACAACAAAACGGGAGAAATTTCACCTGATATTTCAACACATTTTCACAAACCATTCAGCAGTAAAACGTTGAATCTGTTAAAATAACTAAGTACTCACCGCGCCGCTTCAGACATAACAGACGGTTGCGAACACTTACCTGTAAATACAAAATAAAAACACATTAAATATAAACCTACAATGCGAACAACAAGTCACAAACGCTTAAACTACAAAAATATTTAAATGTTATCGTAATATAAACATTTTCTTGTGTTACAACTTCGTTGGCACTCAAAGGATGGCCCGCCCGTCCGCTGAAGATGGGCTGGGCTCTATGTAATTAGACCAATTTAAATCTTAATTAATATTAATTGTCCGACGTCGGAACGAATCTGTCGCATAAGGACGGCCAGGGAAAAAAGTCTTTAAGAAAACATTACATTTTATTTAATTAAAAGCGTTAAATTTAAAACAACCAAATTTGGAACGTCCCGGCGTGGCGCTCGGCGCGTCGCCTTTGTAAGTTTGAAGCGTACTCGAGGGCACGCGTCGAGATGCAGTGAAACATAGTGAAACGTAGCTCCGTTAAGACTTTTCGCCGCGAGTGTACAGTAAAATAATACGGACTTTTATCGTCGCCGAGCACAATGTTGTCGCTTCAATACAATACGACGCCCTGTTAGTACTCTTAATACGGATGTAACATTTATTATTCTATTAAATTATAAGGTCATTTTATACCACCGTGTGCTATAAGTGTTTTATGAACGATTTCCTTTTGCGGCGCACAAATGAAGTTCGTTCTTTTAAAAACGTACGCGATGTTAATGACGCTCTTTAAATTGATCATATCTGTCTTATTCGATACATCGAGCCCGCTTTCAATTAATTTTATTGTTTTCCTTGGTCATGTAGTGCGGAAACAGTGAAATGAAGGAATTTTCCATTACTTTGAACACACTTTGACTCTAGAATGGGTGGACATAAAAATTTGGACTAAGTAACGAGTAGTAGTTATTATCTAAGTGACTAAGTAAGTCTAGACTAAGTAGTGTCATTGTGGGATACTTCACTACAGACACGACCAATAACAAACTCATCAAAGCAATTACTGCATAAGAAATCCAATACATAATTGAAGTTAACGGATAACGCGTTTCCATTTAAAAAATATATAACAATGAATATTTATGCAAATATTATAAAAACTTATACATTGGTCAATACCGTAGTTATGAATAACAATTGCCGAGCAATGAATAATGTAAAGAGCAATTGAAAAAATCTCTCAGAGTATCGTAACAAACACCCTTGACCTCTGACCCCTCCCATTCCAATTCCTCCCTCACCTTATTCAACTACGTTATTATTTTTAATTTACACCCGCTCATTTTATTTGTTTTTTAATATTCTTATTGCAGTTTCAGCTGTTCTTTTAGGGTTGTCGGCTTTAATAATTATGGCCAGTATTTATTTCTGTACACCAAATTGGGTGTTTTAACTGCTTCACATTTTATTTGTGTTTTGTCACAGTTTTTTATTATATGAAGAATGGGACTTCCCAATGGCGTAATGGTCCGTCAGATATATCGTGAGGACCTGGATTCTGGTTAATTCACTTGGAGTAATAGGGATAGGTACAGTCTGCTTATAATATATGTACATATATTTTCCTTCACCGCTAATTTCAACAAGCAAATTAATTTCAAATACATACACAAATTCTGTCTGCGATGTGTCTTAGGTTTCTTAGGTTTGAACCTCCCGCCTCTTATTTCCCAACCTAGACCGGTATCTACAGCCAATAATTCAGAATATCGCATAATACAAAAAAAGTTAGAAAAATTGTGAGGAAGACTTGTGAATAAATATTATTGATTTGAATTCTTGATTGGATTGCAAACTTGTAATAAGATTATTGAGTAGACCCGCTCGCGTTCGGTTACACAAAAACGAGGAATTATCCATCTCCAGGCTTTGTTTCAGGAAATACAGATTTAAATTATACTTTTATTTCGCATAAAGTGGATATGGAAGGCCAAGTTTGTAACGGATTTTTTCAAGTGTTCGGTAAGTGAATGATTGACTAATTTGGACGTGAAATGCTAGACTTGTGCAGATTATATTTAAAATGGTCGGAATGATTTTTTCTTATCAATTACTTTAGCAGTGAATGACATCATAGTTATCAACCTTGGGCTTGTTCAGGGTTTTTTTTGATTTTACTTAGTTCTAATAGACCAGACTAGTATTCTAGGATGGATCGACTATGAATAGCTGAAATGAAATGTATTTATTGGTCACGTAGGCAATTTAAGGGCTCTTATGACAAGTCAATGATGAAAACCAGCTGCCACTATCAAAACACAAATACTTGACCATGGAATCAAACCCGTAACACACTCATTACGCCACTACCAAGACGGCCACACGCAGCCCTAAAAACAGCATACGTACAGGGTCGGAAACTGCAGTGACAAGCGAGCAGCCAACCAGATGTCATCTTTTTCCCCGTCCAGTAACGGAACCGCACGGTTATGGTAAGACAATGCGGTCGGCACAGAAACCGCCGCGGCCGCGAGCCAGACTAAATCACCGGCGGGTGTAGGTTTAGTTCCAGTGCAAGATGCACGCTACTTCTCACTAAGCTATTTTGTGATAAAGCTTTTTGCATTGTTGCTCGATTGCCACGTCTAAGTAAGCATAAGATGTTACAGTATATTTGTATTTTTATTTTATTTTAAGATTTTTTCTACAAAGTTCGGAGTGACGCAGAAATTAAAAAATGTAAGTTAGTTGCTGTGTGCTATGTAAATAAATTCACCCAACTATAGCTCTCAGATGGGTAACGCATAAGATAAAAGTCTTGGGCTGGTAGTATCGCAATCTGTACTAAAGTTTTTGGTCTCACGGAAACAAATATTTGTGAATCATACAAACATTTGTCTTGTTGCTGGAACCCTTTCCGAAGTCTTGTGCTTCTAAACCGGCATCTTAACTAACTGCTACGGATGGCACAAGACAACAGCGTAATCTTTGTCGCATTAACTTTAGTAGTATATATAAATAAATAAATAAATAACACCCAACAGTCACATACATAGTCCTGACCCCACAGTAAGATCAAGTCTTGTGTCGTGAGTATCAGGAACTACGAGAGACTTTTCGTTCTCACAAACACCCAGACCCGGAAGAAATATTTGTGGGCCACACAAACATCGGCCTCTCGTTTAAATGGGATAAGCTTCCATTATAATATAATGTACAGTACATTAAAATTGTGAGACAAATTCGAAAAATCAATAAGTTCGTATGATAGATAGTTTAGGATGCAATGCTTATAAGAATTTAAACATAAATTATGTCTCATAAAACGTATATTAGCGATGAATTCAATCCGTTGTAGTGGACATGGCTCGGGCGCAGTGGCTCATACTGGCCGCGGATGGCGAGCGGCGCGGCGCGGCGGCAGCGCGTAGCGTGCAGTGCGCGCGTGCCCGCCCGAGCACACATCGATAACATTAATTATAATAATAATTTTAAAACTCGTCATGTACAATATGTTGCATTTAAAATGTGTTGAGTAAAAGTGGCACGCGTTCGACACGCAGTAATGAGCTGTGTGGAAAATGGACCGCGACGCCTATGGACATAATGGAAAAACAAACAATACGTACCGAGAAAATTCACTCGTAAACACTGTTCTAAGAGCAACTAAGTGCGGGCGTTAATTATTAGTTTAAGTATTCATAAAAACGTACGTTTACGCCAAGCCCAGACTGTGGCGGAAGCCGGCAAAAAGTGTTATTTCGACTTTATGGTATCGGGCCGCAGCTGGCGTGTAGGCCCGCCTCACACACGACGGTCGAGCCCGCCTAGCGTCCGCCGCAAAACACACGCTTTATCAACCAAATAAGAAGAAAACATTCGTAACAGAAGTATTCACTCTTTCAAGTAGACATTAGGTCACTCATTATAATCAGTGGGTATTCATTCGCTGGACGGAAGTGGCCTGGACACGGCGAGCTCTTGATAAAATAGCTTTAAATGAAGTATCTTTTATAATTGTACATGGTAACGCAAAAAGTATTTAATATTTAAGACCATACAGCCTTGAGTACTACCTAACTTATAAAAGGTTAATCCTTCTTTGAAACTTTATTGATGACCACGCTTAACTATAAACCTATAATATAACTCCAATTAAAATAATATCTAGTGGCGATTCTAACTTTTGAATAACTTAAATGTGAACAAATGCCAATACAATATTTTCATCACTTGAATATGACCTTAACTTAGAAAATTAATACGTTTATTTCTCAACGCCCCCTAATTATTTAGAATTTAACCAACTTTCTGACTTACCGTCCAAGCGTTGACAATTTTATTTAAACACGAATAGCAATAGAGTTTATGGATAACTGAGCTATCAGGTAATTTTAAATGTCCTTAAATTCTATCATGAGTTCAGAAAATCTGAGACTTGTGGCCTGCGTTGTAATTTAAATTGGAGCTCTCCCTTGACTTGAACAAGCAGGACACGTGACTGTATGTAGTGTGCTACTCAAGTGTTTAAAAATTCTCCCGAGTTATGTGTAGTTATTGAACAATGCCATATGTTCGTATCGTACTAAAATTTAAAATGATTTTTCCCGAGGATTCATTTGTATAGTAGACAAAAATTATTGATAGAACTGTTTTGTTATGGACCTTTTGAAATTTGCTTATACAAAATGTCAAACTGTTTATCCATCCATCCATCCATCAGCCAAAGGAAGTCCACTGCTGAACATAGGCCTCCCCCAATGATTTCCACAGAGACCTGTTGGAGGCAGCCTGCATCCAGCGACGTCCCGCGACCTTTACCAGGTCGTCGGACCATCTTGTGGATGGACGTCCAACGCTTCGCTTTCCGCTACGAAAACGAAGAACTGTTTATCAAGAAAAACTATTATGGGGGAGGCTCTAATATTAACGTAATAAAACTCAAAACAATGGTTGTTAGAATTGTTGGCCGTTTGTCTGTGCTTTTATGAACGCTCATCTCAGAAACGGCTAAACAGATTTTACCTATATTTGGTATGGAGGAAGCTGACACCCTCCATTAACATATAACCAATCTGTATAACGAAAACTGTAGTGCACTAGTAGGATAAGCAAAGAATTCAAATATAGTATTTTTAACCGAATCAAACTCAAAGGGTTGAGATGGGACAGCAAAGGAGAATGAGACGGGATGGGGCGGAAATATTGGTATAGAGGGCGGTAGACATATTGAGTTTATATATAATAACATGTTGCTAACAAATAAAATAACGTTCATACACTGAATAAGATAACATAAAATAGAAAATGAAATCATATTGTATTAGCCGCATGTTTAAAATGTTTCTCTCTAATTTATGTAGGAAACCGCATATTGTGATCTAAATGATTATACCACAGCGATGTTAATCCGGGTGTTGTTAAACGCTCGTGTGCCGGCTGCCTTAGAGCCGCGCCAACTATTTATTTTGTATTACACACAGCCGGTCGTCGTCTTGTCTGTCTGTCCGTCACAAGCGGCGGTCGCCGGTCGCCGGCCGCGTCACCACCATATTGGAAACGTTTTATATTTAATTTATATTAAATTATACGGAATACATAGCGATACGCTAGTACGAGTTTTAGAATATCAATAATTTATCATTTGCAGTGGCCTCTAAAGTAATTTATATGCCAGACAAATTACACTTATCATAGATTGTAATGTTGTTGTAATAATATGTTGGGGTCCCGAACGACCAAATAAATCTCCAACAGACGTAGATACCCATTTTGACGAATAATAATGTGCATTTTATAACTCAATGCCAACGTATCCCAAATCAAATAAATAACTTTCTTAAGGCGTTTCATGATGAATATAAAACACGAAAACAAGGAAGACGTATTTTATGAAGTAATTAAATAGTGTATTTTTATATTTATGTCTTATTTCGTGGGCTAATTTAAATATTGCATTGGCAGTGATACTTTTGTTTTTGTGTCAATATGTATTTATTTTAAATACTAATGGTTAAATCATGTTATTATTTGAAGTTAATAAATGTAAGCTCAAATATAATGAAACTGAATAAGTCGGAATGAACTCCGCGAGTAATAGTTAGTATCTACACATTTTATTCACTCATTAAAAAGTGCGCGTTAAAAATATAATATAAAGAATTACAACAAAGCAACTGTAAATCAAGTTCCGAGAAAATGCGTTGCGCATTCGCATTTCTTCTCTCTTACAAATTATAAAACCGTCGGGCGTTTATTAAAAGCTATATATTTTAATTCTCACCCGCGCACCGAGTTGACAGGCCAGATTATAAATAAAAAAACTATATAAATATATATACAATGTCTTTGTCTCGGGTGTTTTATGAGTGTGTCGCTTTTGAGCGCGGTTTTGCTTGCGTTTGTTGTTAAAATGATATCAATGCATTGCGAATCTTTTGCGAACAAAACAACATTCACATATGTGTTTTCACAATTATCAGTATCATTCACGCACCTTCTTGTATCACCTATCACATAATTGATACGTCTTTTTTATTTTTTTATCGATATTGTTTCGTAACAGTGTAATTCTTAAAATAAGTACATCCCGCTTGTGTCCTACACCGGAACGCAGAGAGTATGATTTTCCTACTCGCTCGACCCTGACCTACCACTTTTGCTTTTTATACATTAATCAATCTATTTTCATACTCTTAAGTGTAATACTTGAATGGCACTTCTTTTAAGATGTCATCCCGATTTGACTGTAAGACGAAATATGTAGTTGTCATTTTTGCATCAGTAGATAAATCCTTGGAGGAGACCTATGTTCAGGAGACTTCCTGTGGCTGAAGAGAGAGAGAGAGAGAATTAAATGAATTCTTATATTGTTATAACAGACGGCAACACACTCGAATCTCATGTGTCATGTTTAGTCTTCGTTTATTATTATAAGATAAAACGATTTACAAAATAAGTGAATGATTTGTAGGTGGACGCGGCGACTATTGTGTTAATATTTCTGAAATAATATATCATCGTACACAACAGGTGTACGTTTTCGTCTATTTAATTTATGTCCAATGTTTATGTTGTGTCTGATAAACTAGTCATAATGGACACATGTAATCAGTTTAATATATTATAATATCTCTTTGACAAAGTTGCGGCACAGGTTATTAGATAAAAAAGACATGTAAAAACTAAGCCTTTATACGTTAAAGCAGAGACTAAGCTCATTCAATCCTAATATAATATACTTAGTTAATTTAAAGTAGGGACGATGGTTCTTCAGATCATTCAATCCTAACATATATACAGTTTCTAGACTCCTTTTGTGCATTCTCTATAGATCAGGCTACTTTCAGCAAATAGGAGTATAATTATAATAAATATAACGACACAGTTGCCAACTGTCTCTCACAAATCATTTGCACACCCTTCTCTTCACTGTTTTGTGCCTTCAGTATAATTTCGACCGTTTCAAAAGTTATTTGAAAAATTCTATATTTGCATATTCCATAAAAGTCGACAACGCGAAAGGTGAGAATCGCCCAGCGGATGCAATCGGTGGCCGGGCCGGCAAAAAGTTGTTGCACATACGCTGGCATAATTTTGAAAGTAACTTCCATTCTGTCCAGACGAATAAAAGTGCATCCAGGCTACACTGTCATTCAAAATATTTCAAATTTGGAATTGGAAAA
The DNA here is from genome assembly GCA_030180105.1 of Hyles lineata. Lineage (NCBI taxonomy): Eukaryota > Metazoa > Arthropoda > Insecta > Lepidoptera > Sphingidae > Hyles > Hyles lineata. The sequence goes on from JARJEE010000001.1 coordinate 21,708,754, forward strand.
ATACAATTCTCATAAATAAATGCAACTATATAATCATGCACATTTTCTGTTTCGTGAAATATGTAGCACAAGATAAGGAATTTTTGATCACCCAGACCCAAAGCAAAAATCTGTTTGTGCCGATTAAACCCACTTGACCTCATAAAATAGCCATTTTCCCGCACACAACGTCAAAGAATCACGAGTATCTCGAGTTATAACATTCTCACATATCAAAACCGGAAATAACTGTCTATACACAAAAAATGTGAATTTATGAGGATTACAAATGTTGCCACACAATACAGTTATAAGAACAATATTAATTACTTAAATTAATGTAAAGTATATTCTAATATAATAGAACAGTGTATCGGGTATTAGGTTAATTAGCCCATTGTTCGATGTTTTGTTCGTATGGTGTGTTGTGAAACAGATCGCCAGAAATATTACAAAGTGTATGAATAAATTGTTATTGTAGTCGCGTACTTTATGGCCCGATGTTTGAACTAATGTTGGGATATAAAGCCAACAAATTGGCTCATGTTAAATGACATTAATTTTAATGTCAACGGAAAAGGTTAGTTAGCTTTCAAGGAACAGTTTAGTAACTACTTTCGAACATATTTTTTAAAATATGAATGAAATGTCTATGATTGGAGACTTCTTTCTTGATCACACACATTCGTAAATAATATCATCAGTATCGTGTAAATATCCATTAATATGTCTGTATTATTAATATCATACGCACTTTAATCACTAGTACAAAACTACAAAATGTAAAAGAAATATCCTCTACTGAGATTCAAAAACATTGTCAGAGCACAGCGAAGTCGGAACGCACAAATATATAAGATAATAATAAAAAGTAATTATAATAATTATTGTATACCCGCATTCGTGCGGTGCCGTCATGTTGCTATTGATAATAATAGTTGGGGGAACAATAAAATATACTTTAATTAGCGACGTCGACGTTCGGTAGGGCGTCGACCCTACTCGAGCACTTACAAGAGCCGACACGACGCCTTCACGACAACGACTGTTTGCCACGCTGGAAAATCGGCAAAACATTCAAATTAGATTTTTTAAATTCAATTTGATTTTTTATGGTGATTTTTAAAATCAAAAAACAAAATATTTAGAATAAAAATACAATGATATTAACAAACTTATCTAATTATTTTCGTATTAAGTTTATAACTCATTGGGTAGCTTGTGTCTGACCAATTATTCCCCTATGAGTATGTTTATTGTTAACTCATCGATTGATGCTTATAGAAGTATGCATTACTATGCGTTTTCTTAATTCTAGGTTTCAAACTCGGTGCTTTACAGCCGTATAAAGAGCCCAATTTCCAAAGATAACAATGAATAAATGATGTGCCACATCTTTACCGCACCGGGCATATTTAAATATTGCTTTATGCGGCGCTTACGTAACGCGGCCGCGCTGTATGAATGGTTTATAGTATTCTTACTATTGAAGTATGCGCGGAACATCCAAATATTAAAAATATTGAACATATTTATTCATATAATCTTAGGATTAGTAAGAAGGCTTGTTAAGTTCTCCAAATCATTGTCCGACCCGTGATAGTCATAGCAAAATACATTTCAATAATTTCCTCATGATATTACGAAAGAGCACAAAAATACGTCTAGTGAATTGCTATTGGCAACAACTGAATTATAATTGTCATCGTAGAATATAAACTAACTGTTTATGTACCTATTAAAACCAATTCACAAGAAATATGAGTGCGATATTTTATAAATAAAAAAACATGAATAATTATTTAAACGAGCGAATTCGAGCAGCACAGTCGTGAGGTGTAAAACATTTCATTTCTGCACTAGTATGCTTTGCAACATTGTGGTGTCTCGAAAAAAACCTGCCGCGACAGTCGCTCCTTCACTCTTTTTTTTTTATTAATTATTATATGAATTTAAAGTTTGCGGACGAACAAACATCTGAACACTCATTCTTGAAACAAAATTGTGTAAAGGGTAAGGATACAGTAGTGGATAGTGGCTGGACGTAGTACCACGCCCCACACGTTCCCACTACACACTACTTTATAATGTCAATAGACGCGTTCGCACTACTCTCTTAATTTATGTGTAGGTATTGAGTTTTAGTTCACTTGATAGCCCGGTGGGAAAAACGTTATCGAAACTTCATCGGCTTTAAAAAAATTATATCCAATAATAACTATAAAGATTGTTTCTTGTTGAATGATAATTGCCATAAATTACAGTAATTTAACAATAATTGAAACACAAAACATTAATTGAAAGTGGTCATCGCTGTACAGTATCATAAATAACATTTTAGGTTCTTAATATGTGCTTTGGCCTTAACATATTTAGCGAAAGGCCTCAAGGTTTGGTAAAAAACCCCTGTTTGATATCGTTAAGGAAGATGATAGAGCCAATGCTCTAGACCCGGTGAATTGTCTTGAAATAGAACAATTGACCCGAAACAGAAGTATAGAAAATTATATTAAGACATAAAGGTTTAATACCTTTCATCTTCTAAACAGAAATGAACCAGAGAAACCAAGGATCATACTCAATAGCACGTATGGGAAAAATCACAATCTTCTGTCCAGCAGTTGCATTCTGAGGGTTAATAATAATACACCAAGGAGTACGGTAAATAAATCTATAACTCCACCACTCACATAAGATAATAAAAATAGTAACACGAACAGAATTCACGTCACACGTATGTATCTTGTATTTATTTACAACATTACAATGTAATCCTCAATACAATTACGTCCAATTTGCATGCAATTATAAAATGTAATTTCCTGTAATACGAAAATGATACTAATCGCGTATAATCATTATATGAATGATCTTGATAGTAAATTGTGCGCGCGGAGCGGCGTGTCTCTATACGACAGATGGGTTCAATCATAACTCCGTTTATCATATTAAGAAGTTTACTATTTATGTTAATCTTGTCTCATTGATATTATTTACTTAACATTTGTAAATCATAACGATGGGTCACAAGGTTTTTTCGCATGTTAGTCATAAATCTGTGTGAAAATATTTTTATTGAAGTACTAATTTCGTAAGAATCTACCTGATTTACACCAAACTAAGAAAACAATTTGATATCGACATAAAGTACCAGTATAAAAGAGTCAAGTCCAGTTTCTAAGAAAGTCTTTCAAAAGCAACAGACGCGCATAAGATGTTAAAATAAGCTTATAACTTACTCGACAGTCTGTCGCGCTCGTGAGGCGACATTTTTACATTAAATTTCACTGCAATATATTACGTTCATACAAACGCAATAAATGTTCATAACACCGATGCTCCAAGACAACAATCTATTTTAAATTGTTACTTATTGTATTACAATAAGAAACTTTACCGAGAGACGACAACAATATTGCAATCTTGGGGCAGTGATGCGCCGTCGAGTGGATTCCACTGTCGATGGTCAAGTGTTCAGTCTCGACAAGCGAGGCAATTTATATGAACTCAAATAAAACATTATTAGACTTCAAGACATGAGATAGCAATCAAGTGAAACACTACTACGTACTTTTATGAATAAAAATGTATCCTTAAAAAGGTATCGTTTCAAATGAGTTGGCTTCAAGAGAAAATTTCTCGTGAAACTTATTGACTATTGAATGTTATTACAGGAAATAATTATTAACTTCGCGCTTATACTGCTTGCCATGTTAAAACATTTAATTTAAAACTTTGCGATACCAATTACGCAATGCAATAGCTGCTTTAATAAAACACATTAAAAGATGATGATGTCTCAAGATTTTTGAACATTACATTTGCAGTAACCGTTTCATTTTTATACAGGGAAGTATATAATATATAAATAAATATTCAAAAAATAACAAATTAAGACCTCAGGCCTTAATTCATCTCAATCTAAACTGATTGAGAATATTTCACGTTTTCTAACAGATCTATATATAATTGTACTTATCTGGGAATTGGGACACAAAAATAGTTTTATCGACTATTAAAGAATTATTCGTACCATCATTACTCAATGGCACGGGCAATCGCACACATTATACGTGTTTACAGTCATGTGACAGAAGATTATCTATATATTAATACGTGATGCAAAAACTTTGGACCCCTTTTTACGAAGATTGCGCGGACGTAGGAGCATAAAATTTGGCACACTTATAGTTTATGGGTAGGAGAAGTGCAGAACGCTAATATTTTTCAATAATATCACTTATAAAGTACATTAAATCAATAAATAAAACATTACACATACTACCATGCATTTCACACACACATACTCTGTGGTCAAATTGTTTCTTTTGTTTTTCATTTTGTCAATAGACATAGAGTATTCAAAAAAAGTTTTATTTGCCTCATTTAATATAAAAAAAGATTTTAATAATCTTAATTTAAATAATTCACGTGTCACGTTGTTTGTCCGCGATGGGCTCCTAAACCACTCAACTGATTATAACGAAACTTTGTAGATATGTGTTATTTGTTTCAACTTAAAAAATTGGATACTTTTTATCTCGATTAAATTGACGAAAGTATAAAGTAAAGCAAAAAACATTTTGCCATAGAAAATGTTCATGGGTTTGTAACTGTCAAACATTTATTGTTCATATCGTCGATACGGTAAACTCTTCCCTCAAATTAAATAACGTATTTAAATAAAGGTTTCGAATCGACAACATATATCCGCAATATTAGATTAATGGCGTATTTTAGATTTTAAAGATGTAAATTAACGACAGTAATGAAAAGTGATTGTCATTTGAATTGGTTGTCAAATATTTATGCATGCGTTCAGAAATTTATTTTGTGTAAACTGTGGTGTAAACTAAGGAGAATATATCAAGCTACTTAAATATAGGACAATGAAATAAATAATGTTCACACACAAGAAGTTATGCTTACTCCTTTTCAAGATCAAATGTAATTTTTTTCACGAAATTTTACAGTGGCCTTTCCTTCGCTATAATTCACTGATAGAAATGTATATCGTATCGGAATGGGATAGGTTATATTATACCTAAAAAGGGTGAAAAAAGGGTTGAAATATTATGTCAAAGAAAATCGAACCCACTGAATTTATTTCTATGAAAATTTATATTTTAACTCTATTACTAACAAAAAGCATTGTGGGGCTGAAATAAGGGAAAGAATATAATTTGATGGACAATCAAAATCGCTAAAGTTTTTAATGTCAAAAATTCATAAGGCTATATTTTTGTATATGGAGAGACGGGATATAATAGAGTGGAAGTTACGGGAGAGGGCTGGGATAGCTGACAGATTTGATAGGACGAAATGTAAACGCACGTTATAAGACGGGATGGATGATAAAAAGAAAGGACGGGACGGATCGGGAAGAGACTGGACAGACGAATGAGACGGGATTGAGCCGGACAATAGGATAGCTGCGTCAAGTTTAAGTATACAAGAGTTTATACGAAAAATAATATGTATTTGGTGTGGAGTGGAATCAAAAAATAAATGCACTCAGGCGAAGCTGGGTCGGGCCGCTAGTCCACTTTAATATAATAAAGGTAAAGTTAAAAATTGATTGATCAAAACTACATGTGTTAGTATTTATGTACTAATTGGAATATTAGAGAGTCGTCTACAACAGGCTGGGATCGTACCACATTGTATGATTTAAATTCTCGTGTGATAATATTGAAAAAATTGAGCATTGAAAAAAAAAATACAAAAAAAATACAACAATATTTATGGCCGTATCAGCAGCTTATGTAAAATACTTGAATAAAATGGCCCAACCACGAAACATCGTAATTTAGTATGTACGAGTATATAACTTTCCTTTTATATTATGTATATACAAAGGTAGATTAACAAGTATGCATTTTTGAGTAGATTTTCACAGCATTACTGTGTTCAGATAATCTGATAAAGAAACATAAGAGCCAAGGAAAATTATAAGTTACAATATATTTCTCAGTATCCATAGCAGGCAGGTACATGTATGTCTAGTGAGGCATGATGAAACATTTACCTTTAAAATACGCTCGGTCCCAACGCAACACTAAAATGTCAGCGAGAACAACCATATTTTTTATATTGACAATCATATTAAACTCATTTGCCGGTACGTGAATAAATTTAATTACTTGTGAATTGAAGCCCAGAGCCTGTTTCAAGGCGCTAGTAAACGAGAGGTTAATTTGACGCAATCGAACGGAGATCTTTACAAGCTTGTGAGGTTTCTGCATACAACTGCACTATTTATCAGTGTTCCTCTTTTAGTATATTTAGGTTTGAAATTAATGTATGTCTAGAATGTAGATACTTTTGAGCATCACCGATGTCTACTACTGTAGTGTTTAAAAGCACTGATGTGTTTCTATATTGTATGGTGTTATTAATTGTGATAGAGCCACCCTGTTGTCATCCGAGATGATACCTCTGTCTCGAAGAAAATCAAATAGAAGGTACAATTTAGTTGTCGCGTTTCGTTCGGTGACTGAAATTCCTGGATGTCAAATACCCATTTTCCTTCCCGGTCCTGATTTAATGGGCCAGTAAGACATCTATGATCCAAACGTGGTCGATATCTTAGGTGGCAAAGATCACTTACCATCAGGTGAACTGTTTGCTCGATTGTCGGAACTAAGCAAATAAAAAGTGATAGCATTAAGAGTTTTAGCACCTAATGTGTCAAATGACTCGTAGTCTATTACGGTGCCATGGCCTGCATAGGAATAGTACTGCTTCTCTTTTAAACAGGCGTAACGCTTGCTAGCAGGCGAATGACCTTCCTCTTCATTAAAAAATAAAAGAATATTCACAATACCATCTACGAACAGTTTATGCAAAAGTCATTCAAATTAAAGTAGGGACAGTGCCTATGTGCGGTCGCCGCGCATTCATCCGCTTTTAAGTACAGTTCACACACGGCGAAAACCACGTGTTTACGATCGCGCGGTTTGAACCGCGTGAAAATCGATAATTGTTCAGACGAGGCGGTGACCGTGCGGATGTTAGAGGGACGAAACCTCATTCCGAAGATGGACGTTGAAGAGGAATTTTGGATTGTATAAATTTCCATGACCACAGCTCTAAAAATGACACAGATATCGGTACTTTTTTAATTTCAACGCAATTTTTCCTCGTATAATACCTGTCAAATCGCACAATTTTCCTTTCGTATTTGATAATTAATTTTACAAGTCTTCTATGTTCTCTAAAACATGGCAACAATCATGAAAGCCAATATCGATAGCAAACTCAATACTAAAGAAAAAATTCAAAGCAAAGTGGTTACTTTACGTCAATTTTCTGCGAAACAGTAGCAATACTTCGGTTGAGCCGATTCATTGGTGGTGTGGGTTAATAAGCTTACAACGTGGCTCTATCCCTTTGATTTCTATACCGAGAATACACGAATAAAAAGACTCACGATTCTCTTGTATTTTCATTATTTTATTTATCTGTAATTGATTGAACGGAATACCAAAATCTGCTTATGAAATATAAAATTGTAACAAGTATTCTGCACTAAAAATGTATCGAAATGAAATTTTAATGTACTTATTATTGCATTTTCGTCGATCTTTCCATAATTCGTTATTAGACTTTCCAGAACTTCGCGGAAAAGTAGGCAGAGGAAAATGTATGATATTTCGAACCTAACGTATACTTGATTTTTATGTTCTCGCTTGTTATTAGTCAAAATAATTATTCAGCATTTGACAGGGAACCAGCATAAAAATTAAAACCAATCATCCTGATATTTTTATCGACAGACATTGCCAAGTACAGTCAGCATTTAATCCAATAAGGTTAACCTAAAGACGATATTTTTACAATTAATATTTATAGTAGGAAAGGCGACTCAATTCCTTTAAACGTGGTGCCTCTTCACAAAGCATGTAAAGAGCAAATGTGACAAAATGACATGAATGTGAACGGAGCGGTAGTTCAGCAGCGTGTAACGGGCTCAGTGGCATACAACTAATTTGTTATTAGCCGCATAATAATCACACATTGTGCCGGTTAATAAATAGAAAAAGCGACAATAGAAATAACAACTCACAAACTCATTTAATAATGAAATTGTATTCCATATAAATATATGCTTGTTACACGTTTCTCGGTCGGGCGGGTCGGTTAATGTGTGCGTTTGTTTATTGAAGCCACTTCCGTATGTTCCGCACGCGGAGCTGTCCCCGTTACTTGTCCTCGCGTACCATCACACACAATTTGACCATCTCAGACAATTTTGTGTATATGATACGTTTTATTATTTTTATTAATGGAAGGTGGACCGTGGCACCGGCCGGGATAACGCGTAAGCAGAATGAATGAATGGTAAATGCCATGCTGTCAAAACAGAGTTTTGAACGTGAGATCTTTCACTAATCGACATAATATTGCTGGGCGACTTAAAACTGAAACGATAAAAGCTGAACCCAGAACGCGACAAACTTGCATATCTCAATACGTCGAGTTATCCGCCAAATTACCATACAATTAAATTTAAGTGATTTTACCGACGTACTATAATTGATAACCAACTGTCCCATCACCTGCCAAGAAAAATTAAAATAATAGCACGAACAAATATACTGCCACTCATTAAGAAATTTTTTTGAATATTACAAATTACTAAAAACTTGCCACTTGTGTGTCATCACATTTGCACGCCATATACAGCTCGGCCGGGCTGCGTTCACGCTTATAGTGTGCAAAAATTATGTTTTATATTATACACTTTGGTAATTGGTCAGATCACCATAAAAGGAGTATTGTATTAGTCGCGAAGAGCTGGGCTGTCGCTTTTAACACTATATATTGTGTTTTAAAATTGCAAATGTTTGTCGCGGATTGGATTCGACCTCCTGATTATTAGAATGGACGCGATGGATATTATGCACAAACTGCTACTTATGTACATGTAAATGGTATACGCAACCGCCCTAGAATGCACTTCGATGCTTCAGGTTCAAACTACTTAAAATATTTCTATTCGGTTCCATTTTTCGGATATCCTACAAATCCGACGAACATAATAAGCCGATAATAAGTTGAAGGATCAATGATACAGCACCATATCTTTCAAATATAAGATAACAAACTTTTTTTTCTTTATCACTCCAAAACGGGTCCAAGAAAATCATCATCATCTTCAGCCCATCCGCGTCCACTGCTGGACATAGGCCTCTTCTTTGGCATGCCACCTGGCTTGATCTTCAGCCCATCGTCTCCAACCGCCACCAGTCTTACGAATATCATCAATCCGCCTGATTGGCGACCCGAAACCCTCATATATCCAAATAATACCAAACAAAACAATAATACGGCATAAGTATTTCTTTATTTCCAATTTAACTCGCATGTAACAAGTTTATCCTTGTAATAGTTTTCAATACAACGTACCGTCACACAGTGCCAGCCACTGGCATATAATATTAAATATAATATACACAATAAAGTATTATTGACGGACGGGTATAATTCGCAAGCTGATGAGCGAAGCCGCGTGTGAAGGTTAGCGAAGCACTCATAATGAATTCATTAGATCGTTACTCCGTATGTAAACACATATTTTAAGACAATTGCAGTGTATTATGGAGTGCTTAACACTATTTATTCGTGCCATGTCTTCGGTCATAATGTCTGTTTGACTGCATGACAGGCATTTATTACAATATTGTTGGTTCGACCTGTCCGTGCATGAGGCCCACTTAATAGACTTTGTAATAATATTTTAAATAATCTAGAGTTTTTACTTTTTATTATGGATCGGTGCAGTGGTATCTAGATACAGTCTCAGTTCTCAGTAGAAGTTAATTACTGCCGAACTTATACAATTACATCTAGCCAGAAACACTTTGACCGTGCAAAGAGTTTAGAGCTTAAATTTCAAAACTTGTAATTAAATGATATTTGTAAATGCGTGTACAAAATAAATAATATATTATCTGCCATCTTCTTCATAATAGTAAGATAAAAGATGAGTATTCACGCTCTCACGGAAATTAACCCATTACTTTGATAAATTGGCCCGCCATGTGACCTGTCGAAGGAACGAAAGCCGCACGAATACATGAACTCTAAAATGGACATATTGCTACTGCAACCGTGGCGTGGTATATCGTATTACTAGACGAAAAGCTTTTACATGTTTCAAAGTCAAAATAAATTCGTGCTTTCGAACACTTCCTTTGTATGTAAACGAGGTTATGGTATATACTACATACACATGTAATATAATACATCCTCTTGTCTGATTCCCCGAGGAATAGGCAGAGGTGTCGCTAGTGGCAACCCCAATTTCCCGAGTTTATTTCCTTTAAATATATTATAGGGATGGAGTGTGCAATATTCCGAATCCATTTAGAAGACGTAGGATCTTAAACTGGTCACGAAGTACATCGCTCCAGATGGAGATCAAAACCCAAACCTCAAGGTAAAAAAGAAGGAAACCTGGCTGATAGAAGACAGTTAAATAAGGCCAACATCCTTAACTGGTGCAAAAGATCCTGATACTATTTAATGTATCCTTTGGCTGCTTTCAATATCCTGGCGCCTGTGATCGTAGCTGATAGCGTGTATTTTTTTCATTGCAACGAATGGCGAGACGAGCTTGCCATTCGACTGATGGATACGACCGTTCATGGACTTTATACTGCTGTTTGGCGGGAGAAGTAGACATTGCGGTGGTACCAACCTACCTACCCAGGCAGTCTCTCACATATGAGAAGCCCATGGCCTAACACCAGTAACTTGACTGTATACAAAGAGGATGAGTGTTGTGCAGGCAATGTCGTACTCATTACCTGTAGTATGTTTTATAAATGCATTAACGGAAAATATAACAAAATTCTCTTAGTTTCATATCAAATTACTTCATCATAAGTTTATAAAATTGTTAGTTATAACCATATTTTGCTCCACTTGAGGAGCCAGCTATCGAAATGAATATAATTTGTAATGATAAATAAAAAAGTGAATTATTTTGGACAAATATATAAAATAAGAAGGCAAGTTAGAATCTATTCAGTGTAGGTAGGTATGTGTGACTATTTTTTTATTAAATAAAATGAGCATTATCACTGACTTAGCTATAATTTTTATTTAGTTATCATTTGGCGAGTTGAACTATGACTATGTCTTTAGATTATTGTTCTTGTACGGACCTTTTGATTATATATTCGACTCATCTCATCAGACTCATATTTACTTCTACCTCAACGAAATATTGAAATGAATGTCCTATACCAGTGGTGGTGGGGCAAAGCAATAGATACTTATTATGCTTTACACTGATGAAACATCCTTTAAGTTTTTGTTTCTTCTGGCCACAACACACAGTCGAGACTTTTCCAATAATGTAAATAATATACTTATCGAGTTATTTTCCTCGAAACACTAATCTGGGTGAAGTGTTCTTAGATTGTTATTGTAAGAAAATTCTTAGAATCACAGAGAAGAAATTAGAAATATTAAACACACTTCTTGTTTTTATTTTTTATTAGAAATGTTACTTAATAAACGATCAACAAGCCTTTAGCCTACCAAATTCGTGAAAAAGGTTTTTAAAAATAATAGGTCCTAAATATTATTAGGTTCCAATCACGTGTTGTGAATCAAATAAATTTCAACGGCAAATGTTGCATTGTATAATAATGTACAAAATAAGTGTAAATAATTCGGTATACACATAACTTATAAATTTTACTACATAATTATGACACTCAGAGTGCTAATAATTTGAGTACGTTATTATACACCGAGTGAAATATATGACCTCCCCACAATGACATTTATTCATAAATTTAAACGTTTATTTTTTAATATGTTTTATAGTTTGTATAGCAGCAATTACGCGGCCGATGCCGATATACTGACGGCGAACATTGTCGCCGCGGTTTCGCAGTGCAGCGCTCGACAGTATGCCAACCTCGCCGTCCGCGACGACGGCAATCAAAGCTCCTTTAAGATGGCAACAAACTTAAATCGGATCAATAGTTTAAATACAAACAAAGTTGGTAACCATGCAGACGGTGCCGGGCAAAAAGTACTTTCGCCTGTCTCTTGTATTTTTAATATCCCCGCTGCCCCCCGTACGCCTCTCCACCGATTTCCCTCGCTCGCTCCGTCACCCCCGCTTTAACATAATATAAAATTATAAACGATATGAATCACGATAATGTTCCGCGGAGCTGTGTGCGCGGCCAATTCACAACTTCACCGGGGCCGGGGCCTGTGTGCCCCCCGCCCGCGCGCCGCCGCCCCGCGTGCCCCGCCGCCCCGCGCCTCCGCCCGCGACGCCCTCCGCGCTGCACCCCGCCGCAGTGTACGGCCGCACAGTACGCTAATGTGCAATGCCCGGCCAAGTTCAACGGCCAAAACTCAAAACAAATCATTATTGACACATATAATTACTTATCACAACTGGAACATGAAAATTGTTTTTTGCTGCACCTAATTATATTATCTCATTCGTGATTTTTGTATTATGAATGCAATTGTCATCATTAAGTTGAATTGATTGTTAAACATGTTTGTTTTTATTTACGCAAACAATTAGCACGTCGATTAACTTTACTATTGGATTATAGATATAAACAAATTGCACCATTATTAGTTATTATTAATTACCTCTCCTAAAATGATTTAAAGAAGAATGTGACAATTATAAGTGGAATTCTGTAATATTTGTGATTTAAAATTGGGCGAGCAGGTTATCGTACTGTAGCGACGCGTACACGTCGGCGGCCGCCCCGCGCCGGCAAAAAGAAAAGTTTTATTTTTATAAGACAAGAAATTTATTATTGTCGATGCTTGTGTCGGTTTCACGTTACTTCGGAACGTTCGTGCACAACTTCGCACAAATTTCCTACCCCAACCACCCTACAGCCTCGCTATGGACACCTAACTATGGAGGGCAATGCGTTGGCCGAGTTAAAATATTTGAATAACTCGCTAGCGTGACGAACGGCTCGTTGCGGGAAGGGTCCGTTGATTCGATTCCTGCGACAGTACAGTAGGGCATTGTTTGGTACGTTGGCCGATGTCTGGATGTCTGGACAATTTGAGTGAGGAGACATCGTGAATTTTAAATATGCCGTTTGGTTGCAGTGCTGGACTGCAGGAGCAATAATGCATCGACTGCTCTGTGCAGCGCCAACAATGAAAGCTACAATCGGCACAAAGGGTTAGGCAGGAAGCGTTTATTGCTGACGTTAAGCAGTTTAACTTTAATCACTTCGAATATGTTGCAAGGGGCTTCAGTGAATTAATACAAGGTATATACTGACTGCAACCGAAAACGAAGCCATGTAGTTTAAGTGACTTTAGACACAATGGAACTAAAAATGTTGCACAAAAACGAAGATTTCTTATTATTTTTTTCCTACAAAATAATAACGTACACCTTTATTCTTTCAAAAACGGTACGGTACGCAAGGGCTTAAATTATTATTTTAGCAAAAACTATGTACTTCCACCCAAAGACGATCATATTTTAAACCACAAAAAATGACTCGGTTTTATCCGTTTTTAGATTGATTGTGTTTATCGTCATCACAAAGGTCCAGTCTCATATGATTTGAAATGCGGCAAGTTACATCACGCGGAGGTTGCCGATTCGATTCCATCAGCATAAATAATTATTTTGCGAAATAATATTATATGTCTACGACTTCGTATTACTAGTGTTACAGCGCATGATAAAGCAGTAATCTGAATATGTTTTCCAAATTTTCTATTATATTTGTTGCATCAACACGTCGCAATAAAACACGACTACTCGTATTTAATATTGCCATTCTTCTTCTCCTCTTCAGCCACAGGAAGTCTACTGCTGAACGTATGTCTCCCCAAAGGATCTCCACATTGACCCCTTGGAAGCGACCTGCATCTAGCGACTTCCTGCAATATTGTCATTAGATAATTATATTAACAACACATTTTTCTCGCAGGAAGAATAGCTCAATTTTTTTGATGATCAATTTAGGCAACGTTGATCTTCTTTCCGTGAAATAAGTATAATGTTATAGATATGCGTTGACATTATTATTTACAAAATAAAGAAAAGTATAGGGGGTTAATATAACAAACAGGTAAAATAACATGTACGTAATAATATTTTAATCAAACGACGCTACGTTGTAGATGAAACAAGTTAAGGTAATTTTATACTATAACAAGAGCTAATAAATTATTTATAATAACAAAACTAGCGCTAGTGTGGCACGCGCCTTATCGACCTACTACATGTTTGCGGTAATATATCTTATTTAATAGAAATATATTGAACTACTGCCAAATGCAAAAGTTATTCTGCGAGTGCTCTTTTATCTTCGTTTTACATCGTAATGTGCTCGGCTTTACGTAATGTACCATCAATGTGGCGAATTAATTGTAACTTCGCACTTTAATACAGAAACATTAAAGTAACTAATTTAGGCACAGTCGAGTGGGAACTGTGCCTTTGTTGTTTACATCATATTAATATTATACATTAGCGCACGTATTAATGGAGGCCTCGTCCTAAATTCAAATATAATTTACAGTTCCAAATGCATTCGTATTAAACGCACTCGGTAGACATCGCTAAGTGGCGGCGAACACTGGCGAGCGAGCCGAACGTGCGAGCTTCGCCGAGCCTCGCCGAGCGCCGACTTAATGCCGGTGCAAGCCGCAGACATTGTCGGTAATTACCGGTGCCGCTATAATCGCACTTAATTACAACTATACAACTCACAATCGCGCCAGTTTCAAGTATTCATTATTAATATTAATTCGCGATAAAAACAGGTTTGTTCTCGAACCCCGGTACCGAGCTGCATGCGCCCCGCGTGCGTAACTCAACACCCTACACTCGCTTCATATTTAATTATAGAATATCATTCGTATAAATATTGTGAACAAAACGAACGCGCCGATTTCATGTCATCTTAAAAGTTAACGTGACCTTTTATATATATTTTAATATTGCGATGAGAAATCAGCCAAGTCTCGATTCGTAATATTTTTATCTCGGGTTGATTTATGTAGTGAAACATGAATCAACATTGTAAGTTTACATTCCACGATATTTTTTGTAATGACACAAAATAATACTGCTATAGAACTGTAACACTAAATGATACGGACAGACAAAGAAATTACACGTACTAAATAAAAAATCCATACAACATTTTATTTTATCATCTAAATTGGCGTTTACGATGGAGAACAATGCCGGGCTACGAACCAAACAAAAGTGGGACGCAAATAAAGAAAACAATAAAATTAGAATATATAAACACATAAAAAGCGGCGTCCAGAATGTTCGCGTTGCGGCGGCGGGCGCATGCGCCCGGCGTCACCACACATTACATCAAATAAATTAATATAACATCGGAGTGCACACACCGAGCCGCCCGACATCGCTCGCCGTCGCTCGCCATCGCTCCCCGTTGCTCTACACCGCTCTTCTTGACTCGCCACGTCATAGTATCATTGGCACTCAATCACTAGATGGTACAAGCAAGCTACGTGCGGTCGCCACAGCCGCATGTTTATTTGACATTACTTTTTTGGTGTTATGTTTGTTTGTACGTTTCCGAAAGTTGCACGGTCTCTCATGTGGGTCCTAAACGTTTTGAAACATCTGTGTGGACATTTGAATTGTTTTTATATTCTTAAACGAAAGGCGGATTTTTTATATATTTATATATTTTTCTGTATAGTCCCTTTTCATAAAAAAATTTTAGATTTTTTTCAAGTAACAATTCACGAGTTCCATTGTATTTGTAATGGAATAAATCTAATAAAATAAACCGGCAGGTTCCAAGGCCTGTATTATCATAATCATCCGCACAGTTCAGTTTATACGAGAGTCGTTCATAACAACGCAATCTATAGTCGATCCGTTGCGTGGCCCTAAAAGTCACAACGCTTATCTCAAACAGGCATAAGTGAAAGTTAACGTGAATTAACATTTCCTACCCTAAAGTTATGAGCATTGGAGCTATATTTCAATCGAGCTGAAATACTTACATCGCGCCATGTAAAGTTAAGAAAAGAAGTGTTTCGCGAATACCAACAGCAATATTTAGATTTAAATGTTACCAAAACTAGTGATAATTTTAATCTGGTTCCATTTTACATTGTAGATTAAGAATATATGCATATAAAATTCTTACGAATAATATTCCAAGAATATTTTATACTATAATAAACAGCATATATTTGGTTGTGTAAACGACCAAGTGGATACCCATAACTTTTGAAAATATATATGAGGACAATTTGACTATGGGATGGTTTGGGACGGACAACCTGGATAAGGTTGCAAGACGTCGCTAGATGCAGGCTACTTCCAACAGGTCGATGTGGAAATCCTTGGGGGAGGCGTGTTCAGCAGATGACTTCCTGTGGCTGAGAGAGAGACAGAGAGAGTGTTTGTGAATATTCACTCCTTTTTTTGGTTTAACATTAAGCTAACGAAACACCACAGCCAATTTGACAGCCAACATGGAAGTTTCTTCACGGGCCTATTTTACTACAATAAAATTCAACTTTGATGCATTCTTTTTATTGTTGGTATTTTAGATATGCACTTATATCAGTAGCATGTGCCTTATCTGGTCTACATCTAAATCTAAGAGAATGAAATTGCGCAAACGCAACGTCCATTCATATACTGTAATCTTTTCAATTATTGCGTCATAATTTATTGTTTTTGTTTAGACATGTTTGTCATTGCATCAGCCATTGCGAAACGGAAAATAGTATTTGACTAATACTAAACAGGTGTAGATGTACAAATTGGTTGATATTCATTTGAATATAAATATTTAATTAATAGGTAATATAAGAAATATCGAACGCACTTGAATAATTAATAGTATTACAATCCTCTAAATGTTAATATTTTATATAGAATACGATTTTCATCGCACTCACTTTAATAATATGGTTCTAGTAAATTTCAAGACATATTATTGATTTTACTTTATCAAAAGGAAACATGAAGTAATAAACGAATAGGATGCAGATAAGTCTTCAATTTGTAAAAAAATATCAATAAATAAACCAATGACAGAATTATAATATAGTACTACATAAGACCATATACACTACCAATGTAATTACGTGTATATATGCATATATGAAATGTGCGCCTCATATAATATATTCAACATTTAAAGAATACCATGGGATATGATTTTCATTTTACTTAACCATGTTTAAACATTACATTTAAATTATTTACAGCCACTTTGTTAAATATGTACACAAACACGTGTTTAAATACTTAACATTGCATTACATTATAATAATTTGTAATTGTCGTTATTCCCACAAGATAATATTTATTAAAAGAAAATGTATAAATATGTGAGAATTGTGTGCTTATCTGTACACGAACGTCAGCGAAACCGAGCGCTGCGTAGGTATACTTGTATCCGATAAAATTATTCAAATGATAACATCTATTGTTTTACGGCAACAATAATAAATAATTATCATTACGTATCATATACATATTTATGACATATTTACACAAAATGACCGGAATATAGACTGAATATGTCGTGATCGTGATTTACAGTATAACATCAGCCCTTTCCAAATATTACTATCTATTTTATGATAACAATTTGATTCTTTGCTTGCTACTGGTAAATCACTACAGTGAATAAAAAATATCAATCGCTATATAATTACATGACAAGTACTTTATAGTACTTTACAGTTTCCTCGTAATGCAACACCACAAAAATACCTCTAATTTTGTAATGTAAATACAAAACCACAAAAAATATTTGAACTATGTGTTATTATAATAATTACCTTGCACAACAAAATATTACATACAGTGCAAAAGGAAATACGCGAGTCGAGACAATGGCATTAAAAAAACAAGAGTAACACGTATTATCAAAACTTCGATATGTCGCTGATACTTATTGTCGACAATTTATGTCTACCATATTTGAATTATACAAATTGTCACATTACTTGTCTATTTGTTTAGAAGAGAATAAGTGTTTATCTATCATACTGCATTACAAACGTTCCATGAAAATAACCATCGATGCGTAAGCTATGCTTCACTAACTTCGCTTCTAAATGGCAGTAATATATAACGGCACGGACATTTTCATTGTTACTATAATTGGTGTAATATCTGAGCAATATTAAAGAACGTTCTTACACATGTGAAGATATTAATAATTAGTTGACGTGAGGATGTTAAATTAAAACGTTACACGCTTATTTTGCATCAAATAAGTTTCTAATGAATGTACTTATAATTTTATTGTTGATTGAAAGTGATTAAACCGCTGCTTGAAAATGCCGGTGACATAAAATATCGACTTTACATAGACGATCGCCTCACCAACCCGACGCAATTCTTACTACGGAAACTTCTAATTTTATATAAAATTCCCAAAAAATTGAATGACCTATATATAAAATACATGACAATACACATTTCGTATGATACAAAGTATGTACAATATTATAGTACACTCAAACCAATGTCGACTCTGACGCGAGCGGCGAGAATCGCTCTCCTGATTACCATTATAGTTTTTCCACACAATTGTATAAAGTTCGCATATTATAATAAAGGTGCTCCCACAGCGGCGCATGATAGCGTACTTTGTTTTTGTCTGCACCGCTTGTAGTAGAGATTGATGGATGCACGAGCTCCGTACATACACCGACTTCTGTTTGTTAGTTGTGTGAACAGTGTTACAAAATTTCTACTCGCATGTATGACGCTGGAGTTGGTTATGACAGCTGTGAAACTAAAGGTCCATTTTTTTGTGATCTACAGGTGTTTTTCTGGGTGATGTCAGGCCCAATCGCCTGATGGTTTTTGATGCCCATGACAAATGACTTACACCTTAGAGTGGACTTGGGACTGTATGCCCAAGTACTGGGCGTATTTATCATATTTTTCATTTGTCTATAAGACAGTATTAAATAAATCATTAAAAATCCCTAACATTTCTGTGACATAGTAACACTGTTTAGACTCATCCGTTCTTTTCT
Organism: Hyles lineata; assembly: GCA_030180105.1. Taxonomy (NCBI): domain Eukaryota; kingdom Metazoa; phylum Arthropoda; class Insecta; order Lepidoptera; family Sphingidae; genus Hyles; species Hyles lineata. Next base: position 21,727,771 of record JARJEE010000001.1, read on the forward strand.
CACAATAACCTACAGGGACACTACATCAAGGCTCACATTTATATTTTCATTAAGCCGATGGATACAAAATCGAATACTTTCAAATTGGTTGTAGATTGCAATGTTCTAGATCATTTCCTTAGCTTTTGCCTTTCATTTGGTATGAAATTTTCTACAGTAAAAAAATAGATGGAACGGAATTGGACATCTAACAAGTATTTACGTTAGGCGATTGCTTCTTCTGATTTATTTTTTTATATTTCGGGTGCATGATTGTAATATTATGATACATATTTGAACATTATGTGTACCACGATAAAAAATCAGCCTTTACTTATTCTCACTTGAGAAGAATCAAGTTAAAACAATGTTCCATTCATACCATCATAACCAACTACAAATAGTTCCAGAACGGAACATCAGAAAGCAGAATCGACTAATTAAATTATCTTACAGCACATAACCCTCTACGTACGTCGTAATATAAATAACCGGCAACAACACACAATTACATCTGTAAACTAAAAACTGGACATAAACTACAGAGTACAGTGAACGCAATTCCTCAAGTGCCAGGCCGTTGCGAAATCTCATATCAATCTATCAAATGATACAATTTGAATAAATTATAAATTACAATGAACAGTGTCGTCGACCTCTGTGTACGAAACTAATAACACACACTCACACACGCAACGCACACTCCCGGCCAAGACGTTATAAGTCGGCCAATTGTTGTCACAGTGGAATTACGATCAGTAAGCTATTTGCGATCTGCGATTATTGTAATGTTCAGAAAATATATACCCATGCATTATTGATCACTTTTAATTTGTTGCCATCAAATTTATCGAGCATGACTGCGTCGATGTAGGACTTCTTGTGCCACATTCGCAGAAATATTTTACTTTTTATTGACTTACCTAATAAGCTATTAATATTTCCACAAAGGTAAGCTTTACAAAGAATAATAATTTTAACTTGAACTTTTTCATGGAATTCTTGTGTCAGAATTGAACGTGAAGAATATTTAAGCGGGTCTTCATAAAAAATGTTTAAAAAATGCATCATCAAAACGAGGACGTTATATTTTTAATTTGGAAATAATTTAAGGACAAATTCTGTCACTTTACAGTTAATACAGTGAAAATGTTAAGAATAAATAAAATATCTAAATTAACATTCAATGTTTCCCGCGATATAAACAGCTATTGAACGGAGCGTCGCTACTGCTGTAGATCAACTGCGCGGCACACGCTTTAATATAAGGCAATAACATGTTCAAATGCAGGGTTCACAAATGAAATCAACCTTCGCCACGTGATGGTCTCCAGTTATATTTTATCGTTTAATCGATCAGGATCACACAGGATTAAATATTCGAACACGAGTGTAATACTGCGATCTGTTGTACTTTCAATAATATTTATTAAGTATTTATGTGATTGCTAATTATATTGCTGTGATTTTGAATAAGATAACAGATATATAGTATTCAGAAGGATGTAAAGTATATAAAATACATTTGGGTGAATATTCAAAGGTTTGGGTTTAGACACAACATACTGTAATATGCGATGATTATAATATCTTGCTTTGGCGATTATTCCTTATATTCTTTAATTTACATCATAGTGCAGCCAAATAATTATAACACAAAATATACCATTTAAAATATTCAAATAGACTCTAGGCCTTGTTTGCAAATTGTATTTTGCAGCATGCAAAGTTCTGCTAGCGAAATAGTAGTATATAATTAGCTGAAATGCTTATTGATTCCTGCTGCTTACATTTTGTGTCTGAAGCTTAACATTTGTAATTATAATTAACAATTTGAGATATTTTGAATTTAATATATCATATAAGTAGATATGCAATCATCAGACAGAATAGAGTTTAAAGCTAAATGAAATTCTATTTACACAGTTATTTCTGTATTGTGTAATAAAAGCCCACACTATAGTGCGTCGATTGTATTGCCCCAACTGTCCATGCTCCAAATTGACATGTGAAATACGATTTTCCCAGAATTAAAATGTCTCATTAGACACAATGCCACACAACGCCAAAAATATTTAATAATATACAAAACATATACTCAATAATAAATCTAAAATGGTATGTTTAACATAGTGTGCGGACAAACAATAATGTTTGAACTTACTTTAACATGCTCTAAACTAAGTGTAACAACAATTGAGATGTGTCAACATTCACCATTTAAGGGATAGCAGGTACCCACGAGAAAAACTCGGGACTATACCAATCCTTACGGCTAACTGTGCGTGTCTATGACTTTTTATACTGATACCATTGGCCACACACTAAGCGAAAGGAAGATAATGAGTACTAAATAGATGAGACGCAAATCTTAGATTTGATAGGAAGAAAAGTTCAAATTTTTGCTCCAAGAAAATCATCATGAGGAATACTTCGTTGCGAATTCCAAAGATAAGGCAGTTTCCTGGATTAAGTTAGCGTGATGGTCAACGATAGCTTACGATATTCTTTTCAGGAAAGAATTGATAATCGGCATCGGTTGCTTAAAGTTGTTTAATCATCTCAAACAAAAAAATCGACAATTAAGTACCTTTTTTTTATTGCATTGAATAGCGAGACGAGCGAGCCGTTCGCCTGATAGGAAGCTATACGACCGCTCATAAACAATAGTAAAACCAAACAACACCTTGAATTACAAAGCAATACTTGGCATTCTACTGCGCTGAGACATAAGATGTTAAGTCTCAATATGTCCAGTAGTTACTCTGGCTACAATGTCCTTCAAACCGGAACAAAACATAAGCAGTGTGATGTACAAAAACAAAATGATAAGCGACTCCAATCGTATAATACGTAACTTAACACGCCTAGGCGAAGAAATTACAGCTTGCGTGCAAACGCATCATCCCAAAATTAACATTTCAGATAAAAACTCTTCGTATATGAATAAACAGAAATGTTTGATATTATTAAATTATTATCTAGTAACCGTTTCACAAGCTGATTAAGTCTTGTTAATAAGTACAATGAGTATAATAAGTACTTACGTTTGTATAATCATATTATAAAGGGAGATGTTTATGCGGTATACGAGACATTAACAAAACATCCCCTGCTCGCGTAATAATATGTGTACAAGTGGCATTTAAAAGTAAAATACTTCCTCTTATTTTGCCCTATTACCAAGTAATTCTGTATAATTTATGTCCACTGCTTCTTTTTGAGTGTACGATAAAACTTTTGTCACAAGCCACATGTTGTGGCACAAAGTTTAATATGCTTTTATTACTTTTGACTTGGGATATTTTTGCTACCTATATCATTTTAAACCTCGCGTTAAAGTTCGTAAAATGTTAAAAATACACATTTTTTTAATAAAAGATCCAATTAATATTAATTGTTATTGATAAGGTCACGCCAGTATAAGCTGTCTATCTTTAAAGACAACCGTAAAAAGCCAATAAGATTAAATGTTACAAATAGACTTTCAATTAGGCTTATCTGTATTAAGAAAATAATTAGCGGCAATTAACAAGCTCGTTATTACATTTTTACAAAGACTGAAGAGGATTATTAAAATCATTGTAAGAATGAAAATAAGAGATTAGGCGTGGAAGCGTACGCATCGTAGATAGTTAGTGACAATACGCACGAAGCCAGTGTCGCACCACTTCTTTATAATTTAATAACGGTATTAAAAGGCATGCGGTTGGTAGTTTTTAGCAACGTAGCCGGTGGTGCGTGCCTTGTAACATTATTAATTATCCATTGTTGGCTCCACTCTATTCACAACATAGAATAAAAAGCAACAAGGCTGTTCGTACCCAGTGGAAGCCACCCTCGCATGTGGCGACACTGCAACAATGGTACAATAGACTTGTGGTGGAATGGAGAAGCATTCAGCTTTCTGTTCGACTCGTGCGTGTCGAAGAATTTTCAAAATTATTCACTTGTGTCTCAACCCTTGTTTGTGGCTTGGCGTCATTATGCTGTGTTGTTTTAATGCATCCCATGTCACATGTTTTGTTATCTATACGCGCAATTATATCTAACCTAGTTTTTATATTTTATGCATGGTTTTTTCTTGTGGTTTCTTAGCCTGAATATTTGTATATTCTGTATGTTTTATGAAACCTGAAAATGTATTAAGATTCTAAAAAAATTATACTATTGTCTTTTCAATTGAAGAACTTAACAATAAGGTAGATCCAATAGATAAACTACTAAAGAAGACAAGAAAGTAGACTACAAAGAGCAGTTCTGTGTTAACAAGAGTATTCATAAGAGAGTTGTGCCTCGCGGCCTCGGCATGGCTGAAGCGGAATGTGAGATCCTACTGGCAAGTTTGTAGATCAAAGTGAGTAATAAGCGACTGGCTAAGCATCCGATAAGAGTGGGATGTGAACTCGCCCGAAAGACGCCACACTCCTAAAATACTGTATCATAGCACTCATAACGTATATTTCGAAATTATAATTTTTATCGCATGTTATTTTTAATTGCAGTTTTGTTTCCGCGTCTTAATTGCCCATTTTTGGAATATTATATTTTGCAAAAACATTAATGTAACAACTACAGTTATGTTTGTAGACTAATGGAAAAAATACAAGATTATATACCTTCTTCGAAATGAAGATTAATGTGCGATTTATTTAAAATTATACGCGAATGAGACTTTAGATTTAGAAAACAATTAAGATTGTAATAATATCAATGTGTACGTAATATTTAAGATTAAAAAAATATATTTTCGTTACTGCGAGAGTATCGAACGTTTATCCTGCTTGAAAAGCGTATAAAACAAGGTTGTAATAAAAATGTCGCGCAAATATGTCATTTTCACGAGAATAAATATCATTTCAGCTATAAATCCTGTTGAAAAAAATATAAGAGAACAACAATTGTGTTTATTGAAGCGACGACAGGCGGCCATACAATAATTGATTTATATGACTATTTTGCGTTAGTAACACGCGTACAGACGGACGTTCTCAACACATTAGCATAATTAGATGATATTAGATTAATTAAATTTATGTAAAAACTTGCGCTCACGCCAGCGACGTCTGAACAATGTATGCTGGCTCGCATGCATGCATGCATTGACAAAAAATAAGCACCGTAATAAAATATGATGCCTCACGCCGCTTGCGCACCGCTCTATGTTAAAAAACCTATCGCCTGCCACATTTAAAACTAACAACGTGAGATATCTACTCCGAAAAAAAGTTTAACGTATCGCAAAGTAAGAAATGTTAGTTTACTTGTTAGCGTTTTCTACGTATTCCTATTTGCGCGCCAAGACGTACGCTCGTAATAAAACAAAAGATGTGAGCACACTACACACTACAATCTACATTATCATACGGGCAAATTATTTACCAGGTGTATTAGGAAACAGGGAATTTATCCTGCCCTAATTGCCACACGAATATGATTTGATATTAGTGTCACCAGTAATCAATGTATGCGAAACAAACTAGCTATTAGTTTAATATTGACTATTCGCAAGTAAATTTGCAAAAGATAATATATTCCAATTTCATTGTGCGGTTAATGCAAGTCTGTGTCACAATTCCTCTTTGTCTCATTCCCTCCAGGTGCTTTTATTGGCGTAAACGAATGTGACTGTCAAACAGTACGAAACTTGAGTCATTTCTATTGGAATATCGAGCCATAAAATGAAACGAGAAAAAAATTAACAGAATCGATATGACAAGCGTTTACAATTTTCGTATGCTAAAAGCTAATAGAGATGAACTGGCCGCGAGTAAAAACGCGCGCAATGTTATTTTTATTATAAAACGGGAAAAGTTATACCGATGCATTGAATAACCTGATTAGAATGTAGATAGACAAAAGAAAATGTATTTTATTGTGGAGCGTGTGACTAGCCGATATTCACGCTATACAACGCTCTTATAAATTAATACTTTTTGCCCATGAGCAAGTATATAAATTAAGATTCCTTTGTGCAATCGTATTATACTGTATGGGGGAAGAAATAGATTTAATTACCACATAAATGGATTAAATTATTGCACGTCTTTTTTGTTTGCCGTTTTCATTGTAACTTTCTGACATTGAATGTTGAAGATATGTTTATGTGCGTATATCTGCCAAGAAGAGAAGGCACAATGCGCCACTGAAATTCACTGAGATGCGCAATTTTTAATTTATGTTAAATGCAGTCGAGGCATTTATATAAACCGACGCAGTAAGTTACACAACATGGTGATAATATCTTAAAGAGATAGCTTGTGTAATGCAGTAAGTAAAAAGACTGTGAAATGAGACATAGCGAGTTCGAGTCCTATAGAACTAGTGAGCATTAATATATTATTAATTTTCCTTATTTTTGCTAGATGTTGAAGAATAAAAAACAAAGGAAATCATCAAATAAAGAGGAATTCTACTTTGTGTAAATTTATGTACAAATAATATGGCACTGATAGTACAGTTTTTTCACATTTCATAAAAAAGAATCGTGTCGCTAAAAATGCAGAGTGTGAAGTCGTTAATATGTGCGGTAACATATGCAACATAATATACATTTCATAACGTAATTCCCCGCAGGCCGCAGCATTAGAAACGTCATATCATTAAAAGTCGAATGGTTCCATTCATTACTTTCGCCCTTTCATACTAAGAGGTTTTTTATGTAGACTCGCAGGGAAGAATAACCGTCGATTGCGTTTAGCACGTAAAAATGTCAACAGAAGCCAAGTGCCGGTTCAATAATACCATTCATATCGTTACTACAGCGCTGAGTGCGTTTAAATTGACACAATTATGCATATTTTAAAAGTTTATATTTGGCGCAATAATATGAAACGGTTCCATCTCAGCGTGCCACGATTGTTGCTGGACCGTATTCAGGTAGCAACTCTAGACCCTACACTTTGTAAATATATTTTTTTAATATAATTATTTTGTTTTCTTCATGCGCATAGTTGAACTTAAGTTCGCTGTGTCAATGTAATTTATTACGCGCTCGTGTTCACTGACCTTTAATTTCAACTCCCTAAATTAGATCACGAAATCCACAGTCAATTGTTGATGTGTCCAAAACTTTGAGAGTACTTGTTGTACATAATATTGCGAAACAAGTGTACAATTTGGTCTCACTCTTCATTAGTCCAACTTCAAACATGCGACTACAGTTATTATTAAAAAGGGCGAGCCTTGCTTGTGGTTTGTAGTCTGCGGTTTCGTATTAATTGTCATCTCTGTTCAGTGGAATTATAATAATATTAGAAAGGCGAAAGTTTCTTAGTTTCTATTTCCTTGAAGCAGCAATGAGGCAACAAATTAACATCATTATTTATGGATCAGAATACATTACACGCCACTTTTAATCGAGCAAAAATGCAAGATGGTTAAAGAATAGTTCTGGATCATAATTTTACGCAAATTCCTTTAAAGACGGCTGATAATAAATATTTCCTATTCCTATTTCTAAATTTGATATTATACGGTAGTTAGTTTACATTTCTTTTGCTACTTTCCGTGATATTAAAAGGTTTTGAATTATTTCCACTATAACATTAATCTAAGTCCACCCCTGATTGTTGCCGAGTAAAAACACAGGCTACATTGTAAACGCAAGCAGTCCCATAAGTATACATATCGGGTTAATAAAATGTATATTATTTTAATTAGCCGCCAACGAATGCAGCGGAGTGGCTAAAATAGATTTCAATATTTATAAACACAATGACGTTTTACATACGCACTGCAGAGGGTTCGAATCGAGACTGCTATTTATGAATACTCATTATGCGCCTCGGCTAATTGCACAGAATAGATCTGGTAAATAATTCTATCTGTATTAAAATTAAAAACATTAGAAAAATCTTTTTTATCATTTTGTATGGACACGTAAGACGATTTTAATAATTAATCAGAGCTCCTAAACAATCTGATAAGTATCGGCTTGCAAAATTTAATTATCTTAGTGGCACATACAATGGCTCTCATGGTAGCCATAGGAAAGCTTCTGGAAAAAACAAGCCTGGTCGATGGCTGATTTTGTGGAAGGAGAGGGGCCAGGTGTTACTCGTCACGCTTGGAATAATAAATAAATACACCCAACAGTCACACACAATCCTGACCCCACACCAAAATCAAGTCTTGTGTCGTGAGTATCAGGAACCATTCACAAACACCCAGGCCGAAAACAAATCTTCTTTCTTATGCTTCGCCAACACAAGGTTCTTTATATTATGTCGTATTCCAATTATGCATCTTAGTATTTGCGTGGTTTCCTGTTGGTAACGGACCAAACGCGACTACGAACATGTTAGGTAGTGGCGGGTTCAAATCCCAAGGAATAAATCTTACTTTACTACCACTAATCACCACGCACTATAACGGCAGAGGAAAACATCATGAGGAAACCTGCATACCGTAGCAATTTGTGAGAATTATTGAATGTTAAGCGTGATGTACTTTATGGCCTCAACCCTAACAAACATAAAAAATCGTTCTCTCGATGGTAGAGGAGGCATGGCCTGATGTAAATTTTAATATTTACAGAATTAGGCGTCTTAAGTAAAGCTTTGTTATGTAAAATTGCTCGGTTTGATGCATATAGTTGAACAACATCTTCTCCTTGAATCATAAGAAGTCTCCTCCTACCCCTTCTATCTTCCTTCCTATTTCCTTCCCGCTCCCATCACGATGAGGTAGGCCGGCAACACACGTTCTGGATTTCATGAGTGACAGTGACCACTTTCCATCAGGTGACCTGCTTGCTCGTTTGCCGGTACTATGCAATAAAACAAATTACAATAAACTTAGGACTGCCCCAAGAATTACCATTTCACGCAGCTACATAAATGTGTTAAATTCCGTAATCGTGTTACAAATCCGATTTAGAGCAGACGGACTTAATAGTGTCGATAATCGATACTCTATTTAGGAAATACTGCATTCATCAAATCAAATATGTCGACAATCTACACGCTAAATATTTGTGTAACCAAACTTCTAAAGTTTGAATTCGTATTTATCGAAAACCGCGATACAGTGTAAATCCCTGCTCTTGGTAGGTGCCGGGCGTTAGAGCATTCCGCGGAATCTAAACCGGTATTAGTAATTAGTTCACAATCCACAGCGATATAATCCTCTTGCTGATATTTGTAAAGGGTTAACGGAAATGCAAAATGTATTACGGCGATTTCAGAGATATCGCGACGAATGATATTGATGTTGGTCCGATCAGATGCACCTCTAATCTGCTAATACCTAAACGTGAGAATTTATTCCACTGACATGTAACTGAAAATCGTTGTTTATCCCTGTATTCGAGTTAATGAATCCATCCATACTAACAACCCTTTACGAAAGGTATAAACTAAATATTTTCTTAAAGCATTGCTGTTGCCCTTCTTTAGGTGAGACCCAGATACCCAACATATTATCATAACGACGATGGTCAGCGCCCTTACTACTCTTCCTCTCATGGCAGCTACTTACTGGCACAATTAACTCAATCTTGTAGCCTTCGAAATAGCTTTAATCCAGATAAACATGCAATAATTAGATACAATTTATGCGAGCTCAGCTTAGTAACAGAACATCTCAAATTTAATTAGTCTAAAAAAATATTAAATAGACCGCAGTAAAATTTCCAACGATTAAGTATAAAACAAGATTTTCCCGTAAACATTGTTATTAAATGTTAATACTAAAAAATATTACAAAGTAATTGCCAGCATACAAAAAACTTAATTTAAATATATAATAAATGAGATGTAAGACATTAAAAACACCAATAGACATTACAAGTAATAAAACATATCCGTCTATAATAACGCGTATACATCATTTTAACGCCTCTGATTTTATTTAAGTACCCGAGCAACGGAATTATTTATAAAGATTGTAATGTAAAATGTAACAACACACAAGCTAACATTCCCTGCCTTACATCCAGTTATAAATAATACAGAGGCGCTCTTCACTGCAACTTGAATATAAATTGAGTAATTAATGTTAAACTGTACGGAATATTAAGGTAGATACAAACTAGAGGTTGCGTCGCGACACGTGCGTGCAACGCTGCCCCGCCACGCCACGCCGCCACCCCGCAACTTGGCTAAAAAATTCATAAGAAACATCTCGTTCATTAATACATTATCTTCTCATTGTTTCACCATTTTATGTTCCTCGATGTTGTAATAAACCTCGTTATTTAGGGATTACCATGCATACGCCGTGTACGGTATTGTCTCCCCTTCTAAGCCATACAGTTTTGTATTGTTAATCATTTAGATCATCATCATCAGCTTGTATTCGTCTCTTAGACATATGTATATGCATATGCAGGTCACAAACCGTTTTCATAACACATAAGTACATGTTTCTTCTTTGAAAATCGATGAGATTGACAGATTACCAATGAAATTAAGCTATTGACACAAAGCGCATCAAAAAACGTAAATCATATGAGTATTACAAACAGAAGTAATGATAAGGCACTTGAGTTCTGTAAGTTTATTTCACTTGTTTACCTGATGAAGTGCGTTCGTGCTCGTGGAACCAAGGGCCACAGTAATGACGTGTAATGACACGTAGCCGAGTGTGGAGTGTGCGCTGTGACTACCGCGACAGTGGACACACAGACCAACATTGTAGCGAATGTTATATTTATTTACAATGAACTAGATATCTTATTATTATGTATATTAATCGAGAACGTCGGTTGAAACTAAAATGTATGTAAAACGAACTGGATGCAGAACCGGTATGTGTAATCGGGCTAGAAAACTGCGTTGTTCCTACTTAATTCATATATATTCATACGTTAATAATGTGGTCTAATGAATATCTTATTCTTTACTTAAGCCTTTAACCATTACCTAACTTGCTGGTCGAAGTAATTTCGCAAATTACTAATACGGCGCTAAGATCTCATACACTATTATAAATTATAGAGTAATCAAAAATAACTAATATCGCGTTATGAACAAATAGAATAATTCGTACAAGTTATCAACATTTATTACTCCGTCCGAAGTTACAGCTTGTCCAAGAAAAACACAGAAGTATCCCATGTAATTTATTTAAAAGCGTAAATGTTGCAAGTCGGGCTATTTTCTATATGCACCCAGTACATTGTAACTCTTGCAGCGGACTCGATACAACCGCAAGCTAATTTGCATTAATTTAATTTTAAATTAATATATTATATGGACAACGTCGCCGGCTTGTGTGCGCGGTATTACTTTGTGCATTACAACGGCCTTGCTAATATAAATATCAATTCTATACTGTTTATGTACAGTTTTTGCCTATTTTTAGACAGCTGAAGTAGATACTCTTTCAATATCATTTAATATTTTGTTCCGCCTTTAATGAAGATATGGAGATAGACTGCTTGATTTTTTATGACCGATGTAAAGTCATTGAAAACTCTTATAATAAATATGAAATCATTATATTTTATAAGAGAAAACTATAATAATTGAATAAAAGTTACGTCTGTTTAAATGCCTCTCCGTACTTATTTTTTTCTTATTTGTGACTTTACAGCATATGTTTATTATTGTCTTATACAACTATGGTAGAATTTCTGAAATTATATTTATTGTTAAATAAGAGTTTTGTACTCCTAACACGCTTCCATACGGAGACACAGAAACAAAACCGCATCGAGAACAATAATGGTTATTCCATCAATTATTTTCACGAGGTTTCCAACAAATGTGTTCGAGCCGAAGCGACATTTCCGACAATCGCACAACAAAAAACGCTATGATTGTCCAATGTAGGGGCCGAGCTCGACGCGACGCGGCGCGGGCAGCGGGCGGCTGGACGCGGCCATATGAGACGCGTGACACAATGTTCCCAATGACTCACAATAGCGAATTAAGTATTATTTTAAATTGACGTAATTGGAAAATATGCAGCCGCTCGCGCGCACCGCTCGAATAAATTGATTCATGTATAATATAAACAATGATCAAGGAACAGACGGCGCGAGACGTTCGCGAACACGTCTCTGCCTACTAACTCACGTCTTCTGATACACTACACGCCGCGCCGCCGCGCCGCACCGGCTTCTGTTTAAAGTGCATTCATTACTTACAATATCATTAGAAAATCGAATATTTCACTGCGGCACCAGTAATTTGCTTAAATTAACAATATAGGCATGAAACAATCACACTGCTAAAATATAAAGCTATTTTATTAAAATAAATAACCAACGTGTAATACTAGTAATATGTTCACTATTAGTTATTAGTAGAGGTGCGGCAATACTACAAAGTTAAGCTTGATGGAAAATAATACTTCGAATCACAACATAATTCGATAAAAAATTGTATAAGTAATAAAACTTATTTTACTAACTTGTATTCTAAAGATAATTAACATCGGTGTAAATTACAATGAGTTTAATTACTTGTATAAAAAGCAATTTTAAATAAGATAATTATTATAATAGTACACATGCGGAAAATGAGAACTCTGGTAGTCTGGTACGGTCGTCTTCAGATATCAACTCCTGGGATAACAAAAAAATTGGGTGATACAGAAAATTTAAGATATAGGGAGGGTAATTATAGAGTTCTCGAGGCATACATATTATTTTTTTGAATAATTATATTTTTAACGTTTTGATTTTAGGAGCTAAGTAAGTCAATAATATATTGTAATATGTAATATCTTAATTCTTTGTTTAGGTTCACTACACTTGACTAGAAATATATAAATGTTTACATATATATCTCTACATATTCTTATGGATTATATACTCATATAAGTATATAATCTATAATGGCCGAAATATAAAAATACTATGTTATGAGTACACATTAATATCTCTTGCAATGTCACTAAAGAAGTTAAAGTTAAGAAGTCTATCCATTCGGGTTACGCATAATCTTTGACTATACGCAGAGGGCCAATGTACGGTCCCGGGACGGTCACGAAAACGAACAAAATGATCTTTATTAACATCACATCGTTAGAAACACAATGACATGCCGTCTTTATGGCAAGAAAGCACCTTTCGCCTCGTGAGAAGTCGTTTTGCAAACTGATATATTTTTGCAAAATATTTTGAAAAGTTTCGGAAGCACTATTATACACTGTGAATGTTAATCACAAATAAACTAAACACAAATAAAATAAAAATCACATTATACAAACCTAAGTATTTAGGAAGTAAATTATCACGACGACATTTTATGAACGCTTAAATAGAATATGATAGGCATAATTAAAAATCTGGAATATTTTCCATTAGGTATGTTATTAGATAATTTCATGCTTGTCTTATATTATAATTTATTTTTTTAAAGTTGTGGCCAGTCACAATTCTGTTTAACAGCTGAAAGGCGGTCAGAATTTGGAAACTTACATCGTCGCTTTTTGCGTTTTTTTTGGTAAGAAAGGCTAGGTAAAGATGGAAAATTGTTTTAAAGTTTCAATAGATTAATTAAGATATGACACGTTACGTTGTAAAGACCGTATTAATGTGTATTAATACGTAACTGGTTATTTTATTTGCATTATATGATAAGTTAAAAGTCACTTGCAGCGTGCGAGTTGCGCGTTGGTGAACATAAAAAGATAAAACTAGTATATGTATATACAACTAGACGTTGAGTGGCAAATGTTACATAACATGGTCTATAGTACAGAAATATATTTGATGTCTATCTCAATTAGTAAACCCACCGTTCGATCGAATTGAAGATCACAATAATTAAGACGTAGGAAATTGGTTGCTCATTATTTCGTCTCGTCGGAAATGTATTTTAGTATATTACACAATTGGGTTTTCAAAATTCAAAATTTGAATGTTAATATGCGTGTACAAAATATGAAATAACTGAATTATGTAATATATTATCTAAATTTGATAAAAATGTTCTCGTGATGCAGGAACGTATTGGGACTAATAAACGGAAGGCTTTAATGAAATATTAATGTATTATAAAACATTATAATTAATGTTGTATACATACCTTTTATCGTAATTTTGGGTAACATAACTTTTCAATAAAACTCTACCAAAGCAATATACACTACCGTTTAATTAAAACCTAACATTCTTTAACACACGTTGTTCAACTACTTACTACAAACCATTATACGTTAGTGTACCAGAGAAACCCGTACTACTGGTACATATTTAACATTAAAATGTTAAAATGGTGCTATAGCTGGTATAGCTTATGTAACAGCAATGGTTAAGTAGGTGTACTTACCGTACTAGGGACGAGTAATAACGCAACAAAAATATTTACTTATAAGCAAACATAGAAAATATCTGAATACTTCTTGGCGTTTAAACAACTTTCACTACACTTTTTGTTTTATATCCACTCTCAAATTTAGGATCTATTAAAGTAGTGACTGGATCTAGGCAGCTTCCAGCAGATAGCTGCGAAAATGTTTAGGGTCCGCTTAACATGTGAAGTGACACCGCCTTGGACAATAGGTCCCTTGCTGTTGTAATCAAAATTATTCTAGGGAAAAATAGTATCAGTTACTACAATTACTTGTATCCAAGATTAACAGTGACAAGCAAAAATTAAAAAAAAAATCGGAAATCAGACACAATGTCGGAGTTAAATATTAGAAACGGATTTTTACGGAGTTATTACGTGGATATTATTACGAAGTAGACATATGCATAATTCAACAAAACATTACGATACAATCTGAGTGAACTACAGTCGCAATCGATATATTTACAAACAAATGGTAGAGGTTCAAAACGAAACAATATCGTGACAAATGTGCATAAACAGACATATACATTTTTGATGTCGTTAAAATAATTATTTTATTTTCTATAATGGCATAGAGTTAATAGTTATCCGTGGAGCTTATGGTGGATATAATTACAGTGCAGTGGCTACGGTCCGGCGGGCCCCGGTTCGAATCCCACTTCGATTATAAAAGGTTCGTTAATTTGAACCATAATTTTATACAAATGAAAACTAAGAGTATGTTAAATTCATCAATATTGCTGTATATTGGCCGATACTATCATTGTGACAAACTTATAAAAAAAATTAAGAGAACTTTGTCTGCTGAGTGAGCTGTCTAAAAAACGTAATATAAAACATATTCCAAAATGTTTTTATGATATTAAGAATATATAAAATTTTTAAACATTTCAAATTAATTTAGGTTGTTATGTCTACCTTTTCTACAGCTATAATTCTTTCTTTATCAGGTAAACCAGATTCAGTCGAAAGAAATACTTTTACACTGAGTATCGAACCCACAGCGTATACAGATCATCATCATCATCATCATCATATCAGCCACACAAGTCCACTGCTGAACATAGGCCTACCCCAAGGATCGCCACAATGACCTGTTGGAAGCGGCCTGCATCCAGCGACTTCCTGCAACCTTAGTCAGATCGTTATTGATTAAATATACAGATTAACTATATATTTAATCAATAAGATCTAATTTAAAAAAATCTAATAGAACATGGTGGCCTTAACTTATATGATAAGTTCTACAGAAATCTCTATTTCACGGATTCAAAATACAATAACTAACAATTACTAAGAGTCGGATTTATAGACAAGAACTAAAATCAAAATTGACACTATCAAAAAGTCTGGAACTTAATTAAATATAACTATGCTAATATACAAAAGGGCATTCGAGGAATCAAGCCGCGGTAATTACATATAATCTTAAAACGCTGACCCAATTCACAGACGCTTTGAATTTCTTTAACTTTATTATTATATGCAAAAAACATATAAAAATAAAACAATATTATAATAAGATCCTAACACACAAATTAGATTCGTAATGTATGTCCGTACGCTATCATTTGGCCATGGATATAATTGCACGCGCTCCACTCATATATCTATGTAATATAAATAACAAGTTCCGTTGGTTATTATGTTATTAAAGTTATAAATAACGTTGGTGGCCTATCATTTCTCGGGATATTTTGCGGTTTGAAGTCATCTTTGCCCTTTACGACCCGGTGTCGGTGGATAATTTAAGGGGTTTCTAACAAGTTGAACTTAGAGAACCTTTATTTATATACCTACGAGTCTGAGACTGAAGTCTGAATATTCTACTTTTTGGATTTTGATAGTTCAAGTAGTTCATATACAGGGTATATCGAGACTGCTACCGAAAACGAAGCCTTGGTGTTTGTCGTCACTAAAACTATCACTCAGCATCGTTTTCGGTAGCAGTCTTGATATACCCTGTAAATTCATTACATGTTTAGACGACAAAGTGAACCTGATAATAATATAATATATAAGGAGACCATTTTATTGCCACCATGATCAAATCACATGTCACCAATCGCATTCAAGGCTCTTTAACCGTGTTTATCGGTTTTACCTACCGCCAGCGTCTACTGAGGAAGATGAAATCATTGAGGTATTATTATTTTTCAAGTGAATTGACTAAATTCAAGTGAATTCAAAATTGAGTGTGGTATAATATTTTTTTAATCAAATCAAATACTTTTAGAAGTATTAAATTGTTTTGTAGCACTAAATTCTGTAACAGTGACAATTTATCATATTATAGAAATATCAGTTAATGACACAACTATAAACACTAAAACGTTGTAAAAACATACTAAAATAAGGTTCGTAAACTATACAAAGCATGTAAGGCGATTTTACAAAGGCCTTAATTTATGTAAAAAGGCGCATCTTAATTCATGTACACTAGAGCCAATCTGTCTCTTGTTGCACAGTAAAGAGTGGACACTCTAGTTTTACGCTACATCGGACCTCGTTAATATTCATAGATTCTTGTAATACGATTTTGAGCCAAAAATTGCATCTTCCGTGCTTGGGGCGATGTGGCTACCCTAATGTTGATGTTAGCCGACTTGACCATGGCCTATACGCTGGTCAGTGGTCCACTGGCTTACACATGGTGAACTAAACAAGAGTACTTGCCATTAGGACTCCGGGAAATCAAATTAACACACTATTTAGACTTAAGGAAATAATTTAACATATTTAATTTAAAATGCATACATGGTCACCAAAACAATTATTAGCATCCTGAACCCTGACTTTTAATCAACGAAGCAGCTAAGGGTATACAGTTTTTTGCTAATAGAATAGAGTTCTTGTATTTGTGTGTAGAGCGTATACATAAACGCCTGATAAATATTATTTTTGTAGACAGGAGAATCACAAATATTACATTATTTGTGTTATAAAAATAATTTCTATGAACAAGAAACAAATAAGACCTTAATCGAGTCCAAGTTATGTGTTTTGACATCGGACTAAAGTAAATAGCGAGAAATCATGTGTTTACTATAATAATAAAGAGAAAGCGGAACGTACAAACAAAAAAGGGCCCCGCTTGGCGCGAGGTGGCATTCTATTCTCAATGCTTTGTTAAATCAAGCAACACGAATTATTTTTTAATCAAATTAGAAGGCAAATGTACTGGAATGCGAGTGTGATGTTGTGCCAGATATTAAACAATTGTGTTTTACTTCGTTATACTTAGTTTAGGTGGATGATATTCTGGATGTGGAACGTTTCTAATAGGTTTAATGAGAGTGGCCTATGTTCAACAGTGGACTTTTATTTTTTAAATTTGTTAAAACTGATGTTTAGGAACGATAGTGGGCTCATGTCTTCAAGTAAGGAAAACTACATGCACGTTTTGGAATTTACTTTGATAGTTCAAGGAATACGACAATGGGCTCACAATTACTTTTGCGTAGGCTTGAAATTCAGGTAGAATGAGAACCGTTTATCAGAAGGAGTACGCTAATACCATTTTCAAAACATTATTTTGCTTACCACAGAAATAGAACTAACATACTAAACTAACATTTTCTAAAGTTTTCTTGCGTAACTTTCTTTTAAATTTATGTGATTAAAAAGGTTATTTAATAAACATTTGCTCTACCGACCTACGTTATTGATTCTTCACGTCTGCAGTTAAAAACTAGTTAAAGTCGTATTTGGGAAACAAAGAATTCCCACCAACAATGGTGTAGGTCAACCCAACAACATAATACAACGGCGTACACACACACACAAACACACACACACACACACAAACGTTTTATATGTTTAGGAAGGTTGAAAAATTATATGTGTAAATACGACGAGTCATTCTGTTGATTTTTTTTCTAGTATCATCCAACTAAATAAACTTGCTGTATAAATAAGACGGATTCGCTGATTTTCTATTTTCAACTTTACATTGATAGTATTACAGTTTAGTTAAGTTTGGCACGTACTCGCACCACGAGAAGAGAAGTCAAAAACGCAAATTTTGATAGGAGTGTCTGAAATTTCAATTATACGAATCACACGTTTGTGTAAAATGTAAATAGGACGAAGTCGTTTTATGACACGGCAAATAAAAACTCTATAGGTTAATAGATTGTCATGAAATAAAACATGAACACATTTTCATAATATAAACTAAATCAAAATACACGAGTTGAAATATTAACATTATTAAACAAAATCTACAATATTCTACACAACTTGTTATTGCAACTAAATTAGACGATTAAAAAAAGTTTATTCATGTCATGGATTCATGTTAACATCCATCCATTGACATTTATGTAAAAACCAAAGTTTCCGTTCGCAGGTGTAAGGAATAAGCAGGTATCAGGAAGGGTCTGAGTTCGACCCAACGCAATTTCAATTCGAAATCATTAAATACATATTATTTTGCTCAACTATAGAATTCAAAACACTGTTACAGTGTATACAGAACAATAGATTATTAATAATAACATATATTATGACGCGAGTGCCAGAGACAAAAACAGATGTTACTGTAGCAAAAAGAATCGTTCCAATGAGTTTTTATTGTTATCGAATTTTATGAGACTGGAAATTAATGGAATTTAATAAATTATTTACCACAATTTTTATTATGCATTTTTTATTGGAATTTCCGGTCAAATGATTAAGATTATTAAAACATGTTATTTTACTAAAACAAATAGTTTACATTTATCTTTTGCAACTAATCTTGACCCCACATTAACACAAAAGTTTAAGACATTCTTCGGTTCCAGACTTGGTTGCAAAACGAATCATGCAGGAATCGAACTCGCGACTTCTCATAACACAGCTGGCTGTCAACCAACCATGCCACGAAGGGTAATTTTTTTTGCTTTTTTTCCGTAATACTACCACCACTTTCAAATCTCTATATAGTATACTAGCTTTTGCCCGCAACTTCGTCTGCGTTATTAACTTTATTTACAATATGTTTTATATTACGTCCTCATGTCTCCCCTAAAACTGAGAACATTCTAAAACTCCGAATTACGTCATTATTTATTAGTGAGCATCCCGTTGGGAAAATTATGTGGCTATATGTATTACTTACTTTATCAACAACGATTTCCCGCTTTAACTCCACTTAAAACATAAAAATCCAAAACCTTAAAATTGGTTATTATTAATCTATAATAATTAAATACTATTAAACATAATAAATTCCTATTCTAAAATTTATAATCCCAGAGCTACGCACAATTTTACTTATGAGTATTATTTGCGCGGAACCCATTTATGGACATTTAAAATCAAAGTTGCTTATGCCTGATATTCCAACACAACCATCCGTCCATTCCTTCCTTTTCCCTGGCACCTTCCTTAAATGTGAAACTCTTACACTCATGAACAACGTACAAAATATGTAAAAATAAAAATATTGCTTTCCCTATCCAGTTCTTGAATTATACCATCAAGCTAAATTTTTAAGGGTTATTTTGTACCCACGGAATCCTAAATACTTTTTATAAAATTTCATGTCTTGTGTTAAGTTTCACGTTTCTAGCTTCAGTATTTTCGGCTGTGCGATGATTAGACAGTTCGGTTCTACAAAATTTCAACCCGTATTATAACCTCTTTAGGGTGATTTTTAGAAAAATAAGGTATGCAGTTATTTTTTTTTTTATTGACTAACTAAAGTGCAAAGTTTGACAATTGTAGCTTTAACGGTTTCGATTTTCCATACAATAGTTTTTTACCCTTTTCAATTTCCAAATTTTTGAATTTCCAAAAATCCCTTCTTAGTGCTCACCTACGTCATAATAGGAACCCCTGTGGAAAATTTCACGTTCCTATATCCAGTAGTTTCGGCTGTGCGTTGATACGTCAGTCAGTCAGTCAGTCAGTCAGTCAGGTTCCTCTTTTATATATATAGAAAAAAAAGTCGTTTCCCGCTGTCTATCTATGTATGCATAGATGTTAAAAACTGCGTAATGGATTTTGATGCAATTTTTTATTAGATAGAGTGATTCAAGAAGGAGATTCATATGTATAATACACATATTATAAACGAATAATCTATTTGCACCCGGGTGAAGCTGGGGCGTTACTCTGTGATTCGAACTAAAACTGGAATATTCGAACCACAATTCGGACGTTCGACGTACGAAGTAAGTTATAAGTATTCCACTTTAAAAAAATCAATACTATTCTCTATGATACCTTTTATTTATTCCGAAGTTAGTGTATTGTTACGACGCACGATAGAGAATTAATCATTTTATGGAGTATCTAGCCGAATTCGTACAGTTTTACATACAGCGTTCAAACAATCGTGTTTCGTTTCGGATCACAGAGTAACCCCCCTGGACCGTCGTATAATAGTTAACAATGCAATTCGATCGATATATCTGTTGTCATAAGTTTATCCGTGTATTTGATGAACGGAGGACTTAGTAACTATAAGTCCAACTGTTCCTGCAAATTCCATCAATTAAAATGGCATACGTTGTAAAGTTACACGACTAGAAACTTCCAGAGTCCCAGATTCCAATTAAACAGACATAGTGTGAATGCTTGTGAGGACTTGTATCGAGACACTAAACCTGATTCAATTCAGAAGTTGTATCGGCGAACTTGATCCAACCCCAGTCTTATCTCTTTGACACTAATATGCAGTAATCAAAATAGTTCACTCAGATTTTGTTACTATAAATTCAAGCGTATTTCACTAATTCGTGAAGTGGGTAGAGACGTTCTTTGTATCTCGACTTTGTAGCATTTAGACATAGTTCTTTCGATCCCTCCATTTTCATTATATTTTAACATTTTCGTCGGCTTAAGGCGCAGATCTGATCGAAATTATTCTTCTAAATAAACCTTCGCAATAAAACATGGTACACACAAACCGAAATCATGCTGTCGACAAACTTACACTACGAAAGTCCAATTGCGTGAGTAATGTGACTTCGAAATAATGTCGTCCCGTCTCGTTATTTGTATAAGTTGCATATAGTATTCTTAGAGGCCATAAAAACGAAGTAATAACTGTTATCAAAATATAAATGATACAAGGCAATGACACAGGGTCAGCCGGGTACTACGCTCCTCTCGCCCCCACCGCGTAAAGTGCGCACAGCGCAACACGCTGCGACTATTCTCAATATATTTTTTTCTTTATAAAAATTAGCCTGTGTTTTTTGTACTAAGCATAAATATAAGGATTGATAAGTCACGCAATTTTATAGTTATTAAATCATTAATATTAATAATGACCTAATTAAAAACACATTTTTGATCTATCTTTTAATTTAGCAAATGCTATTTGAGTCTAAAATGAAATGATACTCGTATTGCACTGGCTACCTAATTATCAGATGATAATAAACTAAGAACTGTAAGAAGTGACTATCAACGTGTATCCCGAAAACATATGCTTCTTGCATCTTAAAGAAAGGTCAAACATATTAAAACATTTTTTAGGTTTCATCAATAACCGAGGAAGAATGAATAAAAAGGGAATTCCATGAACCAATCGAATAAAAAATAACACAGCATGGTTTCTACAGTAGCGGTATAAATTCATCAGGCATGTAATGCAATTAGTAAGGGCATCTTCTAAAACCGACAAAACGTATCGTGCGATAACAATGAAGGTCAGTTGAAACAGAATAAGCGCAAATAAAAGGCTGCACAGGAGGCAGTGGCACGGCGTGCACCGCGCTTCCCGCACCCCATTATAATAATCTGCGCGCGAGCAGGACGGCAACAACATTAGAAAGGAACAATCGTCGCCATTACGCCGAATAAAAAGAAAAGTTATTATATTTTTTATTGGAGAGGGCCTCCACCCTCGCGCGGCCGCCAAGAGGGGTTATTTTTATTTTATTTGAAAAGTTTATTTTCCATTTGTTTTAACTTTTTTTGCGATATGAGGGGTGAAACTCGTTCAGCACGCACTCGCTCAATGAGTCACTAATGCGCACCATAACATTATACATGGATATTTAAACTTTCATCCGAACAACATTAAAATGAGAAAAGTTTTTGGTTTATTATTGTTTGCGTGTTTGCCTCGCGACTTTGCGCTGTATTGCGCCATTCATACTTCATCATTTCGCTCATGTAAATAGGGTATTAGTAAAATATACTACTTTATTATTTACATATAATACAAGCATTTCTTTTTGTTATTTATTTTGGCTTCTTGTCTCGAAATTAATTGTGTTTACCTTCCATCCTCGAAACCCGAAATTGGAACTTTGAAAAGAATCCTGAAACTTTTATTAAGAAACAACAATAGTTAAGTGGAAAATTATCAAAAATAACAGTCTGATAATAGAATAAAAAAATAGAAGAATAATAGTCTGATAATAAAATAAAACTTTTTATTATCAGACTATTATTAAAAAAAAAGAAAAAGGTAGAATAAAAGTAAAATGTTAACATCTTTATAACATGTGGTGTGCAATAAAGATATTAAGTATTGAGTATTGAGAATATTTTTTAAATCTTGGTACATCGGAAACGAAGGATTTAGGTTAAATACAAATGACATACATTAACTGGATAACGAAATCACGTATATGTGGCAATAAAATAACCAAAAAATGCATACCCTAATCTAAAGTTATTTTGGATTAAAAAATGCACAAACCGATAGGAGTACAAAACAATACAATATTAAAAGACACATCATCTTTTAAATTAGTGTTATTAAACTCCAATATAAGCCTTAATAATTTTCAACGGTCAACCAAAAATCCAAAAACAGAAACCTATAATCAAACACTCAAATGTCACTGAACATTAAAAAAGAACGAAGAAAACGCGGGACATAAATAACAAGCGTTGACATTGGGCGAATTGAAAATCTCACACAAAATTACAAGATCACATTTCCGACAAGCAAGTGGGAGCAACTTGGCTAATCAGACCGACATTTTCATGCAATTTTATTTGCATATGAGCGGTGTTGCCTCGGAAACGATTTTTTAGGACGTACTGTGAATATTTGACATATTATATCTGTGCAATTTAGAATGGATGTGCAATTGAATCAATGTGATTTTAGATAGTACATCCTACAGACTATTTGCATCACGTGCTTTTACTCAAACAGATCGAAACACTTAACTGTTAAAATAATCAATAACACATGCTATTATTCAGCGGTCAAAAGATTCTGTCCAAACCAGACTGCTACAGAATAATTATAATCCACCCCTATCCGAACGAACCTCAATTTTAGGAGGAAATGTGCAACAAAATATAAGTCAAGCACGTGGCAAGAAATAATACAGTAAAATAAATGTAGATAAAACACTGTGCGAAGCTAACCTGTAGTGTTAAAATAAATAATTGAATAAGCGGCAAAATTAAGTGAGCGCACTTAATAAGCGGTATTTTACAGGCGAGGTGCGCGGGCAAATTGACCGGGATAACGGAGGGCCCACTTCAGTTCGATTAAATAAGGACTCTAATAAATAGAGTGAATCACTTTCTATTCCAAACACTTAAATCTGGATTCTGTTACTTTAACCTGCATTTCTGCGCATTTCTCAAAGGAACAAATTTTGTGATTTTTCAATTGATTGCAATAATATGCATGATAAAGAGCGTTATTACCAAATTATATAGAGGTACTTTTTTATAAAACACCGAATGGTAAAATGTTATATGTATTCGAAAACAATGTTTGTATAGTAAAGCCGCAAGTAAGGACGAGTGCAAAACACCCCCATTTGTACGTGGCGAGTCATACTAATCCAAATTGTCTAGTGCTTATTTTATTAGGATATAAGGAACAGTACTGAGTGGTAGTGAAAGCTCTTAATCCAAGCCGATGGCCGATACGCGAAGAGCAAACATATTGTAACGATGTGTGGCCCGCAGCCGTAGGAGACCACCGTCCTCTGTTAGCATTAGTTTTTAGCTCCCGGCTCGTGGTAGCCTGTTTGCCCCCCAAAATATGGTAGTCTACATTTTTAACAAGCAAACCAGACAAAAAGGTTCGGAGCCACACGTCGTGGTGGGCTGTGTTGACGGACCATCAACACTGCGTTACATAACAATGAGCCAGGGTAAAACCCGTCTAATTGTTATAAAAACACAGGGCCCTCGAATACAGTATGATTTAAAAGTGATATTCTCAAACCATAAAGAAGTTTCACATGTCCATGTGAAATATTTATCTTAATATTATAAGTAAACTTAAAGGTTCGGCGGGCTTTCAATACCGCGCTCGGACAGTTTTGATACGTTTTAGGGCTCGTCTATTTTTTTTTGTACGTAGGACAACATGACTCTATTCATTTGAAAAAGGAGATGATGTCCATAGCCTCAATTTTTAAATATAACCATGATTGTAAAAATTACAATAAAATCATAAAGTGGTATTTTAATTACTGCATTTTAGTAAACTGTATACTTATTTTTTGATTCGATCCAAGAAAAAATGTGGAGCATTAATAAAATGGAATAGATAACTATAACAAATCTTACTTTAAAAATCAAAACTAAAACTGCAGAAATAACAAATCGACCGCTAAAATAGAAATACCAGTAATAATTTTCTAATTAATTTCTTGCAATACGACTTGGACGATAAAAATTTTATTCACGACAATCGCAATACTGCATTCGTGTGCTATATTTGTTTTAATAAACAACCAGTGATTGTAATAAAAACAAATACTATACCAAACAATCGAACGGCACATGTCTTCATCATGATATATTGCATCTGATATTGATATATATTTATGTCTTTTCAGTAATTATTATTACGTAATCAAAACATCACGTCTTCTAATTAAGGGATAATCTCATCAATAAAAGATTATTAAAAAGTAGCCGCAAAGAAGATAAATAATTGTCTATTTTTCCCGATCAAGTATCAATGATAGTCAGCCGCGTCGAATGGAGTTTCAATTAGGCACAATACATAGCAGTGGATGCGCCGGGGCGCGTTTCACACCGCCGCTCCACGGCCTTTGTTTGTGAACACATTTAAATACTAGAGGTAGATACCGGCTACACCGAAAAAGATCAATATATACACATGGATATTTGGAAGCCGCTCATCATTTATGAGTTAGGATTACATTAAAATTTGAGGCGATAGAGCGGAATTAATCAAAACGTTTCTTTGCTTATAATTATTGATTAGGTGACGAGAGACGTGTTTCTTTGTACAATAATTATCATAGTGATTTAATTAAGCAAGCTATCCCGAAACATCAATAACGGTAGTATACTACCGACGCAATACAATATATGGAATTTAATCTGGCAAAGTGCAGGTATCCCAAAATGGTTACAAAATAAACTTATTCTCTAAAAAAGAAAAAACATTAGGAGTGATTCCATACCATTGATTAATTTTGTTATTATATTATATATGTAAATTGTTTCTCATGGAATAACAACAACAAACAAAATAGTTGAATAGGCCTTGCGATCTATTGTAACGTTTGATATTCCTGATTAATTCTACGTTTACACGAATTGTTATTGAATTTGTATTCCAATTGGTTTAAATTACTAGTATTTCTATTCAAAATATTTTAAATGATTTCTTTTTATTTACTGTTAACAGTGCTTACCATAAATAAAATAAGCAATTATAAGTTTGGAAAAATCATAAAAAACCCTTTTCCGTGCATCTCTCAGCGTTAACAACAAAAATGAAAAATATCGAACGCAAAATCTAAAGGAAAATGAAAGCTGTCGTTAAAAACCTTGCCCTTTTATAGCATCAAGTACAAAGACATGAACTCACTAAAATGTCAACTATTCTCTATAGAAAACACTAAACAAATACAATAGTTGAAATTCCATCGGCCCTACATATAGAAAATGTAATGGGACCTGTTCCACACCTGTGACTTTTATTAAATTAGAACCTTGTACTACTGTTGGTTTACCATTACATTTGTTGGTGGCCACTTTAGCACTATATAAATAACAGTTTAAATACAATAAAGGTGATAGAAACGTCCTAAGTGTCGTTCGGCCCGGTAGAGAGCGCGGCCATGACCAATTAGGACGTCGAGGACTCAATTTTGTAAGAGACAACAAAACGGATCGTCAGAGGCGTGCGCTGAAACCTTAGCGGGGAGGGACGAGTCCCTGTGTCAGCGAGACAAGATCTTGTAGATGTAGATAAACAGTGCAGTGAGTTGTATTTAAATATATTGCAGTGTGGGTAGCCTTTTATAACAGCGAAAATCAACAGCACAATACACTGAAAAAGTAAAATATTCTATGCATATCAAGTTACACGTATTCTGTTTTCAATGCGAACTAACAATCAATTTATACTTCATACCAGTATTTACGTATACGTACGTACGTACTTTGTAAGTATAGAAAAAAATGTAAACAATAATTTAGCAACAATAGAAACCAAATAGATACAAGTAACATAATATAGTAAAAGCTCACATCACAGTACGTGAACAATAAAAATGCAGGAACTATATTTTTCATAACGCTGATAGATTAGCGGGGAAATAATATTGTCATTGAATAAGGCAGCATGAAATTATCTATACAGTAGTCACACATTCACTAGTTACGCAAATAGCGATTATAGCACGCGGTCAGCGTGACCACACCCTAACACGTGTTTTCAACTCGATACAACTTGTGCAAACAAAAGCCTACATTTTATATATGAGTGTCGGACAAAACAGACTGTTTTTACATTTTACACTTCATAGAAATCATGTTGGTTTCAAGTACAGGGACAAATTGAAATTCTGACCAGCTGACATAATATGACCTTCAAAATTGTAACAAAACATATTCTCGATAGAGGCCTGTTACGTCATAAAAATGGCAACAGGTAAAGTCATAAAATTAACAAAATGATTCATTTGTATTTTGCTATTGTCGCTCATCACTATATGTAAATAATGTTTTTTAATTGTTAAATGCTTAATCGTTTATCAGATAGCAATAATACTCGAGGGTGTAAGCTCTATTGCTGTTTAAAGGACATCCTTTAGGAGTATGCTTCCATATCAACAAGTTGCAGCTTTTGACAAATGATAGAATAAATTTAACGTCTACCCGCGTTTATCCCAATCTCAGCACGCTCGACGCGAGCTTTCTACATCATGCTTGTTTCAAAAAACACCAGCTTACTGTTTTACAACCACTCTTCAGACCAATAACAAACCTTATGGAAAAACATTAACAGTTCCATAAAAGTGTTTTGACTATCCAAATATTACCGATACATTTTTACTAAGCAAACTTTTCGAGCCTGAAATCCTTTTGTGAATTTGTAGTCACTTTACAATAAAACTGTGCACGCATGACCAATTCACCGAACCCATCAAAGCGTTGTTTACTCGTAGTTCCACGATGTTAGCAGATAACAAAGCGGAGAACAACCCTAACGTGGAATTTTCGGACAAATGAAGAATTCCTTTACACAAAGCGATCGACACGATACGCATTCTGCAACAAATTAAATGCACTACTCTCGAATGACACCGGATGTATTTGTGGTCCACTGACTTTCAACTGGCATACCGCAAACTGATATTTTTAAATCTTAAAAACCTTAATTACTTAAATTAATAGTGATCTTGTTAATTTTATTTTTTATCGTAAAACAGAATTATATGACCACAGTATTCCTTATTCTAGTACTCTATACTTATGCGCTCGCACACAAATAGCGGATAATTATTGTGCATACGTATAGAATGTCGTCTACCATTTTGAATATGTAGAATGTGTAATACCAACCCAAAAACCCAAGAAAGGGCACAATTAATTGCATCACAGATAGCATAAACACAAATTATGATCATAGAATTCAGTACTTTAAAGATCAGAAGAAGAATATTATTTCCGTCCGTTTCAATGCCAGATAGAAAGAATGAATAGCACACAAAACCAAGCCGTATCGAATGGAAAATCCGTACGATATCTGCATTTTATACAATGTGTATTTAAAAATAGTTATTTTACAATTGTCGAATTATTTTAATGGTATATCAAGGTCGAACGCGTATTTCTTGCCAACATTTTGTCGCATGATTTATTTATCCATGTGGTAACGCTTTTCAAACAATCGCTAATGTCTTTAATATTTTGAATCTCTGAACTTTTGGAATTTTTGTTGATATAGAAGACAGATGTAGGTTTTAAATAGTTTTATTCTCTTTTCATCAATTTCCTACAAAACATGTACCTATCATTGTTTTGTAGGAAATTAATAATCTATTATGTCCTCTTTCTTAATTAGTTTATTAATACAACCGTGCACGTATAAACTCACACCTTTATCCCGGAAGGGATAGGCAGAGGTGCTTCCTGGACACCCACATTTCGCCTTGTATGTACAGGGACAGCCTTCGTAGCGCAGTTGGTTAGACGCCGCCTGTGAAACGAGAGGCCGCGGGTTCGATCCCCGCACCGAGAGAAATGTTTGTGCGGCCCACAAATATTTCTTCCGGGTCTGGGTGTTTGTGAGACCGAAAAGTCTCTCGTAGTTCCTGATACCCACGACACAAGACTCGATCTTAGTGTGGGGTCAGGACTATGTATGTGACTGTTGGGTGTTATTTATTTATTTATTTATTTATTTATGTCGCCAAATCGGGCACAAATTGCAGGCTCCGGGCTGATAATGAATCGAAAAATCCAATATCATTTTGCCCGACCCGGGATTCGAACCTCAGCTTTACAATTGTACCTATCATATATAAATAAATACAATCACGCCACCGAGGCAGTGGTTTATTAATAGATTAAAATTATTTTGATTACATTGTGTCATACGACTCCGTAGTTTTTATTTATTTATATAAAGTAATATGAATTATGGAGTTATTTATTTCTTGTGGATGAATGGAACGATGTTTATAGTGCCCACTCTATCAAGTATTTAATGATATGCATAAATAAAAATTGACAAGGCGCGTCGGTACCAATGTTCCTTACGTTGACCCCTTTCTGTCCACCTACGGTAAAGTCGTGATGACGTTGACGAATACATTACTTCCTATAAACATTAGTAGCACACGCTGGTCGTGGCGGCGCTCACGGCGAATCGTCAAAGTGTTATTAAAGCCAATAATTGAGGACAAACACACGGACAAAATAAAGAGGAAGCGGGTTGTTACTGAACGTCTTCTCGGTAAACCTCGTCATGTCCTGTACTGACCTATATGGACGGAAGTTCGCATCTCTACGGGATTTGGTGGTGCGAAACTAGATTTGTGTAGAAATCTCATTTTGGGTTCACAGTATTTGTCAATAGACTTTCTTATTGTTTTTTGATTTCAAAACATCCATATAAATAGTGAAATGTATGTCTGAATAGCAGTGGTCTTGGTGGGATATTTTTACAGGTATAAACCCTAGTGGCATATAGTATATTTTTCTTAATTATATTCAATCGTACTCGATGTTTGTCCCTTTTTTCACTGCTTTTTATTGAAAATGTGTGTGTATCTTACAATAAAACATTTAAATGGCACTACATAAAGAAACGCATTATAAATACGTATTATCCGGGCTAAAGTCTGGGATTAGGGTTGGTAGGCCAATTTTATCCCTTTATAGATTTGTCACGTTCCATAAAATTAACTATCTATTGTTTATTTTATTATGCGACTGATGCTTGTGATTTTGCATAATACCTACGAAGCTTATCTTAAATATCAGAACATACAAAACTGAACACTTAGTGCTAATAAAAAAACGACTTTTACTAATTTACGTGATATTGAAATATCTTTAATGAAGTGCCAAATATCGCGTGTATCAAACAAAAAGTGTGTTATGTCCGGCGAGCCTGTCTTAATAGATTTGAACTAACATTAAATACATTAAGACTTAGCGATTATAATAACAATATAATTTGATTGATTTTACTCGTTACAGAAATGTACTTTGTAATTTGGTATAATGTCCTATTAATTCTGTTATTAAGACTTCAACTGAAGAGTTAAGCCATTATTTCAAATACTAATAAGACAGCGTTGAAAACATCTTTATCCAGAACAGTCCGAAAGTACACTACATCTATCATTATTTTAAAATCCGAATCATAAATTCATACTAAAATAAATTACGTCCGATCATAAAATAATTAACGTTGTTACACGCAGCGTTATAATGTACGAAATAATGGTATTCCCATAGCCGACAACCCTGAGCGCGGCGCGTACTGTAGCGGCATCTATAAAAAAATTGGGCACCTATTATTATAAAAATAAAAAAGCGGCTCGTTCCACATTTTTATTACAGTACGCTCATTTAACTGTTATAATTAATGTGCGCGATGTGTAGTAAACATGATGAAATTAATACCTACAATGTGGGCACTGCTGGAACGCTGAGTTCAATTCGTTAACTGTACAGGAAGATGCGCGGTGCTTGCCATTACTTCCAAACAAGGACTCAAGTACACTGAACACCCCCGAATGTTTAGTATCTTAGTTGGGTTACTCATATTATTTTTGGACATTTAAACAAATGGTGTCACGTGCGGCAGCATCCACATGATTAATACGAAATTGGTTCCACTATTTTAACCGCAAAAGCTAACTTTAATGGTCAAATTCTAGTAAAAAGAGGTTTTTGATCTTTTAATGAATATTTTTTGACGAACTGATGTGTAATTCAATACAATCCTAATAGAGTATGCAGTGGTTAGATAGGTATATCTTTGACCCGTCCATACCATTATACGACTCGGGAAATAAGGTATACGAGTATAGGCTAAGCTCGAAACGCTACATACTTGAATTTGTTTTGAAACGTTTGCCACCAACTTACCGTACGTTTTTTTATTGTACCCAAAATACTTAATACCAAAAAAAAAATGTTATCCCGATATTAACATTCTTTTGCATGATATAAAACGCCCCATATCTTATTTCTTTGACAGCTTCTTTACTACAGCAATGCTGAGAATTTAATTTAATGGACAGTAAAACAATAGTAATCTAGGTTTAAAACGCTATTTGTCTTTATAATACAAAATATCTAATATAAATCTAGCTAGCTTCAGACAATGATATCTGCACTTCAAACGAAATATCACGTAGACCGACTCATTAATGTAAACGTTACGTACAAATTTAAATGTTCATACAACTTTGGAATTAATTAACATCAATCTAATGTTCGTGTATGAATAAATTAAATTTACAAAATATAGCAAAAAACATTGTTTCTTTAACACATTTTAGCTCGTGTTTTTAACTACATTTATTTCAGTCCTTTTTTGGTATAATAAAAGTATTTAAATGTAATTATTGTTTGTGTTGCATTCCAATTCAATGATGCACGATAACTAGTAAATTGCCGTATATATTTCAACCTTATTTTTATTTCATCAATTGATGTTTATTATGGATTTTAACTAGCCATAAAACTAGTAATTGTAAGGGCATCAGAAAGGTTAGAATTCCTTTACTTTTACTTAACTTTGCAATTATAATACTTTTGCTTAAACAGCTTTTATCGGGTAGTTGGCAAAGACGACGTAGAACAGATATACAGGATATTGGTTCGATTTTTGTTCCGAGACTAGTCTTTGTTAGATCTTTAAATTTTTAGATCTGGTGTTGTAGAACTTAAAAATCTCTTGTAGTTTCTGATACCGATGTACCTAGACTTATGGTCAGACCTAGCCTAGAGTTTATTTACTTAATGTCATGTATAAATATAAAGTAACTTGTTACATAACTGTAATATTTTATGCTTTATTATTTATAATTTAAACTTTGTCAAGCTGTATAGAGCGAACCTTAAAGCAATTTACGGAATTAAATGACACGGAAACGTCGTATTACTTTGTTGACGTCCAGACACAGATCACCCTTGTGTTCTGTCAGTAACATTAGTTAATCGCACGCTTTGACGTCTCTATTTAGCGTTGGTATTTATTACTGTAGTAATAATACTTATCTACATCTTTAGGGAATAGCAAAATAGTATAATTAATCTACACATGAATAAAAACAGAATTTTTGTGACCCCGCGTTGTGTCAGTGGTGTACCCAATACTGCATCAAGATTTATTTTGATTTAAAAACGTATTGTATTCTTGTAATAATACATATTTTTAATAAATTATGAAATGATCATGCGTCTTTAAAAACAGTGCCAGACGAAACGTTGTAATACCAAAAGTTTCAACACTAGATATTTACCAAAAATATTGTCTGAAATAAAAACGCCTACGTACCTTCATCCACACCACTGGGTCATAGTAACAGCGTGAAGCGAGGATTGACCAGGAACTAAGTTATACCATAAGCTATAATCCTGACGTACTCTTTGGCTCGTCTACATTTGTTCATATATTCATACATGCTCGATTGTTAAAGTTCATCATTTAGTTGTGGGTTCTTCTCAAACATCCCCTTCAGCTTTTCTATTATTCAATCAACAAATACCTTTCGTATTGCATATTTATTTGTAAACTCTACTAGACAAAACCACCAAATCGTAGGGACCTACTCAATTACAACATGCTTTACCTAACAACATAACACTATTTGTAATCCGATCATGAATGTTGCATCTACATATTCAAGTAACAAGAAATATTATGTTTGGGCACATAACTGCAACTAGAACTTCATCAGTCCATGTATTTATTGTACTGTATCAGCCCATATAAGTCCCACTGCAGGGCACGAGCCTCCTATACAGTCGAGAATACGATTCAGTAGTTAGGCTATATAGTCCACCACGCTGGCCTAGTGCGGATCTAGATTATTTCCATAGCATATTGTTTATATTTAGCACTTTACCTTTGATCGCAGACGTTTGAAGCAGTATTGTAGTCGCATTGACACGTCGATCAAGTTGAGCATTAGACAACACCCACCTGTACGTTTCCGTGCTTTTAGCCTTGCGGTGCTAGAAAATTTCCGGACGCTTTTACTTACCTGAAACAATATTATTTTAGTTAACATTTGTAGAATTTTTATTTTTATTTTAAATTTAAGAACTATAGACACGGGTGTAATAAATAAGTCGACTGCTGAACTTAAGCTTCTCCCAAGGATCTCCACATCGACTTGTTGGAAACGGATTACATCCAGCGACTTTCTGCAAATTTAGCCAGATCGTCCGTCCACCTTGTAGGCGGGCGTCCGACATTGAAATGATGAAGAACATTGAGTGAAAATTTATTCTTAATTCATAAGCTTTTGAACAATATGAACAGTAGTAGAGTAATTCCATAACTATTTCATCTCAGTACCATATCACTGTGAGCACTAGATTACTATTGTTCCCGCTGTGAATTGTATTTCATGTGAAAAAAAATTACATTTTGCGCGTAAAAACCGCCTTAAGCTATCAAGAGTAAGATCCTGAAATTTTTGCGTAAGACTAATTGTAAATAATTTTTCATCGATATCATGCAATTTAATCGATATTCATTGTTTAAAAAACCTAATGAGTTAAGTCCTACTGTATACGATTGGCTTGTGTATAATCTTATCAATTGTTAGTCAGTATTCAGTAGCAGACAGTAAGAGCGGCTGTCATTTGTAAACTAGTAACTTGTACTTTGCGTGACCGACCCCACCTGCGGGGTGATGTGGGAATTAAATTTCCAACTGTTCGCGGTGCCAACTACGTAGAAACTTGATATGATTTACAGTTAGTCTCTAAGGTATAATTGATACACGTAGAACATTTTCACGTACCACATTCAAACGTCAAAGAAACTGTCTACTCATTCACAAAATTGAATACATCATAATATATTCAGCGCGTTGTAATAACAGCATTATGCAATTACCAACGGTGCAGAAATAAGTTTTGTACACAGTAATCGATCCTATGACCCCTTTATGAGAGCTAAATATAAACCGGCGCAAGCAAAGGACTGTATCTGCGTATTAATTATTATTAGCCTTTATTGTTCGGGATAGACAATGAAAACTCCAGATTTAACGCAAAAATGCATTGAAACAGCTTATTGTAACGGTCCGGTACCCGAGGTCAAGGGATCTACAGTTCATTAAACAAAAGAAAACAGCCGTGCCAAATTGCTGACGCTTTTGAAATTCATATTATTAAAGTTGTATGCCTTTTTGAAATGTCACAGTGAGAATAGTAAAGAGACTAGCTTTTAATGTGAAAAGGTAAATTCTGTCTCAACCAAACTGGACACTAGTTATGTTACAGAATATAAACTACTCTTTCAGTTTCACAATTTGAAATTGTGTATCAATTTAACTGTAAGTTAACAATGCCCTAAATCCGATTAATCAGTAATGACTACTTTATGTGACAGTAATATTAAATATGTCACTTTATATGACAACATTTTGGCCGACATTGTACCTCCATTAGTACAAACAATAACACGGAATATATAATCAATTTTATTGAATACAATAATGTGCCGTTCACGACATAATAAAATGCGTACCGATATTTTTATAGCATGAAAGCTGCCCAGGCCCACGTCACACTGTGTGCCGCCTGCGATATTTCTGCAAAATTTATATCGCGTCCGATCGCTGTATTTATTATTTTGTCAATCAAAAAATAATATTAGTCGTGATCAGGTAGACGGCACTAAAGAATTCGCAGAATGTTCTATAATACGGAGATAACTTAAAACAAACCATTATATTTAGAGAAGTTTATGTTCCGTATAAGAAATACAGTGATGGCGATGGCGATAGCGATAACGATGGCGATAATAAATAAATTGGTATTCATTAATAATATATTTTTAACTTCAGAAAAGAAAGATTGTATCATAAAATTATTGTACGAGTGGTAATCATCAAGCACGTAACATAAAGAAATGTCTCAATTAACAAGCGATACATAAAAACTTTAATGAGCGAATCTTGTAGTCTATACACAGCTATCTTTATGCAACTCCTGATCAAAAATAACAACTTAGTATAAAGACAAGCTTGCATATTTCAGTTTTATAATAGCTGTCAAGACTATTGTTATAAAAAACTGAGCTCGCAGCACATGCCGTTTTCTCGTATATTTTATTTTCCATTATAATATTGTGCGTTTACATGAATGAGCATACAATAAAACACATTTCGACAATAAACCAACAACATTACACCATAACAGACGTAAATATAACAATAAAAAAGCGAAACAGAGAAACTACTGTATCACAAATATATAAAACGCAGGCGGATTTCGTAAAAATCTAACAAACAAAGAATAGGTGTTATTTTTAGATGAAATTAACGCACATTATGAGCGTACGCGCTGGTTCAAATCGTGAATCATTTGAAGATGTGGTCACTAAAGCAGCGGCAGAACGACTTAATAATTATACGCTTAATTAGCCACGAATAACAACCACAGAAGAGATATTTGAAACTTGAAAGTGTAACAGAAATCTTTGCGAACAAATCCGCTTTGCAAATCTGTAGATGCATGGAAACAAAAAGGTAATTTTAAAATTATATTGAGGTCTGAATACATCGCTTTACCAGTGAGCTATTTATTTTTATTATTGCACTTAATGTTGTCAGCTAAGTCTATGAGAGGATAAAGTGAATTTTTTATAATTTTTTGTACAAAATATTGGACCAATCAGGAAAGTTCGTTTACCGCCCATGAGCCCGCTCCCGCTCGCAGCGCGCCCCCGTCCTCTGGCCGGCACCACGTCATCGCAATAACAAATATTTTCCATTGATTCTATTGTATATTGTTGGTTTTTCTTATTAATACATGAGTTTTTTTAACCTACATCGGAAGAGAGTTATTAAACTCTTAATGTTTTGTAAGCGAGTGTGCATCTAATGTGCTTCGTGCTAGTTATTGGTAATCTATCATTGCGTGACGTAAAAATAGCCTAATTTGGCGATTTGCCAAACGCGTTAACGTCATAATGGAGCTCAGATCATTATCAAATATGGAGTACATACGTAGCATTTAAAGCGGTGACGTCTCAGGTACGACCAATTGTTCTTTAAATTGTCGAGAACCATTTTTTGCTTTCAGTTCGTTTTTGATAATTTTAATGAATTGGTATTGAAAAGAAAATCCCTTGTATAAATTAATTGTCAAGTGCAATTAGGTAAATAAATCTGTATTAAACCTCAGTGTATATGTAAGCTAGTATTATAGTACTTCTATCTGATAATATGATGTAGCATGCCTCAGCGATTACGAATCCTATTGTCCAGCTAATTAAATTCTTCTAATAAATTAGTCATCACAATGTCAGTCGCTACAATTATATCATGTAGATTGAACATCCACGTTCTATACAATTAACCAGAATCTCACTCTTCACATTTTTTATTTTGTTATTAATATTTAAAGTACGTGGTGGCCTGTTGGTAATAGACCAAAAGCGGCTGCCAATATGCTCACGGTGGTCGTGGGTTTAAATCCCAGGGCACCTCTGACTTTTCGGAGTCATGTGTGTATTGACATAGTCAATCATCACGCACTATAATGGTGAAGGAAAACATCGTGAGGAAACCTGCATACCATAGCGATTTATAAAATTTTTGTGATGTGTAAAGTCCGCCAACCCGCACTAGGCCAGCGTGGTGGTCTTTATAGCCTAACCACTTTCAATCGAACTTTCGATTGTAGAGGACGCCCGTGCTCTGCAGTGGGACCTATATGGGCTGATGCATTAATATTAACATACGAACAGTAAATAAGCTAATAAAATATAAGCAGGAAGGTGCTGGATAAGGATTAACCTAATTCCAAATTCCAGGTGTAAGACAGCATTTTTGGTTTATTTACATTTTCCAAAATGGGTCTTGGTTTAATTTCGCAGGAAGAGCGTTTGTAGTGTCCTGTTAAGAGGCAAAGTGTCGGCGGAAACTAGATGATCTCATTATGAATCATCGTTTGCTAGATATTTTGTGAAGGCGGAAGGTGTACGTCCCGCTAATATAATTAAATGGGAAAGTTTGTTCTTTTGTTTGTGCCGCTCTATTTAACGTGTGTTAGTTACTGGTGAATCGATAGCGGTTCGACTTTTGACTAACTTTACACTTTCGGATGATCATTTTGCCATGGTTGTTATAAATCTTCGTTCCCGGAATGCAACTCAGGAATCATAGCTGACATCTACTGGTGGTAGGTAAGACCACAATCTATATATCTCCCATTAAACAGCAATATAAATGCACTGTTCTGTTTCGGATTGTAGGATATTGTAGCCAGAGTAACAACTGGACATATTAAGACTTAACATCCTATGTCTCAGGGTACCAAAGGATTGCCAGCATTTTTGTAAACATAAAAATTATATATGGGAGATACTGACCATAATAATACTTTTGGAACTACAATATAGACGCGAACAAACCGGGGCGCAACAGCTAATATACTAAGCAATGATTTATGCGCAGTTGCTTCTTTTTCGCAGTTGTTTCGTAATCTGTTTTTTTATGAATAGTGGCGTCTATGGGGTCTAAGCCGCGTGGTCCTGGGTTCGGTTCCCAGTTCGAACAGTCTACTACGTGTGCGTTTGTTTGGTATGAAATATCTCATTTGATTGCATTTGAATTTGGGCCCGGCAATGTGATAGGCTCGCTTCCCATCAAATCTT
Organism: Hyles lineata; assembly: GCA_030180105.1. Lineage (NCBI taxonomy): Eukaryota > Metazoa > Arthropoda > Insecta > Lepidoptera > Sphingidae > Hyles > Hyles lineata. The sequence goes on from JARJEE010000001.1 coordinate 21,765,559, forward strand.
GTACAGATTACCGTATTCAGTCTATCACCATTGTATGTTTCATACTACGCATCTATACTTTATATTAGGACTATTTTACACAAGGAAGAGCCCTCCTTTTTTAATAGGATACAATTAATCCGGTTGGCGTCCATCATGTGAACAATTAGTATAGATATAAATTACTAGTTATTTCCTTCACTTAGGGCTTTTAATACGGAACAGCACGCGAACAACAATCGCTTAAATTTTAATTTAATGTTAGTCATTACACGTGTATGCGATTTTATCGGACGCCACTGGAGATAGTTAACAAAATTTTCTAAATTTCAAATAAGCGGTGAATAATTTACGAGTACACCCTAACAGGTATAGTTGTAATTATGTATGATATGTCAGATAAGACGATCACGCTGTTTAGACACATACATATATATGCGAACAAATTGCTCTTTTAATACTTTTTTCACTTTGAGTAAAACATTGCCTACTAAATACGAGGATTATTCGTGCATCGCTAAGTTTTATAGCCAGACTAGGTTAGCGAGGTCGACGTAGCAATTGACAATTATGGTCTCATACAGTACAATATGTTTTAAAAACCCATGTCTCTCTGTATCAGCCCATATACGTCCCACTGCAGGGTACGAGCCTCCTCTACAGTCGGGAGTGCGATTGAGAATGCTTAGGCCATATAGTCCATCACGCTGGCCTAGTGCGGGTTGGTAGACATTACATGCCATAGAAATTCTTACAAATCGCTATTGTATGCAGGTTTCCACACAATGTTTGGTTGTCTTTCACGGGCCTCCTCTACTATCAACATTACAAAATATGAGATGGTTGAGGTCATATAGTCCACCAAGCTGGCCTAGTGCGCTTTGGAAAATATAACATAATAATTTATGAATTTCTGACATTTCTGTGATTCACTGTGTTTTTTTTGTTTACATCAAATGGTCAATGAGTTGGATCTGAGTGGTTGATTTCTCCGATCGACAAGGCTCAGGTTATAATCCCACACGTTGATTTATTGTAAATTGCCGGGATAAAATATCCACAAAAAAATCGTAAAGCAAAACTGTTACTAATTTTCTTACGATCATTTCCGTCGTCGTTAATTTGCGTGGCTATTGACCTGTGTAATATTTATGAAAAATCATCAGTGGAAAACAGTAATATCATACAGTGTTAAAACTTTATAATTAGCTTTATAATTAATCAAAATTTATAAAAACATGAAATATATCTTCTATAAACTGCAGTAAGAAGTGTTCTGCGTGCCGGCCGGCTATATTAACCCATCGTAGAATAATTATGGCCTTGTTTAAATATCTTAATAATAAAAATCGCAATCGCAACGTTGAAGACCGTGGCTAATTCATTATGGTCTACTGAACAAAAATATCAATGCACTGTTACAAAGTTTTTCGCTTACACTAACGTTAGGGTTGTCGATGCTTCAGTATTTTTATTAACACGTGAATTTTTTTTGAACAACGTGTGAGGGATTTATAGCTTCTAGAGAAATATACTCTTTTCTTGTTTTTTTAGAGTATAACTCATAACTAGAATTAAATCTATTGCACTAACTGATGCAGTATTACCTCACTAGAATTTTACATACTATAGGGTATATAGGATAATCTGTTAAACAATTATAAAACCAAAAATAGGAAAAAATAAATCAATTCCGTTCTCGACAATTTCATCGGCATAATCCATGAGTATAAAGTGTGGACACTTTGTTTTATTTGAGAAGTATCAACGCTCATCAAAAGTCATCCGTGCAAGGATTCTAAAGCAAATCGTCCGTGCCGTTGAGCAAGGAGGAAAAATTACCGACATTTTCACATTCTTTCTGAGGGCTCGCCGCTCCCGGCGGGACGCTGCAAGGTGCCAACCCTGCCGCGCCTTAATGTGTCATATTTAAACCACTAGCATTACAATTTATAAGAAGCTATTATGTGAAAATGCGATTGTGCTCGATCAGTTGTGAATAGATGTGCCGTGAGGAGTGATTTGTGTGAATTGTTTTCTACTATTTAATCTTTATATATAAATGTCTTTTGTGTTAGTGTGTGTAACTTTTTAACGATTTCACCGATTGCTTTATTTCCTATGCCCGTGCATCGCACTATTTAAAGAATTTCTTTATAATATTTTGAAGGTCCCATCCGCGATGCATTTATTTAAAGTGTATGCTAATTGTGTAGATAAATTATGATATCGTCAGACAGATGGCGCTGTTATTTCTGTATCATTGTATATGGCAGGAAAAAGACATCGATCAATTATCAGATTATTATTTAAAATCAATGTATTAAACGAATTCCTGATTTTTTTAAATCCCATTTATCTATATTCTCCTTTCGGGTCAATCGATCGACCCCACGATCAATACTTATGTAAAATAGCTAAAAAACAATATCATAATCAAAAATCATGGATTCACATATTTCAAAATGCTATCGGCGACCGTAAGAGGTCTATGAAATTGATAATAAAAGTAACAATATATACAAACAAAACCAGGATAGCAATTTGCAACAAAATATGCCATACCGTGTTATTACCTAAATCCCATACTTTACTTGAGATTGCAGAGCATCCAGATACTTAATGCCTTGCAAGTATATCAGTATATAATTACTTTTACTATTAAGTTTTACTGTTAAGCCAGTAACAAATGCTGCCTGTTGAAATTTTAGTTCATTTACCATTTTGCAGCAAAATGCATTGTCGTTTATATGAAAAATTAAGAAAATAATATACTCAGCTACTTATAGTAAGTAAAAACTTAACACCATGAAGCTCAGAAACGTTTGAAAAACTCATGGGATTTATTATTGCTGTTCCACTTTTTGCCCGCCTGTTCTCGTCTTAACAATACATAATATCTTACGTATCGGAGAAATGTGGTTTTATTCCTGTTATTTATTAGACATGTTACCCATGATTACAGGTCTGCTTATATTTATCACAATAAACCTGTTTTCTCAGATATTTTGCGTTTAAAAACTTGCATCATTCAATACGAATAAGTTTCTTCAGAATGAAATAAAACTATTATTTTTTTCGGATTATATCGCAAATTCAGTTTAATTTTTACATTTTTAACTTCCTGACGTTTCGATTACTTTACAGCATTCGTGGTCACGGGGATAGTACAGGCAACGAAGCAACGGGTTACTCTTGTCCGCAATGCATAATTTGCCAGGAGTTTTTTTTTTTTTTCATGAAGAGGTGGCATATGACCCCACTAAGTTAAAAACCCAAAATACTTACAAAAATGGCGTCCACTAGAGCCGCCATTTTGGAAAACGCGTTTGAAGCCATATCTCCGGAACCGTCCACTTTAGGCCCATCATGCTAAGGACCTTTCTTGTAGATAATTAAATTTCCCATCTTTTTTGTTCAATATTTTTTTTTGTACCATTAACCGTTCGCGATTTACAATGTTATTAATATTCGTTCATGCCTTTTTGCCGATATCTTTGTTAATAATTGTTTAAACAAAAAATTGTTAATAACTAAACTTTTTAAACGATAAATTATCTACAACTTTTAACCTATACTTTTTTCTTCTTAAATCCATATTTTCAAAGTTATCGCGCATTAATTTCGAAAATCCTATGCCTAGGCAGTCGACGCCAGCTGCACGCCTGAACACGTCATCCATTATATGAACAGGTATATAAATGAATCCTTCTTACAGAAGGGTCTTCACAATTGACCTGAAGAGTCCGTAACGATTAGTATATATAGGGTGCATAATTCCTGCCAAAAGAAGTATACGGATGCAAGGCATATTACAGCTGCACTGAGACGAAGAAGTCGATCAGAAACCCCATTGCCCTCCACGTCTTCACCACGTCCAAGCTCTTCAACTTCATCGCCATGTCGAAGCTCTTTGACTTCATCGCCACAACCATGCCACTCTGAAGATCCACCAGCTCTTTCATCGAAATGTTTCATTTGTTATGAAGACATATCATCTGTCGATTGGTTTGCAAAGCAAAAAAAACAAGAAAAAATCTCCGAGAAACGGTCCATTCGGTGTGGAATTTTGCAAAAGTAAAAAAAGTATACTCGATTTTTTGGCAGATCGAGAAGGTGATTACGCGAAGGAAGTTATTGAACGCATTAATAGTATTCCTGAGGATTCCGAAACGAATATTAATAACATTGTAAATCGCGAACGAGTAATGGTACAAAAAAAAATCTTGAACAAAAATGATGGGAAATTTAATTATCTACAAGAATGGTCCTTAGCATGATGGGCCTAAAGTGGACGGTTCCGGAGATATGGCTTCAAACGCGTTTTCTAAAATGGCGGCTCTAGCGGACGCCATTTTTGTAAGTATTTTGGGTTTTTAACTTAGTGGGGTCATATGCCACCTCTTCATGAAAAAAAAACTTCTGGCAAATTAAGCAGGAAAAAATGCTTCGTTGCCTGTACTAGGCGGTCTCACGGCCACGAAAGCAGTAAAGTAATCGAAACATGTCGGGAAGTTAAAAATGTAAAAAATTCAACCAAATCCGCGATAAAATCCGTAAATAACAGTTTTATTTAAATGTGTAGATTCGCGTAAATCTAAGAAACCATTAAGTTTCTTTAGCTATAACTAAATTACGTAAAAACAAGGGGCAACATCCGCATACACGTGTCATGTAATTGGCGTATCTTCGGAAATGGCGGCATGCACCACCAAAGTGTGGGCGTAACGACCATCCGGCCCATCCAACATAGCCATTACCGCAAAACTACCAAACTAAGTGCATAATGCATATGTGCAAATTATTACATCCACCCGGTTAAGACATAGCGCCTGTGCCACAATAGCACACGGCTAAAAAGAATAACTAACGCGACGATTTACTAATAAAATGCGAGGTCGGATCCATCAATCTTGTTAGTTTTGTCACATTATGTCAAACTGAATTGAGTGTTGACATGGGGCCGGCTTAGGCTCGATGTACACCGGCGTTTTTACTATAATAATTGATACGCAGATTTCTCGAACCCTGCCTCATTGTTTAAAAATGTCAACTAGTTTCAACTGCAAATATGTAATTTTTTCTTCTATTGTTCTGACAAAAAAGCCTGTGACTTCACTACTAGAATTGATTCCAATGAATGTTCACAATTACTGGCGAATGGCATTTGCTTTTAAGAATTCAGAGTAAAGTTGTCTCGTGTACTTGACGATGCTATTAGATATTATTCAGTTATAGTATCAGTAGTATATACAAAGCACTATGCATCGAAAACACAAAGACAATTTTTTTAATAGCACGTTTAAATAGCTGTGCGGGTGCAATGTGGGCGATAGCATAAAAGCCAGCACGAGAGGAGCCCTGATTTTCTTTCACATTCTTCTGAGCCACAATACAGCTGATTTAATTATATCGGAGTCTAGATATTATATTAATTCAAATTAAGTGAATTACTTTAATAGTAAAAAAACAATGTGAGGAATCCAGCACAAAGAAATATATTCAGTCTGTCAACGGCATGTTAATACAACCAACCTGGTAAACTAGGACTAATTGTTGCTGAGAATTATTTCTTCAATACTGAACTACTATACTACTAGCAGCTCTACTAGCCAATAATTAACGACAACAAAAATAAACCGCTACAAGACACGCGTGTTCTCATCGCCTTATTGTTGTCCAAGCGAATGCGTCACTAATATATTGAAAGCATGCCCAGCAGTCCGCCGCTAGCAAATTCATCAATTTGTACAATTAGTCGATTCACAAAACAAAATCCGCCAACAAATCCGCTCGTGTTCGCGTCCCCTTATGTAGCGCCTTCGTCGTAGGGCTAACAAGTGTTACAAGTCGACGACAGATAACGATCTACTGCGGCACACGGTAGTCGGAGACCGATTCGCCTACACAACACAATGTTATTTGTAGTATACTAAAAGCCCAAAGGGTTATATTTGAAATCAATCATAGAATAGATTATAATTTTTAGCTATTGATTTTTCCAGATGTTTTGTAAGATGGACACTGACAATCAATAAACGCGCTGTTTACGTGTGAGTTTAAAGAGCTTTTATTTACATTTACACTTTTTTTTTTAAATCAATTTGAGTTTCAAATAAACCATCTCCAAGTTTCCGATAGACTACAGCATGATCCTGTGAAAACGATATGCTTCTAATCCGTATAATCAGAGAATTATTTTAAACATAGGGTGAAACACGATCCTAGAAAACTAAAACACCGTTCAACCCTGCATGGGAAGGCGCGAGCCAACCAGTATTAACACATGTTAAATGTTAGCGAGAGATAACAATCTGGACGTGAATCACTTTAACCCGTAACATGGGTGGCAGAAGGATCCAACGACCCATGTGGGTCTTTATATCAGGTAGGACTAAAAAACGCTTCACGGAACCGCACGTGCCGTCGCTATTGGATAGGTAGTCGCTGGGTTAACACGTGTTACAAGTCGATAGATAACGATCTACAACAACACACGGTAGCACCTCCGCTCGTAATACAGAGGTTAGGGGCATTCAGTGCCCTTCTTACTGTCTTCCAACATTTTCCCACCGTTCTAGACAGCGTAGAACATTAATTGATTAAGATACAAAGTGTAATAAGTCTTTAAACAGTTAACAAATCCGCCATACAAGTTACAAGTGAAGCAAAAAATAAACACGTGGAACCGCAAGAGTCCGTTAGAAGATTTAAAATATTACAGGTGCCTCAGTAGATATGTATCTATGCAAAAATCGCCTGGTGTCTTATTGATTCTGTCGGAATCCTATTTAAATGGCAGCTTGCATTTGTATTTACGTCAGTCTCGCGCTGTATGTATAAAAAATTAGATTTTCCACCTTAGAGATCATCTTTAAGTTCTCCAGACGACATAAATATGGAATGTCAATACACTTACATGTCAATGCGACAGCTTGCTAAATATTCAGCCAATTTATATTGATAGAAACAGCGTCTGAGTTGATAGATGTTGGGAATTATATTGGACATATTTTATTTTATGTTCAGATCAACTTTCAAGGACTTCAATGTTAACAATTTTGAATAGCAAAATCAGCGTTTCAGGTGGTTGATTTAAAAGTTATTTTCGTGTCATTAAAATTAATGATATTAAAGATTTGTGGATGAAAAAATAAATAAAAAAACTCTGATGCTGCATCGTTAGGACTCATGTGTCGAGGATAAGGTAACTAGGTAACACAGTAGATAAATCAAGCGATTTGTAAAACGTTTGCGAGCCTAAAGACCGAACCCGGAATATATTCGGGCCATTTTGGAGCTAACTGGGTCAAATACTCTACAAACTTTCCGTTCTTCTCCAGCTACGACGAGCAAAAAATACACAGGTGATCCAAGTTAATGGAGCATACAATTTCTAGTGCAAAAATACTACATGGCTGTACAAATGTTTGGTCCACACGGTGATAGTTGGGCGCAATATTTGCGGTAGCACGTTATTAAAGCCCCGTATCACAAGCCACAGCACGGAATATTCTCAAATGTCATCGTTTACATTTCGCACGCAACCGTCAAGTTTCGAAACATAGAACTTAGGCAAAAGTTTTTAAAAGGCGTTAAGTGGAATGATGCCTTGTGGCTCCCGACACTGCCAGCCCTTCCGTTCGTGTAATTTATTCATTTTTACACGGAAAAAGTTAGTCAGATTGATGAGTGTGTCGGAATTTAACGTGTATGGGGAACCTTAAGTATTTTATAAAAAGTTATGCATAGGTAATGCTACTATTTTATGTAGACCTCGGTTATTTCTACTAGGGGATAAATCTCCCTCAATTTCTGATCTGCGACAATTAAGTGCTGAATAATATTTCCTACAACGATATTCAACAGCCTTAAAGGGTCTTAAGGGGACTTTTAAGAATTGCGTACATAACCCACCACGTTTCGTCAAGTATTTTTCAATTAAAATATTTTCCTGTGTGAATGTATGAAGTTTATTTTTACCAAAGAACTATCTGCTCCCTAATTAATTTGGAACAGGTATCAAAAACGGTAAAACCTATCGAGCAGTATTAAATTATATATTAACACATTGTCATTAAATTTTACAACACAAAATATTTGCCGATATTACGCGACCTCTTGCTCAATAATCATCATTATTTACTCGCAAAAATATGATACACGTAAGTGTCCCAATAAGCGTTAATTTGGCGGATGTCAGCAGCCTGTACCACGACAAGTTATCCTTAAGATATCCCATCACACCAATGGAATTAATATGTTATAATATAAAATATTATTTATTCAGATGTCGGCTCCGGGCGGCCACTGATCCCATCGTATGTGGATTAAATAACTCGTAAGATGCGAAATCATAATTGAAACATATCCTTATGAATATATTTTACATTACGCACGTCGGTTTAAACATTTTAAGTTTTTTAAAGACAAAATTTACATTTAAAATGTTAAGGATCGTGTATCGACATATCGTGTGACTGCTGATTAAAAATATCCAGTGTTACGTCATAATATACGTCAATAACAGCGCGGCTGCTTCTTCCATACCTTAAAGGGGCAGCTTAAATTAAACGTATTTTAAGTAATTAAATAATGCGCCAAGGAAAATATTTAATAAGTGTAAAGGACAAAGCGTTTTGTTTGGAGCAGGTTACATCATGTTCATAAGTCTGTTCCGATATATTTGGATTTACGTTATCTAGAACTATAAAATAGTTACAATCGATACGTTAATTAAGCAATTAATAGTTAAAATTTATTTTCAAAATGCTTTCTCTTAAATAGTAACCCTCCATTGGCGGTGTGTGTACAGAGACTAGAGAGACAGAAAAGACTGGTAGTCTCCGGTAGCTACAACCTAAGACATTTAGGTTATTTTCAGGTCAGGATTATGTGTGTAAGTATTTTTTTAACGTTAGTCATTGTTATATGAAGGTAATTTCCGTAACATTCGCTAAGCGGATGACTTACACCTAAGTCCGTCCCGTGACTACTAATGATGTAAAATAATCGAAACGTAGGAAAGTTAAAAAAATTAAAATTTAAACAAATTCACGATAAAATCCGTAAAATAAAACTAATATTTCAGTTTGTAACATATGCGTAAATCTACGAAACTACTATAAAATAAAACTTGTAATACATCTGAAATCACGTAATATTGTAAGTTGGTACTTCTATAAAATTATTATATTGCATTGATAAGCTCTGATCTGTGATATTTCAAGGAGAATTTTAACTAATTCGTTATGTAAGGAGAACATAAATTGAAAATATCTTATGCATTTAAATAACATCCCAGTCAATATTGTTACTGAATGAACTGTCAGACTACTATATTAAAAAATCTAATAATAATATAACTAACCGCTGACAAACAGGAAATTAACAGAGAATGCAATTTAAAATGAAATAGTCGCACATTCAGCTGGCAGTTTAGTAACAAAATAATAGCTCGATTGACGACTGATGATCATTAGTACAACGTATTGTAATGAACAATATTATAAGTTTCTTAGATTTATACGAATGTTATAAATGAAATAATTTCTCATTTTTTGTCCACTTTTTGACTGTAAAATAATCGTTCAGTGCGTTGGGAAGTTGATTATTGTATAAACTAGTTTTATTTCAATGAACAACATAATAATCAATATAATTATTCTAAAATATAATGTATAATAGCAACCTATTTATATGTCTACGTAGTTCAGATAAGTAGGAACCACAAACCAGTAAACCAATTTGTCCTAGTATTTAACTTCGTGTAGTTTTTTGTTTTATTTCGTCTTATTGCCGTTTTCTTTAATCTGATTCCACCAAGTAACATTACAACAATGGACCTAATGGTAAGAGTAGCGCAATTTAAATGGATATCTTTATTGAGTGAATAATAATTTTTATGTAATATTATAAAACATTATTTGTAATAAAGTTTGGTTGAAGAAATCAACACACATGAGCAATTTTACCCCAAAATAATAATGGTATGCCTAACAAAACCCTTTGCAATACGAGTCGAATATTGAATACACTTTTTTACTTGAATATTTACAAGTGAATATTTGTTATCATTTTGTGCCAGTTCCTCAAACGATTTCTACATCGCAATCGATGAGAGGGCGTATAATCGAATACGATCGATTAACAAAGGCAGGTAACTGTGGCACAAACATTGCGGTAGAAAGCGCGGTGGTATCACTGGCAATTAATACAAATAGCTGTGCTATACGATGATTTGTCGCGGTAATTGAGAAGAACGTCTGCCACGCGCCGACAGAGCTTTCGATGAACTCACTGCGGGGAAAACAAGGAAATACTTGTTTTATAATGCAACACTTTGCTTCTAGGGTTGTTGCAAGCGAAAATAAGAGGCCACTTTCCGATTTAAATATAAGCAGGAAAATATATTCCCCAAGTGGCTTTTTGACCAACCCAAAGTTTACGAGAATATGGACTAGTTTGCACAGTTTGGGTCCAAGACAGCTTATCGCAAAATTTGGGAAGAGCGGGGCGTTTGTCCCGTAGTTATGACGGATAATATATTGAATTATTATGCATTTAATTTAAATTGGAGATAAAGAATATCTATAACGAATATATTTTAAAATCACATATTTAAAAAAATTAAGCGTGAACTCCATTACAACAAAGAGGCCTGTTAAACTTTACCTTTGAGATTTGTGCCTATTATACGATCGTGGTTATTGAACTTATTCATATATTACGCTTTGGTCCAAAAAATCTTGAGTTTGATTCCCACGTGAGGCAATATACTTTTTGATGACTATAAAATGTCAAAAACAGCGGACAAAAATTTGTATCCGGCGTTACGATAAGTAGGTACGCTGAATAAATTTTATTTACGAAAACTGGACCATGTCTACCTAGCGGATTGTGATTTTATGTATGATATACACTGTACAATTATTACCAACTCAAGACCTATGTATATCTAAAAAGAAAAAATTTAACCTATACTCTATCCCAACCAGATGTTCAGCTAGTAAAACTAAAACAGTGAAGGAAAACATCGTGAAGAAACCTCCATATCATAGCGATTGGTATGAATTTCTATGGTATGTAAAGTACGCCAACCCACTCCCGCCAACAGCGTGGACTATATGGCCTAACCACTCTCAATCGTACTTTCGGTTGTGGAAGAGGACCGTGCCCTGCAGTGGGACGTATATGGGCTTATCCAGATACAGATAACATATTATGGAGAAAGCCCTAATTACAATATCCGAAGACACTGACACCGGTCAACGTGTATAATGAAACTGATCGTGGTAATTAACTATCAGGAGACAATCACGAAATGCCAATTGCAGTGATCCGGATATTATCCCAACTGCGGGGAATCAATTCAGTACATCGCAATTAACACAGAAAGAGATTTAGGAGAATGGAATCTAATTCCTAGAGTTGCGTTTATTAATTTTAACAATCATTGGTACACCTGGTATAATTATATTTATTGATTTGGTTATTAGATTTTTCATAGTTTTTATGTAGTAACATAACCACCGGAAAATAAAGTAACCGGCAATTTAGGAAGCCCTTAATAATACGTGTTGTAGTTGCATTCCGTTTATGAATGGGTTAGTCCTGTGTCAGTCTCATTGACAAGCGATATGTGACAGAAAGGTTTTGAATTCACGTCAACTTTTTGTAGATATTAATGATGATAAGCACTATTTTGTCGCTCCAAGACTAATTTTGACAGTATTTTTATGTAAAAGTAAGCGCTAACTATCATTTTGTTTGTGTTTACTCTCCCATTATAGGTGTCATTTAGTTTTACAGTATCATTAAATTCACCTGCGAGAATGCATTATAAACGAGACATTTATTGTAAAAATACAAAGACAAATAGACTTGCATAAGATATCGCGGGTGGCAGCAATACGTCCAATAAGGCCGGCCGCACGCCACAATCCATCCGCATGAACTTTGTAAATCTGAACAAAGTGCGAAAGTATGACAATTAACCTATAGAAATGGGAAAAAGTTAATTATCGCGACACGAAACACCGGATAACGTTGTGACAAAATAAAAATGAATCTACAAGATGAAGCGACAAGGATTAGTGTTTGTAACATATGTACGCTTGTTATTATTAACCGAGTGATTTGTAACGCATCACGCAACACCTGAGGCCAAGTCCCGACGCCCATTCAAGTCGTGGAGTACAATAGGTCATCGTGGGGCGGCGGGTAACAGCGGGGTGCGGGGTTAGGGTGACGCGCAAAGGTCACCGGGTCACTGACACCTGGAGACATTTTTGCCTTACATGCGCTTCAATTCCACTGTTTGATGGATGGCAAGCTAACGATTTTATTTTTAAGTCATTGAATCGCGAATGTGGAAAAGCAAACGGTGATTTACAAACATACCGTAGCTTGATGTTATTTATAATTTAATTTAAATATTAGACGTATAATAAGCAGATATTGAAAGAATAATGTATCCCCGAGTCTACAACTAAGCCGACATTCAAAGTAGGTAACGCAACGCCTTGATCTAACCGTACTGAAAGTGGAAAAGCGCTTAATATTTAGGTCGCAAATATTTTAAATGCAAAGCGTGTAAAAGGTTAGCGATTTCGCTGCAAATCTAATAAATAAAGGAGAAGATTTAAAACGTGGCGGTGGGAACTCGGCTGCGGCCTAGAAAATATAACATTTCCGCCTGGAGGCCAATCACATTTCAGACGACTACCTGTTCGATGCAGCTCTCAACAAATCAACGCCTTTGAATATCTTAAGATATTTTATTTCATCCGGTCGCCTATAAACGTAGTGCTGCAAAATGACAAACAATACTTTTACTCTCAGCAGTTGCCTTTATTACCCTAAGTTAAAAACGTTATAGGATTAGAGGACAATTAATACACAATGTAGCAAATATTTTTACAATATCGACTATTAAAGCAGTATCATCAATAAACCGATAGTAATATTCCATCAGATAGAAAGCACAAAACAAAACTTATAAAACCATATTATCAATTGAAAAAATCAAAAAAATATCTAAGAAAAATAGTTATCTAAATAAGCGGATAATTTTTGAGTTAGGTTTAGCTCTTTCTGTATCATAAATCTAATAAAATAGGTCTCTGCTATCCGTTTTGTACTCAATGAATTGTATCTTTAAGATTGGCAGATCTTGAGTCCAACCGAGACTAGTTAAGTCAGGAAAGTTTCGGGCGCCAACTATCCCATTGGGTAATCCTATCTAACATCAATTTGTTTTGTATGTTATTTAAAAGTTTTATGTTGTATGCGACTGTAGAAATTAAAGCTGTTTTATTTTCGGAAAGTTTTGAATAACAATGTAAATTACATATTAGATTATAATATGTTTCCACTTATGTACTACTACAAACTACTACTACTTAGTCCTTAATATTTGTCAGCATTGATATAAAACATATTAGTCCAAAGTCAAAGACATACCACCCACTGTCATCCTTAGCTCCCAAGTCCGTCTAGCAAATGTATGTGTTAGGCGAAAGTAGTACTTTAAACTTACAGCCGCTGTATTAAATTCAAATTAAAGTTGTGCAAACATGAATATTATAGCAAATATTCTTTTTAGTACAGCCACAGTAAAACGTTTGGTGTTCTTTTGAAAAGCCGCGCACGTCCGAAATACGTGCGGCGGCCAGATAAGATTATGTTAACACATTATCTTATGTTTAAACTGAGATACAAACCATGTTTATTGGCGCTAGTATTGGCCTAGTGTTTCAGCAATAATTACTTTATGCGGGATATTTGGGGCGGGCTGGTGTGCGGCGCGATAAACTACGGAAGGCTGACAAGATCGCGCTCAGTGGCACGCTCTATGAGGGGCTTATGTCTTTATTGAAATAGGACTAACGGCTTGTAGCAAATTTTACCGGCTATTTAGGGTTCTATTTATTGATGTTAAACACGAATTTTAGACTACCGCGCGATTAAAGGTAAATAATAACACTTCAAAGGGATAATACTGCAGACTAATTCACCGTCGATTTTAATGAGAGTTGTGGCGTATAACATGCCTCTCAATCAGCCTTTTATCGTAGTTACACCACTTCTAGAGTCCAGCCTTTACCAAATTGATTAACACTATAAGATCGATCACTTTGTAATAAGCTTGGATTACATCAGCATTCACGTAAGATGTCACTAGTAGCATGCCTAGATATTTAGCTGAAACAACTAAAAATAGACAATATCCTCTTAATTTAATTATACAATTAATCTCATCGGTCAGTTAATAAATAAATCGTTGATTTATTAAGTCCTCGTGGGAAAACAAAAAAGAGATACAAAACAAAATCAATAGATATTCCGAGTAGTGGGCGCAGTGTGCACGCGTATTATAAGGCTGTTGACACACGAGCGGTCACAAGAACCGGCGTGTAAACACAAACTCTGGCTTAATTCACAAGAACTGGCACTTTTTATGAACAATATGTTGTTTTAAATTGAAAGAAAAAAATGAGATAGCCGTTGTGTGCCGAGGCTTAATGAGCGTTTATAACTCTTCCGACGTTTGCTTTGAACAAATTTCTTGAGATAACACGAATCTAGTGTCTATTGTGTAACATAGCTAAGTGCCGAATTTTCTAACACCCCGCCCCCTCGCCGGCCCGCTCACATCGCATTTAATATGCATGTGTGCGACGCGGCAACGTTTGATAATTTAATGATAACATAAAAATTATGTTAATCGTGGATAAAGATCTTTATATATTTTATGATTATAATTTATAATAAGTTTCGCTACGTTATTAATTTAACTCAGTATCGCGTCACTTGTATCTGCATGTTTAACATTGTATTACATCTGTATTAGCCGCACTGATATTTTAAATGCGAAATAAACGCCGCATGTTTGCTAACTCTTCGTGATTAAGCCTTTAGACCAATCGCGTTGAAATTCCGTAGAAATGCAAATTAGGACTTATATAGAAATAGGTTCCTTAACATTTTATCCAATATAAAAAAATATATTCTACACGATTATTGTGAAGGGTATATGTGGTTAATTACCGACCAATGAACTTTACTTATTTTTCAATTTTGTATTTTTTTAGTGTTTATCAATGATCAGAAAAAAATCTGCATTGACGTCTTGTTTATAACGTCCGCAGGTCCGCGGTGTTAAAGCCAATCATATCGCACATGTCAAATAAAAAAGTTTACGTCAACCGACGCTCACCAAAACAACATTATAGAAACAGTCAATCAACGCGTGCCTTAACCTTAAGAATTGTTAAATTTTCAATGTGAATAGATTATGTTAAGGCCCCGGCCCATACACGCACAAACAACGAATGTATAAAACATATCGCCAGTGTCCAGTCAATGATTTCGAGAATGGTTCGTCGACCCAGTATAACTCTGTCGAATTTAAAGGAACAATATACTTGGTTTGCTGACAGCTGACATACGAAATTGTAGCTGACAACACACGATTAAAAGATGTTAAACAATGAAGTGCAGTCACGAAAAAATAAATGAAAAATATTATGTTTTTGCTTTATGAACATACGAATATAGTATACGAATCTGTCAAATTCTCCGGTAAAATTAAATTCGATTTATTTTTTGCCATTACTACTTATTTCTAACAAAAAATGTTCTCATTCTGAATTTCAGGTTAAAAATACAAACAAAAGGTGTATCTTGTTTGGACCAATGCGGGGTACGGCACTCGAATCATTTATTTATTAACCTGTGCTAAACCATCTCGCAGATTCACCAAGCCCTGAGATTTTAAATTATAATGCGGCGCCGCCACATCGACGCGTCGCTCCGTTGCAATGTGCATCTCGTAACTAGATTAAGATCTGTATCGAATTTTTATTCATTATTTTGAGTGTTGACTTATTTTTTACGTCTAAAAATAAACTGCCATTCTTGTAATTAAATTTAGATGAAAACAAGTGTCTAGACATTAATGGTTATGTATATAAATACGTCCTATCGTTACATAATCATTAGGAGACACCTATGATGTAAATATCAGCCTTAAGAAAAAACTTTTTTTGCGTTGAAATTTTTGCTGTAGCCACCGTACACAGAGGTGTAAAATCGGCCGTAGTAACCAACATAGATATTAAGTTTCAGTTCCAATCCATACATATTCGGATTTTAGGGACGCTGGAATTGTATCTGGTTGTATTTGGTTCACAATGAAGAATAATGTAATTGACAGCCTCCGTAGCGCAGTTGGTTAAATTTGATCTTAGTGTGGGTCAGGACTATGTATGTATATGACTGTTGGGTGTATTAATGTTTTTTTTTCAATATTAATTTAATAATTGTATTGTATTGTATCTGAGAGATAAACTTTCTGAACTGCACTGTACTCCTTATTAGGGTCATGGTTGTTTGTCAGGCTTTATACTATTTAACATCTTATTCAAAAAGTAATAAGGTGGATATTTTGAACTCAATTTAATTCAAACATAAACATAATGCAACGTAAGAACAAAAACGAATTAAGTTTTTCACGTTCCGTGAATATCAATAACGATACTATATTTTTAATTTCACGCCTTTATAAATATTAATTGGAATTTTATTAATATTTCAATTAATCTTTTATTACTTTATGATACGGTGAAATATAAAAAACGCATTCCAATACTTAAAAATTATTTTCATGTATTACTATTAATAAGAAAACTACAGAGCCAAAACTTATTTGCAAAACAACATTTTTTTACAGTAGAACTGATTCCTCATTTATGAATTAATATTTAGCAACTCATACGAAACAAAACATAACCCTAACCCTAATAAAATCGAAATCATTTCAAATATAATTGAAATAATTACGAACGACCCTGCACGAAAAGTTATTTTTTCTATCAAACACATTTCCACACATGTCCGTAAGTGGTTCTCTATGAAGGAGGGCGCTGTGGTTAATCACACGAGGCGCGAGTAAAAGACTCCACGCACAAATCGGCCGGCGGTGATTCACAACCGTTACAAAAGTAATTACCGTTTTATCTTTATTAGCGGTGAGCAATCGCACAGGCCACGTTTCTTTGTGATGCTGGACAAGGCCCGCGCTCGACTTAGCTACTTTCCATTTAAACGCCTAATATTCACCACCGATTTTTTACTGTCGCACCAAACTATGAGATTCGTTCCTTTCAGCTACAGGAAGTTCACTGCTGAATATATGCTTCCCCCAATCATCTCCACACCGACCTGTTGGAAGCGTTTGAAGTTATGACATACGCGGTGATAAATGCATTACAATTTAAATAAATGACTGTCAGACTGCTCGAAGTATACATAGGATGAACCCGAAACTTCACACATTGGCGTGCGTCATTTATGAATTTTCGAGCTTCGCGTACGAAGTTTACTATCAGAGCGAGTGCGAATGCCCTAACATCGGCTAAGTCACCGGTAATCTCTACTTAGAATGAAAAGTGATAACTACCTCAGACGGCGTATACTGTGGTCTTTACTAGCTACAGCGAAGCTCCACCATCGAATACCCCTCAATGGTAGATTATTAAGATGGGCCTAGTAAGAATATCTATCGAACCAGTGGCAATTTCATGCTTCGCGTAACCAATCAAGGATTAGTGCTACCGTAGACAACGTCTAGGAGTTGTGGCTACGTATTAACACCCCTAGCTGCCTGTCTGTATTGTGTTTCAGATTGTAATAGCTGAGGCCTTTTAGTTGTCTCACTACTCCTACGCCTTCCATGTTAATCTTTTACTAATACTATTTTTTTAATAGCAAAGAATGCCAAGCATGCCTTTCGACTGATGGTAACCGATACGACCGCTCGTGAACAGTAGCAAAAACAAACAACACCATGAATAACAAATCAATGCTTGGTATTCCACTGCACTCGCCATCCTGGGACATAAGATGTTGAGTCTCAATATGTCCAGCTCAATATTCTGGCTAAGAGTGAATTCAAATTTGCGATTTCCGCCTATTTTTTTTTTATTGCACTATTTAAGCTCTCGATTCTCTGTGAGACAGAAGTACTAGTCCGGTTAACCACGTCATACATCAGTTACAATAAAAGTTAAACAATCTACCATTTACTTCTCTGAATATATCTATCAGCCTCCACTCGATTGGTTTCCCAGCATTTGTAATAGATCTCTGGTTATGACAGATTTATAATTAATTAATTGGAATCAATTTTACATATTCAAAAATAGGTATGGATAAATGCTGCTGTAACTTCTTAAATCCCTTGTAAAATTTGTGACATGCGTGCTGGTATAGAGTCGGCCGCTGACTAAGTGGAACCTAGGGCAATGAAAGGATTTCAGCAACTAGATGCGCAGTTCCACGTAAAAACAAGTATTTTCATATCGTTTCCTACTTCGAATTCAAACTCTTATAAACAATGAATTTATCTATCATTAAGGGATTTAATTTATTTAGTCAAAGGTATTATCAATGGCAAACAACACTTAATTATATGTTAACTTATCATAGGCCATATTTAAATAATAAATTATCCTTCAGAATTCGATTTATATCTTTCAAAAATTAGACGCCTTCAATTCTATGAATAATAGAAAATCAATCAACCTACATATTTTGGCTATCGGATTTTTTGTCTCCCTCGCCCAAACTGCATTCTCAAGTCGTTCGAAAGAGACAAAACATACGATGACTCAAATAGGTTTATGAACTGTGTATGATGATAAGGTCGTAGATCTCGAAGTTGTAGCCCCAATAGGTAGTGAGTGACATGTGGATTAATTCGTTCTCAATTTGCGCATCACGCACGTTACGGGTTCGATCCCGGAAAAATATTTGTATGGCCTGCAGATATTCATTTCGCATCTCACATCTGATATTTGTGTTTGTAAACGTTGCAACGATACAAAAGTAATCCTATTGTTGTATTCTGTTTCAAAAAAAGAAGCGTACTAAAATAACTTTCGGCTAGTTGATATAGAGGACGCACTCCAATATTTTCAGACAACACGGTACCAAAATATAATATTTGAATAAAAGGGACTGTATGTGGAATTGAAAATTGCGTTTTTGTCTTCCACGGGGCATTCACATTGAAACAATGATGATTTATGATAAATCGTGTTCGTCTGTCTTTTATTGTGTTACGTATAAACAGGCAGGTAGATTCTACAATTGTAAATGCTACGCCGAGACGAGTTCAGTAATACATTATTCATATTACATCTTAGACAAATCTAATTTTGTCACTCTGTATATCATACATAAGTTAAGGATGCTCTTATAACCACGTAGACGGATATATTTCGATAACATTTCGGCTCAAATCATTTGTTTTGCGTATTATGTTTAATAATGTTTCAGAATTTATGTAATTTCATGAAATACAGTCGAATTTGAGTTGAAAGATCAACACTTCCACTAAGAGATAATATTGTAGGGCGTACTCGACTTAAGTTCAGTTAGTTCATGCAAGATACGCGGTTTAGACCTCGCTTAGAAATTATTATTTTATAAAAATCTTTAGCTGTATATTTTTTTATTGTAATGGAAACGAATTTCTACGACTACGAAAACCAGTTTATGTCTCATTTGAACATAAAAATATTTAAATCCGCTACGGCTTCAAAAGTCAATATCTTGAGACTTAGAATAGTAATTGTCAAGCCATTTGAAAGTAAAACATAAGCCATTAAAAGCGCTTATCGGCGCCCCCTCTCCCCGCAAAGCGATTTAACCGAACAAACTACAATAAATCCTTTATCGTGTTAGCATAAATTAATCTCGCACATATATAACTATATATTTTTGTATTATTTCAAACTGTTATTTCTTTGTGATTTTTTAATTATGGCAAGTTGATTGCTCAACGTTCGGACGCGGTCATTTGTTGCGTTTGATAATTTGCTTTGTTTGACGTCGCACGTGCTTCTGCACACTGAGGGGAACTCGACTAATATTAGAACGATAAAATTGTATCGACACAATTATTTACACTTTCAATTCGTCTGTGGGTTTTGTGTTACATTAAAAATTGTATTTTGTTTTTCATAATTGGTAGTCTCATTGAGACAAGAATCGAAGACTCGGGAGACTTTTTCACTTGAATGGACCCGTTGCGATATGGTGCCCTAACCGAAATGTAAGCGAAATAAAAATGTCTCCTTCATAGTTCTTCTCATTCTTCATTTTTATATTAAAGCGATATTATCGCTTTTTGTAGTATATTGTTGTAGTTAGTAGATTCATCCTAGGTTACATAAAGTGATTATTGAGTGATATTAACAATATTAAAAGAAAATATTAATGCAATATAATATCTTTATCATTAGTCGGGTATGTCCACTGCTGATCAGAAATAGATACCTGCGAATTCATGTTTGTGTATTGACTTATTCGATTCGGATCGCCAAGCTTCATTGAAATGAGCCAACGGTTCTTTGCATCATTCAGAAGAAAAAAAAACAGATAACATCTTCAAGGTGAAGAAGTTAATGTCCTCCATGAATGAACCAACAGGAAATCGAATTTATGAAAAAATAAACCGTGTAACAAGTGGATACAGTTGTTGTATGTAGCTACTACTCGCAGGTACTCATAGTTGTGTTCAAGTTAGTAGGACGGCGCAAAACGCGAACGTTCGCGTTATCTATGTTGATTTGTTACCTAATTGTAAGCGCACAATGTGCTTTTGTTAAACGAGCAAGACCCAGTTTTTGTGGCAAAACACTAAATTATACAATGCATTGTTAAAAGAGTCCGCTATCGGTGTATTTTTCAACGCAACAAAGCTAAATACTATATTATTGGCAATGTATACACTTCCATATTGGTTTTGTGGTTAATCAGTTTTAATTTTTAATTTTATGAGACTGATTCAAATTTTACAGTTCAAGAGGCCGAGATTATTAGTATCCGTTCAATTAAATAAATTATTTTATTATTTATATAAATCTTTACTGTACACAAAAAAAAAAAACTATATACATAAACAAAAAGATAAAATGCACAAGTGGCGGGTTTATCGCTTAAAACATTATTATGAATCGAATTAAAAGAAGGAGAAATAATGGGAAATGTAAAAAAATAAAAAATGAGAAAAATGCGAAAATTAATATTAACAATTAATTAAATTCCGGATATTAATTTGATTGTGTTATATTATAGTTCAAATAACGTGGTAACTTCTCTGTAGATTAAAGGATTCTCAGAAGCTACAAATGACGCGCCAGTTTGCCAAGCGGATGTATATTGAGTTTTCGCTACGTTGTCCAGTGTAAGCTGAGCTGAGACAGTTCCTTTCACCCCTTAGTAACTAAGTCAATATCTTTTGTCAAGTGAAGACAACGTTTTTATTGAACCACGAAAGGGTAAACCGCGTGTGTTCTTTTATTTTTACTTCTCAGATTTTTGTGAAAAGGTACATCTTCAAGGCATATCATGATTTTTCAGTGTTCATTGGACAATGGTGTATTTAAAAATTAGTTTAGATTGATGGGATTATTTAAAATTTTTGTGACATAAAGTGTTATTACAAGCGTTGTTTTTTGACTTTATAATATTTAATTAAATAATTAATATAATCGTTTTAGCAAAATAGATAGAAATAATTAATCTATCGTGGAAAAGCTGAGGTAGCACTCCCAGCGGTACGTGGCGGAAACTAGTATATATGCTAATGGTGCGAAGTTCGCTGGTGCGGTTCAGGACTTGTTGACCGTCTGCCCGGCGCGCCGCTATACGCTACACGCACGCTTTTATTTGCGTACACGCACGCGAAAATGTTAATTGCGAAAGCAGCATTAGATAACAAAGGGCTGAAAGGTACCGTGATGTTTTAGCACGTAATTTTACGCCCAACCTGTATGGGTATAAGAATGACAATAATTTGAATATCGAATACTTACTCAATTTGAAATTCAAAAGAAGATTTTAAATTGTGTTGTCATTTTTTTATTGTTTATGGTTGGTTCCATTTTCGTGTTTTAGGCAAACGCCGAATCTTAAGTGATTGATATGTTATTAATTATTTATTGTATAATTGATAGTAAAACATTTTCTATGTTTTTATTTTTGACGGTAATATTTTACATGTTATTGCAACCCGTAGGAGACGTACTTCCGGGAAGTTAAGTTGAAACAGGGGTTTGAATTCGCGACCCAATCTCTCCTTTTATAAAAGACTCGTCGAGGTAGGTATAAAAAAGTAAGAAAAGCGGTCTCCGATATTTATTAGGTATATTATAATTTATGTAAAAATGTGAATACCTAAACATCGCAATGAGAGTGTTTTTAACATTTTTAAATATATTTTTAATGTTGGAATGACGCTACGCCGGGATGTATCCAACTAACCCGATTAGCGACATCGTCGAAACTCCGTAACGCAATTGTCTACCATCCGACGAAAATATACAACTTTTTTACTACATTTATTTCTCAGGCGTTATACTTGTAGTTTAAATAAATAACAACTAGATTTTACTTTTAAAAGTCATATAGTCACTAAATATTCAATTAAATATTTATTATCACACGTTAGTAAATTTTTCCATAATTATAAATATTTAAAATAAATCGGCAATTTTGAATTATTTGTATTTGTTCCAAAATATATTATATTATATTTAAAGTAATGAAAATATTATTATAGAATAAATTATATATAATTTAACTAAATAAATATATCGTGTTAGAATTAATGAAGTAATCTCAGGATAGAAGTATTCTACTATTTAACATAATCGCGCGACTAACGTTTAACGCCTATGAAGTTTTTCTACTTTCTACCGATATCGAACTTGTTTGCTGGGAATATGAACTGTTCAAAATATAGTCGTCACACTTTATGTTTTTCTGCTACTAACCCAACGTGTTATGATATTAAAACAAAATATTATTTCTTATTATTCAAAATTACTGAAATTACGTATAAGCATAATTCAAACAAAGTAAGGAGCAAGTACATAAAACACAGCGATCGTTGGTTAACGCGCTGTGCATCTGCGCCATACATTAAATATTAACTATTCAACTTGCTGAAACGACTCAAACGCGGGGCGTAACTATTTTTTTACTGTTCCATGCGAGTTCCGTGTCAAGTATTCATGTCTTTCGAGAAAAAATGCGATATAATAATTGTAAGCCACACCATATCAATTGCTAACGGATACTTGAACACGGACACTTGATGAAGCGGAGCCGGCGACGTTCTGGAAGAGACATGCTACTTTAAATAAGTTTCAACGCGCCTACTGCGAGTCGCAACCGACCGGGCGACCCCGGCCACGGCTGTAACTGGCGCTAATACAACTCACATTAACGGGAACAAAGTACTAGCAACCAAATAAACGATATGTACGTAATGTGATAGCATATGGAAAGTTTAGTTTGGCGTAGGGGCGGTGCGGTGCGGGGCGGCGCGGTGGGCGCGGGGATGAGAGAGCGTGCGGGGTGGCGCCGCACCACCGCACCACCGACACACCGGCGGGAAAAGTTTGAAGAGCGGCGCGCGCCATGTGCAAACTTACCCTCTCCTCCTCGCGGATCATCTCGGCGATGCCGGGCCGGATGTCGGCGTCGTCGGTGGGCAGCGGCGGCATCGGCGGCGGCGGCGGAGCACCTCCGGGAGAGCCTCCACGGGAACCGGACAGGTCGGCGGGAGCGGTCGGTGGCGAGCCCGGCGACCCGCGGCGCGCCTCGTGCGAGCTCGGACCCTCGCGCCCTTCCGACAAGCGGCGGCGCGAGCGCGCCTGCTGCGGTGACTTCTCGGGGCTCAAGGGCCGCTTGTGGGGCCGGCCCTCCTCGTGCAGCATTGATGTCGACGCACTCACGTCAGTCAACCCGCGAATTTTAAGCGCCTCGGCCACCTTCAGCAATGCCGGGATCTGGTCCTCGGAGACGTTGATTTCGCCTCTGTACATATAGTACACGACCGCTTTGAGATCGCAGTACTTTATGTCGTTGTTCATGATGATGATTGGATGTTGGCATGGGTTATCCGTCAGCAGTTCTTGGAAATAGGGGCTGCATGCAGACAGAACTAATTTATGCGCCTTCAACTTCTGACCCTCGCAGGCGAGGGTCACGTCGACGAACAATTCCGTTTGCAGGAGCTGGTCGAAACACGACGTCAGGTTGCTCTGATAGTTGTTCCATCTCAGGCAAAATTGCTGTGGGGTTTCGCGTCCCTCCATCGCGACGGGGTCCTCCTCGGCCGGCATGATCACTGCGGGTGCGGCCACTGGCAAGCGCTCGAACAGATGTTGAGCCGCTGAGGCGGCTTCGGCCGCGGGTCCGGCGACGACGGCGGTGCCGGCCCGGTCGGTGGTTTTGACGAGCGAAGGCTTTCGACGAAGCGGGGCGACCGCGGCGCCGGTCGCGGCAAGTTTCGCGGATCGGACCGCCCTAGCGCGCGTACCGCCGGTCGCACATCCGTGCCTGTAACGTGACGAGTGTGTTCTGTGAGCTCGCAGCACGTGCGACGCGGACGAGGACTCGCGAAGCACTGAGCGGGAGCGGCGAGCGCGAGCGGCGCGGGGCGGTCGGGGCGGAGGCGGGCCGCGCTCGACTCTCGTCGACGAATGGGAAAGGCGCGCCGCCTTCGAGGACACGCCCCGCGAGCCGCGAGCCGCGCGCCGCGCTCCTGCCGCCGCTCGCGCTCGCCGCCGCTCGGCTCGGCAAGTGGCGTGTGCGGCGCATCGATCGCGCTCGGCGAAGCTCGCGCTCGTGCTCGCGGCGCCCGCGCACGCCTGACGCCGCACACACCACACACACCGCACACACAGTGCGCGCCGACCACTTGCACTCGCACATTATCGCATATTTAAATGATAAATTATGATTAAATTGCGACGCGCACAATAAATCGTGCATTAAAAGTACATTTTACCAAAGGATATTCGTAATGCAGTAGCGATAGAAAAGGTAATATTGAATTATTGCATTTCAACTAACAGACGTTCAAGTTAATTGCACACACGGAGAAAATTAAATCGCAGCCCAAGGAAATAATAAACTGAATCTCATCCGCGATGATTAAAATAACTATACAATAAATTACATCACCTGAACTAAACTAGCTTTATCGGGCGCATCACATATTATATTGATTAATAAAGCCAATACAAATTCGCTTGTCTACTACGTTACACAAAATCTTCAAAACATTAATATACTGCTAATTATACCTATCACCGTATGCAAACCGCTTCTAAGCAAAGTTACGTCAAACTACAAACACTACGTTTACTACTAATAACTACAAATATTTCCAATTTATGTTACAACATGCATATCGATAAAATTACGAACAACCAAACAAAATTAACTACACACACTATGCCTACTAAACAACGCTCCGACTCCCCAAATACTGTTGAAATATTGAATACTATCTTGCTAATGTAATTAATTAATTAATTAACTTAATACCAATGTTTCAAAAACTACAGACCTATCGAGGTCACTGACATTAGACCACCATACGATTTTTAATTAGATAAAATGATGAGACGAGCTCTTTGGCGAATAGTAAGTTGCTTATTTTTACTAAACACCGCACAGCACTGCATTTGTCAACCCGATAATTTAAATTTCAAGACTTGTTTAATGCCTAGTAGAGATCATCTTCCATCTTTAGGCTTCCCAACGTTTGTCATGCTGTTGTCAAAATATTAGGTAACATAGTTTTCGCTATTCACATTTAATTATATTGGACATGTAATGAAATTAAATTGACTATATAAAATTAAGAGTATAAATGCTTGTTGCTTATACATATTACGAAAAAATATCTCAAACAATGCGTAAAATACATATTTTAATAAAAAAATTAGTTCCAAATTTCGCTATACTCCAGTAGAAAATAGATGACATATAACACCTGGGTTTAATGCCTTAATCCGGCACACAACAGTGTTTCCACATAGTTAGCAGAAATACTGGAAGACCGAAAGATCGATACAAAACTTAATTAAAATTGGTAATTGTATCTTATGACCGCAGGTCCTGTAGGACTGTAGATTCACTGACAAGGAATACCGGCGTAATAAAAAAATGCAGGGATATGTATGAAACATGCCAGTTTTGAGCGTGGACAAGGAAAGTTTATGTTTAGTAACGATTTCCTACAGGAATATGATCATAGTCCAAAGATTATGTTAACTGGAGTGCTCTGAAGATGTTAATCACTATTAGTAATTACTAATTTTGAACACTATTAATTGTTACCATTCCCACGATTAACTTAAATTCGGTTTCCATCTGCTCACGACCAAGACCTTTGGCTCTAAAGCTGACGCCCTTATTCACAGAGAATAGTTATCGAATGCTTGGTCTCTTGCAAACGACTTTTTAATTCAATTTGAGTGATGAATCATTCGATAACTAAAATGGGTTTGAACCTCGGTTTGAACTGTCTCTGAGCCTATTGATAAGGCGGTCAATATACATATGTATTAAACTATTAGGGCCAGTTTCACCAGTTCCTGACAAAGTCCCAGATAGCTATCTGGCATTCATCTGTCTGTTGAGTGCGTGGTGGCCTGTTGGTAAACGGACCGGATGCGGCTGCCACTGTTCACGGTGGTCGCGGGTTCAAATCCCAGGGCATACATTGATAGTCAATCACCACGCACTAAAACGGTGAAGGAAAACATCGTGAGGAAACCTGCATACCATAGCGATTCATAAGAATTACTACGGTATGTAAGTCCGCCAACCCGCACTAGGCCAGCGTGGTGGACTATATGGCCTAACCACTCTCAATCGTACTCTCGATTGTAGAGTAGGCCCGTGCCCTGCAGTGGGACGTATATGGGCTGATACAGAATTCATCTGTCATATAAAATACAAAATTAAGTACTTTTACAACCGAATGAACTGGTGCAACTGGCCCTTAATATTGCATCTTGAAGAGCAAAGTGATAATAATATAGTGACGTCAGACGCAAATGCCTTTACGTACAATTGAACTATAAATCCGCGTTGATCGATCAGCCGACGATTGTTGCCGATGACGGAACAGTCTTTACTCAATTATCGGAATTGCCACTTCTGTAGCGCAGCATTCAGTACACGGCTGATAAACGAAAAGCTAGTTTTAGGGCACAAATTGATTTTTATTTGCAAAAGTACATATAGCTTGGCAAAAAGAGTCTGTTTTAATGAGGGCGTTAAGATTGAATTTAGTATTAATATGGCAACCCGATATAATACGACGAAAATGTTTCGATACTTATTATTTTTATTTATTGTTGTTAATAGTCTCATTGTTTATTACAAATCACAAAACAAACAGAACCGTACGGAATTGTAACCGTATAGAAGTACCTGCGTATAAAATTATGCAGCAAACACAATGATATTTTTAATAGTGTTGCCTGAATTGTTTTTCTTTAATGCCAGTTGTCACCGCATCGTACACTTTTTTGCAAAGTTATGCATACATAGACAGTATTGTAATAATATAAGAGTAGTAAAGATGAAGGAAAATATTGAAAAAAGTTGCGTACTATGATAATCATTACAAAAATTATGTAGTATTTTATGTCTACCCGCATTAGGACATCTTGATAGGCCTGCGAGCGGTAGTAAAATAATACAGGTAAGTTTGTCCCGATTATGGGTTTTACTTTGTACTCGTATATCTGGATACAATCACACAGGCACGGGGCAGCGTATTTATGTCGACCGGCAAGAGAGTCAAAGCGCATCACTAGAATCACTATTTGGACTATACTGCACTAACCATCGATTTCAATAAGGCCACTTTTTCGTACCAGTAAAAATAATGTTTATCGATCTCGCTAAAATTATGACAACAGGGATGATTTCAATTTTTAATTTACAATAGTATTTAAGTATCAGTATTTGAGCATCAGAATTGGTCGTAAAATTACTGAGATATAAATATTTGTAAAGTGTGTGGTGGCCTGTAGTTTAACAGACCAGACGCGGCTGCCAACATGTTCACGGTGGTCGCGGGATCGAATCCCAGGGCACACCTCTGACTTTTCAGAGTCATGTGTATTGATAGTCAATCACACGCACTAAAACGATGACGGAAAATATCATGAGGAAACCTGCATATCATAGCCATTTATAAGTTTCGATGGTACGTAAAGTCCGCCAACCTGCATTAGACCAGCGTGGTGGTCTATCTGGTTAGGCCAGGGACGGCAAACTAATGGCACGCGTGCCAATGACGGCACGCGAAATTATATTTTGGGCAAGTAACCGATCATAACGTTCATTTATTTATAAAATGTTCTTAAAACAAAAACATATTGTAGTATCATTATACTGAAATCATAATATATAATAGCAAGTATTTTTTTAAATCGGCTCTTTAATAGACAAGTTCGCCATCCCTGGCCACCACTCTCAATCGTACTCTCGACTGTAGAAGAGGCCCGTGCCCTGCAGTGGGACCTATATAAGTGAGCTGATATAGAGAAATATTTTTAGTATTACAGTGGGGATACTCTGTGTCTCTTTCGCACTCATACGCCTTATGCATGTTGACGTCGAAGAACGGTTGTTGCATCCTTTTCTGTCCTTTTTACCACCAAATTAGAAATAATTGTAACTTGATTATTAGTACACGGATTAAAACAATAATTTCTGTTAACATTTTGATAAATATTAATTAAAATCAAATCAACGGCCTTATTATTTAATGTGAATCGCAACGTAGTAGTTTTTGCCCACTACAACACGTTCATGATATGCTAAGTAGTACCTAGATAGAGCACATATAAACATATAACAACCTCCGTAGCGCAGTCGGTTAGACGCCTGTAAAACGAGGCGCTGCGGGTTCGATCCCCAAATCGAGATATATGTTTGTACGGCCCACAACTATTTATTTCGGGTGTTTGCGAGACCGAAAAGTCTTTCTTAGTTCCTGATACCCACGACACAATACTCGATCTTACTGACTGTTGGGTGTAATTTATTTATTTATAAAAATGCAAACAATAAAATATAACATATTTATTATTATAACTTTAAATATAATTATAACTTTATATACACGGCATTATATACATGTGTCGTATAATATGTTACATTCCACTCACACATGTATCATTGATTTGTTAATATCATAGTCTAAAAAAACGATCTGAAACTGAACAACTTCTACTCAATAAATACCAATTGAATATTTTACTACAGACATATTAAGCTCTGTTTTATAATGGAAGTGGCCTGATGCACGACCGCGATCACTGCAATTGAAATATAAAATTGCAAGTGCGGCCTTGGCTGCTTATTTCCGTTGATGATTGGAAGATTGACGTGCGACAGCTATCCCCTATATCACTGCGCAGCGAACTACATCCTAATATTCTACCTACATCGACACTTACGAGCTTGTTCTATGTTTACACGTATTGACCCGGCTGAAGGTTATTTCAGCTAGAAATTTCATACATACATAAACTTATGCCTTTTTCCCAGAAAGGGTAGGTTGAGGTCCTCCTGGTAGCAACCAGTACACCCACGTTTCGCCTTGTGTGTTTCATCCTACGATGTGATAGGGGTCTATCGCCATACCGGGTTAAAATTCCTAACTCCGGGCTGATAATGAATAGAAAAATCCAATATCACTTTTCTCTACCCGGGATACAAACTCTAGACCTCAGTTTTGCAATCATACTGTAGTACATCTGCGCAACCAAGTAAATCTATAATGCTAGAATATCGACTAGTTAATGTCCTATATTTATTTCAAAAAATATTCAGTATCTAGTTATTTCTCTAGTAAAATGAAATTGTCAAGCCTGTCCTGTACTCCGTTTCTCTGAGTTATCCGAATTTTAGGTTTAATTTACAAAAGTTGTTAAATAAATGTGGTAAATTATATTTATAGTTATTTATAGGTAGAAGTGTGTCTTCTATTTCCAAAAATAGTACGGCTTTTCAAAGTCCCATTTGTATGATCATTATAATGTTAAAAGAAAACATTGTTAGAAAACCATGGAGTTCACGCAAAAAAATGTGAGATAATAAATGTAAAGTTCACTAATACGCACTATTCATGCGGCATATGGCGGTCTAAATCGCTGTTAAGCATAGGAATGTGCTGGTATATAAAAATATTTTTATTCAAAATAAATAAAGCACTATTTATTTGGCTAAACTTAGTAATAAGTCAAAATGATACATATTTCACTTAAATATGATTGTAATAACATAGATAGGTAACAAATGGGTAGTAGCGACATCCATCCCCAATCTATCAACACTATTATTATTATCATACCAACCTCGAAACCTGATACACAGGTTTAACTCGAGTCAAAACACTTGTTCAAAATGGGATACACAGGTTAAACTCGAAACAAACCACTATCTCGTAACCGGATATACACGTTGAACCCGAAACGAAACGGGATAGGCTGAAGCCGAAAAAAACACTTGTTCGATACGGGATGCACACGCTGAGCCCAAAACAACGTAGGTACTTGCTCGAAACTTTTTGGAACTGGTAAAGCCCCGCTGTTATGTCATGAATTAGCAGTCTCGTCTTGGACAGTACCACTACCACGTACCACTTACCACGGATTGCCGTACGCACAGTACCCCTTATCTCTTCTCATCCTTTTTCCATCCCAGTCCCCTCTCGGGCCGGCAACACATCCATGATCCAAGCGTTCGGAATTACTGCCGCCGTGAACCACGAGCAGTTTTGATTGAGCGGACCAATGCAAAAAAGCATAACCCTCCTTCTTTCGTGATCGGGTAAAAAACGGTAAACACACCTGAACAACCCACTTACGTGTATCCCTACATCAGGTTTTCCACGAATATATACAATAGTCGCTTACCGCTCGCATACGAAAATCGCACTTTCGTGCAACCCGTGAAAGAGATGTCAAAAAGTCCCGTTCAATCAATACAAGTGTTCTGATTCGGTTGTGTAAAAATAGCTCGTACGACGCCTGCCGTCTCCGTGCACCGAACATTATGAATAATATAACAAGAACCAAGTCTGTCTTCCACTCCAATATAAATTATTCCTAATGGATATTTTAATACAGCCGACTTGCAGATTTATTCCCCCGAAATCGTATGAATGACTTATGAACAATTGCATATTTGAGTTACAAGTTGAATGTAGTAAGATAACTTCTTATTTTAAGGTGAAGTTCGTGATTCTGCTTGAATCTAGACTAATTTATGCAGTAAGTAACATCAGAGCAAAGAGAACATTTTCCATAACAAGAGGTCTCAGAGACTGATAGAGACAATATGTAGTCATCGATAATCATTGTTAACTTTAATGATGGTGAACATTTTAAGAAACAAGCCTATCTACAAATTATTACATTGATTATGAAGGTATTTGAAGTCTTATAAATAGTCCTAAGTCGATGATAGAGTACTACACCGCTTCCTTCAAGTATTCCCGGACCAACTATGTTGTTCGACTGTAAACTTTACGTACTAATTTGTCTCTCCATAGTTAGTTGTGGACTCCGAACAGAACAAGGTACACTACAGCGTGATTTGTGACTACAGCTAAACAAATGATTTGAATTTTTTAAATAGTTTATGCGTACCTAATAATTATATTATTATACATAGTGTAAGTACAGGAGATCTCTCCTAAATCCTCGAAAGGAAAGGCGGAAGAAGAATAGTGCTGTGAATACTAGTAGTTGCAGTTCATAGTTACTTCCATCGTGGTATATGTTATGGAGAGTATTTATTATGCGCGGCGTGCGTGGTACGGCAGTCAAAACAACATTTTTCGAAAACTCTTCTAAAATTCATTTCGCGACTTGAGATTCAAACCAAGGACATCATAATTCACAGACCACTGATCCTAATTCATTGAAATTTTAATTTCACCAGAAAACCGACAACTGTCATCGAGTCAAAAAATTACGCCATTCATTAAGGTAAGTCGCCGTAACACCAAATCAAACAGATCATTGAGACACGCGCACGCTACTGAGCGGCCGCGCTGCCCTGTTCCGAGTATGCGCCGCCAGTCGCCACGCGCTCCACGTAATTGTTCCATAAATATAACACCACATACATAAGTATTTATAAAATAAACACACCAAAACTTAAACATATCACGAGCTTTATAAGAAGACAAAAGGCATTCTAAATTACGATGGTAACATAAAGTTGTTCTCCGAAACCAGTTGTGTGTGTTTGTCCAGGGGCATTATAAAATATACAAAAGGGCCCTTGGCGCACGGCAAACAAATATTGGGCAACGAGGGGACGAAGCAGCCTCGTAGACACGGGCCGCGTCACGACATCAATGCGAGCCAGCTCTATTTTCAAACGCACTCGTAGCTCTGTTACTATCATCAACTATTGAACTATCTATTCAAGTCCCAGGTGATTATTTAATATGGGAGTTTATTTAGCACCTTTCATGTTATTTCGCATTCGTACTGCAGATGGGATTGACTTAAAGTATAATAGATATGTCGTCTACAACAACTCAGCTATTGGTGTTTCCGAAAGTTATATCCTATAAGCGAATCCCAGTACCAACCAGAAGTAAAATTGGTTATCTTTTAATATCTCACACATTGTTATATTCAATTTACCGTGATAAGTCGATTTTCAAATGATATTACTAGTGGCGGCTTCTGGATACTAGCTAGTACAAAATGGCGTCACTAAAATTTCATTTTGTGTATGGGCCAGCATGGCAAATGTTGGACAACGCACTCCGCCATCTATCTCAGGGTCAGTATTGATAAGGTAATATTGCCTGCGTGATGTGCCCAGCGACCCCGATGATCATTGACCCCTATAAGTCAACTATTACAGGAGATTATGGTGAAATTCTTGGAGCCCCTCAACGCCCTTACCCAACGACAAGGCGTGTTGTGAAGAATAAAAAATACAGTATACAATAATATACAATTACACTACATATCGTAGAGTGGTACCTGAATTCTGTGTGACTGTTTGTTGGTTTATAATCTGTATCTGTATCTGTATCCGCCCATATACGTCCCACTGCAGGGCACGGGCCTACTCTACAATCGACAGTATGATTGAGAGTGATTTATAATTTATAGATTGGTTTATAATGATATCGTATAATTTTTTATTTTACAGCCTTGTTCATACTAACTGTAGATCAGTTTTCCTGTTTTAGTTATCAAATGTTTTGTCTTCTTTGCTCTAACTGATTTTAAAAAACGTTCGAAAGGGACAATACTAGGTGGTAGGTCTCTCATATGTGAGAGGCCATCTGGGTAGGTACCACCGTAATGTCTATTTCTCCCGCAAAACAGCAGCGTAAATGAACTGTTGTTTCGGTTTGAAGGATATTGTAGCCAGAGTAACTACTGGACATGTTGAGACTTAACATCTTATGCCTCAGGATGACCGTTAAACTTAATTACGAAGAATTTCGTTCAAATTTTGTATGTCTCTATAGCATATACATACATTAATGAGTATTAAATCCCTTAACTGTTACGTAAACTGCATGTGGGATTGGATTTGTTTATTAGTAACTAATGTCCATGCGTCACTCGGTGATTTTAATCGGTCATTCGTTACGCCGCAAGCGTCGTGAAAGCGAACTGTACTGTACTGTACCAGCCCATATACGTTCTACTACAGGGCACGGGCCTACTCTACAATCGAGAATACGATTGAGAGTGGTTAGGCCATATAGTCCACCACGCTGGCCTAATGCGGGTGTTCTAACTTTTACATACCATGGAAATTCATACAAATCGCTATAGTATGCAGGTTTCCTTACGATGTTTTTCTTCGCCGTTTTTAGTGCGTGGTGATTGACTATTAATACACCCATAAGTTTAAAAAGTCAGAGGTGTGCTCTGGAATGTTAACCCGCGACCACCGTGAACATGTTGGCAGTCGCGTTTGGTCTGTTACCAACAGGCCACCACGCACTTAAAATCGAAACTAGTTTGTTAAAATTTACAAGTCAGCGATCAGTCATTTACCGTAATTCAATGACGTGTGAACTGGATTATTACTAGTACAAACGGGAAAACGTCGTCATTGTGGCATTTTTAGGTAACACTTTTTTTCGGACGGAAAATATGTCACTCAAATGAGTTACACAGTTATCAAAATCAATGTTTTATATTGTTATTTTTTGATAATACAATTTTTATTGCAATGATTGGCGACACGAGTATGCTATTCGCCTGATAGTAAGCAATGACCGCTCGTGGAGACTAACAAAACCATAAATTACAAAGCAATATTTTGCATTCCACTGCACTCGCCAACCTGAGACATAAGATGTTAAGTACATTATGTCCAGTTCCTCTGGCTACAATGTCCTTCAAACCGAAACACAGCAGTGAATTTAAACTGCTGTTTGGCTGGAATATATCTGAACTTTTATTAAAATAATGTTATGTGGTAAGTACTCAGTTTCCAATTGTTACACCCGTCATTTTTTATGGCATTAATAGCTCAAGAGCCTGTGAATGGCAAATAAGAGTCATGGTATTCATGCTGATTGTTTCTACGCATGTACAGTACGTGAGAATGATTGGCGAACATACTATGAGCACCTACTACATATTTGGAATAAACCGTAAGACGCGATGTCTTTGCTAATACCGAGAACTGATGGGATATCAATAATATGAAACTATGAAATACTATTAAAATCATGTTATTTATTCCCGAAAATTCGATGTGGTGGAAATATTTCGCCATTTTTAAAAAAAAAATACACTTTTGCTTATTGTTTAGAATATTTATTTAAAACTGTATTTTTTTATTTTGAAGTAAAACTCTTATTCAATTATCCGATATACCATAACATCGGCCTTCTCCCATACTTGTGTTTATTGCCTTAATATTGTCTAATATCTACCGACCTTATACCAACTACGTCTGGTAACAAATTAGAACATCGGAAACTATTCGTCTGCTCGGAGACAAACGCGCGTAAACTTTACATCTTGTACTGTCTTGTAGATTAATCAAATGTATAATACTAAAATAAAATGTTATTATCTATTCTATGAAGAGGGTTGATTACAGACTATTATAATAAATAATATTAACATTTGATTTTTTATATAGGCAAAACAACAACCTTTTGTAATAAAAAAAAACAAAATCCTAATTACAGAGGACTCATTAATATTATACATTCTAGATACTACGGTAGATAAAATCTTTAGTCTGAATGCTTATTTTCGAGTAAAGTGATGCTTTTTTATTCACTTAACATAACTTGTACTGTAATCAAAGTTAATTTTCTCTCCTTACGCATAAAAAAGTTTTGACACTTTTCATAGAGTTTGATTATGATTTGATGGCTGACAAATTTATGATAGTAGAGCAAATAAATTAATGCATTAACCAAATGAAATCATTAATTTGTATGACATATAAAATGCGCATGACGCGCAACAAATTATATACGATAACACAAAGATACCACTACAAAAACAAGCGTAAACAACGCAACATTAAATCAAACATCAGAACATAAAAAAATACAACGTTACATGGTATTTTTTCATTATTTTACATCACTCATAAAAGTATGTGACGAGTGACGACAAAAGAGCGCTCCGCCGCGGTCACGCGACGCAGTCGGCCATCAATTAAATACTACCACATAAAATGTTCTAAATCATAATCTCGGCCGGTATAGTACTGGTTATTAATTAAGTTATAAAAGAGTCGTAGCCAAATTAGCATATTTATAGATCTATAAAGCGTAGGTGGTGGCCGGGGCGGGACAGACGCCCCGTGTCAGCGTCATCTGTGCACGGCCGTATGAGGCAGAGGGTTACACATCTTTACCGATAGATGGCATTGTGGATAAAGGTAGGAAAAAACCGCCGAAAGCATTCCCATACTTCGATACTTGGAAATGCTATAAGTAGAACCGAGTGATAAGCGGAGGCAAGAAAAGCAGATACACGCGAGGCGTCCTCTACTATTTTTGTGAAATATCTCGTTTGATGTATTGTACGTTCAATAATTTAGTTAATTCATTTCAATTCAAAAATTATTTAAACAATCTCCCTCGTATATTCACACCCTACTCTTTTATGGGGGCGTAGACATTTGAGGATACTGAACATAAAACATATTTACAACAAATAATTGTCAATATTGTCTACGGTATTCTTGCATACAAAAGCATTGTTGTCGTGCTGTTTTCAAAATATTAGGGACAATATTTTCCTCTTCACATTTTGTTATATTAGACATGTTAATACAATTACATTACTTGTGTAAATGCTTGTTGTTTATATTATGAAAACATATGTCACAAAATGCGTTTAATAGATATTTTTAAAATTATACTAGTAGTTCCAAATTTCGCCACACGCCAGTAGAATATAGATGACTTATAATATCAACATTAATAAAGACAAATTTCCTTAAACGCAAATGTTAACACAAGAACCATATTTCATTTTCAACATAGTTACAAACGTTTCCTTACAAGTAAAAATGTTCTTTAACGAAGCACAAAGTTCCCTTTATGGCACTCAAATATCTGTGGTGGGTATTTAAAAAGACTTTAATTACATTGTTTATACTTAGTTTCCGGGAACGTAACTTGCAAGGCACACAATGGCGGCGCGAGAAATTGAGTCTTCACGCCATATATAGATGTATGTATGTAATAAAATTAATTCGTATTGCCTTACTAATCCCATTGAATATAAAAGCCATTGATGAGCGAAGTGGTAAAGGGAATGTCTTTCTGAATCGGAGGTCACAAGTTCAATTCCCGCACGGATGATACATTTTGTAAGTTTTTTTTTTTTGTGTATGTGTGTGGACGCTATCATTTGGATAGCAGAGTCCTATTACCTTCTAAAGTTTATTTAAAATACATACACTCGCTGGCGGAATTAGAGGAATACATTACTTTTATTTTACTTTGGTCTGTTTTTGCACAGTTATTTTTTTGTATTGAAACATTCTGTGAACATTATTTGAACGGTGATCTGAAACACAGGCCCCGCCTGTATCAGACACCGGTCTCACATCCAATATGTAATTTTAACATGTTTGTACCCTTTTCTGTATGAGAGAATAAATAAATAAATATTATTATTATTCTTCTTCAGAAAGTAGAGTGTGACAAAAAGTCGATATTTTATTCGTTTTATTAATAATGAAACCCTTTGAAGTGCTTGCGGACATTTTACTCCTATGAACTTTGGTAATGAAAATTAAGTTTAATTCAATTTTAAGCGATGTTAAATAACTTTATTTGGACAGTGCGCAACTAGTAGGGTACAAAGTAAGTGATTTAACTGCTGTTAAAATTTCAACAACTATAGTAAGGGCGAATGAAGGTCAAGCCCTCGTTTAGTAGATGTCGTTTCGATATTGATTATTTTTGTGATAAACCATATATTCCATTCTACAGGTATAGACTGATAGAATCAACACAGAGGAAGTGGTGATGATTCAAAAATTAGTCAATTAAAGCCTTGGATGACCCTGTATAAAGGTGGAGACTTCAAATTGCTATGCCGACTCAAAATGTTTTATAAGAAATGTTTTGCACTTGCTGGTCTCGATGTAAAGTGAGTAGGGGTTAAAGGAAGTTGATCGACCGTCGTAGGTTCTAGTTGGAGTACTGGATCACGAGGCGAGTCCTCCACAAGCCAAGTTAACGTTGGTTCGCCAGCAACGGGATCGAATTTTACCAATAGATAAGTAGAAGTACTTTCTATTTCAATCTAATATATGAAAAAATACGGGGAGTCAATATGTCGAAGAGTACTTCAAAATGAAGATTTTTTTTATTAAAAATCATTATATCCTTTAGTTACACATTTAAAGCAAAAATAGCCATATGAGGAATAAACATTAAATATATTTAATTCTATATTTATAAGTATATATTTATTTTATAATAACAAAACCTTGTCACTGAAGCCGAACACGGCTAGGGTATATATACCTATATATGTGTATATCCTTTAGTTAAGATATCGTTATTCCGCTACATGGCATATGTTTGGGATCATCCACGGAGTTGGTCCTTATTACAAATGGATATTTGACTGCATATTCTGACGTCATGAAGGTCTTACAGTCTCATGCGAAGACTTTTGGTTAATAAAAAGGCTTTGATATTGTTTCAATGCAAGAAAATGCCGGGATATTACTTAAATTAAGTGGAAATTTAAAAATTGGACTTAACAGGGCGACATTACTGTAATTATTTTCTCTCCTAAATTAATATTTTATACACCACTAAAAAAAACACTACCTACCAGTAGCTTCTTAAAAGTTTTTTACGTAACTCTTATAAATACTTTTCTTTTAACCAAGAAAAACGAGTCTTTGGCTCTTTTAGGTTTTATTTTATAATGAATTTAAATGATCTCAATCATTTTTTTTCTTCATAATGGGAAATGGAAATCAATTAATAATATTTGGTATTAATCCTTCGCTATACCTACACTTTATTCACAAAAATATCATAATTTACTCGTGTACAATTCTGCCTACGTGTGTTTATCTAAATCTAGCATTTCGGAGTATTATAATAATTAATTCATGCAATAAGCACACACAGACAAAGCCTTGCGCTACTA
The DNA here is from genome assembly GCA_030180105.1 of Hyles lineata. Lineage (NCBI taxonomy): Eukaryota > Metazoa > Arthropoda > Insecta > Lepidoptera > Sphingidae > Hyles > Hyles lineata. Next base: position 21,804,087 of record JARJEE010000001.1, read on the forward strand.
TACAATTTAAGGCTTGTGTTACGCTATTACATATGTGTGTACCTTATCTATATATGTATATAATAAATAAATAAATACGCCCAACCATACATAGTCCTAACTCCATAGATACTAAGATCGAGTCTTATGCTGTGAGTATCAGGAAGTACGTGGGACTTTTTCGGGCTCAAAAAACCCAGACCCAAAATAAATACACATAGTTCACACAAACATTTAACCAACTGCACCAAGGGGGATGTCACATATGTATCATAAACTATTAGAAACTTTTCAATCTCACACAAAGGGCTAAAAATATATAAATACTCGACACAAAGATCGAACGCGCACCTCTTTAATCGCCAAATAGGCTGCTATATTTCCTAACTTTATAAAGATTTTTTTTGTGGTACGGCCATTGTATACATTTTTTTATTAAAGTTAAACTTACAGCTAACGGAACGTTTTTGAACATATACAATTACCTTCTTACTGATGGCTAATAACAAGTTTTCTCATATAGGATTATGGTAAGGTAGTATTATAAGTATAAGGTTCGCCCATTCGCATCATTATGGTTTAAGAGAAACAAAGGTTTGCTGCTTTTCTTTTCAAGATCAAGTGTACTAGTGTGAAACAGATCTATTATAAGTTAAATTAATGTGCCAATGTGTTAAAAGACCGGATGGCGCGTAGTTATATAATTTCAAGAGGGTATATTCAATTTTTGTCTTCCTATAGTTTACACCATTTGTAATTTGTGTTTCTTGGAATATAAATGACTAGCGGTCCCGACCCAGCTTCGCTTGGGTGCATATATTTTTTGATTCCACTCCACACCAAATACATGTTATTTTTTCATATAAACTCTTGTATACCTAAACTTAACGTAGCTATCCTATTGTCCGGCTCAATCCCGTCTCATCCGTCCCGTCCTTTCTCTTTATTTTCCATCCCGTCTTATAACGTGCTTTTAAATTTCGTCCGATCAAATCTGTCAGTTATCCCAGCCCTCTCCCGTACTTTCCACTCTATTATATCCCGTCTCTCTATATACATGTACATATAAAGATTGCCTTATGAAATTTAACATTAAAAACTTAAGCGTTTTTTATTGCCCATCCAATATTCCTTCCCTTATTTCAGCACCAAAATGCTGTTTTTCCAAATAATATTGCACGCCATTACTTTTTGTTAGTAATAAAGTAATAATAACCATTAAAAAAAAAGAAATGGCCAAATTGGTCCAGGCATTGTTGAGTTACCCGCTTACCAACACATTTTGCGATCCATTTTTATATTATAGAAGAAGATATAGTCCACCCCGCTGGCTTAGTGCGGGTTGGCGGATTTTATTTCACGTAGAAACTAATCCGAAAAGTCAGAGGTGTGCCCTGGAATATGAACACGTTACCATCGTTAACTTGTTGGCAGTCGCGTCTAGTACGTTACCATATGGTAAATTAATAAAACCTTCATACTGCCTTACCAGGTGACGTAAGTAGTAGAACAAATATTTAAAAATATAAAACTGCATATCGTTTCATTATAATGTCTAGATACGGCATCAACGTACCAATATTTTTTTATACTTGAGTCTGAAAACAATACTAATTTCTTGAGTTGGAATGTTGTTATTATTATTATTATTTTTGTTTATTTTGCTTTTGTATATTTTGTACCAACAATAAACTTTTCTTTCTTTCTTTCTTTTCTTTCTAATGCGGAATTTAAATTTATCCCCCAACGCATCTAAAAATATCTATTCAAAAAACAATGCCCTTTATGAAAACGAAAAATTATAATTAGATATATTTTGGTGTACTCCGGCAAAACGCTTCGATAGAGCATACCTTGTTTAAAACTTTTGCAATAATCTCAAAAAACAATGGGCCATTTTGGTAGATATGGACATCGTTCTATTTTACATTTAACAAAATTACGCGCGAGACGCCTTATCTAGATAATATTATATACACGATGTACTTTATTTTTGAATTTCGTTCTATTTCGTCAGCCGTCAATGAAAGACAATGGAACGATAGTAAACAAAGTAACATTTAGGGAAAATGATTTATCTTTTATAATTATGTTTTCGTCGACTTTTAAGATGTATTCTGCTATTCGGGGCGGGGACAAATCCAACGAATCAAAAACCATGAAAATTGGTCTAGCCGATCTCGAGTTATAAGTGTTGTAACAAACCCGACTTTGTTTTATATATATAGATAGAACACATCTAAAGATAAAACAGTGTAAGACTTTTTAAACGCGCTCCGCTTTTCTGGATGACAACTTTCTCTTGAATTTTATTCATTCAAACACAAATTCTTGATTTAGAAAATTGATTTAGTAAAATAAACCCTTCGTCACGAAAAAACACACAACACAAATCATAATAACATGTACACTTTTCATTTAATGGACACATTGTAAAAATAGAAAAGTTGGTGTAAGCACATGCATTTAGTCAAAGTACCAAAGTAAGTAAGTAATAAAGTATTTAGTATTAAGCAGTGGTTATCAGAAACTTCGAGAGAAATTTCAGTCTCATAGATAATACCTAGCCTTGAAAAAGATACTTGTAAATCACGCCAACATTTATCATTCCACGGTCGACGTCTTAACCACCATGGACTCTGTAATTTGTCAAATCTTCATATTAAATAAATATTTTCACGACACAAAATATCTTACAGTAAAAACGTCTAGAACAAGAGTTTTGGTAAATGAACAAGTTCAAACGACACCAAGGAATTATAGGCCCGTTGATGACCTAACCATAACCTCTTTGACTGCAACCCTCTAAATCTGCGCTTATTTAAGCATTGACAGCGACTGTCCAAGGGCATTTTTCATTGGACGCGAAATTGAGCTACACGATTCGCGTTGTATTTTTTATCTACACTCGAATGTTTGCGGCGTGTTGTTTTGACAACCGCTGAATTGGAGTTGGCCGACAGACGCGATGTGACGGTTGCGTGCACGAAAGGTGTGAAACGGACTTTAATTGGTAATAGTTTTTGGCGTCGTAAATATAAACGTCGATCTTTGTGTAACAATGACATGGACTGTTGGATGTGTTAGTTACGAGTAGTTACTCGCAATATATCAAATAATTTATATGTGACGTGAAAATTCGTAGGGAAACGATTCGCATGGATGCATCGTTTTTAAGTATATTCACTAAGCATGCCATAAGCATTTATAATTAAGATAAGAATATTTCCGAGTTCCGACTCACATCAATTAAGGTATTTTGAAAAATAAATCCTCCTCCGCACAATAGAGAAAGTGCCCTTGAAGTCAACTACAATTCAGTAAACATGACGTCAGCTGTACAGTCAAAAGCAAGCGCAATAAAATGAGACGAGTTATAAAGGCGCAGCAACACCCTACCCTGGCCAGTTTCTTACTCGAATAGCAAAATGACGCCCCTCCCTTTACATTTCATTCCATAAACCATTTTAATGGAAAATCGATGGTGTAATCCAATTATTGGAAGCGCGGCCACGCCATCGCTCTTTTACTTTTTAAAAACAAAACAATGTCTTTGTTGAGAAAAAAAAATGCGAGAAAACTTGGTAATTAAGTTCGGTCGAGACAACTCTTGAGATGTTTAAACGAGAAGCAATCAGCAATATGTATAAAGGCTACATTTATTATCACTTCATTTTGTATCACATTCGAGGTGCTTTGATTAATTAAATCTTGTTTATGGAGAAAACTGTTCCACATATTCTCGTTCCATATATTTCTAGTTTTAATTTCAGCATTGCTCCCGCTGATAATTCACAGCAAATTGAAAGTGGTGGTTAAATAATTTCGTTAGTGTTAATGTGCCCATGGAGTTAAACTACTAATACCTACATCTTTTGGAACAATCTTTTAAAAGGACCAAATTCACAATGTACTCGTAGTAATTTAAGATACTACGCAACCACGGATGAAGGTCATGAAAAACCTGCGTACTTAACAATCAACTGAAACCATATTTAAATTAATCATTAAATATATGATTAATAAAAGGTTTTATTAATGGTTCAATTTGTGCTAAATATAAATTATAATTATTTGTGAAATTAACTTGTTAGAAATTTTGAGAAAAAATTTAAAAGCTTGTAAAATCTTCATGGGTAAAAATTATTTAGTATTTGATTGAGTACCAGTGTTTTAAAGACGATTTTATCTCCAATAAATATGTTATCAAACATTCGATCTAAGGCACCTGTAGACGAGCGTGTAGAGTGTAGTGATATACTTGTATTCAAAAGTTTCATGGAAAATATAAACAAAATGGTGTACTTTCCACACCATGACTTAGGATACTGAAAGCCTGACGTCTAGAACGTGATGATACAACGAGGAAAGGTCAATTTAATCAGTTCACGATGTTGTTAATAAAGTGGTTGATACGTGCAGAATGTTCGTGGAAGCCCAAAGGAAGCAAATAACTATGCTTTATGCAACCAAGGTTACCCTCTTCAAATATGATTGACAGCCACATGTGCGATGATTGAAAAATTACCACGACCAGCCAAGCAACGTGATCTGTCAATTCTTTCACCAGAAGCGAACGAGTGGTTGGTGATATGACGATGACCTGGCTATACATACTCAGAAAAGAAGTACGCAAATCTAGAGAAACAGTAACAGTGAACTTAAATGGCTATACTATTCCTTGAAACTTATCAAGAATCGATCCAATAGACAAAAGTGAGGCTACGTGTGAAAAAGACACACAATCTTACTGATGAATATTACCATCTACGTACTGACGTAAACTTACGACCTTTTATCCATAATTTCAAGAAGAAACTGCAGGTAATGTATCCCAATTGCTGACAAATACGAGACGGACAGACGTTTGAGAGGTCGCAAGTAATGGAAAAAGTGCAGCGGGATGAAAACGTACGAATGTTAATATTGCGACCGCGGAACGGGCCACTGGCACTTTGAATAGAGCGGCGGCGTGGAGCCAAGAGCACTGCGCAATTTTGGATGCGGTTGTTCGTAATTGTACTTACATTAGCCAAGTTTACACAATATATATGCACATTTATTTTTTAAATATATATAGGACTATAATACCTGAAAGTAATTTACTATATCATTTAAAAAAAAGCGTCATTAAACATAGGACAAAACTAGCATTAATTATGGGAATATAAAAATTGCCAGGAAAGAGATATACAAAATTAAGTTACATGCCTCCGCTGTCCCACTGCAGGGCAAAGGCCCTACACCCTTACTACCCTCTTTCCATTCGTCCCAGTTCAAAGCTCGATTCTAACAGTCTCTCTCCCACCTGTTCAACTCTTCTCACCAGCTTTTTCTGGGTCTACTGCGACGTTTCAAAGTCTTTGTGTATTGTTGTTCCACTGTGTTGTTGTTTTTGCCTACAGTTAATTGGACATGCGGCATGTGACCAGCCCAGTTCCACTTCAGGCTAGCTGATTTCTCACCAAACGTCTAGTATTTGAGTCTTAGAACGCAGTACATTATTTTATCGTCATCCACCAATTTTAAACCCAGTATACTGCGCTCCATGGCTCGTTGGCACACTCCGAACACGAACTTCTGACTTTTGTCAAACACCAAGTCTGTCTACCGTATGTTAAGACCGTTAGAATAGGCACGTCCATAAGTTTTTTCTTTAGGGACAGGGAAATATTTCTCTTCTTCAGATCTTTCATAGACCAATAGGTCCTCCAGGCATTTTCGATGCGACGCGCAACGTCCTTTTCCTGCAGCGCATGGAAGGAAACCAATTGGCCCAGGTACTTACATGTATTCATGGACGTATTCTAAATCCGTAAGGCTGATCTCTAGTTTGCACTGTGTGTGATGATTAATTTGGTCTTTGACATGTTCGTCTTCAGTCCAATCTCGATTTTAAAATAATATTAATAAATTTAATCATACCTATAAATTTCTTAATATCCAAATGTTTAGTACTTCTCATTAAACTCCGCTCCGCCTCATTTTATCTATAAATAATATTGATGTGAAAGAAGTTTTATGATTTCAATTTATCTCTTCCTATTATATTTTATGTAAATTTGAAATTTATTCATGATGATCATCATCATCATAAGCCTCTCCTGTGGCACACCACTGGGCTCGATCTTCAACCCATCGTCTCCAACCGCTATCAGAATTGAATACAGAGTATTTTTTGAAACCTCTTTCTTACTTAGCTGCCCAATTAAGTTAAGTTAATTAATTATAAGTTAGCAGTTAAGTTCTAATTAAAATTACTCGCAATGTTAGTCTATGATGGGGCTGGAATAGACTCTTTTGTATCAATGTAAATGTTGAATAAAAAAGACTTCATAGAACATATTGCCTTATCCAATGAGCACATTTAAACACACACATGAAAGAGAGTCCGCGCGGCGCACCATCGACTTTTATTCCGTTTGTTACCCGTTCACGTTATTATTAAAAACAATAAATCGCGGAGGGCGCCACGTACCACTATTGCTTCGCTTTCACTTCGCAACACACCCTACCATGCACCCCCTCCCATCCCGCCCCGCCGCCACCACCCTCGCAGACCCGTGCAGTAATTACTGGAGTGAAACACGCGGTTCTTATTTGAAAATAGCACATCAATTGTTGATTAGTTCGGAATTTTTAATGTCGTTAGTAATATGACGGCAAATCGCAGACCGTCCATAAATCAAGCACGCCGCGCCCGCGTTCATACTTTTACGTGGCGGACACTGTTTCAGTGGACATAAAAATAGTTCAATATCGAAATGAATGTACGAGTGTAAGAATCTCAGTAGAATTAACACGAACATCTAGTAGGTTTAAACGTAATAATTTCTTGAAGTTATCTGCACATAGACATTTATCTCCTATTAGATAGTTTTTATTATTTGTGAATTAACTATTACTTTAATGGTAGTTTCTATGGCATGTAAGTCCGCCAACCCGCACTAGCCCAGTGTGGTGGACTAATACCAAACCCCTCTGGCACTCGCGATTATAGAGGAGGCTTGGGCCCTGCAGTGGGACGTACATACATTTATGGGCTGATATGGTTAATGGTTAAGAAATATATGGGATTGAAATCTGCATACCTAAACGCAAGTGCAAGAATTTAGAAGGTGTGTGACTTCTAACAACCCTGTGTACTTCTTAGAAGTCTCGCATCGGAACAGACACCAGGTAGGCATATTTCGTGGCTATTTATAATGAACTTCATTGAAAAAAAACTTACAACGAAGAAACTTGCATTCTTTTTCCGGAACAAAGTAAGGAGTCCTTAAAGTACCTCTGATATTCACAATAATTTATATAACTACTTGCAATTCGCGAAATTCCTAAGTCACTAGACTCACAGGCCAATTACACGAAGAGCGTTTCTCTCTATGAGAAGCGTGTGGCATATATGAGGCTTTAAAGGAGTACCTTTAACTAACTCCTAGTTCAAAAGAATAAACCTAATAACCTATTTACACAAAGAGATGTTCTCGCCTGATTTCGCGATGCAATCGTATGCCGTTATCACATGCGAATCGCTACAAGCTGTATGGTATTGTAATATTAGCATGTAGAGTAACTAATGAACATATTGAGACTTTACATCATATGTCTCAAAATGGATATGAGCGCAGTGGCATACCAAGTATTCCAATAATAAAAAAATTGGTAGGAAATAAAATCTCATAAAGAATAATGTAATACTCGCCATTAAACCGTCGCCTGATGCAACTCTTTAGACCGCAGAATATTTTGCTAGGAGATTATTGCTTACAAGTTCTCGACTCGTCTAAACATGGTCTCGTGTAAAAAATCTCGCGCATACGAGTGTCGTACTAATCGGTGTGAACCATTCAATCAATGCTGTGCCACTGATGTCCAAATAACACAGAAATAATATGAATTTGATAATATTTGCTTCATGTATCTATGAAAGTTACGAATATATTTTGTAGGTTAATGAAAATAAATAATAATAAGTGCGTGGTGGCCTGTTGGTAAACCGACTAGACGCAGCTGCCAACATGTTCACGGTGGTCGTGGGTTCAAATCCCAGGGCAGACCTCTGATTTTTCGGAGTCATGTGTGTATTGATAGTCAATTGCTTCGCACTAAAACGGTGAAGGAAAACATCGTGAGGAAACCTGCATACCATACCGATTCATAAGAAATTCAATGGTATGTAAGTCCACCAACCCGCTCTAGGCCAGCGTGGTAGACTATATGGCCTAACCACTCTCAATCGTACTCTCGATTGTCAACAATCCTTGCCCTGCAGTGGGACGTATATGGGCTGATACAGATACAAAATGAAAATAAAATTATTGAAACCGTCACGGAAGAAATGCGACTCATTTTGCATTTCAAGATATTTTGCAGGTTTATAGAAATACCTTTTCTTTATTCATAATCCTTTTTCTTTTGATATCTAACTTGTTCTGTTTACATAGGGACAATTACAATGGAATGCAAGGTGATTGTGTGCCGATGGGAAAGGCGATAATGGCAAATGCTTACAATTTTATTTCGAGGCATGGATCTCTAACCAGTGTGAATGGACTTAAGACGACTTATGGTATATGGATCTATGGGACCATATGGTATGGTAATATCTATAAAAATACATCCACGTTTCTACATGATATAATAAATCAATCTTTACAAGCATCGTTACGGATCATAAATATAAATTAAATTTATTTTTGTATCCAGTAACTGTCTTAGATCTCAGGAGGTATAATCCGGATTTCCTTAGTGTTATATTATCAAAATAATGACAATATAAAATTTAAGCAATATTTTTCTTACTTTTTTTTGATGATTAATTTCGTTGCGGGTTAAAAAAAAAAGAGAGACATTCCCGGAGACTCACCGAGCTTCAATGCTCGGTATCAATAAAATGCGTGCCACTGTTGATCCTGGCTTACAGGAGTTGCAGTGGTGATTGTGCAGTGCAGTGAGAGAGCGGGACAGTCTCCATAAAAAAAAAAACTGGGTTACCGTGTTACGCCACCTTACCGTGTTACGTATTTGATTCTTTCGCTCGGTGGGTTAATGTCATGGTTCCAACTATTGAAGTACTATGTGTGGTATGTACAATTAAACCATGGATAATTATAGGCTTCTTATCTATTTTTGTGTTGCTACTATTATATTTTATTTAAAATAAATAAAAGTCTAAAACGATTTGAGATATTTTCAATATTTTCTGAGAGAGAGAGTAGATGGCGCCGCCGCAGCTCACAAACTATTTCATGTGCTTCCTCTATGAGAAATACCGTTCGTATACAAAAGAATTTTCTATAGGACGCGATGCTTTGTGATCTCGGTATTTAATAACGTAAGTCGGTTGGGGAAATTAACTTAGCTGGAATATTTTTATACCATAATTGAAATTGTATCCACTTACCATTGAATGGACGGTACGGATTGAAAAACTTCGACGTACAATGCTTGGCCACACAGTGTCGCCAATAGAAAGCATGATAATTGATATTTAGTCTACGTACTAATTGATCTATTTCATCCATTCCATATATTTCGTATAAAAAAAAAAAACGTCTAACGGTATTTTATACAGCGATTAAAATTATTTTAACTGTTTTATAACTCACACAAATGAGACGAATGTTACAACACACACATGCTAAACTAGACAAGAAAGAAACAAATCTCGTAAAGAAACAAAACATACACACAAACACTTTTCGCGATCAGTTTAACGAACGTATTCCAATTATAATAAAAATATTCAAAATATCTAACAGTTTTTATTGTTGCCACGAGGTACAGCGCGCAGCCGAGATATTGCTAAATTAAATTTTTAATTATAACTTAGCATTCTTTTATTATCCGCTCAGAGAGACGGTTGCATCGCGGCTATGGCCGATTGGTTGTAGGCAGAATTATTTAATTAAGCAGAAAAAACGCGCTACAGGGGATTAATCTGCCTTTGTGCCCGATGATGAATGCGTCTATCGTTTACCGGCTTCACCTGTGTAACACGTTCATGTAACATTAAAGACATTAATTAATTAAGTTTCAAGCGGACTGTATATCTACAACAACAGAATTAGGCTCTATCATCACAGAATTAAGTCAAGCTAGCTTTCAGGTCGGACTAAAGATGAATAAGTCAGAGACTAAATTAATGTACACAGCGCAAACTAGAGATTAACCTACGAATTTAAAGCATGTCAGTGTGTACATATACGTATATACTCGTATGGTCCAATTGTTTTTCTTCTAGTGTGATAGGAAAAATGTGCGCCATGCCGAAAATGCCTGGGGGAGAGCTTTTGCCCCGTGAAAAAGTTAAAGAAGGTAATCCTCTCTGAGAAAACTTTTTTCCTGCCAATAACACTTATAGGCATATTCATCCTAACGGGATTAACAAACGGTGCGCAGACTTCGTCTTTGACAGAAAGTCAGATGTCAATCCTCGGAGTGTGTCAACGAGCCACGGAGAGCAGTATACTGGGTTTAAAATGATGGAACGCGTTATAAATAGTGTACTGCACTCTAATACTTAGATACTAGACGTTAGTAAAAAGACAGCTAGCCTGAAGTGGAACTAGGCTGGTCACATGTGCGAAATAAACTATTAATAAACTGGACAAAAAAAAACAACACAATTGAAACGATCAGACGAATACGACACGGTAGGCACAGGAAAATATAGTGAAATGAGTTGGATAGGTATAGAAGACACTGGCAGGATCGAACCCTGAACCGAGGCGAAAGGAAGGAGTGTAGGGAGCCTTTTGCCCTGCAGTGGGGCAATGGAGGCTGATGTATTCACGTATGTATGGACCGATTATACTTCAACCGATGTGATGCTTTGAGTACGAAAAACAAATACACGAATGACGTGATTTAAGTCACTTTAATAATGAGTAAAATTTGGAATTTCATAATTAATTATTTCATTAAAATCAGCTAAGTTACTTGAACAATGATAAACTATTTGTTACTGTTATACGAGTATAATATAGCATTTTAAGATGACAAGTAATGACCATCCCAGCAAAGGTATTGCATTGGTATCTCTGGCTGCGCGAAGCATTAATATAATATCGTTAAAACCGAGTTTAAACACTCAGATTCCCCGTAACAACAAGCCGTGAGCGACGCGTGCAATGAGCAATTACCAATATTAACGCCCAGGGAACACCACCCAGGTGTCTACATACCATTAATTTGCTTAATTAAGCAAATAACTAATTTATGTGATTAAATCATTGAAATACCAATTTGCGACTGTTACGTCAAGAGTTTTTTTTCTCTCTGGAAAATTCAACGCGTTTTTTAATTACCTCGCTGCGGATTAATTGATAACTTAGCATAAGCTCGGGCGACTGTTCACTTTTGTTTCGTGGAAATGTTATTTGCTTGCGCTAATATTATTACATTGTATGAAATGAGAAAATTCTATTATTTCTTGGCATTAATGATTAGTTTTTTTTGGCAGTCTCTGTGGAGCAATGGGAAAAAGATAACATTGGACTTCGAGCCCTAAGTCTGCCCGCTTATGTTTTGAGAGATCCTCAAATAAAATTTGCTATCATCAGTTTCAAAATCTAGACTTGATTTTGAAACTGATATATATTGAAGTTTCTTACACCCGTAACACGTGCGTAATAGTTTGGAGTGGATACATGACTATTTTTTCAATTTGTCAAATAAATACTTTCTTATCATTCCAAGTTATAAAAATACCAATGAATACAAGTTCAAAATACGAGTATAATTTTATATCATTTAATTTTATATTGTGCAAGAACACACTATACATGTATTTACAAAATTATATAGAACTTACTGGAATCACTGGAACCTAATAAAATAACCGACACACTGCTTTGACCTCGAAACTTGATTTTATCAACAAAGTAATTCTGAATGTATGCGTCTCATAATGCATTTTTACAATTATGAACCTTTCACGTACATTAACTGGTGGTATGATACAGCCGATAGCAAAGTTGTTAGGAAGTATTGTTTTTATCTGTACATCAAATAAACTCTTTTGAATATTGTTTATGGTTGTTCGTAGTTTAAAATGATTAAAACAATAGTTTGTCAAGAGTTTTTCCAGAAGTAGATTCGTCGTTTTATTTATCACACTTAATTTATTCCCGTTCTATCAGGTTTTGTGCCCAGTAAAACGCGGAAAACCCTAGTCAAGCCATAGAAAGAAGTTAAAAACAAGGTATTTTAAACTGGAATTGGCACTTGTGCTTGAATGTCTTCGAATGCATTTTTGACCAATGCACCAAAGCTGTTGGGTCGTGAAAACTATCACGAATGGGCGCGCGCAGCTGAGAACTTGCTGGTCCTGCGGGGCATGTCTGACTGCATTGCGCAAGAAAGTTCAGGAGCCAGGGCGACAGAAGAAAGAAAACAGAAAGGCAATGGCGAAGCTAATTTTAACAATATACCCATCATTATAGTATGTTCACATTAACGAAGCCAACAGCACAAAAGATTTGTGGCAGAAATTGAGGAGCATGTTCGATGATTCTGGATTTTCTCGACGAATCACGTTGTTGCGGAATCTCATTTCGATTCCTTGACAACTGCGACTTAATGACGAGTTATGTCACGCAAATCATGGAGATAGCTCAGAAATTATCAGGTGCAGGATTTAACGTGAATCATGAATGGATTGGCTGTTTAATGTTAGCGGATATGCCTGAAAAGTATTTTCCCATGATAATGGCTATTGAACATTTCGGGATCGCCATTACTGCAGACGTAGTGAAAACTAAGCTCATAGATTTGGCAGGGGAAGATTGCGAAACGGGAAGCGCAGTCCTGAGTAGAGGGCACCACAGTTGTCATAGTCGTCCATGGTCATAGTTAGAAAGTTGGCAGTATTGGTAGCGATGGTAACTCCAGTCAACAACATGGCAGTGGAAAGTCTATGGCCGGCTCGTCAAACGCCAAGTTTGACAAATCGAAAATTCAAATGTAACAATTTCAGTTGGGGATATTATCCAATCAGAGATCTCAAGCAGATTATTAGCAGAGATTCTCATGATGAGTCTATAACAAGTCTTAATATTTCTTGTGAATCACAGTAGGTATGCTAATGCTTTGACTGATTTAAATTCATCTCAAGAATCTGAAGAAGAAAAAAGAACAGTTTTACCAGAACCAATTTCTAAACGAATGAGTAAGGCATCGGAACAGTATGGGTATACCAACCTATGTAGAACGTTCGCAAACGGAGGTCAGTGCTGCTGCGCTAGCAGCGGGTCTTAGTCAAATCGTTTAATATAAGTATTTGTTTTGATCTGTTTATTTACTAAATTTATTCCCGTTCTATCAAAAGTATATGCCTAATATAAAATAACATTATCGAGCAATCCATCACTCATTGCATGAATTGACTGTACATAGTGAGTTTGTCGTCGGATTATAAAAAAAATACAGAATACTAAAGGGCTAGGGAGCACCCTTTTTACTGGTGGTAGGTCTCATATGTGAGAGGCCGCCTAGGTAGGTACCACCGCAATGTCTATTTCTCCCGTCAAACAGCAGTGTAAATGCACTGTTGTGTTTCGATTTGAAGGATATTGTAGTCAGTGTTACTACCGGACATACTGAGACTTAAAATCTTATGTCTCAGGATGGCAAGCGCAGTGGAATGCCAAGCATTGCTTTGTGATTCAAGGTGCTGTTTGGTTTGCTACTATTCATGAGTAGTCGTATCGTTCACCATCAGGCGAACGGCACGCTCGTCTCGCCATTCATAGCAATAAAAAATAACATTAGTAGAAACGGTTACCTCCCATGTTCTGTTATGACAAAAATGTAACATTAACAAAGTTGCTAGTTAGTGCATAATCATCGTCGCATGGTTCACAATTAATATGAAATTGAAAAGAACTAATAATTCAGCGGAGTATAATTTTATAGCACGGCGTACCTTCATGCTTAACAATTGTGCATTTGTGTGTATGTACGTGCAATTATACGTGTGCCACCGGTACCACCGCGCACGCAAGTGTTACAAGCTTAAGGTTACAATTATATTACATCAAAATAGTGTTTTAATAATTTATAACAGAGATTTAGAAAACTACGTCCACAAGTGAATTAAAGATTTATAAAAACATGTTTATTTTTGTAAAAAAGATACTATCAAATAAAATAACGCCACATGTTTTTTTTACACATAACTATATTTTAAAGTAGAGCGGAACAAAGTATGCAAATCATTGAAAATTAAGACCAGCCTTACTTTTTAAGAAAAACATTATTGAGAACTAAGATTTATGTCCCAGAAATCAAAGTATATTCTATGACTTTCCTTATAAAATGAAAGCTTTTAAGAACCCACACTGGCAATATTCGTACCTATTGGTCAAAGTTTGTTTAGATAAAATAGTTACAATTCAATAAGCTACATTAAGAATCGTAGCATTTTTTTAATTTTATTTATCAATTCGATACATCATCGGTGCGGCACCGATAAAATTACGTGTTGTTTTATATATAGGTATTGTGCAAGGTGACGAACCTTTATATGTGTATACAGCATTACAATTTGTCGTATTAAAACAAAACAAAAGCAAAACTTAATCTAAAATGCATTTATAGAAAATATGTGTATATCTAAACTGCTGTATTTAATTTCTAACCGAATTGCTATTATCGCTATAGAGTCGCTATCGAGCCCTCCACCCTGTTTTCACACTGAATTCACTCCGCTAATCTAGTTGTTTACACCGCGATGATTTTATAAACCCATTCCAGGTACAGATTTCAATTTGGTTAAACTCAGCTTCACCGCAATACGAGACTTGACACTTCGAATTGCTCTGGGAATCTCGGACTAATTCTTGACCCAATGGAAAAAAATGTTTTGTAACCTGATTACATAATTCAATACTTCACCTAGTCGACATTTAATAAAACTTGATACTGAAAGAAGTGAAGTTTTCGCTACAAATGACTCTCGCTCGGTATGTGTTCATGATATACCAGCTCTAGTATTTTATTTCACCGCTTCGTGACGTCACAAGCTCAAAAACAAAGTGAATAATTAATTTCATCAGCTTATAACAAATACTATAAATGGCATTCTGACGCACAATGATTGACTTAAGCAACCGCTCCAAAACGTGACAAAACTTTGTATTCTTTGAAAGACTTCCTATATTTGTTGATTTCCTCATCAAAGAAAAGGTTACAAAACTCTTTAAGAAAAATTTCATCTATACATATTATGTAATTGGTCGATGTCTCTCATTGGAAGTTATATAACAATACTATTATTGTGAGACTATTATATTAACACAATAAAATCCAAAACAATGAAAATAAGATTTTTTGTTCTTTTTGTGCGCGCTAATATCTGAAACGGCTGAACCAATCTCGATCAAATTTGGTATGGAACTGATTGGCAACCACCTTCAAAATTGCCGAGGTGATATTGTCAATGTGTTAACAAAAGCCTATGTGGTAACATACACTACCTTTAGACCCGAAAAATTGAGTGTACCCAGATGGGCAAATAATTAAAATACATTTGTTACTCCTTAAAACTTAAAGGGAGTGTGAAGTGGCATAGAAGAGCAGAGGAATACATGCCTTAAGTGATAGGACAAACTGACAGACTGGAAAACACTATAGAAGAAGGCTGTCACATTGATTGTTTCAATTTAAATAGAGCAGTTAGTGCGCGCAATTACATGTTGCTCATGTAGACTGGGCTCAAAGAGTACCTGCACCCAGACAAAGTTGGACCGGTCCCTAGTACAAAATAAAAAAATCTCGCTGCGAAAAGGACCATTGTCACATACCTTTAATAGGATTCATGAAAAGTTTTATTCAAATCAACTCAAAGTGCGACTTACATTACATTACATTCATTTCATCGTATCTCGTACTGCGCAATTCCGAACGAAAAAGTACAGGTAGATGACCTGTACTTTTTTGAAAATGTCCATTTATTATTAGCAAGTTAACGCATAATTTTCTCTCTATTTTCGTCGTCGACACGTTTTCCAGATATTTTTCAATTTGTCACAACAAGAGGTGCCCATTAACATCACCAACATTTAATAAAATAGTCTTCATGTAAAGTTAATCGTGGATTGCCATGCCGAACTATTCTATAAATTCAATTTACATGCTCGAGCGACATTTAAACACTTTAGCACGCGTTTGCCCCCTTCCTACCCCCAACTCCAGAGCCACGTTATTAATAATGGTGTCCGCTAATTAAAGTTAACCCGTAGTTATGTGACATCCGATTATAATTTCTCTTTAGCTCATCCCCGTTTGTGTTTAGCGTGATGGCGTGGCACAGTAACTCAGCGTTCGCGGGCTGCTTTATGGTGACATAAGCGACATCATCATGATATGTTTAGCTTACTGAGAGCCGGCATCAGTAGGTGCCGCTTAATTATATATTTGCCTATATTTAAGGGAAATTAGATGGTATTGCGTTGTAGCAAATCAGTTGAGCTATCCTATATTTCTCAGAAAATAATATATACTTTACGTGTTTCCTTTTTTTAACGGACAGTCTGTATAGAATTCAAGTGCTGATGAAAATTAGACTTGAATGTTGTATGAGTAAATTTACTATAAGCAAAATCTATACAATGAATTTAAGAAAATTAATAAGTCTTCAATAACATTTGTTTAAATTATAAATTAATAATAAATACACCCAACAGTCACATACATACTCCAGACCAGACCCTAAGATCAAGTTTTGTGTCGTGGGAATCAAGTAACAACGAGAGACTTTTCGGTCTCACAAACACCCTGACCCGAAGTAAATACCTGTACATGCTCACACAATATTTGTTTGACAATTATTCAGAATTCCTAAATTATAAAACATTTCAGCGAAGCTTTTGATAAATTACGGTAATATTGATAATATAAAGAGCACAATATTATTTAAATCGTAGTCAACAATCGAATTATTAATTTCAAAACAAAACAATGTTTATATAAACATGAATTTAGTAAGATTCCCGGAAAATCCTTATTTCGCTTGCGAAAATAACTCGCTATATTCTTTATTCGCGTTCTTCTAGGAAATTTAATAAATATAATGGGATAATAGACCAATTTTCTAATCGCAGGTTAGTTGCAGCAGATA
This sequence comes from Hyles lineata, assembly GCA_030180105.1. Classification (NCBI taxonomy): domain Eukaryota; kingdom Metazoa; phylum Arthropoda; class Insecta; order Lepidoptera; family Sphingidae; genus Hyles; species Hyles lineata. The sequence goes on from JARJEE010000001.1 coordinate 21,821,188, forward strand.
ATTTAATCGATAGCGCTATTTAGAATAAAATGTAAGTCTTTTTATCGTATTTACTATTAGTTTAAAGGCTTTAAGTGGACAAGTATTGTATTTAAATATATGTATGTATCATTACTTTCTCACGATATAACTTTACTTCGTTTCACCTATTACTATTCTTTACTCAACTTATTCAATCATAATATATTTTATCTGAATATGTGTTTATTTTTTTATACTTTGAAAATTCTAGTTCTATAATTTGCTTTTAAATTGCATATTTTGCCATTCGACAAATAACACTACCACCAAATTTGAATTCAAAGGATAAAGCTGCACACGAATGGAACAATATAACCCTAATAACTTGTTCAATGCGATACACACAAACATCTAAATTTCATTGGACGACCAAACAATGACGGCCTAAACCTAATTTTACAAGCGGTTAATCGATCACATTAGAACAGGACGAACAAAAGCTGTAATTAATACGATCAATTATGATCGGCCACGAATGATGGACCATCTGAAATCTCTCATTCATATGCGGGGAGCGACGGGAAGGCCTAGCTAGAATTAATAATCACCAACAGCCGCAACGCTACCACCACGAATCTCATGGACAAGGCCTAATATTTACACGTGCAAGGCGATTTGTAAGAGTGTGTGCTCACGTGCCAACTAAAGAATTATGAATGAATATTTTTACTATGACCGAAGTAGTTACTTTTTTTATACTATGTTGTCATTTGTTTACTAAAATAATTTGATAATAATTAACCCTTAAAAATACCAAAGGTGAAGAACCAAATTAGCAGCTAAAATTATGTAATGATGCAAAATTCTGTGAGCATTTGTAGCTTTTATGGATGGTGATACATGAGCACATATTATGGACTAAAGACAACATGGTACAAAAAGATAAATTCTTGACGAAAATTATGCACTTAACAAAGAAAATATAACCTAAAATGTTCTTCTCAACGTTGCTGTTGCTATGAAAGCAAAGTGTAGTAACAAAAGTAAAATAGTTAGATAAAATAGGCTAGTGTCATACATTTTTATTATTGTTTACATTGAAAGGTTACATTATTCATAATCATAATCATAATTAAGCATCATAAAAGCAAGTTACAAATAAACAAAAGTTGGTCGGAGTAATAGAAAAGGATGCAAAATGCACGGTGTGACGTCCCCACCGCACTGTTAAAAATATTAATATCTCAGTAATTTAACATCCAATTTTGATTCTGTTTTCAAATTCATGTTTTTTTATAAACGATGCCTTTTAGTAACCATTACCTACTGCTCATAATCAAATCTTGGACACAACCCTATATTAACAATGATGTCGCTTCTAACACCGTTGATGTACGTGGACGTGTAATATTTGCAATGTGGCAGGGGCGCAGAGCAATCACCAATTATCGAGAGCGCAGAGCACAGAGCTCGTCTGCCGGCTGCGCGCTACAAGAATATCGCACCCACCTGCCCGCGCTAAACGCTGCTTGTCTCGTCCATTCATTACATTACTTAATACTCGGTATTTCATTACTTTTAACCGACTTTAAAAAAGTTGGTTCTGCATTCTATGGCAAGTGATTTTAACCAACTTGAAGCGATATTATTAGTTCGACTGTTTATTTAATATGTTTTTCTTCTCCGCCTAAGCCGATTTGGATTATTATTTTTGCGTTTTTCTCGTCTGAAGATAGAAAATGTAGGGTATTGCTGAGTTTAAAACTGTTAATTGAATAATTACAAGTAATTTATTGGGAACAGAATTTTTGGATGAATCACGAACTGAGTATAAGTTCACCGCGGAGTACTTACGACTTAAAAAAGCTGTATTCTATTCTCTTAATTTTTATAGGTAATGCAATTGAAGAAATTACAGTCAGTCACATGGTTTAGTGGGACGACTGATTCTTTTTTTTTAATCTTTACCATCTATAATTAAAATATTTCAACAAATTATCTTCTTCCTGCAAATATTTGAACGTAATATTACTATCATAATATGTACTTAACATTGCAATAAGATAATAGCATGGCACATAATAAGCATGTTATATAAATCCTTCAATGAAATGAGAGGTGGCGTTTATATATGTAATTATAAGCACTTTATTATTTTTCTAGAGCTGGATGAGCTTCTAAAGGTATTCTGAGGTAGGTACTGACGGTTAATCGGATGCAAGGGTTCCCACATTATGCGAAGAGGCTTTGTCTTTACTCCATCATCTCTAATGCCTCAATAATTGTTTAATTTATACACTATACTAAACTGTAAATTGACTATAATCAATATAATCCTATAATGACCTCTAATTCCGCCACTTATAGTAACAACTGCAGTATATTGACAAAAGAATAGAGTTATATCAATAGTAATTTTTATTCCGACATGATGTAATGACTACTATAAATGTTGGCATCAGATAGATAAACAGAACAGTAATAAATAAACAGATAAAAAATCGTACACAAGATAGTATATAATATACCAAAAATAAATAGTTTCATTGACAACAATTTTATACATTGAACAATATTTTCTTTTTTGCAATTGATGTACCTAGATGTACACAGGCTGATCCCGGAGTGGTGATCAATTTCAAAGGAAACTGTGGAAGATAATAGATACCTGGACTTATTGAATATCTTCACCATTAAAAAAATTAGATATCCGGGAAACTCACTTCCCAACCAGAAGGTACCAGCACATTTCCACACCCACTTCATGTAACACTCCCAAGGTTGACCTATCTTAAGTTCGAAATAAATATTTTTTTACACAGTCCATCTTGCGATCATGAACGCCATAAAAATTAGTCGAAATGTCACGTCGCGTCGTCGGGAAGTTAAAAAATAAACCCAATCCTAAAAATATATAATTTTCTTTCAACTACATTCGCGTAAATATAAGAAACCATTATAATTGTTTTTATCGCCTGTGAAGGAATACAAGCTGACGCGACGGCTCAACTAATGGTAAGCAGCGACAGCCGCTCATAGACTTTGGTAATGCCAGGCACACAATCATATTCTCTTTGATGAAAACCAAACTTCTTGCGAGCATTTTGAATGATGATCAATCTGTCACCAACTAAGTTAAGGACAGGATATATAATGAAGATTATAATTATACATTACTGTTCTGTGGGCAAGATGTAGGCTGTATGTATTGTCACCCTGACTATATATTAGCTTGCTTATTCTAAAGCGTAATTTATTTACTTATATATGAAGTTTAGTAATAATGCACAGCGCCGAGGTATACGGTTGATAATTCCTGAAGGATTTAGACACAGTTTAATAATATATTGAGGATGTTTCGTGCTGCGCTGTGATGCATTAGTTATAATTCGGAACGAACTACGAACATAAGGCTGCGTTCCGATGGATACAATACATTTTGCTCGGGAGTTACTTGTTTTATTTACATTTGAACCCTAATTAGGTATGCTCATGGAAGTTTTAATTGGTTAAATAGCAGTTTTCTTTATTATACCGTGTGAAAAAATATAACCATGTCAGTAAATTATTTTAATGGAAAATTAATAAAAGATGACAACCGTACATCATAACCAGATTTGTACGAAATAATTTCTATAAATATTGCCATCGTTATTATTACCGGCCTGTTGCAGTTTACGGAACAAAGGTTACTACAACTCCAACAAGCTAATAACTCTACCTCCAGCAGATGCTGATGCCGAAGCTTGGCGTATGATGTATGAGAGATTACATCCACCATCGTCTGGTCCTGGGTCCATATACGAGTATATCATCATTTCACGAAAGAACTGAATAGTTTAAACATGAATAGTTTAAATATGAGAATACTGCTACCAAGGCAGTAAAGACCGCGCCATCGCCAAAATTATAATGCGTTTAAAACTTAAATTTCTATATGAAAACGTGACCTAACCCTCGCCTTATTCCCAGCACATGACGCTTCCCACAAGCACATTCGCATGTCTCTAAATGTACCTGGGATGCTAGCTTTACCATGAATAATCCGGGATGTTCCTCTACCGTTCCACCTTGGACCTTAAGGAGTGCTCTCAGCACTTTGGGGAATCGCATGCAGATCAATATTTGTGTCAATCCGTTTCGAAATTGCATACAAATGTAATATTTGAGGAGATAATTAAGGATAATTAATGAAGAAGTTTTAGGTAATCTATACCGAAATAGGAGGCACAAACCTTAATGGAATGAAATAATATAAAATATTATGACGTCGTAGTAGACTGAGGAGAATATGACAAGGCGAACTAGACTCGTATCAGAAAGAGTGATCAGATGAGATTCTAAACAGAAAAAATTAAAGGAGACGCATTCACTAGAGGAGACTTTTAGACATATCAGACAATATACATCACACTTTTAGACATGGGGCTTCCCCACAATTGAGATATTTAGACCGCACCACAATGCTCCGGTGAAATTTGTAGGACCACTAGTCATACTAATAAAAATCCATTTAATTCTGCTGATGATCTGTCCACCATGCGGCTTCACCATGGCTTTTTAATATAGGACTATTTTGGCATGTCATATTGGTGTCCGCCTGTCCAACGACAATGCTCTTTGGGAATACTTGGTGGCTTACTCGTATACGATCGATACAAGCACGGTTTAATACGCTCTCTCTGATGTCACTTATTATAAACAATTGCATGATTCCCAATTTAAATTAATTCCTAATGAAACCAGGACTAACATAATGTTTAAAACGTCAAACGATACTTTGTCGTCAACCACTCGACTTCATTTACAGCGTATATTTTTATTGACAGCTTCCGTGGCGAAGTTGGTTAAACGCCGCCATGAAACAAGAGACCGCGGGTTCGATCCCCACACCGGAAAATGTTTGTGCGGCCCACAAATATTTATTTCTGGTCTGGGTGTTTGTGAGACCGAAAAGTCTCTCGTAGTTCCTGGCACCCATCTTTGTGTGGAGTCAGGACTATGCATGTATGTGACTGTTGAGTGTTGGGTGTTATTTATTACGTATACTTCTTAGTTACAAAAATAGAAACAACTGTAATGCCTACACTAGGCTATACCACGAGTTCGTCGAAAATAACGGCCTTATTCATAGACAGTTTAAAACACATTTTAATTTTCGAATGTTTTGTCCCTCTCGAACGACATTTGAATTCAGCCTGAGCGTAGAAGTAGAAAGTTTGGATAACTAAAATAGGTTTTAAAAATGTTTATGAATAAAGTCATAGAAGATTTCGACGGTGTAAGTACAATGGAATATCTTAGGTATAAAAAAATCAATATAATAACTAAGAAAAGTTAACACACAAATTAATTCATCAATTAAACAAAATTATAATTAAACAATACATACCTGCCTAACCATCCGCTGGATATCTACCAAGTGTATAAAATTATAATGTGAGTACACAATTAATTCTATAAGCAGACTTATTAATGCAAATTTAGCAATCACTAATCTTATTATATTTAGAACCGGCATGCTGGGTCTATAATAGGATCCTGTACTAGGGACATTTTCTAGCCGATGCAGTTGAGATGCGCGATGGATTAACTTGATTATTAATTCATATAAAAATAACACTTTATTGCAAAACATAATTATAGCTGACGACATCAGGCAAATGCGAGGAAATACTTGGACGAGATTAACAGACTCCGCAGTTGGTTGGACGCCGGCTGTGAAACGAGAGGCCGCGGGTTCGATCCCCGCACCGAGACAAATGTTTGTGGGATCCACAGACATCTGTTTCGGGTCTGGGTGTTTTGTGAGACCTAAAAGTCTCTCGTACCCCACACTGAACATAGTGTAGGGTCAGGACTATGTTTGACGGTGTATTTATTTAAAATTAACCCAAGGTGGAAAGACCCTATATAAAGCCTCTACATATGATAGACATCGGGATACAATCACGCCGGCATAATTGTATCGACCGGCGACGTATGAGCCTCTCGTGTCGGTTGAAAGTCTATGTAGACTGCACTCCGCTGATCACCAAGCCAATTGTAGTCAAATGAAATTAAATTTAAAGGTGCAATTTTGAGGAGGCCTATGTCCAGCGGTGGGAAGCAAAAGGCTGATGATGATTGTAGTCATTTTTCCATGTGTGTTTATATTCAGCCAAAAAAAAACATATAGAATAAAAGTAACTTTCATCACGATTTTTGCATTGGCCTATAATTTACCACTATACAGTATACACCATAAACCATATACATATAATTTTAAACCATATACACACATATGTATTAATAAATATTTGTTTTTTATCTCTACGGATATGAACCAAGTGTCGTAGATTTATGAATATATACCTACGATATATACATATAATTTTTACGGAATATGACATACAGTTGACGGCTAACCCGCATAGTAAAATCTACTTTTATCTTTGCCAAAATGCGCCAAACGAAGAACTCCAAAAAGACGTGAACAAATATGAATGAGTCATATTCCCAGCAGTGGCTGTATGCAGACAGAAAAATATATTTTAATCTTAATAATAGCGTCATAAGTATATAGGCAGCTTGGGCTGGGACTCTTGAGATCCCTTGTTCGTTTTTAATGCTAAGGAATCTAGTTTGTGTTGCCGGTCTTGGCACCTCTGTTTAGAGCATGGGTACGTACACAAATAATTTTAAGGAAAGTCACAATGTCTTTGAAAATCAAAGGAAAAATAAATCATTTACTAGAGAAGATAAAGTTTGATTTCAACACTAGTACAAAAACTCACAGCTTTCTATGCTTCCTCGTCACTACAAACCAAGCGTGTACACTATAACAGGATTCATTCAACATTATTTTAGTTATACATGCATATTATATTTTATGTATTTAATAGGATATGCAAATAGCCAATAGTGCTGTAGCGGACTTGTTAACGATTACCTAGATAGACGGTTAAGTGTAATTACTTATAACTAGTAAGAATCAACAGTTAACTTAATTACGTGTTCGTAGAACATTTCAATAGATGCTGGCGCGGTCACAGCAAGGGAATGTAGGGATCAGATCAAACCAAAATGTGTTATTAAAATTGTCTTTCACAAAGATCATTTGAAATGCTAAATAACAGAGTTGAAGAAAGAAGCTTTCTTAACACGAACACTTCCTTTTTTCAATTCCTACAATATTTCCCAAAATTAACCCTATGCGAATCGTATAACAATTATTATTGAACTGATTGTGTTGTATTACTGCATCATTAATGAACGTGTACCGCACGGTTTGAAAGTAATTTTGAACACCTATTTTACATACCTTAGTTTAGATATTTTATAAATGAGCGTTTTTTGACCGACTTCAAAAGAGGAGGTAATCAATTCGACTGTTTTTTTTTTGTATGTTTGTTACTCGATTTCGCCGGCAACTGGGAACCGATTTCGAAAATTTCTTTTTTTTTCGGAAAGCATGATGTACAGGGTTGGTCCAATAAAAAATCGGTGAAGACCTGATGAATATCTTAGGATCTGCCGACCAGAACTCCTCAAAATTAAACAGTCCAGCATTAGTTCTTTTTGTGTTCGATTAAGTATAAGTATATTATTACAAAGGGTGGGTGAAAATGGGAAAAGGGTGGGGGTAGGGGGGTAGAAAATAGGTACATTTGTAAATACTCAATATCTCCGGCAGTTCTTAACCGACTTAAAAATAACTTTTTTGTCAAAGAATATTATATGATAGGTTAGACCAAAAAAAAAATTGTGAAGACCTGATGAATATCTTTGGACCTGAAGGGCAGAACTCCTCAAAATTGAACAATACAGCAATAATTCTTTTTACATTAGGTTCAGTATAAGTTTATTACTACAAAGGGGGGGATGGAAAAGCGAAAGTAGAAAGGGGTATGGGAAGGAGGGGGGGATATATACAAATATAAATACTAAATATCTGCGACAGTAAATAAATGATTTAAAATAAATTTTCTTCGGGACGAATTATATACAATGTTGGTCACATAAAATAAGGTGAAGATCTGATGAATAGGTACATATCTGGAGAGCAGACCGCCACAAAACTTTGCAGAAATGCAATGAGTTTTCGTTCATTAGGTTCAGTATATGTGTTTTATTAAAAAAGGAAGTGGAGAAGGCGTAGAGGTGAGGGGGTGACGAATGATTACCACGCATAGGTGTACTCAATATCTCTGGCAGGTTGAGCCGATTTTAGTATTTTTTTTTTATCATAAAAACGAAATGACAGTGCCGCTTCCTTAAAAAATCATATAATCGAATAACCGACTTCGGACCCGAATACCTATTATTAATTTTCGTTTTTGTCGAAATTATAAAGGATCTCATTGATTCATTTTTATATACACTGATTCCACTTTTCATTATATGATTACCTTTGTCATCATTACAATGCTTATGAAAACTAAAAAGTAATAAATAAAATAATTTAATTAAAAATTAAAAGACCGAATGTTCACTACAAAATAATAAATAATATATATTTCATTGTGCTAGGAGATTCTCCTGGTATCAACCAGGACACCCACGTTACGCCCTGTCTGTTTTGTCCCTCAGTGTGATAGGGGGCGAGAGTCTATAGCCATATTGGGCGCAAATTCCAGTCCTTGTCCTGATAACTAATAGAAAAATCGCCCGTCTTTAATATATCAGCTCTTAATCAACATTGTTGAGCATCGGACTTATCTACAATCGAGGGAAACATACAAACTTAATTAACAACCATTCTCTTTCTTATACTTTCCTCACTATCACTATTCCTATCACTGTTAAAGTAATTGTATATAAACATACAAGACTCCAATAAGTCAATGGTGTAGGTTGGAGTTGAAACCCTCGACCACTGTATCTTTGATCGTATGCAATACATTAAAATTAGACCACACATATGACACATAGTAATTCTATTAAAATTTCAACAAATGTACACGTAGGGTCAATATGTTAAATTAATTTGTTTCTAGTTTACATATGGACCTAACTGAGCGCCAACGATATAATATCTACAAGTAGGTAATATTCAACTGTATTACATTTACTTAAATTTGTTATTGTTTGACACTTGGCGACCCGCCTTTAAAATATTACGTATTTAAGATTTGTTGGCTAGTCTAGTCAATAAGAAAATTAATTAATGTGTACTAGCACAATGAAATATATATTATTTATTATTTTGTAGTGCACATTGAAGTCGGTCTTTTAATTTTTAATTAAATTATTTTATTTAAATGGTTCTTGAGCCTTGCACCGAGACATATACTTGTATGACGATCGAAAGATAAATAAAATGTGATATCGCGCGTCTGCCTCGGTGGCGTAGTTGTACTACGATACGCTTACAAAGCTGAGGTCTCGGGTTCGAATCCCGGGTTGGACAAAGTGATATTGAATTTTTCTATTCATTATCAGCCCCGAGTCAGGAATTTGTGCCCGATATGGCGATAGGCTCGCCACCTATCATATTGTGGGACGGAACATACAAGGCAAAATGTGGGTGGTCTGGCACCTCTGCCTACCTCATCTGAGAAAAAGGCGTGAGTATATGTATATATGATATCGCTTGGAGTCATTATATATCCGTACTTGGGCCAAGCTGGACTGAGGCGATAGTATGCCATAACTCTCCTATTTACATTAAGAACTCTCCAAAATATTTGTATCTAAACCCCACCACATCCGCAAAAAAGTGATAATATAAGCATTATAACGTTCTACTGCAAAGCCGCATGCAAAAAATACTGCAATTAAAAGAAACTTACTTGACCGTGGGGGTTTTGCGGGCTTCCCTAATATCTTGAGTGGGCGCCGTGGTGACGGTTGCAAGGTACTGCCAAATCGCAAAACTCCGAGTGTTCGAAGCGAAGCACGTTGCGTAGCTCGGCGCGGAGCTCGCTGCGTAGCTTGTCGCGTAGCTCGCTGCGTAGCTCGGCGCGTAGCTCGTTGCGTAGCTCGAAGTCTGCTATCTCACCCGAAGAGAAGTACGCTGCGTAACTCGGAGTCCAACGAAATCATCCAATCCGTCACCAGGCCCTCACCTCAAGTCTGAAAATATGCCAAACATATTGTCACTGCCATTTCGGATAATAGACAGCTGACTTACACAATAGGGAATAAGCACGAGACTCCAAAATAAGTCAAATATATTTTTTTGTAATCTTTATTGACATAGAAATGTACCTTAAAGAAATTTTTAAAATTCATCAACTCTAAATCGGTAAAATAAATACTTAGAAAATGACATTTCAAATTTGCCGCGCAATTTTTTGGAAACGCGTGACGACAGAGTACACAATCTTATGAAGTTTTAGCTTTATCGGTGTATTGTTTTACGTTTGTTTAAGAGTTATTTTGTGTTTTCTTTATATTATTAAAAAATATGGATTATTTTGTGACGAAATACAGTTCTGTAGCAATTAATGAAAGAAACTCAATCCGAACACTACGTTGCTGATATAGTGTACTCTGACGTCACAGTAAGTTTGCGCCAAAATGGCGTTTAAATGCTTCAAAACTGATAGCAGTTTTGATTATTTTTTTGTACTATTTTTGATTGATATTTTTAAAGCTTTAAATTTCTTCCGGTAATGTAATAACATACAGAATCGAATAAAAATATAAAAAAATAACAAGCATATTCCCTATTGAGACTGGCTATATGCAATTAAGAAGTATATAGAACTAATGGCCATTGGGACCGAAAAGTTCTTAAGTGGACGCCACGTACAGGCAAGAACGACCTGGCTAAAGTTGCAGGAAGTCGCTGGATGCAGGCGGCTTCCAACAGGTCGATGTGAAGATTCTTGGGGGAGGCCTATGTTCAGCAGTGGACTTTCCGTGGCTGAGATAATATTGATGATGATGATATGCAATTATGAAATCGTTAAATAGATATGAACTTAATAAATGATCAAATAGAGTAAAATAAGTTAAACTACACGCCAATAATAGTATATCATTATGCCAGCGAAACACTTAAAATCTGAGATTTTTGAGTTTGACGTTTCCCTAATTTTAACTATATCTTGTCCTATTACTCAGCTCGAACCTACTCTTTCCACACGAGCCGACTTAACCATAATGACAGATCGCTACTGAACCAAAAGTAATGTCCAAATATAATTAACACATTGAGGTATTTTATTAGAGCGGGTATTGAAAACAAAATCTCTGCGCATTGTGCTGATATAGGATTCCCCTATGCATACACACGGGAGCCCAGTAAAGCGAGAGCGAAGATGATGCTACTACGTAGGAGTGATAGAGACAGAAACATAAGGAGCGGTACGGCACCGTTCATTTTTGTTACAAACTTTTTGTTAACAACAAGCAGCAGTGTTAGCAGTGTCCCTTCTAGTAAAATGTCTTTTTTTTTTTTTTTTATTGCTATGAATGGCGAGACGAGCATGCCGTTCGCCTGATGGTAAGCGATACGACCGCTCATGAACAGTAGCAAAACCAAACAACACCTTGAATTACAAAGCAATGCTTGGCATTCCACTGCGCTCGCCATCCTGAGACATAAGATGTTAAGTCTCAATATGTCCAGTAGTTACTCTGGCTACAATGCCCTTCAACCCGAAACACAACAGTGCGTTTACACTGCTGTTTGACGGGAGAAATAGACACTGCGGTGGTACCCACCCAGATGGCCTCTCACATATGAGATACCTACCACCAGTAAAAAGGGTGCTCCCTAACCCTTTAGTATTCTGTATTTTTTTTATTAAATTCCATTTCATATCATTTTAAAAACGTTCCTACTTCAATAACAGTACGCAGCTCATATGTGGAGTGATTTTTGTGAAGCGTTCATTGGCAACGAATATCCAATCGGAGGTGCCCTACATCGACTAAATTTCCGGCATTCAGATTGTATGTCTAGGATTCATCGGCACCGCTTCGCCACCTCATCTGCCCGTAATCTCCTGCCAAGAACTAAATTATTTTGGTAGATGAGTCCAAATTTTGCACTCGTCAATGTAACCAAGATCGCGCGGGCCGCAACATTTCAATTTGCCACGTAATAGGTCCATACAGGGATGGCCGGGCCACGTTTAGGTCGGACAGCGGCGATCACGCGGGTTAGTCCAATTATCCCTAGCCTAATCGATTTCCCGTGTTGGATCTACCAAGATGTGCGCCAGACGATAAGTGACAAGTGCTTGCCAATCTAGACAGACGCGGATCCAATTATAGTGTTGGAGCGTATTTCAAAATCTATTTATAAGCCGCTCACAATACCCTTAATTACGTACCTAATTATATGTACATTTGCAAATATCTAATTAGATAAGCGCTTGAGCTAAATATATTCACAATAGTTAAATTATCGGCAAATCCTTGTTGCATGTAGCGCTCTACAGTCCCTGTCTACTCTAAATTGGGTATTAATAGTGGTCTTGCTTGATTATTGTCCATTAATAACTCTCATAAGAACTGATATTAGCAAAAGAAATCATAATTTGCTGCGAAAGGTATAGGAATAAGAATAATGCTAGTGGTATGACAGTTGTGACACTGAAAAGATGTTATGCAAAGCTGTCTCCAGCACTGAGCCGCCTTCTCATAGTATCCAACATCTGTGCAACGTGCCTAAATCTTGAGGATACTAATATCATCAAATGATACAAAAAAAAAATTCAAACCTTAAAAAATATTTCCCAAACCTCAATATGTAAAGCAATTAAGTAGATAACTAGCACCCAACTAGTCAGCTTTGACTGAGGTTTTGAACAATGACAGGCAACAGGGGCTCTGTCAGAACCGATCAACATCTGATTTTCTAGTGATCATTCCACATCGCCGAAGCGATTGGAATGCACACTGAGGTTTTAGCCGTGAACCTCTATAGCCAAGCCTTTTGACGGGGTTTAACCGACAAGTTTACAGCCACCAAACCGGGCACGAGGATTTCCGACTTTCCGCTTGACTGCAGAACGCGTATGTTGGTTGATAGACACACATCGCTATTGTAAATTCCTTAATTTCGAGCGCTATATTACAACACTACCGGGGTTAGTACTGTTACGGGAGTGACATTGTCTTCTTTGACCAAACTCCTACTAAAATGAAAGAAAGAAAAGGATTAATACTGAAAAGTCGAGACTACGAGTAAAACTTGAGTAAAAACTAAAAATCTTCAATCCAATCTGCCGACGAACTTTTATTTAAAATAACAAGTTTTTTATCAAATGAATTGTAAAATATTCAAACCGGCACCAAAGTTTTTGTACGACATTCAATAATCAACAGAAGGGTTAAAAGTTACGTAAGAATGAAACAATTCGTGGCATATTGTTTTTATATTTCATTATCTGCTCTACCAGCAACTGAAGAGTAACTTTTAATTAGCTATTTTAGTTGGTAACTAACCGGGTTTATTTCGTTGGAACAATGTAGTTTGTTGAAAAAAGGGAAGTAATGCGTTGGGTGGACTATATACGAGTATTACAATTACGTGGATATCTGCTTGACCTACCTTATGTTAAATTGTTAAGCGTGTGATAAACTTAATATCTAATGGCCGCACTCGGAGATGTTTCATGTCAATGAAATCGTTCCTTATTAAAGGTTTTATTCACAAAATCTACACTAAATAATTATTTAATTGACATTAAAAGTATCTGAGTACGGCAGTAATTGTTTAATGGTTTGGAAGGGTAACTAATTCCTAGGTGCTAATGCTTTTTTCATATTTTATATTAATATAATAATATCGGTGATGTAGTATCAATAACTATGGGCTGCTCATCGTAAGATTAGGGTTTCAATCCTCAGGTAGGATAATATTATTTAAGTTTTTTAAACGCATGGTCTCGTGATTTATTGTTTAATTGTAATTACTTTGTAATTGCAACCGTGCATTTAATGGATGCAACTAAAGAATAATTTCTTGGCAAAGCAATTTCGAAGTCCAATATATTAAGGTATTTTAATTTATATCGGACGAGAATTTAATTCCGACTTTTAAAAAATGTCTCGAGTGACCGTATAGGTTCAGTAAAATATATTTAAATTCGTTTTTAAGTTTTTTAATTTTGAAAATGTGACATCCCTAAAAAACCACCGGCTCCTGAAAAATAAACAACCAACATTCGATTTTTGAATTACCCTGCAATAACTTATGCATCTCGTACCCATCCTTGCACGTGGAGATATTTATATGGGATAGGTCAAAGGTCGCCTTTACATAGAGAAAGCGCAAAAGCATTGAGTGTTATCAAGATAAAAGGGTGGGATTTATTGATAATATATTTATTGCGTTGATCGATGCATGTAGGATAACCAGTGGCCTACTCAAGCCCCTCTAAGGGCTGTGGGTAGGGGCGGCCGCATGCCAAGGGCTCTGTACGCAGCAGGGGCGCGCGTCACTGTCGATCTGACTAAACGGTTATTGTGTTAAGTGCCCGTTGCGATTGTACAGGTAAGTTCGCTGATCGATATTCTCAATAGGATTAGAGTTTATGATTACCAAGTTTTTATGTTTAATAGTGTCATGAAAGTGTTTTTTGCGGATAGTATTTTAATTTGAATTGAGACATTTAAATTACTTTTGAAATAACATACTTAAGACTATTTGAAGGAATTGTCAATGATCGCATAGATTCACATAATGCGTATTTTAATTAAACATAATATGTATGAATATCATATATTATTTAATACCTTTAAAATATCCACTTTAAAGATAATAAAAAAGTCGACTAACTAAATAAACACAAATATCTAAGCATTCACATTTTAGAGCATTACCTATAGATTATTTGAGAAAAGAATAGGTTTTTACAAAATATGCTTATTAGTGAGTTTGACGACAGCATGCAACACCCCATCTAGAGTTTATTACGAGATACCTTTCGCTAAGTTAAATATTGACTGGCCACCTTTTGCGGATATGGTGTTTTACTTAAATGGGATTTTAATGGAGCATAAATGATTCTGGTATTGAGCGTGCCAAGAAATCAGTCATCTATAAAGAATATTACACTTACTGCTACAGGATTTTTGAGCATCAAAACGTCAGACTAAATTTAAGGGAACGCAGCAAAAAAAAATATAATCTTATTTACAATAAGGTCAATCGTCGTTGCTATGTTTTTAACCATATAAAAATAATAATAAAAATAATAAGAAATGCACCACAAAATTATATAACTCCCATTTTTTATTCAGAATGTCTATTAGCCTAAAAATAAAGCTATAACCCCGTAATATCCGAATAACATACACAAGTTTTTTAACAAATCACGAACGTGAAATCCTAGTGCATAATTTAACGGTACCGCACACTCACGCAGGGGACACACACAGGGGGACAAATGTTACCAATAAACGATCAAATGAAATCGTGCCAAAGTGTGGTCAACGTGTTGTAATTCTCGACACGTGACAGTCGTGCTTTGCGGGACTCGTGAGGCCCAGACGTGCGCCTGAACTCCGCTCAGGGCTACCCCCCTTGCATATATTTAAAACGGTATTATATTATACTACCATGGCGATTCATAAGAATTTATATGGTATGTAAGTTTCTATGGTAGGCCAGCGTAATGGATTATATGGCCCAACCTCTCAATCGTACTCTCGATTTTAGAGGAAACCCGTGCCCTGCAGTGGGAAGTATATAGACTGATATAGATACAGATATTATAAAGGCCTATTCAAAGACAATTTTAAAACCTATATTAGTTGTCGAATGTTTGCTTCGCTCAAACTGTATTCAAAAATCGTTGGATAGGGACAAAAATTTGACAACTGAAATTAGATTTTAAAACTGTCTATGAATAAGGCTGTAACTATGTGCTGCTGCTGCACGCCTAAAGCAGTCCGCATACGCGGCGTGGCAAGACGCATTGAGGCGTCGGGATCCAAATTCAAAGGAGGAGAAACGAAAATTCAACACCGCCTCTAGATCCAACAAGAGAGCCTTAACTAAGGCCAAGGCGGAGCACATCCGCAGAATTGGCGAGCGACTCCAGAGCTATCCCTCTGGGAGTCGTGCTTTTTGGTCGCTCGCTAAGGCTGTGGAGGGTAACTTTTGCCTGTCCAGTCTCCCACCACTGCGTAAGCCCGATAACAGTTTGGCCCACAGTGCAAAGGAGAAGGCCGATCTCTTGGCCCAATTCTTTGCCTCGAACTCGACTTTGGATGACGGGGGCGCCACACCGCCGAACATCCCGCGTTGTGAGAGTCTCCTCTCTGACATAAAAATCACCCAGCGTGCTGTCAGACGGGAGCTCAAGCTTCTTGACGTCCATAAGTCGAGTGGGCCAGACGGTATCCCCGCAGTGGTTCTTAAAACGTGCGCCCCTGAGTTGACACCCGTGCTTACGCGCCTTTACCGTCTTTCCTATAAAGCCAACTGGGTTCCGGCTTCGTGGAAGGTCGCTAATGTGCACCCTGTCCCCAAAAAGGGTGACCGTTCGGACCCTTCGAGTTATAGGCCGATTGCTGTCACATCGCTACTCTCCAAGGTCTTGGAGCGAGTTATAAACACTCAGTTCCTGAGGTATCTTGAGGATCGTCAGCTGATTAGTGACCGCCAGTACGGTTTCCGTCACGGTCGCTCGGCTGGTGATCTTCTTGTGTACCTCACGCACCGTTGGGCGGAGGCTTTGGAGAGTGGGGGTGAGGCGATTGCGGTCGGCCTTGACATTGCGAAGGCGTTCGACCGAGTGTGGCATCGCGCCCTTCTGGCGAAGCTACCTGCATATGGAATTCCTGAGGGGCTCTGCAAATGGATCGCCAGCTTTTTGGATGGTCGGAGCATAAAAGGCGTAGTGGACGGCTGTTGCTCCGAGACTAAGACCATTAATGCTGGTGTTCCACAAGGCTCGGTGCTATCGCCGACACTCTTTATCCTGCATATCAATGACATGTTGTCTATTGATAGCATGCATTGTTATGCTGAACAGAGCCAAGCGGTACTTTACATCGGGTCATAGATTGACGCTTTACAAAGCGCAAATCCGGCCCCACGTGGAGTACTGCTCTCACCTCTGGGCAGGTGCCCCAAAATACCAGCTCAACCCACTTGACTCCTTGCAGCGACGGGCTTGTTGTAATAGTCAATGATCCCGATCTCACGGACAAACTGGAACCGTTAGGACTGCGGAGAGACTTCGGATCTCTCTGTATGTTCTATCGTTTGTTTCATGGGGAGTGCTCCGAAGAGTTGTTTGAGATGGTACCACCGTCGCCTATGTACCATCGCACCACACGTCTCTGCAGTAGAGTTCATTCCCACCACCTGGAAGCTTACCGCTCCCGAACGGTACGTTTCCAGCGTTCTTTCCTACCACGAACGTGTAAGCTCTGGAATGAACACCCTGCATCGGTGTTTCCTCAGCGCTATGACCTGTCCTTCTTCAAACGAGGTTTAAAGAGAGTGCTCTCCTCGAGGTAGGCAGCGACTTTGTTGTGCTGGTCCCCTGGCACTACGGAGGTCCATGAGCAGCGGTAGCCGCTTACCATTAGGCGGACCGCTACCTCGTCTGCCTACATGGCAATAAAAAAAAAAACCTATCTTACCGCTTTTTGGTTAAATAAATAGGTTAACTAACGAGATGAGGTATAATGAGCAATTGTCAGTAAAGTGCCTAAAAATGATGGGATGCGAACAATACCTATAACAATACTTAAAGAACAGGTGGAACTGTTTGGAAACAGGGAAGTTTAACCCTATTAGATATTATATTGCACCTAACTACACAAATCCCGCTTATATGTAGTGATTAAGTGGGATGCGAGTAGTAAAGTGCAACTTAATATTTAAATGGCGTTTGAGTTCCCATTCGGGCGTTAGCAAGGATAATACTTAGGGGAATGGCAGTCTACAACCTAGCTGCTTGAATAGGGCAAGACTTATCTAAATAAACTATAATATTGTTTGGTATATGCAGCTTAATGGTATTGTATTAAACGCTTTTATACAACATAATTTAACAAAGCAATCCAAATATTACGTAACAATGCATTTTGCATAAATATGCTATTTGTCAACCCTACTCAGTCTTAACCTACCTGTCTTTCTGTCAAAAATACCACAATACACGTGCTCTCTGATGCACGCGTATTACGTAAGCTTTAAGGCCTATTATACCCTACAACGCGAATGCATTGGTATATTTCGGCACGGCACACTCGCCCAGCCAGACAATAGTCCAGAGTATCAAAGACGGGTTAACTCACTAGCTACGTAGCACATACATTTGACTGTTATTTAGGAATTTTGTTGAAACGGTGGACAGTAGGTGGCCTCGGGTGGCCTTTACGCCTCTGTAATGAGACACGATGCGCTTTTCATAGAATCAAGATGGGCTCAACTTGTTGAGAGTGTGTGTGAACGGAATTGTAGGACTTGGCGAAATTTGTCTTTGGATATAGAAATCAATTCTTGGTTTAAGGTAACGATAGATAATATAACAGATTGCAGAGAGGAATAGACATGGATGAGGAAAGCGAGGGATAGAGTAGAATTGTGGACAGATGTACAGGCCATGCCAAGCAGTGAATTGCTAGGCAGGTGCTAATAATAAAGTATACCCATTGGTGTAATAAATTCATTACCATGAGCTAAAAATAAGGACTTAAATTAATATTAACTTACAAAAGGGCTTAAAAAAATTTTGGATCCCCCAACACCGAGTGGTGAGAGTTCTGTTCAAGTGCAAGTGGAGGGCAAGTGGCAGTGTTTAGTTTTATTAACTATGCCAAAACCCCACGTTCCGGTCCACTATCCGTAATAGATAAATGATTACTTGAAGTATTTTCTATTAAACTAGTAAAATACGTCCCAATTTTCGGAATGTGCGACAAAATGACCATATTGTAGCTTATAGTGAATATAGATCGTTCTATCCATTCAACTACAGAAAAAAACCTTATTATTTATTTATAAACACTTTAATGCACACACAACAAAGAAACAAATACTATACTTGGAAATCACGTATATAAAATTACAATTGGCGGTCTTATCGCTCAAAGGCAATGTCTTACAGCCATCCATGGGATGGATTTGAGAAAAGAAATACCCCGAGGGCAGTCTTAAGTGTAAATAAAAGATAAAAGCTAAGAAGGAAAAGTATAGTCACCATCATAATCATTATCTCAGCCACAGGAAGTCCACTGTTGAAAATGGACTTAAGTATAGTAAAAATAAATATTCATTTCATTTTCAATTCCATGTTAGTGGACACACTTTTTTAGACAATAGAGACTTGTAGTCGTTTGGTTCAAGGACCTGTTGTATAAACAATGTAGGTACGGCATACGAGTAAACAGAACCTGATGTTAAGAGATTATTGCCGCGCATTCACATCCACAACGCTGAGATTATAGATAGGATGGGAACCCATTTAATCATGAGGAGAACAGGATGGGAAGAGGAAAGAGACATTGAAAATACGGCAATCTCACTCACGAAGCGAAACACGACTGCTGTCACGTCACGTCGATCTCCTGTGAGGAAGTGGTACCACCCCGGACGAGCCTGCTCATTCATGCTGAGTCATGACAATAGCGTGGCTCTACCACTTGTACTGGATATACACTCACGCTTGTAACTAGACACACAGGTTTAACTCAAAACGCATCACACGTGTGTATGTCGCTGTGAATTGTTTTTCTCCATTGTCTATATATTCGCGATGCGGGCGGATACTAAAATCTCATAAGTAGCTCTTTAAAATCCTCTGTTGGACATAAGCCTTCTCCTAAGCGCGGTATTACCACCTATATCTGGCATCTTTTAGGGAACTACTACTAGCCACATTAAGTTTTATGTCCTGAAAATTGAAGTATAGGAACAGGATTTGTTGTATTATTTAATATTACACCACATGGTATAATATTCTTACAGTAATTCAAAAATATTTTCACTAGATTAGTTGTTTGTGCATTATTGTTTTTTTTTTAATTATCACGAAACAAAGCTAATTTTGTTTGCAAACATTTATAAAAAAATGAATAATTTCTAAAATCTCGATACTCCACGAAATTTTGCAAAGTGGAAAACAGATATATTTTTGCCGATCCAAGGAAAACAAAAAGTCTAAATCTAGATCTAGTATCGCTATCGGCAAAATATAATCTGATATAAAGCCGTTCGCTGCTTAAAATCTCGCAACTCAATAACCTAACAGTGCTGTTCTCGCAGGTGCAAATCTGTCACGTGTTTTCAGCCGGCAACGATGCAATATTAAGTGGGCACGCTTATTTCTAGTATTCCAGCAGTCTACTTTCATTAAAAATGGAGGCCCTCTCAGCCCGAGAAGGGGTCCCGATTAATGTTGCAAGCCGCCTGATGCGGATCACTAGGTGCTGCCTTGCTAAGTAATTGGCCTCACTGGAGGACGTATCAACAGTGAACCTTCGATTTTAAACCTATTCACACTTAATATCAAGGCGTTTATACTCGCCTTCTACAAATCATATAAAATTATTAGCGATGACATGCAGTCATTTCACTTTGAACACAAAACTATGAGCCTTGCAATGCACAGCGTTCTCCATCAACGTAGTATGATAACTATTAATAAATATAGTACTCCCATGACTATACAAAGAAAATAGTTAAAAAAGTGGGAAATAACAGCCATTCACTTTGAAACATAAATCTTCATTGACAAGTTACAGTCACGAGCATAAATATATACCTATGGGCGGATTAGCAAAAATATCTGTCGCAAGAACGAGTTCAATAATATCTGTCTGCACGTACGCAGCAAAAATATCTGATATTATCAGGCAGCATATTAAAGTGGCATCAAAATAATGTGATGAAAATGTACATCAAATAATTGTGATAACCTTTCGAAGCATAAATATGTGACGTTACAGGTGGCAAAATGTTATGATCCCTTGTGGAGAGCAAATATGTATATGTATCGTTTTCTATTTCTATAATTTGCATTGATTCCTCACAAAAAGCATAAATATGTGGCAATAATATCTGACATCTCTACAATTTATCTATACTTCTATGCTTCTATACTAATATTATAAAGAGGAAACATTTATATTTTTGGATTTTTGTTTATAATTAATAATGTCAAAAATTAATGGACCGATTTTAAAAATTCTTTCACCATTCGAATGGTACATTGGCCTACAGTAACATAGACTATATATTTGCCCAAAGGGGTTGAAATAAGGGTTGAAATTAATTATAAAATATCAAATTGTATTATAAATTGATAAAAAAGTGATACCACTGACCACATAAAAAATGATCCTTAGATACATATGATATTATCAAAAAAAAAGCAAACCATTTTAATTTTTCTGAAAATCAGCTAATCCGCTTATGAAAACGTAGTATTTTTAAAGAGCGTTTTACAGAAAATTCCCGTTACACATTTTAGTGATTGCTCGTGATATTTTCGATTTTAGAATTGCCGAGCTGGATGGTAGACACAGGAAACGAAAAAATTAAAGCAGCGTCGCGTCGGGCCGTTTTCAATTATGACGTCATATGCGTATATAATACAATCCCGTGTAAACTCATTTAGTCATATTCCAACGAAATGCAGGTTTTTGATTTTTATTTACTTTTAGGCTGCCAATCAAGGAGAGCCGTAATCAATTACGAATCGTCGTGAATTGGTGAAGCACCGTTGTTGACATTTTTCTCCTATCAACTTCTATATCGATGATTGACAGTAAATATTGCTAATAGAAAGAAAAACCTTTAGCTGCTAATCTAGTAAAGTTTATTATGCCAATTACGCAACACCATTTCATATGTCGCTAGTAGATATCAGAAATTACGGGATATTTTATGGCCCGGCACTGAACCCCAGTGAAAAATAATCACACAAAGATTTTTCTTGAGCCGAATCAAAATGCGCGGAAGGTCCTATTACGGCCGACTATTAGTTTGCTTCGGTACAGGAGCTGCACACGTCCTTCGCACAGTCATCTATCAACCGAAATTACACAGTGGTAAAGGTTAACTATAGTAATAAACACTACAAAATCAAATATAATAATTTTACCAAAACAAATAAATATTCATAACCATCACATTATCTTCAACCACAAGAAGTCCTCTAGTGAACATAGCTCTACGACAAGCATTTCCAAAGCAATCGCTAGAAAGTAGCCAGCTACTGCCGAGAATTCAATTGAGAAGGCTTAGGCCGTAGTTTAAGCAATCTTGTTAAGGTATTTATGGTATGCAAGTTTTCTCGAGATGTTCAATTTCTGTCATCAACCCATATATTTCCCACTGCAGGGCACGGGCCTCCTCTACAATTGAGAGTATGATTGAGAGGATTTGTTAGGACATAAGTTCACCACGCTGGCCTAGTGCGGGTTGGCGGACTTTACATACCATAGAAATTTTTACAAATTCGCTATAGTATGTGAGGTTTCCTCACGAGGTTTTTTTCGCCGATAAAGTGCGTGGTGATTGATTATATCAATACACACATAACTCCGAAAAGTCAGAGGTGTGCCATGGATTTCGATCCAGCGACCACCGTCTCGACAGACGCGCAGTCCATGTCCAACACAGTCTTTCATTACCTGAACATTAATTACAGACCGTATTAATTAAGATACATCTTGATACAGACATGGCCAATGACAGTGTTTTTGACAGATCATTCAAATAGCCAATTAACTATGGACCCAAGATGGAACCAATTATAATATTGTATAGGTTTACGTATATGGAAGTAAACGACAGGTCCAAACAACTCTTCTACGTAGAAACAATAAATTGTCGCAGAAATTAAGGGTCTCGCACGGGGGAGCGTTGAGCGCATTGAGCGCAATGGCGCAGGGAACGCCGCCAATGTAAATACCCGTAAAGCGGGTACGTCCGAGCCAATGTTTAACATTGCCTAATGATTGTTAAGGGCGGTGCCACAATAATGTAATAGTTTACTGGAGCCCTGTTTGACCGTGCGTGCGTCACAGGCGCACCCGTTTTCACTTTAACCTTATTTCTCGTTTTTGCTAATCTAAATAGACGAAGTGGACGAGTTTCATATTACTAATTGACTGTATTTTTTGGCGTTACGATGGCCTTTATTAAATAAATTGATTAGAATGCCATAAAAACGGTAATAGAAGTTCAATCAGTTAATTGGTTAACATTTGCAAATCTACATCAACCCCGAAATAGCAAAATATTTCACTCGATTTTTATTCTTGAAATAAAATATATTTCATTAGGTAACACTTTGTTATACTGACAATCGTGTTGAACGCTGAACGCCTCTTTTTCCCCACGCTCAAAAGGAGGAACATGGGATAAATAAATAACCTGAATACATAGGCTCATGATACTGAAATTTAACTCCATCCTTTTCTCACACAGTAAAGTGTGAAAAAGACAAACGACCATCCGAAGGGGAAACTCCTCAAGGAAGCGAGACCGGTAACTCAATACTATAAAAGAGGTGGGAAAGGAAATCGAAAACTCTCTGGCGGTCGAACGGGCATTTGTCAGTGGAAAGACATCGTCTTTTTGCTAACCCAGCCAATTGGAGAGCTGAATCTTATTTTCTACCCGTGTGTACTGACCGAGTACACTTAACGACAAATCTTGTAGTGTGTATTGTACGTTTAAACATCGCTAATAATAGTTTATTTATCGAATATTTAATAACAATGCAATACAATGACACTTGAAGTATTTCTAGTGAAAGGACATTGTTCATAGCTGCCAACCACAAAATGGGTAAATAAATTAGTTGTTTTGTAATTGAAAGTACTGTCCGTGAATTTTGTATCGTTTTAGTGGAATTCCAATTTGTAACTGTGTAAAAATTATTCGTTTAAATTTGCTGGATTTTAGGCCAAAAATGAATAGGAGTTGAACATTGTTCCTTGATGAAAACACTGTCAAAAATGCATTTGAAATTTGTTTAGCTAGCTAGTCGGCAATACTATATCCATCGCCGAATCTATTCATTTATATGTCTTTATATCGACCGTCTATTTACCTCCTAGTTATTAAATATTATACTGAATACAATATAGCAAATACATATAGTTCTGTCACTTGGCATTTAATATAATTTGGGCGCTATACTCGTAGTAACCTACCATTACTAAGAGCCACTTGCAATAACTGTCATTCGCATCATTTATGATAAAAGAAATGTCAATAAAGCCTATATCTATACTTCATGCTTACAACTTATTTTAATCTGAATATCAGGAGGTTGGCGTCATCTATACATATTTGTAGGTATAGCCAACCATATCTCGTACTTTACCACCCGTTAAAACAAACAACACAGAAGCAGCTAAACTTACCTTAAAAATCTTGATATTTTTTTTCCACCCACAGCCTTAGCTCGTTTAACCACCGATTTTTTCTAACGTGACCTAAAAAAGAGATTCAAGTATAAACAAAATTAAACAATACATTCGAAATTCACACACAGAGTTCGAACTCATTTACAAATTTCTTTCATTTTCTTTCATTCAGACTTTTTGGAGTCACAAGTACTCAGCGTCAGACCCGAAAGAAATACCTGTAGATCCTACATGCATTACTATTCAACTAAACTAATAGGTACCGTTTGACCTTCCATACTTTTTCACTTTATACAGGCATAACTCACACAATTTCGATAACGTTTTCATTAAAACAATGGAATTGTGGTTTTTACGGGAAATGTTGTTGAAATTGTGTGAGTTACGCCTTTACAAAGTTGATTCGACATGATAATTATGAAACGTCAAACGTACCTATTAGTTTAGTTGGATGTTAGTCTCGGTGCGGGGATCGAACCCGCGGTTTATCGTTTCACATCCACCAAGGAGGAGGCGCTCAACAGTAAAAAGTGAACTTTTGAGTTTTACTAAACATAAAAAAATGTTTATGTACATCTTCCATTTAAATATTAAAGTGCTACCATGAACTACATCATAAATTTTGCACATGTTTCAAATGAAAGTAAAAGTAATAACAAACTATGATTACCTTATTTTTTCAAAAAATCTACTGTTTTAGACTACGACTGCCTCTTATGCACCGCAAATTAAATGGAAGACCTGGAAATAAAAGTCAAATTATGACAAGTTATAAAAACTAAGTTATGTTTTTATATAAATTATTTATTTACTAAATTATAAGTTAATGTTTTAGAAATGTATGGACGCTGAGCTAATAGTCCTAGAGATAACGACCAAAACCATGTATCATAGCAATACGGTCGAAACTGTATAAAATCGCTAGATTATATGATTCTGGACCCGACTAGGTAGGTAGTAACGGTCAAAAGTGTAGCAATTGCATGTGAGGCTATTTCTGCTGTGTCCAAAAAAAAGGCAATCGGTATCATAGCAATACGTCTGATATTGAAAATATACATAGATTTTATAATTTTATGACGAATAAGTTGGTTTTCAGACATTTTGCGCGTAGTATATAGCTGAAGCGATTTTTTGAAAATGTCAACAAATTTAGCCGACCTGTATTATAGCAATCCGAATGAATTTTTCAACCGTTCTTATATTTGGCAGGATTACAAAAAAAATGTTTTCACAAAATTTTGATGTCGCATGTACTCCCAAAAGAGAAAAGAACGTTTTGGAGTCGCTAAGCCGATGCCTGAACGCTTCTTACGCTCCTGCTGCGGTGGGAATGGTTTTTTGCATGTTACGCTCCTGCTACTCTCTTAGTAGTCACTCACCAGCTGTCCTAACCGTTGAAATGACGCACACTTAAGGTGACAACGAACTATAAGTTGCTCAGACGGACGTGGGTGTGTCGCTGGTTGTCCGAGGGTTCGCGGACATTTTTTTCTTCCATTCCCAATGACAAGGCACGGTTTGCTCATTTGCCATTGACGAAGTTTTTAGGGATGGAAGAGTGGGTTTTTTAGGAATTCAAAATAATCAATTATAATAGACTATATTTTGGCAAGACAAAAGCAAGGTAATTGCTCGACTTGCAATCAGTCACGCTTCAACACGGTCGTTATCGAAAAGTTGTCTGATAAAGGAGGTGCTACACTGAATTCTTCTGATATAATTTTTTTTTATATCTCGTTAATTTATTTCGTCATGTGCAACAATTTTCAGAAATATTGCTATGATACCAATCGGTAAAATTCCTTAACATATTTAGAATGGGCTCAAAATTTGATGCATCCAAATTTCCTTCTGAAAATATTTTTTTTCCTATTAACTAATCATAATTTACCCGTATTGAACATTTTCAGACGTATTGCTTGATTGATGATTTTTTGGTCTCGCGCTACACTACTAATTTCTAAAAAATATGTTTTCGATATCTTAGAGCTATTATATAACTACAGTCAGAAAATCAGACAGATTGTTATGATACAGCCCGGTAAAATTTGTTGACATTTTTGAAAATTCAGTTCGGTCAAACGCTACACGAAAAATGTCTGAAATTGGTATTTTTGAGTTCGAAATAATCAAATCTATCAATTTGATGTGGTTGTGGCCGTATTGCTATGAGACAAAAATGTTGGTTGTCATCTCTCGTATTATAAAGATATTTAATAGCTTAATAATATAGAGTCCATTTTACATAAAAAAATATATTGTACATTGGTCAATATCCTGATACAAATAAGTATACGAAAATAAAGTACATATTATGTATATCAACACAATAAGAAACAAGGGGGAATGATATCGTTTCTCGTTTAGCATATATTAAACATGCCTGTCTCACGCGATTCTAAGCTTAAATCGCTGTTACCAGTCTAATTCACCTAACCAAAAGCATATTTACCATATCAAAGGTAATTAACTATCAATAGAAAATAATATTTTATATACATATTTAAAATATATTGCGTTCGCGCAGTTTCAGCACGAATTTCTATATCTTAGCTGCCGTGTCAGGCACGCATGTTAATCCTTAATGAAATATCTCTTTTGCACTCCGTATTCAAGATTTTAAAGCAGGCTGTACTATGGTCCATATTTCAGAATAGGACGAGGGAAATGAATGGAAAAAATTCACATTCTTCGTATGGGGCACCCAGAAAACGGGACTGCGCTTCTATGTGTAACGTTTTCCCTAAGGCTATTCGATACGAACAATTATCGCAAGAAACGCTCTCTGGAGCGTAAGAATTCGAAATTCAAATAACGTCACACTATTGGCCACGTTCACAACACTCTCACGCGTTCCGTCATCCTATTGGCTGTTGACAAACTGATATAATTTAAAATATTGTCACTTGACGGCGACGGTTTTCGCCTTATTGCAATTTATTTCCGTGGGGAAGGTTATTTAATTTTCTCCCGACCTCTTCACACATTTATAAACAGTTATTGGATGAAGGTTTGGAGGCATTTAGTTGATAGATTACGATGTGTAATTTGAAAATAAATTGAGTTTTAATGTCAAATCATCGGCTGATATTTGGTTGGTCACTGGCAGTGGCGTGCCTAGGGTTGTGGACTAGGGCAAGCCCAATATTTTTTTAGCAAGAATATGTATTGGTTCAGGAGCAAAATGGTATTAAGAAAGAAGAACGTGTTCATCATGCGATAGGGGGCGAGCCTATGCGATAAAAAAAAATATAGAAAAACGACCCGAGATTCGAAACCGAGACTATCAACTTTGCGCCATCGAGGCAGTCCTAGACCTACCACACGATCTATATAAGATTAGGATAAAAACTAATAAAATAATAACAGCTGTCTTTATCACCGTTATGAAAAAATCTATTACAATAAGTCGTTTCGAAAAAATCTAATAGATGGCGCGATTTTCACAGCCAGCTATTTAATATTGCCAAAATACTGAATGGCCTATCATTAGTTTTAAATAGATGAATAAAACAAATGTGTAAGTCAAATTACTTTTGGGCATGCATACGTAACTTTATATTGCAATTATTTTGTAAATTAATTACAATATAAAGTAATAGCACAAGTAGGTACGGCGCCGTGTTTAATTTCGCGGCCAGAAAATATTGTTATTAATACATTCATGTTATGTTTTTGTGTATGCATGTGATTTTTTGATTCATCATGAGCCTTGAAAGGAAGCTCTTGATGAGCTCAATGGCAAACAGTGTCAACTAATATCTGAAAAACACTGCGATTACTGTCTACGCGAGCATGTTTTGAAATCTCATCACATAATGTATCTGACGCATAAAGAGGTTTCTATACGCTGTTTTCCGGAATTATGAAAAGATGTTAATGCATAATATAGTTTTCTGTACTTTGAGAAATTACAACAAATCAGGCGTAGGTTTTGGACCAGATACGAGTAGTTGTTTGTCAACGAAATGTAATGCATTTACCTTTTCCTCGCCGATCAACACTTGCACGCACTTCAAACCATCACAAGGCACATTTTCACCCATTATTATACGTAATAAACGTAAAATACTATAATTAAACGAAAACTAAACGTAAATGTTCTGTGATTACTGGTTAATCGTCCGCTCCATGTCCGCTCGAAAGACATAATAATAAACGTGAAACTATCCACAGGTCCTAAATTATGTACTATTCCAAATTATATATTAATAAACATATTTAAAACATCATAATACAATCTCAAAAAATATCAATTTATTTTATATATTATCCAATATAACTTATAGCAAAACATAAATATTTTTCCATAAATTTGGATCATAATATGACGCGTCAAGTGCACAACTTCACTACGCGAAGCCGGGCATTTTGCTTGGTACAAATTGCATTATAGAATAGCTATATGTATAGGTACGTAGTGTCATGGTAGTAGCAATTCACCCATAAGTGCGACTGAGAGGGCAATATACGCCAAAAGCCAGGTAAAAGCACACGAGAGAGAAAAAGATAGATAATACTTTGGTGTGTTCCGTATTTTTAAGATATTGCGTCACACCGCACGCGTGGACTAGCGTTGATTTTGAATGAAATATTTTTATGTTAGTTTTAGACCGCGGCGCTCGCTTAGGCGAGTTGCCAGGCGTGGCGCTGCGGGCGCGGGTGCTCCGTCGCAGGTGCGGGGCTCCAATATGGCACGCCGCGACGCGGTAAATTTAAAAATGATAGACGTTTTGCATTAAACGAATGTATTTTATTTATTTTACTAATTTTCCTTTAAGATTGAGTATATGCATATTAAGTAGGGCAAGCCGGGCTTTTGGGCTTGTATGGATGTACCGCCACTGGTCACTGGCGCGTACATGAAGAATATTTTCATGTGTAAATAACACGAGTTTAACTATGTGTTTGCTTGTAACGAAAAATATTGACTTGCTTGTTGATGCATGTTGATGCCACATTTGTGGGTAGATTACATCTTATCTCAACGCGTAAATAACATTATTGTACTAAATTCATTGGCATCTTAATTTTATAGACCAGCTTTTTCTCTCATTCTCGTTTACATGATCAAATTTATCCAGTTGACTACTACTTTTTTAATTTCAACCAACCAAACCTTCCTTTTTTTAACTGGTGGGACTAAGTAACCACAATGCAACTGATGGTAGCAGTGAAGTCTTTGTAGAGTAGCCACCGACGTGAAATGTATGTTTTCACCGATCAATACAATTATACCGCCAGATCTTTACAACATGAACCGGATACCCGATACAATTACGTAAGCTACCTTGACATGCTCTTATCCGGAGAGATACTGATAGATTGTCACCATAAATGCCCTACAAAAATCTTATCCTTTCACTTCTTTAATCTAACCACGCGTGTTGGTTTGTCCAACAATCTCCTTCTCATGGCAGTTCTACTTACTAGGTTATTTTTCAGATACAAAATGATACTTGAGAGTTAAGATATACAGGGTATATCAAGACTGCTACCGAAAACGAAAACGGGTTGTAACTTTAGCGACTTCAGACACAATGCAACTAAACATTTTGCACATAAATCGAATTTTCGGTAGCAGTCTTGATATACCCTGAATGTCTAGACAGAATATTCATAAAAATAACGAATTATGACACAATTTCATACCTAACTGGTAACGATATCCGCGCGCAATATGATTTTAAGATTAATAAATAGCGCCACAGCTTTAATTAAGACCTAATAAAGCCAACAAAGGTTGGCATTAACAGACTAGATATAAATTAGCGCTTATAGACTTAAAGTTAATTATGACTGCAGGTCTACCGCTGTTCCGTTCGGATATTGCAGCACTTACCACCTTATCGAACGCAACGTCGCGCCGACGTCTCATCAGCCGCCATATTTTATTCACTTAGTCTTCGCATCAATTTTAACGCTGTTCTAACACTGTAGATGTACCAATTTACGGATATAACTAAATATAATATAGAAATGACGATTATGCAAGCTGTGTACTGGTTTGCATTTCTTAGGGATTGAGATAAAAACGGTACCTATTTGGTTTTATATGAGAGAAGCCTTTATTTTAAAACGGTTATGTATATTGCTAAATCTATTGCTATTAGCATCGAGTTAAAATTTATATAATTTGCTATACTTGATTACCGATGCAAAGAGCGGTGACATGCAGTTACCGCGCAATAGTAGATTGTGGCGGCATATTTCCATTTATGTTTGTTACTTTTAATATCTGTATTTGAACTCTTCACTTTAATTGAGTTTCAATTTACATAGTATAAAAAGTACTTCGAGGCCCAGGCCTGGATGTCTCGTTAATTTTAATTCAATATCACATATCTACACAATAATCAATACGTATAAAGCCGATGAGTTTGTTTGTTACCTCTAATCTCAAGAACTACTGGTTCGAATTGAAAAAAATATTTTTGCTTTAGATAGGCCATTTATCGTGGAATGCTACAGGCTATATCTCATCACGCTATGACCTATAGGAGGGAAGCAGAAGTAAATCTAGCAAACACGAGGAAATTTTATTCGTTTTTCCGATTGGTTTTAAAATCGATATCTGATATTCTGTATCTGATTTCCTTTGCTCTGATATTCTAAATTGATAGTTTTGGTTGCTATATTGAAAAGTGTATGTGCACCCGACACCCGACCCGATCGATACAGAATCACTGTAAATCACATGCAATGCAAAACAAAGCCACACTTAAACATCGTATGCAAAATTGATTTGAGACTGGCGATGTTCGCCAATATGGAGTGCTTGTTGCCTAAAATTATTTAGCCTTCCGCCAGCATACAATACACGTTAACATATTCCGACGTTACTAAGGAATCTTGTATTACACAAATACAAAAGCTAACGCCTGTATCCTGAAGGCAGAACTGCTAGTGGTCTCAATACGCCGAGCCGTACCAACTTGTGCATTTTAATAAATGTAATTTAATACCCGTCAAGTTACTATTGAATCTATTCAGCCAAAATAAACATTGCAACTAAAGCGACGGGATCGTTTCGCAATTTTTTTTTTCTAATTTATCAAGTTTGCAATAAATATATTTGTAATTATTTTCTCAGTTAAAATATCGCTGCTCTGACTGGAGATACAACATCTAGGTGGATTAATGTACCTAAATCATTTTAATACACGTGATATATATTTTTAGGTAAAATATGGAATTTTCCAACCGATTTTCTACTGCTTGTAATGGTAGGCGAAACACAATTATGGAGGGGAGGCGGAGGTCACCAAGAATTAATTGGTAATCTTATATAAACTCACGCCTATGGCCAAGAGGGGAGAGACAGAAGCGTCTGTAGTTCTCTAAATTTATTTACCTCCAAACATGCGGTAGAAGGACCCAAATAATACACATTTTCTAGTGTCAGGGAACTAATATGTGATATTTCAAACAGAAAAAATCATATCAAGTATATATAGTCCTATCTGGGAGCTCATGGCTTTTAAGATACATTATTAAGAACGCTTACAGATTGGTACTAGACAATAAGGTAAAACTAATTTTCAAAGCAGACTAACAATTTTCCGGGCTTTTGATCGGCGTTGACTATTTATGTTTAACCACGTCTTAGTTTGTTGTGCGTTCAGTGCTGTCCATAAATAGCATCGACAGGGGAATATAATTTCTCACCAGTCGATTCAGTTGTGTCTGCCTGCTTGATTCCGTGTAATTAGCGACAAACCATATTTGGAACTATTAGAAGCCTTTTTATAAAATCGATCAGTGTATTTATTATTTATTTATAATAGTTTTTCCCTTCAGCTGTTCCCAAGCAATTACGGAATTATTTCGGTATAAATGTGTTTGATAAATATATTAGCCTAGATGTTCACTAAGCACTTTACAACAATTTTCACCTCATAAATCTAATCGCAGATATTTTTTACTTTATATTGTTTTTATGTTTTTTAATTTAGGCATATTAGACGGATCCGTGATTTTTTAAATCTCTCGTTCTATTATAAATATGTGTCATGTTTTCGTGGCGTGTGTTCGATCCTGAGTGCTATTGCCATTTTGGAAACATGATAACCGATTATAGTATTTAGTGTGTTAGTTTAACTAGGAAATCAGGCACAATTATATAATTTTCGACAGAAGCTAATACTGAATAAGTTATTTGCTTCTAATGCACCTAACACTACGTAAATTCTAATCCGAATAATGTATCTAGTATGATCTACACATTAGTGCCGAACTTGGATAGAGATAAGCAGAACCCGGAACACCAAACTTGCCTTACTACAGCGGATATTCTGACATTGTATACGATGGTCGCTATCCAGGCGGTTACATACCGGGTATATCAAGACTGCTACCGAAAACGAAGCTGGGTGGTAGTTTTTGTGACTACAAACACAATGCAACTAAAGTTTCCGCCAAAAATCGCGACTATTTTTTTAATGATTTTTTAAATATTTTCATTTTTGGGTGGTAAATCAATACATAGAGTATATAATATAATAAAGTAAATAAATAAGTAGTTTTTGCTAAAATAATAATTTTAACCTTTTTTTGTACCTTAGACTCGTTATAAATACCTTTTATTTGTATACACTATTATTTTAGGAAAAAATGTATTTACCATGGAAATACGACCATATGAAAAACGTAACAAAAAAAATCGTTGCCGTTTTTTGCAACATTTTGTTTTGCATTGTGTCTGAAATCGCTTAAACTACCACTCGGCTTCGTTTTCGGTAGCATTCTTGATATACCCTGTATACAGAATGATATTTAAATATGGTATTTGAATAAACTACATATTCCTAACTACGCCAGGCAACATTGTAACAAGTTTGAAAAAGCTGTCTAAAAAGTGTCTCCACGGCTTTTGATCAACCTATATAAGTACAAGTCTTTTTGCAGCTCAGATAAGTTCATGGACCCAACTAAAGTTGAGCTAAGCGATAAAAATACTCGTATCTAGACAGGGTGGCCATAAATCGCGGAAACTAAAATCACAATTTTTGACAAATGAATAATCTAGGATTTTTTTCAATCTTAGTTCAATGTCACCTCGGATGATAAAAACAAATGGGTTAAATTAAATACCATAATTATGTCAATACCATCCCGTATACTTTCACGTATTTTTTTTTCACTTAAAAATAATGCTCTTACATCAAAGGACATTGTGTCATACACTGACTGAATCGAATGAAGAAAAAACACGCGTAATTTTGCAAAGATAATCAACATTTCAGTAAGAATGTAATTAATACAGAAGGTGCACTCCAAATATATCGTATGGTAAATGTATTAAATCATTATAATACAACGTGCATTAATGAGGCCCAAAAGTAAAGTAACTCACGCAAGTTCTGCATTGCGTATCGGGCCCAGCATGCATATAATATGTATGCATATACGAACATACATATAAACATAAACTCACGCCTTTTTCCAGAAGAGGTAGACACCCACATTTCACCTTGTATGTTCCATCCCACGAACTGATAGGGGGCGAACAAACCAGCATAATTTGGTCTGACAGTGGACACTGTATGTGGATTGCATAGCACTTGCCATAAGACCCATAGTATGAACTTTCTCACAACATAAAAAAAAACATTTCACAAATGCAAACAAATTATTGTGATTGAAATGTTAATATCAAAAAAGTACACGCAGAAGGGTACTTTCAACAAAATATAAATTAAATGTAGCGGTAATATTCACACTAAACTTACTCCAAAGAGCTGATTAATTACGGCTGGGAATAATATATCAAACACGTTTCGTGCATTTTTATTATATTGGATCTGTAATAAATAGGTCTAGCCGTAACGAGGTGTTCGGCAATTAATTAATTAAAACAACATCACGCCCTAGTTACATTAGTCTACGAATAGCAATGGATAATAATGAATAGACTTTCCGTTGAGACTAGTTTAACAACTCAGGTTTTCTGAAATAATGAGTAAAGTATGCCTACTCCCTAGTTCTTAAATGTAATTGAAACTATAGGAACTGTATACTATTCGTAGGAATTGGATTCGACTGAAGTGAAGTTTGAACTTCTAAAGTTGGACAACCATAATTGGAAATAATGCAAATATCATGTCATAGATGATAAAAAAAAATAAGTATCTTCATTCCTACAAGAATTCCACACAAAAAAATTAACACGCTTCTAGTTTTATAATAAACTGTAAGTTATTATTACTTTGTATACTTATGTAACAGCAGCATGTTAATACATTTTTTTAGTTATTTGTGTAAAGGGACGACCAACCATCAGTATCGCATCTCATATATCCAAGCTTTTCAAAGTCGCATCCTATCACATATCGCGGCACCAACCACCAAATCACCCATAGTTACCCATAGAAAACATAATGCAAGAACAGTTGTCGACATTTCTATTAGTGACGCTACAAGTCGCCGCGCCGGTCGTCGGTCGCACTTCTCTAAGCAATAATTGCGAGGGTGGAATAATAACGTCGCCGTAGCACCGCCGGTATCCGTTGGCAATAAAAATGTAAAACGCCGCCGATAAGGGCGGACTCGAAATGCTCGAATGTGTAACGGTAGGGATGGCAATGGCTTATCGATAATTGAGTTTTCTTTTGTATTTCCTGTCGATATCAAAACTTGACCATAGTTTTTGAATTCAAAACGAAATTGCGCACAAAGTTATTTTGGTACACATATAGGTTATAAGTTATTTGAAAAGTCAAGGGAACCTATGCTCTTAAAAGAAGGACCTTTTATGACTGTGTGTTGTCTATTCCCTAATGGATAAAAACCATTTAGGAAGACCCAATTATGTGAAATTCAATCAATATAATTGTTATACATTCGCCCTAAATTTTACTAGGTACAATACATAGTATCTCCTACAAATTGTAGTAGGTATATATGGCACTACATTTTCACATTGCATATTGCAATCGATATATAAAGGCGACACGCGTCTACCACAACACTACAAAGGCGGGCTGTTTGAGTTTTTACGTCCGGATCAAAGCCGCTAGGTATTTTGTCACACAAAATATAAATGTAGCTAACTTCCTTCCTTCATCGGTACGGGGCTATCTGAATGATTAATTGTGGCACGCCGTAGCGGGCCGCTTTCAACAACCTATTAACTTAACAGTTTACGTGTTCATTTATGGGGTTTTTCAGCGTTTACGTCGGATTAAACGCGACGCCCGAGATTTTTTTGTTAACGGGTTATGTTAATTTTGTTGTCTAATCTTTTATCGTAGTTTTATTGGCCGGTGACTAATTTGAATGGTGTTTAACGTCACGTTTGGCGTGTTTGTGCTGATTAATAGGAACAAGGCTATTGCGGTCGTGTCGAAATAAATTTTAGTATTAGGTGTGCTAATTTCACTAAATGTTTTGATTGTTAATGTGAAAAGAATTAACCTGTTGCTTATTGAGCAAGATACTTTATGTTTTTGAGTGACAGTAAAAAATAATTATTATATTTATGAATAGACAAAACATTTTATTTACTCTTTGTAATGTATTAAAAAGAAAAACTGTTCATTTAGTAATTTATTAACGAATTTAAGTTCTTACGTAATGAAGGATAAGAATAAGCAAGGCTCATGCATAGCATATTACCTGATATGTTACGAGGGTAGATAACAAATGTTACCAAGCTCTCACTTAATCAGTTTAAAAACATGATGGCCTTGAAAACCCTAACGTACATTAACTATCCACTAATTACTCCACATAGTTGGTATGAAACAAGTAACCTTCAATAGAGCCTAAATGTTAATATCGAATAGTCACATCGTCCACATGTCTGCTAATAGCATAAGTATATTGTCAAAGGCAAATCTCAACTTATCCCAAAGCACCGTTGATATGTATAATAATATGAAGCGCGGAACGTGACCGACGCAGTCTCGGAGGAGGCTCGCCGACCGATCACCGTAATTCATGCAAATGTTCTACATATAAAACGTCTAATTCACGACGATACAAACAAAAATCCGCGTAATAATATAACAACGCGAGCCCGCTACCGAGTTGCACTCGCTTATTATACACCACAATCAAATTGTAAGTAATTTCAATAAATATAGTGAAGGTGGTAGCGGTCGGCTATAGTTCCGAGCCTTTTTGCATCGCAACTAATAAACAGTTGAGCATCACGAGAAAGCGATCCGCCAATTGATGTGTTTTATAGTTACTTTCTCACGATCCTTTGATAGCTTCAATATTTTCGCTATGCCCGTCTTCGACGATCAGGCATTTTTGCATGAATAAGCTATGATTTCTGCAAGTTGATGGGATTCTACGAGCTTCCTGGTTTCTCATGTAATACACTAAAACATTAATTTCCATTCTTTCTGATTATGTTCTCCGTCTATATGTCATCGCTAACATTCATACATCTGCTACAGAGCAGCACATTACACTAGGTATCATTATTATTCTGTTATTTATATCCTATAAATCCAAAATGTACGAATATATAATTTATGTGTATGTAACTACAGATTACTTTTTACCCGATGAAGGTAAGTTACTTTCTGTAACAAACTCTAGCCAAAAAACACTTTCTATTTACTTATTTCAATGCATTGTAACAATGTGGGTTACATTAATTCCATGAAATAATACTCTTTTTGTCAGTCAATCTAAAACTTGCCGCAAAATATTTTAAACCTACAGTGTAATGTCGGCCACCGTCGAAATCAGTACATGCTCGTATTGTCGACGATCTTCTGGCATTCGAAAACGTCGTTATCTAAATAATTATAGTTTATCTCTCTTCACCCTTTATTACATTGGACGTTAATAATGTTATATTAAGAGCATAAATGCTTCTTGTTTATTTTATAAAAACCTCAATGAGTTAAATAGATATTTTTTTAAATTTAATTTGTAGTTCCAAATTTCACCACACGCCTGTTGAATTTGAGAGACTATATCTAATACTTGTTATCAAACATGTCAACTAACACTTATCACTAGTCTTTGCACCCTAATTAGATATTGCATGAAAGTGATAGCATTAAAATAGTATTTAACTCGTCCTTATGCATCCTGAAATTTAAATTCAAACCTGGTAGCAAGTTACTGCAAATACTGCCAGCCGAAATGATAAGCAATACACTAGCATATTTACACCAATAATATCGTAATAGGGTGCCTTTAAATTAAGTGACTAAAATCTTAAGTGTGTTAGACTTAAGTAAAATTATAAGCAAAGCAATAACTCCTTCAACGTATAAATCATATTATAAATGCTAATCATTCATAACCTTGTGTAATTTTTAATCATAAATAAAATTTAAATTGTCGCAATAAAATGACACCGTCAAAGACTAAAACCGCATTACAAAGCCAACATTAAATTCGCACAACCGCCACCGCATCCTCAAACACAAATTCGGCCGCGCCAACCCTAATGAAGTACATGTGATCGGTTTCCGCATTACAGACTTAAACAGTCACTGGTCAACGCGGCTCATTACTGCATGTTTACCGGCCATTATTATATTCCAACATTCGTAATTGTAGTGATATTGTAAACAATGCATCCACGGGAACGGACACTTAACCAATTTTCTACATGAATATTAGTATTAAAGGCATACGCAACAGTGCCCATGCTAACTGACCGTGCAACCCTAGGTAGGCCTAAGTCTGATTACATAGTTTTCGCTGTCATTTTTCTTTGCGAATTTCAAAACAAACTGACAGAATCATTTAAATAACTATAGTTTATAATGATGAAATTGATTGTATACCTATAGGGTTGACAGCAATAGCCGGCGAGCCTTGGAAATATCCGGTGACTGTCTTTTGTCGAAAGCGAGCGTAAACTGAAAGGATAGTATTTGATGACATGACAGGCGTTATTGTTCTATCTCTACTACATACGAATATATTAAGAGCAAAGCCTGATGGTGGCTGTACAACCCAAATTGATTATTCATCTGTGAGATAACCTATCTCCTGGGACGGCAATATCAAGCCGGTCCACAGAATTTTGCCAGCCCGATTGAAACATAATACGCAAAAATCTAAAAGACGATTTAAAAAATTTGCATCGAACGGCGGGACGAGCATCCCATTCGCCTAATGATAAGCGATACGACAACTCATAGACAGTACTAAAACCAAACACCATGAATACAAAGCAATTTTCGCCATCCGTAGACGTAAGATGTTAAATCTCAATATGTCCAGTAGTTACTCTGGCTACAATGTCCTTCGAACCAGAACCCCACAGTTCATTTATACTGCTGTTTGGCGGGAGAAATAGACATTGCGGTGGTACATATGCGAGATGTACTACCAATACCACCATAGTGTATAGTGGTCACCAACTAATAAAATTGTATATAAGTAATCTAATGTTTAAAGACAATAAAATTAATATATTTCTTATTCCAAACACCAAAATACTTACACATCTGTGAAAAATTGAAATTGTACAAACACGTTATTATTTATGGTGTTTGCAAAGCCGGACACTCTTCATTCGCTGCATGGAATAATAGCTTACTGATTTTGCCAAATGATGAAATTACCAACCAAACTTGATTTTAATTCATACGGTATGCAAAGTCCGCCAAACTGAACTAGGCCAGCGTGGTGGACCACATGGCCTAACCCCTCTCAATCGTACTCTCGGCTGTAGAGGAGAGAGAGAGGCCGATGTCCTGCAGTGGGGTGCATATATGGGTTGATATAAATAGATAGATAGATCTATATCTATCTAGTTGGTTGGTCTATACTAACCACACTGTAAAAGATAGACAATAAATTGAATGCAATATCTGCTAGCGTAATAACATTTTGCATGAGTGAAACAGGTACCAAAAAGGCAAGCAAAGTATTCGAACAAATGCAAAGAATATTAACAAAGTAAGGATCAAGTTACATATTATAATAAGAATTTCTTGTTAACCATTAAATATAATTAAATAAGAGCCAATAAAATAATGAAAAACGAAGAATCGACTTAAAGATGCGGACTCGCAATAAGCGGCGCGGAAGAATAAAATATACGAAGTTGATAATTATTGTTTTTATATTGTTTCCCACCGGTTCTAGAATGATAAATTCACAAGCTGAACTTATACTATAAATACATTTTGATTCGGCTTATGAATACATATTTGTGTAATGACTGATAAACTCCGTAATGATGTATTTTGCCGAAGGAGAATAGAAAATGATTCGCCGAAGTATGAATATTTGATAATAATGTAATGACTTTCAGAAATTCAGTGGAGCAAATAACAACTAGACGATTTTATATCACAGTTCATTATTGTTATACATTACGGCGTTCTACGTCCGTAATTAAAATCATTTTAGGATACAATATAGTCTGATTTTGATGTTCAACTCTGCTGAATTTAACACTAATGGTTACTAGGAAAACCCTCATTTAATTTAATAATGAATAATGAACAGATATACTT
The DNA here is from genome assembly GCA_030180105.1 of Hyles lineata. Taxonomy (NCBI): domain Eukaryota; kingdom Metazoa; phylum Arthropoda; class Insecta; order Lepidoptera; family Sphingidae; genus Hyles; species Hyles lineata. The sequence continues at coordinate 21,860,886 of JARJEE010000001.1, forward strand.
ATTGAGGAAAGCTTTTTATGTGGAAATGTTTTAATTGTAAATATGTATCTTCAATCTCGATAGTGAATCTTTATTTTGTATTGTTCAAGAGGTTACTCTAAGACCCGAAACCAGTGGCTTAACAGTCCATACATGGTCCATACATTGTTTTTTTCGTTGGAATGAAATAGTTCCTCCATTTGCAGTAGATGTCGCTTCTCTCAAAATCGCGTAATTATTGTTGTTAAAAAATATATATGAATAGAGAGAAACAAAAGTATATGTATATAATTATAATCACAAGAGGCATCATAATAAAAAACAATACAACCGCTAAACTGTTATTTTATTCACTTAGAAATCTTTGCTTAACTCTAGTCATGTTTTCCCTAAAGTAATTTCCAAAAGCCTACTCAGTAAAAATTTCGGGCTTTGGAAATTACTGGGGAAAATTATTATAATATAAATTAATTGAATATTGATAAGACCTATGTCTTATTCGAACGTCGTATACCGTCAGAGGGCGCTAATTCCAATAATTTGACTGTTAACTCTATCTCCGTATATAGAATGCTCTCTGTGCCCGAAACAAAACCTGAATGTTAGGATATCCCAGGTCTAAAGTAAGTTATAAGTTTTCCACTTCAAAAACTGGTAACCTACCTGGTAGTAGGTTACTACTGGACATAATATTGAGACTTAACGTCTTATGTCTCAGGATAACGAGCGCAATAGAATGCCAAGCATTGTTTATTTTAATTCAAGGTGTTGTTTGGTTTTGCTACTGTTTATGAGCGGTCGTAGCGCTTGCCATCAGGCGAACGGCATGTTCGTCTCGCCATTCAAGGCAACAAAAAAGAAAACAATACTATTCAATATGATAAGTAATTATCATTCAATCCAAAATTAGTTTATGGTTACAACATACGATAGAGGATCAAACATTTTGCGGAGTACTTTGGCACATTGGTGCAGTTCCACATACACTCGAACATTCGACTATTGTTTCTAATCATAGAATAAGCCCCGTGATAGTTACATCAGAAATGACTAATGTTAATTACTATCTAACATTATTTTTCATTAATTACCCAGAAATTCCAGCTAATTTATCCGCTCCCGCTCCGCTCCACGTTCCGCTCACGTCGTAACCGTAGCCTTTTAATACACAACAATTTAAACGGTAGCCGTACATCGGCCGCCGATCGTATGAAATAAAACGTTGCGAGAGCTATATTTATTATATTTTTATAATTCCTAATGAGAGTGTGCGCGTTCCTGCACCACAGCGGCACCGCACAAATGAACGGGTGTGTAACAATGTACCGGCCGAAACTTACACTCCACACGTATTATAATACTCATCCCATCGAGTGAGTTATTTTCTTGCCGTTCCATACAATTATGATACATACATTTTTATATTTAGTAAATTAACTCGTTACATATAAACATTAATTATTAATGACGTTGTTTGACTTGATACGACGATTTACAGAGCTGTTTCTAAACTCGGTGCTATTGTGAGCTAAAGTTGACATGGATGTAGTGGCAACATTTATAAGTTCTGTACCGTGAGGACCTAGAAATATGCGATGTATCGGATGGTAAAATTTTATATGTTCTCTCAAGATTTGAATTGGTGCCTGGCAGATCGGTGGTCAAACATGGTCATAGCTGCCGACCTCACGGAGTTACAGGCGTAAGCTTATGTAAAATTACCATTTAATAGTTATCTACCCCTAGATAGTCTTCTTGTTCATAACTTTGTTTAAACCGCCATTAGTTTTAGGGGGCATGGAAAATGAGATTCCATAAATATTTGCCGTACACGGCACAACATTTTGTTACGTCGATTGAATTTTAACTTGCAATAATTAAATCAGCAGGATGATTTTTACTTCTACCAAGAAAACAGTTAGGGGCCTATCTCATTATTACTCAAGTGAAATGTTGGAAAATCAAGGCGACACATGATCCTTCAAAATTTTTTCGTCTGTCGTCCAATTTCAAAGCCGAATAACTATACAACGAGGCACTGGAACTAAAATATCGGTTTTCAAACATCCATTAGGGGAGTCTAAGATACTCACGGATTTTTATGGTGCATTCACAACGCAATCACTATTTGTGTAGCAACAACGTTATCAATAGATACCACATGTTAGGCAACATTACTTAACATAATATACTAACACGAGAAAATGTATTAAAAACAAATAATTTGTTATTAGATGCTGATCAGTAACATTTGGAAACGTTGCTGAACAAAAAATAACTGATGTGTGGATGCAATGTTATTTAGTAGGATTGAATAAGATTAAGAATATTACTATTATTAATTTACCGACATAGCCCATAGGATTGGCAAGTTGAAGTGGCAGTGGGCCGGGCACATAGCTCGTAGAACCGATGGCCGTTGGGGCCAAAAGGTTCTTGAGTGGAGGCCACGTACAGGCAAGCGAAGTGTCGGACGCCCGCCTACAAGGTGGACGGACGATCTGACTAAGGTTGCAGGAAGTCGCTGGATGCAGGCCGCTTCCAACAGGTCATTGTGGAGCCTTGGAGGAGGCCTATGTTCTGCAGTGGACTTCCTGTGGCTGATATGATGATGATGATGATGACTATTATTAATTTAATAACTTTTATCTTTCAACATATGTTCATATAAGAAAAAAAATAGTAAAAGGGAACTGAATAAAATAGCACACAAGGAATAAAAAAAACACACAAACACGATTACAAGAACAGGTGTTTGTAAATTAGTTAATCTATCAATATAATAAAACTCATATGCAATTCCAGTGAAATAAATTGAAGCACAATTTGATTTTTTAATTCGCGGCTCTGCGGGCGCCATTGAAATTGTTATGCTACATTTAAAGTTTGAATAACATATTAGAGGGCCCGCAGAGGACGCCCTGCGGTCACCGAGGGCTGCGCTGGGTGACAACTGTTCAATATTACCCGCTTGTCGACAGGGGATCCTTACCGGCGACACTGGCCATCAACATTTTTATTGATTTGCAATAAAACCTCATTCTCAATGACGCATTCTAAATTTAAAATATGCGACGCCAACGAGATAATGGAACGGTAGGCAGTGTTGTGTTGTCGGGACTGTGTGTATAGATGTTTTATTTATTTTTTAAAGATATGTTTAAAAATGATGAGATCAGGTCTTATCAGAAAGAAAACTACATCACAATAAATAACATTCCAAAAAGATTATTAACGAATTGTAATGTCCACTTCATCTCTCAAAGACCAAGCCATACTACGGCGTCTCACCACAGTAAAATTTCTTGCAACAACACACATCATATTACAGAACTTGTATACCTGTTAGCTAGTTTGCCGCTAACACCAACGAATACACTGCACAAAACATGCGCTTTTATACTCGTTTTAGCATACACCTTGACTCATTACACCGCATGCAAAACTCAATTTACACTCTAAAATAATCGTTGAAAAAGTAACATTTTTCTCGACTACTGTAAATTTTAGCGCGCGGGGGAACTTTGAGAGCCGCTGCCGCAAATAACACAAAATGTGGGTACTCGAAAGTTTACCGGCGGTTTTCGGGCGTGGTAGGCATTCGTTCACCCCTCAATAGTCGCGGGGACATAGTAAATCTAATTTGGCAATTTGCGTTACGATTTTTTTATTATTGCTTGTACGTACTTCGCGGAACAGAAATTATGCTTGACAAATACACAAGACTAGTGTTTGCAGAAATACAATCTCACTAGATTAATGAAATAGACATCGTGATATAGTCTACCGCTTTATAACGGAAACCCATGGATCCCGAAAGCACTACTAAACATTTGTAGTTCACAATTTCAGCACTAGGCAAATTATGATAGATGTATGGTAGACATTTGCACGGGCAGAATTTATATGAAGGCTTTAATAATTGACTTCATTATAGTAGAAATCGCATTTTTTACCATCGAATTCGCAAATTCTAATCACTAAAATCAGTTATTGCTTTGAATTGGTTCTCACAATCTATATCAAACATTCAGATTCATTTCATTACACATTCATTACCTTTCGGTATAAAAATAGTATTGAATCAGTACGGTTATAATTAAAATGAAACCATTATTTTAAAACAGTATTTAAAACTGTAAAATCAATTCCCAAACTAAACGTCACTATACAGGAGTTATCGGAAAGTTGACCGTACTAAAGGGCAGGCTTCATCGTTTATTAACGTCACTAGAATGCATGTAGGAAAATGACAATTTAATTTATTTATACATGAAATGTAATTAAGGATTTAATTAATTTCCTTTTGTTTGGAATAAACGATGAGACACGAGTAAACTCAACGACAACATAGATGTGATATCCCGACCTCGCACCTACTTACTGAGGATAAAGATCATCTTGTGGGATAAGAAACTAAAAAATACTTTATAGTATTACTGTTAATCACATAAATAATTCTTAAGTAAGTGATATTGAATCTGCGGCCCTTAATTTAGCTGGCGTTTGCCAACTACGTCACGAAAATGTCAAATTCATTAAATGTGTACAGAATTATAGTATATCGTTAAAATTATAAAAATAGTTTATGTCTGGGGGAGTTTTTTAATTTTATAGCATCGTATATTGAACGCAGTTCATGGTATCAGTTTAAAATACTTTATTTATCATGTTCGTGAGTTAGCGGCGGTGCGCCGGGCCTATTCCGCTCCATACACATATACTAAGTAATATTAAACGTTGCTTGAGCACGGCTTTAATTCATCACAGATTACACGTTACGTCCGCGAACTCTCTGCTCTTTTTACAATAAATAAATTGTTCTCTCCTGACGCAAAAATTATATTTTACCTTTTATAAATACAAAAATTTAACGATCGGCCAGCCGAAATTATAGATGTGAGGGTAACATTTAAAATATTGCTGGATATTTGAGTGGTTCTGAAAAATGCGATATCCAGACTATTTAATTGTCGGCGCGGATTTAGCTACGTTGATGAAGATTTCGGTATATTTGTTTTAAATTATATCAAATTACTTATTTCTACTATTATATTAGAAATAAAATTACGTGGTGATCGAATTTTACCGATATTTAACCGATAGCAAATAGTGGAAATCAAATTGATAAACTAGCTATTAAATGCGAGTGATTTGGCTTTTAATCCTGAATTAGACGGTTGGCAGTGATGTGAAGTTGCGAACCTCGGGGCAGGCGATATGATACCTGTCACAGTTGCCATACTGCCACGCTAGTTGCAATGTAGCAATGCAAAATTATCATTATTAAAATAACTACAAACCAAACATTAGCATTCTGACATAACAGTTTATGTAAGCAGACGTAATGTTGAATCGTGTATAGTGGAATAAGCCAGTAAGATGACAATTGACGGATATAAGCACCATATATATATCTTTTATATTTTTTACAGTCCTACCTCTTTTCATCTTTGCATCACCTTAGGTTCGACTGGTAGATAATAGCTCAGGGATTAAGTCCACCGATACACAATTTGTATTCATTGTTGAAAATATAGAAATACAAAATAACTAATTTACCTAGAAAAAAAAGTACCTAATTCTTGTTTTACCTAAGAGAAATACCGAGCTGTGTTCACATATAAAACTAGATATATCTATGTATGCTGTTTCTCTAACACAACTATAAAACTATTTTTAACGCGGAAGTTTCGTTTGTCAATTCTCCGCTATCTATCACTAAGAATATACCTTTGTATGCAAATCGATTGTGGCGAAGAAATAAATACATTATTATTCCTGAATTTATCTTGTCTCAGTGAGATGTGAAAAAATAAGATAATACGTGGTTCTACACCCTTTTAGATTAATTTTTATTTACGTAGGTATATCATCATCATCATCTCAGCCACAGGAAGTCCACCACTGAACAAAGGCCTCCCCCAAGGAGGTAATTATATTACCAATTTGTAAATTATAAAAAATGCATAAATCTACTTATGTTCTACTATCCAACTAAACTAATAGGTACCGTTTGACGTTTCATATTTTTACACGCTTTATATTAGCTTCACTTGTATGTTTGTTTGTATGTTTGTAACCGACTCCTTAAGACGCGATTTTGACCCACTTTAAACGGACAGATTTCATTCAAATTTTGCACACCTGTCAAAGACCGATGACAATACAATAATTCGATTAAAATATATGATTATCCTGATTAGATTCGCCAGGATTCATTAATTTCGTTCCGTATCCTTTGCATGAGAGTAAGAGACAGGGCTAGTGCGCGAACAACGCATGCGCGTAGGGACTCTTATGGTAATATATACATATATATATATACATGGAATGAGTGGGAACTTGTTCCTGAGCGTGTACTGGGGCTCTTACCTTACACATTAATAATTTGGAAAATAATTACAGTTACTTAGAGTTATCACGGAATTGATAGTAGATGAGATCAAATAACAGTTTAAAAAAATAAGAAAAAACGCTCTTGTAAATAAACCAAACTAAAAAGTAGAAAATAAATAATAGTTTAAAAAAACTAAAAAACACGCTTTATATAGAAAACCCAACTAAAAAATAGAAAATAAATTTTAATAATACTGAATTAAGGATAGTGTAAAAAAATATAATAAATATAAATAAATAATAGTGTATAAATAAGAAAATAAATAATAGTTCAAAAAAACTAAAAAAATACGCTTTTATAGAAAATCCAACTAAGAAAAGCAAAATAAATTTTAAAATTTTTTAATTAAGAATAAAATATTTTTTATTGTAATAAAAGCGTGGGGTGCTTTTTAAGATATTATCAAAATGATAATCCTTCTACTTATATCTGTCGATAAAATAATTATATCTATTGAAAACATGCATCCATCCTTTTTTTACAATAAAAAATATTGTTTTCTTATATACAATATTCTTAATTCAAATTTTTAAAAATTTATTTTGCATTTCTTAGTTGGATTTTCTATAAAAGCTTATTTTTTTAGTTTTTTTGAACTATTATTTATTTTCTTATTTATACACTATTTTTTATTTATATTTATTATAATTTTTTACTCTATCCTTAATTCAGTATTATTAAAATTCATTTTCTATTTTTTAGTAGGGTTTTCTATATAATTCAATTTTAAACATATTTTAACAAGCGTAACTCACACAATTTTAATTTCGCTTGCCGTAAAGCCACAATTCCATGGTCTTAGGCAAAATGTTATTGAAATTGTGTAAGTTACGCCTGTACAAAGTTGAAAAGTATGAAACGTCAAACGGTACCTATTACTTTAGTTGGAATATTGTCAATTTCAATTATATAAAGCTGTAGAGGTTGTTTGATTTTTTATTTGCTACCGGTAATCTAAGTAAATACTGGTTCTAATTGGAAAATCAATTTGGTGTTATAAAGCTCATTTACTAAGGAAGGCTATAGGCGAAATAACAGTGCGAAATGAACAATAGAAGCGGAGCAGTAGTTACATTGGAAATATTGCAAAAATGCGTTTTGGGAGATTCCATTGCATGTGCTGTTTGAAAGGTAGAAGTTACGCTACAAAGATGTATAACAGGATTGTTCCTCCTTAAAAGATCCAAAAAAATACGTGTTAGCGTATACCTATCTTGTTTAGGTTGGCTATTATTGGAAATCAGATTTGCTTTAAAATATTGCAGTATTTGCGCATAGGTTTTTATTCTCGTTACTCCTTACCAAATTAATAAGTTACTTATTACAATTAAGTATTAAATTTCGAGCAATCCCCTAACATCATTTGATTTGAATTAATATTTAAGTACATGTATCAGTTTTAAAAAATATCTACACAGAAAATGTAAGTTATGTTCATGTACCTATCGTGTATGATTTTTTATTGTGAGGAATGAAAAAAACTCAATGTACAGGACGAGATGGGGAAAAGCAGTACAGAGATAAGAATCTCTTTAAGTTTAAAAATAAAACACTTAATACCCGAAATAATATTATTTTTCTCATGTTACGGTGTCAAAAAGTGTTTGCACACGGGCGGTACCAGGCCGGGTCACTAGTCTCCAATACGTTCGGAGTAATTGACAGACGAAATACAAATAATATTCAAAATGAAGATGTTCTTTCTCACCTTTTTTTATATTTTATACAACATTGATACAACCGAGCGACTTTTCTTTAAACTACATATACTAGGCACCATTTTCAAGGTCTGTACTAAAAATCAATTAAATAGGAACAATAGTTTAGTCATAAATGATTTTTTAAGTTTTTGCCCTCTTTGAACACGCTGTGGCTTTTCTAACAGCTGATTACGTCCAACGCATAGGTCATTCACCTTAAAACGACAAATCTTACTAAAATCTATGCGCTGTTGCCGCTCTGACACAAGCATGGACACAAGTCACATAAATAAGTACAACTAAATTACTTTAAAAGTTGGCGATGCAAATAAGAAAGCAATAAATACACACACACTTACACTTTCATTACGAGAGCGACATAGCAAAACATCGTGTGCGTAAAAGAAATAGAAATAGGTCAGTATGTGTGTGTGTGACACGTACGCAATTGATTATTGACCTCTAAAAAATAGTTTTTAGTCTGCCGCCGGTATCCTTTCAGAACGCATGTAGCAACACGGAAGCTCCTGCGCCGCCGCGCCGCGCCGCTTTGATCTTGCCGATCTCGTGCCGATAATTTTAATTTTGTCTTGTTATTGACACTACTCGTAAATAAGTTTAAGACATTATTTATTTTTTTACTGTGACAGGACACGTAACTTCGGATAATTATTATTTAGTGTTAGTGTTTCTGTGTTATTGACTGCTAGCCAACAATGAATCGGTCGATTAGGACATGTACGGTGGCCACCGCGATCTCCGGACCTAATCCCTTGGATTTCTTTTTGCGGGGCTTATTAAAGAGCTAGAAATAGGGTTATTAAGCATTTGAAAAACTAAAGTGGCTAGTTTCGAACACTGACTTAATAACAATTTAAACAATAATAATATTGTCCGTCGCTATAACTTGTACATTCATGTAAATGGAGGACATTCCAAAATTTAAAAATCTAGTGCACCTAAGCAAAGAATGTTGTGCGCGTACTTGAAAAGTACCTAACTACGCGCGGTGCACACAGCCACGTTGCGCCGGCGGCGTGGCCTTGGCGGCGCGGCGGCGCCACAATAACACACGCCGCGCGCGACGTTGCCAATTTGTTATCTATTCGGATCTACAGGTCAGTGAAATGTACTTACACAGGGTGGTTACGTTTTACTCTTATTTGTAAGCTATTTAGTTTGTTTGAAACAAACAAAATCTCAGTTTTGGTATTATTATTTTTTTTGCCGTATTGAATAAATACCAAGGACGTATAGTATACGTAGTGTAATTTTATGCCCATAGGTCACATCAACTTTGTATATCATCTTTTTACTAACATTATTTTCATTTATATACTATTAGGAGACATCAGACAGAGTATGCATTAACGTTTAGTTAGTCTATTATCAGCTATCTGAAATGTTCCAATTATTAGGTTATACTATATGTATTTTGGTCCATTAATTGAATGTCATGACCACGCCGGTAGCGAATGATTTGCACGATAATATTATAATTGAATTGGGAGACAGTTGCAACGTCATTGAAGAGTACTCACTAAATCATTTTGATTTTGTAATATAATATTGGTTTAGCAATCCACTTTTACGAAGCATTCACGAATACCGAACGAGTCAGTGAGGAAACTATATTTTTATAAAGGTCTCCGATTATTCGCGGCGCAAAACAATGCTCAATTTACGTAAGCGTATTTTAGGTCTTAAATTTGATATATAGTAGCGTTGGTCGTGTAAGCCGAAACTCAGCCCGTTTCCCATAGCGGTCGTGTCAAATCGTTGTAAACGCGTATTTATAGGTGATTTTACATCAATCAAATTGTTTTCCACTTCAATATTGTATTATTTGCGGCCGATATTTATGACATAGAAATTACACGGTCTGGCGTCGAACCCCACACGCCGCTCGAAGCGCAAACATTACGTGCGCCGGAGTGTGCTCGCTGGGTAATGCTTTATTATTATAATATCGGACGCTTTACCTTACTCGTTGACAAATTGTGGATTTATCTTGCAGTTTACATTTACTATTTATGCTTAATTTACTACGGTTCTATACATAAGTGAAAAATTGAAGTGTGTTCTTAGTGTTGCGATCCGATTAAAGATTGGTACAGTGGTTGGGAAATAGGCTTTCGAAATGGAAGCTGCTAGTTCGGGTGCAGTATGTACAAATAACTGCAGATTGAACAAATCAGTGTCACCTACATGGGATTTTTTTATGTAAATGCACTCATAATAACAGCTTTAATATTTTTAATTTAATTTTTTTTTTGGATGGGAGTCACATATTGTCTGATACATGGGGGGTATACCATATACGAGACAAAAATCTTAATAAAAAGATCACAAAATTATCAATAGTCACTAATATTCTCTGAATTGTACCATAGTAGCTCAATTAGTGAAATACACACTGCACTGTTATGATTTCGGTATGAGTACATGTTCCATCTATGGAAGGAACGGAAAAAATTGTATAGCAAAAATCTTGAATACATACGAATATCGAAAATTATAATGAAGGGTAAATAAATTTGACGTGAAATATAACAATATCCATATAAAAGCTACGCGTACATTAATCTGCTTTTTTTTCTATTAAATTTTAAATAATTTGTACAACCGTCACTAATTAATGCACGCCACGAAAATAAATATTCTAAATATTAAACATATTGGGTAGTCTTGTCATCGAAGAATCATAGGTATAATCCAACCATCCATCGTATTTTGAGAACAACTTTAATCAATTTAATGTAGGTAGGAAGAAAATTAGGACATACTATAATATTATTATTATTATTATACTAATGACATCAAAAGAAATCACAAATAGTTTTTTTTTTATTGCAATGGATGGCGATACGACCGTTCCTGGACAGTTTAAAACCAAACAGCACCATGAATTACAAAGCAATGCTTGGCATTCCATTGCGCTCGCCATCCTGAGACATAAGATGTTAAGTGTCACTATGTGCAGTATCTACTCTAGATACAACTTCCTTCAAACCGGAACAAAACAGTGCATTCACACTGCTGTTTGGAGGGAGAAAAATGAATGACTAAGAATTAAAATATTGATTTTTTAATTTGTATATTATGTTCATATTACCCAACTCCGTGAGTACTTTCAATTATACACCGAATAAGAAAACAAATAATATTTTACCCTCATAGACCTTATAGACGGTAAATTGTAATACAATCCTTTCTTAATGTATTTCAACTCAACAATATAAAGATATATTTTAAATATCATACCAATTGGACTTACGTATGACCTAATGATTTCTAATAGTGAGTCAACGTATCTGAACATACTAACTATAGTATGCACTTCACACTGAAATATCGCTTACAATTCATTTATGCCGATTTCATTCCATTCTTTATGCTTTCTTGTAGATATAGAGTACAACAGGAACTGCCAACTTGTACGTCGTATTATTATAGAAGTTACATTATATTAGAAGAGTAAAAAGATGGTCTTTAAGTTTTCTTAAATCTACCTTTACCTTTTTTTCTTCTTCATAAGACTTAGTAGTAAGAACTATCTAAGACTGAAACGTCGCGGTAGGCCCAGAAAAAGATGGCGAGACGAATTGGACCGGTGGTTGAGAGATTGTCAGGATCGAGACCTGAACTGGGACTAATGGAAGGACGTTAGAGAGGCCTTTGCCCTGCAGTGGGACAGCCCGGTTGATGTATATAATATGTATGTATCTATGTTAGAATTAGAAGTCTAATACCTTATACTTTCTGATTTTTTATATTATTGGTATGAATATTGAGACGAGCATGCCATTCGATACGACCGCTCATGGACAGTAGCAATGCTTGGCATTCCACTGCGCTCGCCATCCTAAGACATAACATGTTAAGTCTCAATGTGTCCAGTAATTATTCTGGCTACAATGTCTTTCAAACCGAAACACAACATTGCGTTTACACTTATGACAGTTTCAAACATAATAAAAATGAATTAACGAAATTGGTCCAGCTATTCACGCGTGATGACGTGACCAAGAGTAACAACTAATTTAATATAATACTTTACATAAATTAAAACGAAAATTATTCAGCGTACCGATAATTTAACCATCGTAATATTATACAGGCGAAGATTTGTGTTTGTTACTTCTTCATACTCAAACGTCTGGACCAATTTTGATGAAATTTGTTATGGAGATAGCTAATAACCTGGAATAACGCATAATCTATTTATTCCGAAAGAAAGTAATGTTTCAGCAGGATGAGGAATACATGCAAATATAATATATGCTACTTTTCCAATCACATACGCATGTAATGGGATGAAATATCCAGAAGCGGACAAGATTTCATGCCTTGAGTCATGGGTCAGAACGAAGGTGTATCGGGGCGGGACAGAAAAGTATAAAGAACAGCCGTCACGTTGAGTTTAAATAATATAAAAAAATAGTACCTACGCAAAATAATAGGTTTTTGATATAGATCTGACTCAAAAGAATCTACACCCGGGCGGAGCTGGGTCGCGCCGCTTGTAATTTCTTATCCGGATTTCTAATGCGTCTTAATAACCGCTACTTAGCTATAGAAATATGAACGCATTTAATTTCATAACGCATTGTGCAAAACCAACAATAGAATAAAATCAAACTACAATTCCTATAAAAAAAAAATCTGTTTAAATAAAGAAAAGGCATTACTCGTTGATACTGGTTTAATAAATGTACTATAAATTTGATCCGATTCCTACATTATAATTCGTTGTTTTAAGGGAACTACTTACATTCATATGTCAAAATTTTGTTTAACAGTTTAAGCTCGTGACCACTATCCGGCATCCGCTAACTCACAGTTACAACAAAACGTTTTTTCGAATGGTCTACGACTTTACCAACTATTTTAATTCTTATTATTTCAACAACGACAAAACTAATATTATCGCTTTTATTTTTCAATATCTGAGCTATCCGCAAAAATAGTCAATTTGTACCCTCACCGTTATTTTATTAGAATGTTGAGTAGAAACCTACCTATACATCAGTGTCTATAGACCTAATCATCATATTATCTATTACAACTTAATGAAAATAGTGACTAAAAATAATATATTTTTTTCTTTGAAAAAATAATTACATTTTCATATAATTTAAATAACCATTATTTAATTTCGTTTTGATGTAACTAACGCCATCTGTTATGAAAATGATAAACAATTTAGTAAGCCTACCAAATACGAAGCGAATCTCGTTCCAGCTTTGTACCACAGACCACCCACAATTAAATAATATTTCAAGTATGTTTGGAAGATTGTTTTCGCTTATAACGCCGAGAAAAAATAATAGAAGTTAACAATTCCTACTACGTAGGTATATGAAAAAAAAACCTAGTAAAGATTTATTAATGTAAATAATAAAAATGCAAATTGAAAAGTGCGTGGTGGCCTGTTGGTAAAACGGACCAGACGCGGCTGCTAACATTACATGTTCAAGGTTGCCGCGGGTTCAAATCCCAGGGCACACCTCTGACTTTTCGAAGTCATGTGTGTATTGATAGTCAATCACCACGCACGAAAACGGTGAAGGAAAACATCGTGAGGAAACCTGCATACCATAACGATTTATAATAATTTCTATGGTATGTAAGTCCGCCAACCCGCACTAGGCCAGCGTGGTGAACTATATGGCCTAACCACTCTCAATCGTAATGTCGATTGTAGAGTAGACCCGTGCCCTGCAGTGGGACGTATATGGGCTGATACAGAAATTGAAGAAGAATAATATTACAATTTATAGTAATTATTAAATCCTTATTTGTGTAAAAATTTACAAAAGTAAAAATTATTATCTACAATTATCTACCCTAATATTATTATAACGACAGACAATTTTATGAGTCAGTGCGTAAGTACGTGATTTTTAATCTGAGGCACCACTGTATAGTATTCATAAAATCATCAATACTATTCTGTATGGAACTCGAGAATTCGACAATTTTGTAAAGTATTTAGTAATATTCGTACAGTTTTACGTACGACGTTCGAACATTCGTCGTCGTGTCGGAGTACAGAATAAAAGTCAAAAAAAAATATAAGATCTGCCTACCATCTCGTCATGCGGGTACCATATTTTGTAAACACCCAAGCTGTTCCATGTTTCCATTATTATTTGCGTGGCCAAAACTTTCATATCACTTTCATGGCATGTTACATTGTAATTACCATACTATTTATTTCTATAATAATATTATTATTTAAAGTTTAAAAGACATGATAGTTACTAAATACTAATAAACTACAAAATGAAAACCATGGTTTCTTTATTGTTCGACGACGAATCACTGTCAAATTTGCATACGAACCTATGGTTTGCATAAGAGGGTCTCAAATTGAATTGGTAATTCCCAAGTCGTTTGAATAACCGGGATTGTGAGGGTCACATTATATGGTTGAAATATTACGACGACACTTTATGAGTTACTAGGTTTGTCTTTATCTTCTACCAGTAGTTGTCCAGTAAAAGTCCAGTTCCAAACATGCACACAAAAACAAATCATTGTCTCCTTTAAGAATCAAAGGACATTTTGGCATCAATAAATCATCAATCAATCATATGAACAAAACTAAAGAATTTGTAATGGGACAATAATAAGTTTAACCTGATAAATGATAATCAATTAAAATTTTCTGTTCTGCTTGAGATAATGTAATATAAGGGCTAGAGTATCTTCACAATTTTTCACATATTTTGTAAGAAGAAATTGTCACTTAATAGAAAAAGTTCTAAATACTTTACGTGATTTATATTTATAAAATATTTATTCTGTATAAGAGATTATGATTCACTTTATAATACTCTTTTATGCCTTTTTAACCAACCTGACTAGTAGTTATATGAAAAACGAGGAACAAATTAATGCACCTTAACAAATAACGTCTTCAGTGCCTACTATATTTTTTGCGTTCTATGAATCACATCGAATGCAAAATAGATAATTCAAATGTGGTTAAATATTTGCTTACATTTCATTCGTGTCATAGATTTGGTGGGTACCGTCAGAAAATATTTATCTATATTATAAAAATGTGAAATTAGTGTAATATGAAAACACATTTATTCCAGACCCCATGAACGACATGCGTGACGCCTATGTTATTATTTATTTACTAATTTACCTGAGTTTAACCACAATAGTTTGCGGATCTAAGGATCATTTTTTTTTTAAATGGCAAAACCCCACAACGAATTGAGAGCGCATTTTACATCTCTCATTACGCTGTCGGTATTAAATTCTCTTCGTAAACAATGAATGTAGAAAGAAAAAGTTAAAAACACATTAAATACCACTGTGGACATAAAGTTTCACAATGGTTAATTAAATCTTGAAGTTAATTGAATCATACTCAGTATAGTTGCCCCGGTATCGCCTACTTCTCGTTTAGTGAAGTGGTCATAGATAAATTAGTAAGAATAGAGAATGGACATAGAATTGCCTGATCGTTTCCCTAAAATTTTAGGTTAAAAACGAAAAAGCTTGCCAAGTGTGAGTCGGTTTTGCGCACTGGGATTTATGTACCTTACAATATAATATTACACAAAGAAAAAAATACGCAATGATAGCTGATTAAATTACAACAAACTTCACTGTATAGTATAAATAAATAGGGCATAGATATAGCAATATGCACATAAATAAATAATAAATATATTATATACATCATATCGAATATGCAAGTGCTATTGGAATTTGTAATTGCTAAAATAATATCGCTATATTTGCAAGGGTGCGCAATTTTCTTAGTAAAAAAGGAATTCATTTACAAATTACTAGTCCACTATATTTATGCTTATATAATAATATTAACTATTTATTTTAAAGTGTAACTCACCGTCGATTTTAGCGCATATAGTGTGTTGCACAGCAGGACCAATATCACTAACGGTTTCTTGCCAGTAGAATATACTTAATACTGTTTATCTCCTATATAATGAAAGTTCATAATGTAAAATTTTGGTACTGATCAGTTAAGTGTAATTCAAATTGCTGTGCTGGAGCAAGATCAGACTTGGTAATCACAAGCCATATATATTGAAATTATTTCTTTGAAACCTTACGAAAGAACATATTCTACTGTGTCAATGTAATATAATTATGATGTGGCATAAAATACTATTTTCTAAATACCCTCCTTTCTTTGCTTTGACCATATTATGTAAATAATATTTGAGTTATTATTCATAACCGGTTTGCCACATTTAAATTTAGATACTGTAACCAAACTGTAACTATGTCATATGCCGGCATTCTTATTTGACAAAGAGAAGAAAATATCGTGTCTTATCTTGCACAACTTTAAAACTCGGAATTAAAGTAAAGTAGTGATTTATTGTTAGCAATAAACTGTTATTTTACACATAAAAGTTTGTTATATTTACATAAGCTTAGAGCAGGTTAAATAAAATAAAAATCAATCTACCCGCGTATTCACCTTTTATGATGGAAAAGCCATGGACATATTTAATAAAGCTCTAGACACATATCTGCTGGGTTCATTGTCCTCTAAACCAATATGTTGGCTATATAAATCAAGTGTCCACTCTCAATTACTTGATCTATAGCGCGACGATGCAAACCTACCTGGGTAGGAGGCGGCGCGGCGGCGCGGCGGCGCGCGGCGTCCGCGTCCCTTTCTCTCAAGGCTACTTCGCAACACACGCCAAAACAGACTTTATTGATGAGCTACAGGGTCATATATCTGTTGCACCGCGGTAAACTTTTTTTGACTCATGCATACCGGACAATCAAGCCTTGGCAAACTTAAAGAATAGTGAACGAGACTTATGATATAAGGATTATAAAGACAAATGCATTGTGCGCGCCGATATCTACACTTTTTAAAAACGCAACCGTCCCATACACTACAATTGATACGAAAATAAATACAAGTCTTGTATGTGCACAAGGAACATAAACAAAAACACCGGTTATCTGTCACTGTCAAAGCCTCGTGCGCGAGCGCGAGTGTGCCGCGCGGTGAAATGTCAAATTTGTAGAATAACATGAATGAATTACTTACCCCGTTATATTCCAAACATTAGATTATATAGCACAATGCACTTTCACAAGTTTCACTGGTGTCGTGTGTTATTTTTGCAGTTGCGCGGGATTGTTTGTAGAGGCGTCGCGTCGGCGCAAGTCCCTGTGTCATAACGGAATCAGGCGCCGTCGCAGGTGATTGCCGCGACGGTGGCGCCGCGGCGCTCGGCAGCGACCCTACGGAAACGTCTGGACGCCGCCCCCGCCACACGCTGCATACCACCCCGCGCCTTACCACACATTATTATTATCTCACCGCTAAAGGACCACGTCTGGACATCGACAATTACGTGTATTTATTTTAATTTAATTAATCAATAAAAACCCTACCATACCTATATGATGTGTAGATAGTTATATTCTTAATCGGAAATTAAAACATTTTTGTAATGAATCTAAATAAATATGCTTACAATTTTTTGAAGTCGATGCCAGTCGTAATATTTAAGACCAGTTTTACCCGCGGGTTTACCCGTCTAGATGGTAGATACTATAATTTTATAATTTATAGCTGGCACCGACCTCAAAAAATTGTAAACATATACCTACAGGTATTTTAGATTCATAAAAAGGTTAATTTTATTTTTCTCTTTAATTACAATTTTGAAGGTGGTTAATTTTTCTACATTATTTTGTATTTCGTAGGTTCAACTTAATATCAATATTTTATTAAGGCAGCCAAGCCATGTTCCTATTGAATGTTACACATCTTTCTCAGGAGTGGGAGTGCCAAAGGGTAGTTCTCCTCAAAATGTTATTTATAGCCAAAAAAAATAGTTTTTAAAAACCTTGGAAAAAATATGAAATTTTGAATGTAGTTAATAGCTTTGACAAACCCGTAGTTTTCTGTAAAAATATATATTTTTTAAAAACAAGCTGTTACCAACAATGACAATGTGTGACCATAATGATATTTATGAAGAGAAAAATGACGCCATGTTACAAATAATGACTAGTTCAGGAGTTTCTACAATAAATAAGCTGAAGTATATGCGAATTTGTGATTATACTAACTTATTTACTTAAAAGGTACAAGCCATCTTGCTGCAACACGAATGAAAATTAGTTCTACCCAATTAATAAGTCTTCTTCAACAGTCCTATGATGCGTCAATTGACTTTACATTTTGGATACCTATCTTATTATCATAACCATTAAAAATGCTGTTATTGTAGAAACATCTTTGATACCTGACAGCCTCCGTGGTGCCGTTGGTTAGACACCGACTGTAAAACATGAGGCTGCGGGTTCGATCCCCGCACCGAAATAAATGTTTGTGAGGCCCATTTATATTTGTTTCAGATCTTTGTGGGTGTTTGTGATACCGAAAAATCTCTTGTAGTTCCTGATAATCACGACACAAGACTTAATTGATCCTAGTGTGGGGTCAGAACTATGTATGTGGCTGTTGGTTATATTTATGTGTTCATTATTTATGTATTATCATAGAAAGACAGATATTTGGAAAGTAGGCTTTTAAGAATAGAACAAGTAGCGCATATTTAGAGATGTCTCGGTGATCTCGAAGTTAAAATCCTAGGAACTCTAAAAATCAATTTTCGAACGTTCGTTGCTCCGAACGTGTCCATCTTATGAAGTCTACGCTCCGACCAAACCTACATAGATAATTAAATTGATGGGCCACCCTTACTCGACAATACACCGAAAAGCTGTCAGAAATCTGCCAAGGTGAGGTTGTGATGGCTCTCAGGCAACGTAATAACGGAAAATCTGTTAAGGATGGAATAATGATTGAGCTGTTAATGTGCCTGGCCAGCTTCTTCTTTTCTGGATCTTCGATTCTGTTCTCTTTTCGGGGATAGCCCCTAAGGCATATTCGGGCAAGAGTGTCGTTGTATTGTTCTTGAAAAAGGGAGACAAATCTTTTTTGAAAAACTACCGACCGCTCTCTTTTTTGAACCATGTCCATATGGTATTTTCGAAAGTCATCACAGATGGTCTCGCGCGAAGAGTCGAGGAGATTCAGCCTTCGGAAAAGGTCGGGTTTCGAGTAGTCGAGTTGTGAGATAAGGGGACGTTATTTCCCTCAAATTGTTCTCAAGTGCCTTGGAAGATATGTTCAAAATCATAAACTGATATACATTTCACACTTAAGATTAGCGGACGATAACGTCATCATGATTGAAACCGTTCAGAATTTGCACCATATATTAACCAGCTTGGGCTTTGATTCTTCAATACGTATCGGTCTGAGAATGAATTTGGATAAAACCAAAATCATGTATAATGAACTTGTTGATATGCAGCTGATTGCTCTCAACGGAGCTGATCTTGCAGTTGATACGGAATATATCTACCGCAGGCGCGAAATAGCAACTAGGTACAAGGAATCCGACATCGTTGTTGCTAACAATAACGTTACCAATAATGATGAATTGAGAAAAAACATGGCGAACACACCATTCAACTTCACTTTAAAATTGTGACTGCATAACCACCACAACTTGCAATCTATAGGTCAAAATACAAATAACGATTACAGTGATAAAATTAGGATAATTCAATCCAACATTTATCTGCTCAAAATCCATCAATTGTATCCAGACTGACGGCTGCTGGTCAAATTCGAGAGGCAGGGGAAGTTATTTCTACGCAATAAAACGTGGCAAAAATACTTTGAGCTTCACGGCATTTGATGAAAAAGATCGTGGGCAAATAATGACGAAAATTTCAGGTACATTTTTTGTAATTTTTTTTAGTTAGTCTAATAACACTTTCTAAATATATTGTTATGACAAAGATGCATTAGATAAACATAAAGCCCGTGTTAGCAACCAAATTCGCTATATGTGATCAACACATGTTTGTCACGAGTAAATAGTCGAAAACTACCCAAGGTGACATGCAAAATAATGACGTTTTCTTTGGTTTTATTTACACATCTTAATTTTTAATAAACCTAGCCTATATCGGCGAGAATTGCATTTAGAGTAATCATCTAGGTATATTTAGAAAATATATTTGTCCAGAAATACTTAACTGTTGATGAGTTTTCAGCTGGCACACAAAATTTTGGGCTCGAGGAGAACTACCCCAAAACTGTCTAGACTCTAGAGCAGTGGTTCTTAACCTTTAAGACACCATTGACCACCAAGTTTATTGCCTAGTTTGGTTCAATTGGATGTTTGATAATACAGTAACGAAATTTAAATTAATAAAGTGTATTTCTATGTATCTGTAAATAATACATGCAAAAAATATTTTTGGGATAGACTAAGGATGGCTCTGCGGACCACTGGGGATGCTTCAGGGACCACCATTGGTCCATTTTAGGTCTCTCATATGTGAGAGATCGCCTGGGTAGGTACCACCGCAATGTCTATTTCTCCCGTCAAACAGCAGTGTAAATGCACTGTTGATAGATACACTACACTGTTGGGCGATAGATTTTTATAAAATAAAGTAATTATCACCTCATTTTACATTTGGTTCACAGAATAATATTATATTTATTGAACACTAACGGCCCGGCCCGGCTTCACCCGGGTGCAAATACAGATTCCAGTCTATATTTTATTTAAAATCAACATGACTGCCGTTCTCTAAACTGCTTGTCCAATCCCGTCCTATACTATTCTTCTGTCCCATTTTATCCACCTCATATTACATTCCATCCCATCTCTCCAGATTTAAATTTTTATTTTGCTACGGAGATATTATAACACTGTTACTACTCCGACGACATACGTTGAAATCAATTAATATATATGATAGCTGACCCGGTGAACTTCGTATCGCCATATTTTTTGCCATCAATACTGTCTAAAGTCTAAGATTTTAATACCTAATTATTTTATTGCATTGTAATGAATAACACTTTTCGTTTTTCCTTCCGGAGAGAAAACAAATAGTGCTGTTATTGTATTAGGTCATATAGTCCACCCCACTGGCTTAGTGCGGGTTGGCGGATTTTATTTCACGTAGAAATTACTCTGAAAAGTCAGAGGTGTGCCCTGGGATTTGAACTCGTGACCATCGTAAACTTGTTGGCAGTCGCGTCTAGTACTTTACCAACGGGCAACCACGCGCTTCTGTGAATTACTTTTATTTATTTGAGAAGATTTTCTCACCCCTAAAACCTTCCCAGGACTTCCACGAATATTTCAAGACCGAAATAAGCCAAATTGGTCCAGGCGTTGTTGAGTTATGCGCTTACCAATACATTTTGCTATTCATTTTTATATTATAGATATAGATATAATATATATTTTTTTCTCTACACAAATAAGTAGGTTTCATCGACGTACAAGAATTTTCGCACCGAAACTAAGTTTTATTGTAAAATAGGCATTCTCCTTTTAACTTGTGTGCTTATCTATCGAAATATTAGGTTTATACTTCTCTGTTTAGACCAACTTGATAGGTTAGTATGCCGAGACAAAATAGTAATCATGTTTATTGGTGATAGGTCTCTCATACGTGAGAGGTCGCCTGGGTAGGTCAATGTCTATTGCTCCGGCCAAACTGCAGTTTAAATGCACTGCTGTGTTTCGGATTGAAGCACATCGTAGCCAGAGTAACTACTGGACATATTGAGACTTAACATCTTATGTCTCAGGATAGCGAGTGCAGTGGAATGCCAAGCATCGCGTTGTAATTTAAGGCGTTGCATTGTTTGGTTTTGCTACTATTCATGAGCAATCGTACATAAAAAATATTCGATAACTTTTCACAACCTTTTCACTGATTAGTCGTGATTTGATTGTGAAATGTTAGCATGCACATTTCCCCTCAGCACTTTACAGACTAAAGTTCGGATTTGCACCACCAGGTGGCAGACTTTCGTCATGCGCACTAAAGGGATATAATGCCCGACAGCGGCATCTGAACAAGATATTCGCCATCCCAATTGTAAGGCCCATTAGCTCAGTTGGGTAGAGCGTCGTGCTACGGGCACGAAGGTCGCGGGTTCAATCCCCGCATGGGTCGCTTATCCAATTCTTCATACACCTTTTTTGATTTTTTCCAATTGTTCGTGACCATTACTGCGCCATAGTAACTATTTTGTTATTGCATGGACCAGCTCCGCTTCGCCGGACACAAGTAATTTATTACTCTGATCCACTCACCTCGCAGCGACAACAGACATTTCTTAGACTTTCTCATCCATGTGAAAATTATCCGAAATATTATTGAAATAAATCATTTTCTTAACGCGTCTTAATAGGATATTGATTGTATTGTATCAGCATTCAGCCTATATACGTCCCACTGCAAGACTAGGGCCTACTCTAAAATCGATAATACGATAGATAGAGAGTGGTTAGGCCATATAGTCCACCACGCTGGCCTAGTGCGGGTTGGCGAACTTTACATACCTACCATAGAAATTCTTGGAAATCACTATGGTGTACAGGTTTCCTCATGATGTTTTCTTCACCGTTTTAGTGCCTGGTGATTGACTATCATTACACACATGACTCCGACAAGTCAGAGGAGTGCCCTGGGATTCGAACCCGCGAACCACCACATGTTAGCAGCCGCGTCTGGTCCGCTGCCAACAGGCCACCACGCACTCAATCAATATCAATATTATGTTATGTTCTATTTACATATCCTCCAATATTTGCAATAATACATTAACCTACGAACTTATATTAACTTTACGGGTATTTTTTCTGTGGGTATAGATGGGTGAATTCGTTAGAATATTACTTTTTATTGATTTAGATAAACACTAAAATTACAATATTTACACTCATACGTACAGAAACTCATGTCTTTTGCCCAGAAGGGGTAGACAGAAGTGCAACCAGGACACCCCTATTTTTTTTTGTATGTTCCGTCCCACGTTGTGATAGAGGGCGGCCTATCGCCAAACCGTAACCGTACTAACCGTTAAACCGTAATACAATTACGCCACTAAGGTAGTCATCATATAATATTTATTTTTTAAATATGCTTAGCGAGGAATCTAATCCGTTTTGCAAAATTTTTAGGTGCACACTGTTTTAAGTCACTAAAACTACCACCTGGCTTCGTTTTCGGTAGCAGTCTTGATATACCCTGTATGAGAAAATATTTTGTTTATTCATTATGCTTCTTATACATAGACAGTATAAAGGTGGACTTAAAGCCTGAGGTATTTTATCTACAATTTGTAACTGATCAATGTCTGCACATGGAAGATATATGAGAATAACTATTATGGGGAACGGTATGAAAGTACGAGTAATAGAACTGTAAGAATGAGAATGGATTTTTGTTTTTCTTCTTTAGTTTTGAAAGCCATCGCAGTTAACTCAATACACAACAAATACACAAAAAACAATGTGACCAGCACCCCACCCCCCATAAATGTAGAGTATCTAGGCACATTAGTGTATCTAGTTGTACGTACGGCGTACGTACATTCGAAGTTCGTATCGTTTCATAGAGTAACCCACCTGGGATGTAAAAAACATACGTCTATTAGTGTGTAACGAAGGTAAACTTTCTTAAATTCGCAAATGCGAATATTCAAAACTCATAGAAGATTTGAAAAAATAATAGTAATTGGATAACGTAATGGTTTCTTAGATTTACGCGAATGTTACACATTGAAATAAAATTATTATTTACGGTCTTTATCGCGGATAACCGGGAACTCAAAAAATGTAAAAATTAAACCAAATCCGCGATAAAATCCGTAAATAATAATTTTATTTCAATTGGATAACGCTTTGAAATAAGAATGTATCCAAAATGTTATTTTGAGCACTATGCATATAGCATAATATGTCCTAAAAATATAGCTTATAAACATAATCAAACATGAATTCGAACACAGCACCAAAATTGGTTGTAAAATGACTAAGACATTAAGATTTTTAAAAGTGCCGTGTGTACACTAGTTTTCTCTTTCGCAAGCATGTACCTTACGGAGGATGACGTCAACTCTACCACTAAATCTAAATATTTGTAACTTACTTATTACTACACGCCCAAGGCGAAGTACATTCGCAGAATTGGCAAGCGACTCCAGAGCCATCGCTATGAGAGCCGTGTATTTGATCGGTCGTCAAGGCTGTGAAGGTTCCCCTTCAATTGCTTCCTGCCCAGTCTCCCACCACTGCGTAAACCTGATTACAGTTTGGCCCATAGAGCAAAGAATATGGCTGATATCTTGGTCCAATCTTTGCCTCGAACTCAACGATTGATTGAAATCAAAATTACCCAACGGGCTGTCAGACGGGAGCTCAGGCTTCTCGACCTCCATAAGTTGAGTAGCCCAGACTGTTTCCCCGCGGTGATTATTAAGACGTGCACCCCCATGCTTACGCGCATTTACTGTCTTTCTTAAAAAAAAACAACCGTGCTACCTCTTCGTGGAAGGTTGCTCGCGTACACCAAATCCCCTAAAAGATTGACCAATAGGACAGTTCGTGTTCATGTCTTGGAGCGAATTATAAACACTCAGCCCCGAAACTACCTTGTGGACCACCAACTGATTAATGAGCGTCAGCACGGTTTCCATCACAATTATAAGGCTGGTGATCTTTTCGTGTACCTCACGCACCATTGGGCGCAGGCTTTGGAGAGTGGAAGTGAGTCTTTTGCTGTCGGCCTAGACATTTCGATTGCGTTCGATTGTGTGTAGTACGGTGGCCTTCTTAGGAACCTGCCATTAGAATCCCTGAGGGATCGCAAATGGATCGCCAGCTTTTTAGATGGTACGAGCATAAAAGTCATGGTGGGTGACTGCTGTTCAAGACCATTCATGCTGGTGTTCCATAAGGCTCGCTCGCTAAGCTCGCTCGTTGTCACCGACACTCTATATCATGTATATCTAAGACATGTTGTCCATCGACAGCATGCATTATATTGATTGTTATGCAGATGATAGTACGAATGACGCGGAATACATCGAACAACAGAATCTCTCTAGGCGGGCCTCTAAATAGGGTAAATTGAACTTGGTTCAATTTATCCCTTTAAAGACACGTTTGCACGTTTATTGAAAAGAAGGACTCTTTTGTCATGGCGCCACAATTCCAAACAGTTACTCTCCAACCTTTCGATGTAAATAATAATCAAAATTGAAAAGCAACTAGAGCCGTTTATAGAAGACCCTCTTCTTTAGTTGAAGGCTAGTAGCAATAAATGTGGTATTCTTTCTCGGTAGTCAGGAAATATTAAGCAACTCTATCAATAATAATTTTGCCATGTAAAATAGTTTTTAAAATAAAATATAAATAAATAATAATTAAAATAATTTTGGAGCTAGACTTCGTTACACACCTCACCGAAACACGCTGCACAGAGAAAGAACCTCAATACTTTTTTTTTTAATTTACATTCTTTACTTGATTTCGATTGCTAATAATGAAGAAGAAGAGTTCAAGAAGCTAAATTATTAATTATTCTTTTGGTCAACGGTCAGCTACATTTAATGTTATTGTGTTCAATTCATAGATAAAGAAAAATATATACGTATAGCACAAAAGATTAAATAAAATTGTGAAGATTAAAAGTTTACATTTGTATTTATAACTAAATAAATACCTAGTACTTTGTCTTTTTAAAGAAAATACTTTATTTACAGATATGTATTTATGACTGTTTTTTATTTCGTTCGCTTCGTTTCTTGCGAATGGGAATATCAAATATATGCAACTTAGAGTAATTACTACATATGCAAATATTCGTTACATCACTAATGTCAATCTTTCTAGGTTGGCGATAAAACGATTTATTATTTGCGATTGACAAAACCACGTTTTACGCTTGCATTTACAACTGTAAAAAATACTTACTAAACCAAACGTAGGGATAATTTCGGTTATTTCATATAATAAAAGTATGACAAATACACAAAAAATGTATGCTCAAATAGAAAAAAAGTTATTAGCTACAGTATTTGGATGTACTAAGTTTCACCAGTATGTATATGGAAAAAAAATTGATGTTGAAAATGATCACAAACCATTAGAATATATTTTTAAAAAACCATTGGGTGATGTACAATTAAGGCTACAAAGAATGCGATTACATTTACAGAAATATGACATAACTCTAAAGTATAAACCTGGTAAAGATTTGTTAATAGCTGATGCTTTGTCAAGAAATTGTTTAAATAATAATAATGAAACTATAATGGAAAAATAAATAGAAGCTCAAGTTGGAATGGTAATTAGCAACTTACCAGTGGCAGATAAGAAGTTAGAAATTTTTAAACAAGAAACTATTAATGACTCAGAATTGCAAAAATTGAAGGAATACATCATTAACGGATGGCCAAACATGTATAATATACCTACATGTTTAAAACCATATTATTTGGTTAAAGATGAATTGTTTGTGTGTGATAATTTAATTTTTAAAAATAATTGTATTGTGCCAAATATAAAAAGAAAAGAAATGTTGGATAGAGTACATTACAATCATCTAGGAGTAGAAAAATGTAAAACAAGAGCTAGATCTTGTATGTATTGGCCCTCTATGAATAAAGATGTAGAAAATAAAGTTTTGAATTGTAAAACATGTGATAGATATAGAAAAAGTTATGTAAAAGAACCAATGGTAATAAGACAAATGCCAGTTAAGCCTTGGACAGATTTAGGTTGTGATATATTTCATTATAGAAATAATAACTATCTGATATTAGTTGACTATTACAGGAAATATATTGAAGTTGAAATTTTAAAAGATCTAAGTGCAGAAACTACAATAAATGTGCTAAAAAATATGTTTAGTAGATTTGGCATACCTCAAATACTCTATTCAGATAATGGAACTAATTTCTCGAATGTTAAATTTAGACAGTTTACTAAAGAATGGAACTTTACACCTAAGACTAGTAGTCCATTATACCCTCAAAGTAATGGCTTAGCCGAAAGATATGTGCAAACAGTCAAAAATATGTTTAAAAAATGAGATTATGAAGGTAAAGATAGAATTTTAGCATTGTTAGAATATAGAAATACACCAATTTCTAGTGAATTTGGCTATAAATCTCCTGCAGAATTGTTGATGAATAGAACATTATCAGGATTGTTACCTCATCAACAAGAGATAAGTAATGAAAATAAGAAAATTCAAAATAGTTTATATAAAAATGCGTGGAAATATAAGAAGTATTATGACAGAAATACAAATCACTTAAAGCAATTGAAGAAAGGAGAAAAAGTTGTATTAAATGATAGTAAAAACACTAAACCACTGCAATATGCTGAAGTGATAGATAAAGATAGTAGACCAAACTCATATAAAATTATAACAGAAAATGGACAAAACTTGGATAGAAATAGAAGATATCTTTTAAAATGTAAAGATCAAGAGAAATTACAAGTAAGATATGATATGGATGATAGTGAGATTATATTGAATGATGAAAGAAATGTCAGACAGGAAAGTTCAGAAAACATAGAAAATGTAGAATTATTGGTACAAAACGAAAATGAAAATGTATACAGAACTAGAGCAGGCAGGACAGTTAGAAAATCATTCTATTTAAAAAACTATTGTTAATTTGAAAAGAAAGGGGATGTAAAGAGTTATAATCTATGGTATTATTGTTTATGGACATCCGTCATTAAGTTGTAGAATCATCGGTCATGCCTGGTCTAGAAAGTAGCTCTAAGTTTATAATAAAGTTTATAAAAGTAATTAAAGTGAATAAATGATTAAACAAACAACAAGTATTTTATAACGTCCAAAATCGTTTTTCGACGATATCTCCTTTCTAAGTCATTTTACGAGGAAAATATTTAATATTCCTACAATTTATGTCTTAACATTTTTTTTCTTAAAGTCAATAGTTTCGAAACCATGGCTTTATGAACGCAAACTACACTGTGAACATAATACGTATAGGTACTGATAACCTAGACTAAATATTCCATTGAGTTCTCCCGGCAGATGTTTCGTATAAGAGAGTGCTGCCCAATACATAGGCCACCCATTACCATTAACACGGTGATTGAGAACTAGACGATAAACTGGTAACAAGGGAAAGGCCGAACCCCCACGGCCGATCGGCAACAAATATAGGTACCCCTATCCCAGATAATAAAAATTGTGATGACTGTATTATTGTTGAACAAATATAATAAACTAGCGGCCCGACCCAGCTTCGACTGGGTGCATATATTTTTTGATTCCACTCCACACCAAATACATTTTGTTTTTCGTATAAACTCTTGTATGCCTAAAATTGACGTAGCTATTAATTTTATAACGTGCATTTAAATTTCGTCCTAACAAATCTGTGATCTATCCCAGCCCTCTCCCGTACCTTCGATTCTATTTTACTTTATGTCCCTTCTCTCCACAAACATCCATATATATCTTATACAACGGGCCGTGCAGCAGAAATCGTAATATTTTAATTTCACCACAACTTCAAAACCAAACGTCCAATTTTAATCATTCAAAGACCAAATATTATCAACATAAACTGTACTTATTGATGAAATAATTTATTTTGATAAGGATTAATAGCATGAGTAAAATAAACGCGTTTAAAGGTAGTCCAAAAAAAAAATCAAGATTTTTAAATAAAAATGTGGTTGTTGTGCCTCACTCGACATAGATAGGTATAGTGTGTCGCGGATTTTTTTGTAGATATTTATAAGATCTACAATTAATTATAACATTTTATGGTTCTATCTTTTGTAGTTTAGGCAGCGTACGCAAAATAAGTAACTTCTTTGGTTGATTTTTTTCAGTTTGTGTCCGAAAAATCCAAATATCTTACGGAACCCTATTTTTTTCCAAAATAAAATATAGTCTATGTTACTCGTGGATAATGTAGCTTTCGAATGGTGAAAGAATTTTTAAAATCGGTCCAGTAGTTTTTGAGCCTATTCATTACAACCAAACAAACAAACAAAGTTTTCCTCTTTATAATATTAGTGTAGATAAATAAATAACACCCAACAGTCATATACATAGTCCTGACCCCACACTAAGATCGAGTCTTGTGTCGTGGGTATCAGGAACTACGAGAGACTTTTCGGTCTCACAAACACCCAGACCCGGAAGAAATATTTGTGGGCCGCACAAATATTTCTCTCGGTTCGGGGATCGAACCCGCGGCCTCTCGTGTCATAGGCGGCATAATGGCATATTAATGTTAACATAATATAATAACATTATTGGGGAAGCATACATATTATTTTGCGCTATAGACTTATGGGGGAGGATTAAAATGATTAAAATATAAAATAGGTAGATAACTGAAATGTTACATTGTATCCAGAAGTAAAATAAGAGTCTAGACAGAATAATTTCAATACCTATATATTTGTTATCGAATATCTCAACGATTATTAGTTAAGTAGGTACGTAGTTCTTAAATCTGATAGCTCACCATACAACCAATGTCACCATTGGTAGGAATGGAAAATAAATGTAATAATTAAATGTCTACTCAACTAAGAATCAAGTTATCCCGGGAGACAAACATCGTCTTCTTTTTTGTTATTGCAATGAATGGCGAGACGAGCGTGCCGTTCGCATGATGGTAAGAGATACGACCACTCATGAACGATAGCAAAACCAAACAATACCTTGAACTTCAAAGCGATGCTTGGCATTCCACTGCGGTCGCCATCCTGAGACATATGTTGTTAAGTCTCAATATTTCCAGTAGTTACTCTGGCTACAATGTCATTCGATCCGAAACACAACAGTGCATTTACACTGCTGGAGAAATAGACACTGCGGTGGTACCCACCCAGGTGGCCTCTCACATATGAGAGATCTACCACCAGTAAAGTAATGAAAGTACTTCTTTGGTTATAGTATGTTGAGTAGCGATTTGGACTACGACACTGGTTATCAATGGCCATAGATGTAGTATTACATCTGATCATCTGCATACGGCCGTATATTTTTTCACCATCATAAATTATTGTGATAGCGAAAGGATTTTAACCCATTACCACCTTCTCAGCTGATTGTGTCCACTTAGCCACAGGCTACCAAACACTCGGGAACGATTCCGATGTGTTATGTAATGGTTATGTATATCTTATCTGCCGCAATCAAATTAACTATATTGTGGTCGAACTCGATGTACAAATACAATGATATACTCCATCTATTTTTAAAAACAAAACCAATATATAACATAAGTACATGTGTCAGGAGCCCCGTGATTCGAATGTTCAAGTATTTTCCATAGGATTTCTGTTAATTTCTAAACAACTGCTATTTAGATATCATTTTATTTCTGCTGTAATATTTACATTAACACCTATAAACTACAGATATTTTAGATTTTTCGCGAAATGTACATATCACTTAGAAATCATAAAATCACATATTTCTAGAGGACATCGGCCACTCTTATATCAAACATATTTAAACTTTCTTATACAATTTTCATCTCATATTTTATATTCAAAATATTAATGAGTGCCTTTCCTACATAACAATATTTGAATAAATAAAACAATCGATGAAAAAATAATTTTATTACAACACAATCATTAAAAAAAGTGGGATTACGTTACAATACAGTGCTTAATGACGAATCAGTAGCATAAAAATTAAAACTAGACCATCCTAAATTACATCTGAATAAGAACTAGAAAACTTTACATTAGCATAATCCATTTTAGGTTCAAAAACTTAAAATTACATGTCTATATTAAAATTATCCACTAATTATTAAAAGTTTAAAAATTGGGATGCGGCATTCGTAGCAAAAAATTAATGCGTATGAACAGTTCAGTACGAACGCTGGTCGTTATTCGATAAAAAGAGTTATCACATAATGTACGCTATAAGTTCAGTACGGGAGCGTGGTGTGTGGCGCCGACCACGCAGCACCTTATGCAGCTAGGCGCCCGTGAAGCCGCTCCACACGCCGCGGCCCTTTAACAACTTCAACACCGCATCATACAATATCGCACCACGCCTCTAAACCACCAACTACAACTTCGCTAACCGCAAACTACTTCACCTACCAAACCTATCTAACTTTACAAATGTTATTGTTATTAATTCGCATATCATTTTTCAAACACTATTTAATCACATTAAAATACTTTAAGACAATCAAACGTCAACACGAAAATCATCAACACGTTAACAATAGGAAACACAACTATGACAATTTCATAAATACTATTAATTCGCAAAGTACAAATTTGCGCACGCTGTGCGACCACGTAGCTTGTACTACAATTGTTGAATATAAAACACACATTAAATTTACACACATTGATTTGTTTATTTCATTACTCACAATATTTCTTAAAGCCCGTGCTGCTCGGTTATTCTACATTCTTTCTACTAAATCTATACTATTGGCTTGAAAACATCAATATTATTTGAAATCTAAAGTGTAATTATGAAATCTAGAAAATTGCGATTAAACTTGTAGTATGAATATAGCACAGGCCCACAGATGAATAAATACTACACAAATGAAACATAAATAAGTTCATATCACTCAACATCCATTTCCATCCGTCACACTAGACACTGAAGACACCGACTTGTTAAAAGGTTCCACCACCACAGTTTAGTACCATCCTTAAAATCATCTTCTCAATGCAAATATGAGTTCCAGAAAAGTAATTTCAATCTTACATCACATATTTATGGCTCTCATCAATCAAAATACGGAGAGAACACTCGTCAAACGTTTAAACTATCATTACACCAGTATTTTGTTTTCTTGCATCTCCATACAGGAAAGCATAAGATACGCTGATTATTTTTACACAAAGTTTGTTTTGTACGTGTCACAGCGAGCGCTCTGAATGAGCGGTGTTTTCGCGCGAACTTAACGTTTGAAAAGTTGGTTCCACAGGAAGGCTGAGGTGCCCGTCGATGTGCCGGGCCGTGGAATGGGCTGAGGTTGAGGCCTAGGTGGGGGCTGAGGCTGTGGCGGCGGCTGCAGCTGAGGTTGAGGCGCTGACCTTTGAGGCGCCTCTTGGAAGTCTGCACCAACAGACACACAAATTACAACAAACACAACTAGGTAACAGCACATAAACCATTATATTTATGCGCTGTTACCTATATCAACAATGTTAATACCAATAAACATTATATCACTATGTTAATAGAATTGTGACGTATGCTCGCAAGCGATGGTCAACGTGTGTGTTTACCTGCCAATGTCGGGCCCAAGAACACTGTCTGGAACGTGACAGACTCCCAAATGGCGCGCCGCTACTCGGCTATCTCCCGTTCAAGCCCTCCCCCACCGGCCTTGTCCGAGATGCAAGAGCGAGCGACAGACGCGAATAATCTGCATACACGTCATAGTGATAAATGTTGGCGTCACATTATCTATCGATGTGGGTGCTTGATGAGGCCCTACTTGTGCGCGATGGATGATAAAGTTATTCTAAATCTGCTCAGCGACGAGCGCGAAAAATTTAAGGTGTAATGAGGGGTATATTTATAGAGATCTGTTAATGATTTTATTTTTTGTCTGTCAAATGTTAAGATGAGTTCTATTTTTAAAAGAATAAAATAATACGTGCGCCCTTTCGCTTACACACGATTGTTTGATGTCACAATTGCCAACTAGCATGTTGTAACAAAACTTACTTCTCAATCTCCGGAGCGCAGTGGACAAACTCGTGAGTCCAGAACTTGTAGATGGGGTTTTTGATGAGCTCAATGAAGGTGATGAGCAGGCCCCAGGGATGCGGTCTGTTCACAATCAGGCGTTCGAGCAGCATGCGCGTGATCTGCTCTTGCACCGCTTCCGAGTTGGCCTCAGCGAACAAGTACAACAGGCAGCACGAGAAATAGTGTGTGTGGCTATTCGGGTATCGCAACTGATTCGCGATTGCGTTCAGGAACAGGTACCTGGTAGTTAGAAAAAGGTATGCTAAGTTCGAAAACTTTAACAATAATTTATCAAGTACTTTATCCTCATGCATATTATTTTAAAATATTGTATTTATTATGATCGCCAACAAAGAATACACATGTCAAGCTGTAATATTGTACTGTTACACAACATTGTGCTTCCTCAATTATAGGATATCACAACATGCAATAGTACATAATAACGAGAAGAAACTATAGTAACTTATTCATCATATTTTTTTAATACAAGCTAATAGAGCATAAAAGTGATGTAACCTACATTAATAAA
The DNA here is from genome assembly GCA_030180105.1 of Hyles lineata. Lineage (NCBI taxonomy): Eukaryota > Metazoa > Arthropoda > Insecta > Lepidoptera > Sphingidae > Hyles > Hyles lineata. Next base: position 21,894,121 of record JARJEE010000001.1, read on the forward strand.
CATTAAAAATATTAATAGAATTTTGTATTTACCTGCCCTCATAGTCAAAGTCAACCGTGAAGTTCTGGAAGATGTCCATGTGCGCCGAGTGGGCGATAGTGGACATATTGGGCGTCTGTCCCTTGGCTCGGATGTGTGCGATCGCCTGCGTGCCCACATAAAGCACCACCGCGTTCAACAGCTGGCTGTTGTATCGCCTGCCAGGCTCAGTCGCTGCCGGATCATCGCTGATCTGTTTCACAAACATAAATAACTTGAAATAGTAACACTATAATTTTAAAAATAAATTACATCGCTTTAGCATATGTGTATTCGTATTCTTAATATATCCAAATAAACATACCCAAAAACGATTTTATTAATCGTTTATTCAAATACATTTGTTATAATAATTTGTTCACATTACTAATGATACAAACCTGCATGTTACTCCGCAGCTCAGACAGGAAGGTAACTGGCGCACGTGCCTTCAGGTACGCGTCGAGATCCTTCTTGAACTGAGATGAAGGAATCATCGTGGCATAGTTGACCACCGCCCGTGGAGACAGCGAGATCTCAGCCAACAAATCCACCTTTAGGTTGGGCGTGAATGGGTCGGGCAGGCGCATGTTGCGTGGGAAAGCTGATAGAATCAGATTCCTCATTTGTATGCAGTTTGGTGGGATTTCGTCACAGAATCCGTAGTGGTAGTCGCACAAGAACTCGGGGAAGTCGTGAAGCAAAACCAACAGCACTTTTAGCGTGCCCTTGTAGAGCATCATGACTGGCGCTGCGAGTTCAGTGTTGCGTAGGAATGGGTCCAGGAACTTGAAGAGATCGATCAGCAGGGTTGAATACATGCCCCAGCCCTGCCAAATTAAATATTGTCAATTGTAGCCTGACACATGTTGATTATTGGTAAATTTTAAGCTTACAAATATGTATTTTATTAATTATATTGATTGATAGTGATACAAACCTTTTGTTGTGGTGTTACGGCAAGAACGCGGTTGACAAAGGCGCGGTGGGCGACCACCTCCAACCAAGCATAGCAGAAACCAGGAGCTACACCCGGCCTGATGATGCGCAGTGTATGGCAGAACGCCGTGAGAACCTGACACACAACATAAATTATTCGTAAGAAATATCTGTGTATATCCAATTAGAATTTCATTTGCAGACTGGAATTGGAGTTTTGTTTGTATTATGCCCTAATTACATAAAATTAATAATAACCTGATAGTTCATAGATTCAAGAACGGGCTCAGCCATATTCATATCCAAGAAGAGGATGAGAAGCAGGCGATGGTACGGGAGCTGCTGGAAGTTGACGCCGTGCTCCTCGTGGTCCTGCAGCAGGCAACCCGCGATGATGCCCAAGATCTAAAACAAAACAGACAGGGAATTATATGATTGTATTCATGGTTATTAATCATTTTGACAATAAAGCCAGCATTGTAGAACAAAAAATGAACTGCCAAAAGGTTAGATGCCCAACTCGTTTTTTTTAAAAAACGTTTCGTTTGTAAAAGTGGGATAAAGACACAAATGACTAACCTTGTTCAACAGATTCAATTTGGGGGTAGGATTGCCGCTGTCTGCAGTGTTCTTGATCAACAGAGAGACAAGCTTGATGAACGAGTCGCACGTCGTGTAGTACTTGTCCCTCTTGGGGGCGACTGGGGGAGGATTCAACCGATCCTCATTTAGCTGCTGGTATACATTCTCGATGCACATTTGCGTCGCAATCCTGAAGAAGCGAGTGATCATGTCGTCGGACTTGAGAATGCCGTTCATGTTCATTCTGTGCACGTACAGGTTGAAGTTCTGCGCCAGTTCGATTTCCGTAAGGGGACTGAGCAGAACGTTCCTCCACTCACGGAGGAGATTCTCAGTTTTCTCCTGAAGTCCAGGTGGGTCATCATAGTTTTGAGACTGTTGATATAAATATATTAATTAGCTTTCACTCTTGAACATTGCAAATTTTAATTTAAAACAATTTGAAATGCCATTTCCGTTTCCTAATATTGATTCATATTGAATAGAAACTTACCCGAACTTGCAAAATGCCAGAATGGATGTGTGCAGTGGGTCCCAAAGGAGACCTTTCTCCCAAATACGCGCTTGGGTCCTGGTTGACTCTCAATATCTCGATTAGAGAGCCGAGACCCTCAGGAGGTGGTTGGCGCGACATCGACACTACTCTCACCAGGGTTTCGGTCGTGTGGTACAAATCAGATTCGTTCACATACATGTTGTTCCTGTCGTCAACGAGATACAACTGCACGAGTTGCATCGCAAACGCTACAGCCATATAGTTGTTGCCACTGTCCATCATGTGAGCAATCGCAATGTCATACTGCAAACAGAAACCATGACGTTGAAAACGTATTGTAATAAAACATGAAGATAAAATCGCGATCGTTAGCCATTTAACAATAAATGAATATTTTCACATTTAAGAACTGACCTGCGGCATATTGACAAGGTGGTTCCTTATGAGGCAGTCAACGGCCTCGATGTTGTATCGCAGTTCCTCGCGGCACTCCGTGATGCAGCAAGTGATCTGCTTTGTGGTCCACACGTGGCCGTACACCCGCGCGTCCTCCAACAACTTCAGTACGCGCAGATGGATGTCACGGTAGCGCCCCATCATCTCAATGTGTTCGTTGCTCACAGCAGACTGGACTATGTGCCCATCCAAAATACCTTCCACGGCCTGTGTAATATTGCATATGCTATTATTTTTTCTCATTAAATTATATGTTTCAATGCTAAACAGAATATACATGTAATGTGATAATCATATAATACTTGTAATAATGGTATTGTATTCCACTGGATTATTGATACCGAAATATACAATGTCTAATAACAATAAGTTGAAAAAACAAACATTTGAAAATGAGCATATTCATGTGCTTACCTTTTGCAACAGAGTGCATCCAGAAACTATATCACGATTCCTCCTGGCTATGAACATGCATTCCAGCAATGCGTGCATGTTAGCAGACTGCATAGTCAATGAGGCCACTCCTATCGAGTTAGCCAAGAACATCTCAGCAGACGAGATCAGCGCACTCATCTCATCCGTGCCATAGAGCTGAGCTGGGTTGATAACTTGGCTAAAAGTCAACTGCGGCATCTGTTCCTGAGCTGATGGCTTCGGAATGAATATTCCAGCATCCCTCACAGGCACAAAGCCGGGGATGTTGCAAGCGAACTCATCGTAAACAGATATCTGCATGTCGGCAGGTCCACCGACACGCAGTCGGACTCTTTCGGGAAGCCTCTCGGTCTGGTAGGTCACTACCATCGGGTCGTAATAACGCCTGCCTTCTTGGCGGGCAATTTTTCTCATTTCGTAGTCATTCATTAGACGTTTGTCGAGTTCGGGCAAGGCTTTCTCAACGGCAGTTTTTTGAATGAAAGCGCAGGCCAGCTCCATATTTTCCGTAGCAAGCACTGCAGCCGCGCTTTCAATTATTTCCTTCTGCAAAAAAATTAATAATTAGTATACCTGATTCTCGTAAAGGTCATTTGTAACTTATACACATTTAACATATACCTGTTGTTGGGTAGAAGGCATCAGAGCGGTGATGAAAGCCGTCTTCAAGTTGGCACTGATGGTGCTAATGATTTGTTCGCGGCAGGTGATCATCGCCATGCCTGCTGTCAAATTCCTCATCATGTGATGGGCGCACGTTCGCATACGCACCTCGTCGGGATCAAGTGCGAAATCTTTTCTTATGATTTGTTCGCAAGTAGTCAAAGCGTATTTAATCGACCTGTCTACGACAGGATGTATCCATTCTTGGATCGAGCGTTCGATCGCGGGCTTAACAAACTGTTTCAAGTGGGGATAGTTCTGGAACAGTATGATGTGGGGGTTGAAAGATATCTTCTGGCCGAAAGCAGACGTCGACGACACATTTACATCCAGGTAATTGAACCGCGGCTCGGGCAACCCGAGTACACCCATCAGATTAGGATCATTGGGTACGAGACTGCCGGCTGACATTGGTGCGGCGACCGCCATCTCTTCTGCTGGTATCATAGGTGGCGGCATCATTTGCATCTGCGGCGGCGGTACCATAGTCTGATTTACGGGTATCACATTTGTCACTTCTTTATTCGGTTTTGGTTGTGACAGTTGAAACTCTATGAGCCGCAGTTTGTCTGGATCTTTTAGATATATTGTCGGCTTCAAATTAGCAATGTCCAAGTTAAGATTCTTACAAAGCACTTCAATTTCAAACTTCAAATTCAATTTCAAGTCGGGCTCCTGATGAAGCTCTGCCAGAACGTTCATCAGAGCCATAGTCCAAGGGTTTGGAGGTTTAAATACAACGCTTTTCGCGCAAGATTCTAAAACTTTAGCGACGAAGGGGACAACGTACAGCAACTCCTGTTGTCCTTTGTGATATGCTTCCAGTAGTAGAGCTTTCAAATCAAGATCTAAATGAAGTATTGGTTGGTTTCGAGCAAGAGTCAGCATACCAAGCCAGTGACCGAGATTTTTGAGCAACGATCGATCCGAGAAGTTTGCTATTCCTTTGTCGGAGCGCAGTAACACTCTGATATTACGGTACGTCTCTTTTGTTACCATCTTGTTTATTTCGCGTATTTTGAGAACATCAAGGAAATTGGAATACAACGCGTGGAAATTGAGCTCAATAGAAGCTCTCTTCATGACTAAGTATTGGGAGAGCCATGGGAAGTATTCATCAGTAATAATTTCCTTGAGTTCTTCACATTTCGTCTGTAAATTCAATTGACTGAGGTTATTGAAAATGAATGCTGTCTTGTCCTGAATCGGTTCTGGAGGTGCGTTAATCTTTTCTTCACGGTCTGTTGCAGTGAGAAGAGTGTCAATATTGGTGGCGTTGGCGATGGATGGTCTGCTGCCCATTCCTCCGCCGGGGCACACTGCCACCTTCGATATCACGGATATTGCAGACGGCGCGCAAACCACGGCCCTAAAAACATAATCACAACTAAACAATTGTCATACGTAAATAATTATAATATTATATTGGCGAGCAAAGTGAATGCTCCAATATGCAGCATAATCCATATATTTTCATTTATAAATTTTAAACAGTATTATTCAATTAATGCATTTACTTTATAAGATAAATTCAGGCAGCTATATGAACCACATAGTGATAACTATCAGGTGTATTGTCATTTTGTTAGTTTACTATGAACAAACTAAAGAAACTACTTTTATACTGTTTATAAACGTTTTTTTTTTTTGTTATTCCAAAGGAGTGTTCGCTTTATGAATCTTATGGTTATATACCATGCTGTATGCAACCATACAAAATATACTGTAAAGAATTGATAAATACTAATAACCAACCTGTATGGGGCTGTAACGTTGACAACTGCCGTCTGATTCAACATAGCGGCCAAGCTTGCTGGAAGGACAGGCCCGTGGGGCTTGTTCGGCGGTTCCTGGCTTTGTAAACCATATTCTACATATTCAATCAAATGCGGAGGAAATTCGCTGAAATGCGGTATGGCTCGAACATGCTCACAGTACTTGTGGTAATCTTTAAGACGAGATTTGAACCTGTCCAGCGCCGCTATACCAAAATAGTACATTTTAGAACCTTCTGCCTTTCTTAGGGCATCGAGTACGAAACGCAAAGCAAGTCCAAGCGAAACGTAACTCGGTACCAGTCCTTTTTCGATAATACCACCAAATAGTTGCGCTGTTATGTGCAACTCTTTGTCTGGATATTGAGGGAAAAACTTGTATTCCTCGAAGAGGTTTCTTAGCATGCAAGAAAACACTTCACGTTCTCTTTTGTTCGGAGAATCTTGAAACTTCTTAAGCATTTCAAGGACCTCGTCTATGGACAATGTCGGGTGTGGAGGATGATTGTAAATCCTCTGGAAGTATCCATTAGCCTCGTCTTCAATTTCCTTTGCCACATTGTGCATCATTTCTGGGAAATGTATAGGGTCCGGTAAACGCGGCTTATCCATCAAAGGCGCCGGCGCCATTCTTGCCAGAGCACCCATATTGGCAACATTAGGATTGTGTTGAATGGGCATCATTGCGAAAGGACTGTTTGGTCCGGCACCCATTAGCCTTACCGGGGATCCTGGCGTAGTCACTAATGGCCCAAGCGTGCCGGGCATGGCGAACGTCGTGTTTGCGGGTGCTCCTAGGCTCATATTTGCTACATTCGGCGTCAAATTAGCAATAGGATCAACATGCTGCGTAAATAATTGCCCGCCCAGACCTGCCGGGTTGAAAGGCGTCTCCAACATTCTGGTATGAGGTCGTGCTATACCCGGTACGTTCGGCCTCGTCTTACTCAAAATTACATTTTGGCAGGTGGCCAAGACATTGTATATGGCCTCCTGTAGTTCAGGTTGTACGTTAGGGGTGCATAACTGAAGACAAGCCATCATGGTTGTTATTGTCTCCGGTGGCAACTGTGCGGCCTTGGGTAATGGCTCTTCTGTGACCTTACCAAGTACTTGTGGGCAACGTCGCTGCAAAAATTTCACCATGGCCGAAACGAAGGCTTCGCCGTGATCTCTTATTTTGTCTGTCAGCCATTTGTCCAGTTTGAGATACTCGCGCCTGGACGCCAAACAGGCCAGGTCAATCACAAAAGGAAAAGAGTGAAAGTTTAGAAGGAGGGAGAGAGCTTTTAAATCTTGTGCTACATCGAGAATCCTCGAAAGTTTCGACTGATCACTCTCGCCACGAAGGTACCAATCGGCCATGGCATGCATAATAATAGGTTTTATATTGGGATTCTGTGTATGCCAAGCATGATGGAGTATTATGCCTGAGTTAGGGTGGTTTCCCAAGAAAATTGGAATGAGCGTGGTTAGTAACTCTTGTCTAAATACAGTGACAGGTGGACTAATCTGTAACAACGTCAATAGCAAGATATCGGGACAATGCTGAAGCGGCATCTTGAATAGTTCGTGAACTTGCAAGTAGTAACCACGTTCGGCGGCATACATCAGAAACTCAACCAAGTACATACAACGCCACGTGCCCAACTCTTTATTATCTGCCTCAGGTGGAGATTTCAATATGTCAATTGATACCGTGTGAAGCGGGTGATCGGCAAAACTGAAGATATCTGGATGTTTGAGTATATTGCTGATAAGGCTCATTTGTCCATCCAGGTTTGTCCATCTACGGCAAATGTACTCGACGGGAAATATGTTGGTTGGATATCCAGCACTCTGCAATCCCAGGCGAAGTATATTGAAGAGCACGCTCAATCCTGTTCTGTCTGGAACGAAGAAGTCTGGATGGTCAAGCTGTAATATCACTTCTTTCCAATTCAGATTTGTTGCGAGCTCCTTCAGCGTCTGTACAAAAACTTCAGCATTCCATTCGCCGTGAGGATGCGTTGGATCCTTCTTGTGATCAAGGCTCATCCAGAAATTACCAGGTGTTTGTATATGAGGCCCCTCTTGGCCGGGGTTGTGATACCTTATCATCATCGACATAATTCTCGCCACGTCTATAGCCGTAGGCTCCCGTGCCCCAAAGTTCAACATGTTGTTTTTGCATTCCTCCAGCGAGGCCGTGAACGCGTAACCGATTTCTCGGATGATATCTGCCAGGGACGTTTCCATCATGGCTGCGGCCATATCGTCAGCTGTGGTCATCTCCTCCAGAGGAGTCTGTGTGTCGTCTGGATACAGCAGAGGTGCAAGTACAATCGGTACAACTTCTCTGGGAAAATCAACTCTCAATCGTTTTAAAAATAAATCCTTAGTGACTGCTGCCAATCTAAAATTTTCGTGCGCAAGACTGGTTAGAAGAGTTTGCAAAACTTCAGGGCTGCATTCCTGAAGTCCTGCACGCTCCACTTGATGACCTCGTTCTGAAAATACATGCATCATTAGAAATCAAAATATATAGGACATGGACATTCGCTTGATGCACTCAAATGTTAGAAACATACCTTCGTCGAGGTAACACTGAACTAAGTCTAAAAATCTTTTCTTCAAATGTTGCTTTGCAAGAGATACAATTTCAGTTTTCGTTGAATTACGCCTCAGTGCCAACGAAAAGGCTACATCCTCCGCTGTAGTTAGTTTTAGTAGCCTTGACAAGCGATTGAGCAGCGCATTTGATGGTTTTAATACCTGAAAACCAAAAAGAGATGACATCTAAGGAGTTCAAGCTTTTACTAATTACTCCAAAAATATAAATCCTTAATTGTTGATTAAATCTTTCTAAATGCTAAAAGAGAAAGCAAAGAGTCACCTTTTTCATTTTACATATTGTAATTGCTTTTATAATCTTATAACATGCCATGTGGCAATTTGTAACATCATTTTGCATTACAGATGCACTAAACAACAAGATTATACTTTCATAATAATAAATATTATTTAATTCTGTCACGAAAATGTTTGTTTTCAATTTTAATTTTGATAGAAACCAGTGCAATTAATAAATAATATTCAAATTGCCATCAACATTTTTTGGATTCAATTACTATGTCAGGATGGCGTGAAAAAGACTACAGGTATTCAAAAACACTTATTCTCTAAAAAATCCCTATAAATAGATAGAGTTGGTGTGAGTAATTTTGAGATGAAATTGCAATGAGTCACCAATGTTTTATATAAATAATTATGATCCATACCTTCTGGAGAGCACGAGCTGGCTGATCAACTGCCCTGCATACAACTGTGGATTTAGCTGGGTGGTTGAGTAGTGATGTCAAGTGTTGGCCCAGAAGTGATGCGTGGATACTATTGTTACACGCTGAACTTGGTCGGTCACTATCCCACAATGTTTTCGCTGCTTCAGAAAGAAGGCACCTCAAGAGTTGATTTTCTGCCTCCAGTCCATAAAGACTGACAAGCTGTTGACAACAAATTATTTTAGTTTCAATATCTAATGATTTAAGCACAACATAAGTGACTTCAATTACTTAAAACAATATATCAATAGCATAGAGCAGCAGCCACAGCAGTATCATTTTGGATTCCAAATTTAAAAAAAAACAACTTGATTCTATAAGCCATAACACAGACTAACAAATAATATTTCGCATAGCAAGATAATATAATTACATTTGCATTCAATTTCTTTACAATTAGTAAGCTGGAGTAGTTAAAAAGTAAACAATATATACAGGTTGATCGCTATCTGCAGACAAAACCAGGAAGAAATATTTATATTTTAAAAATAATTAATATAAGTTGCTATTACAAAGTGCCTTAAGAGCTCATGACCATTTATTTTATCTACTTATTATTTATTAAATCTAAGTTTTATCCTACATTAGTTTCATTACGTTTCTGTCCAATAACCACGTTTCGGACACGTATTAATTTCGCCAACTACTTTCGTACGTGACACAACGCATGAATCATCGTGCGTCAGTTTCCGTCAATGCCTAATACTGTTTATTTTTTAAAACGATGTTAAATCAAGAAAGGTAAGAGTGAAAGAATGTCTTATTACACTTACAGAAATAAAATTCTAAAAACAATCAAACTGAGTCTATTAGCAACACATAATCATATTTTTCTCACATCATGGAAACTTCGTTCCCCGAAGATCCAAAATGGAATGTCCAGTTATTGTTAGCATCCCTGTAGTCATGGCACCTCTACGTTTAACGCCTAAACAAACATGAAACTTAAAACAACCGAATAGAGCGAATTTTGCCCTAAGTGTATAAAGAGGCCAAACTACATGAGTAATCCACATTGTTGTGATAAATTACGTACCTTTTTTTATGAAAACTAAAGTTTCTTAAATTAAATGCTACAAATAAGTAAGCAAATATTTTAATAAAATAAGTAATATAACACCATTCCACATTGACATTTACGATGCATCCGACAAAAACACATTAAGTAAAAAATTTAAGCTGGTCACACCGTTCGTGTCCAGCAATATTGAATAGTTAATGAGAAATACCGCACCACAGCTGATCGATATTTTAATTTCAACCTGACGGCTGACTGGGCACTATCGTCGCCATGACGTCATGAGTATTATCGTATATAAGTGAAGTGAAATTGTATCAAATATAAAATGTAATTTATTGACAAATGCTATTTACTGTCGTAATTTGAGGTAAATTTGAATACGTCCCAACTTTTAGCCATTGTTATTAAAAATGAAGCCTAATTTTAGAGAAATATAATAACGAAGAAAATGTGTGCTCCATTGACATAAATATATGAACAGGGCGGAGAGCGCGTAAAGTGTTCCGATGTAAGCGGTGCGCGCGCTCCAATGCATCTCTATGAAATCAGTAGTCGCTCGCAACGATTTTGAAAATGCTTGCTTGTGTTACGACAGAAAGATGATTAAAATTAAGATAATAATTCTTACCACCGTTTAGACAAGATCTATTAAATTACGTTAAATTAATATTTATTTTAAATAAATTTTCAAGGTAATCTTTTTGGAACTCCTACCTATCCTTAATTTTTAAACCAAGGGTGTGCTCTAAGTATTTCTCATGTAGTAGAAACCAGTGGAAGTTGCTGGATCTCGCAAGAGCCACTAAAAATCTGGCAACATAGTAATTTAACTAAGCCGTCAGAATGGCTTATGGCACCTAGCGCACCGTTTTCGATAAATAGGGTTAGCTTTGGTAGTGACTGAAACAAAGATGTGTTGCTACCGGGCCCCTCGCAAGTTTCAACAACTTTCTCAGCTATTGCACAAAAACAAAGCCTAGCACACGTAGTGATGAAAATTATTTACCTTAACCAAAAGTAAGATATAATTGTAAACAAACGCTAATAGTGATAGATATTGAAGTTTAATTACATTTATCATAAGACTCAAAATCTTAGATCATGTCACTGATTCATGTTGCTACTGCAATGGTAATTGCCGAATGAAAAACCTTGATAATATCATATTTGACCAATCCTTACTTATAAAACGTGAAAGTTTATATGTATGGATGTTTTTTACTCTTCCAAGCAAAAATTACTGCATGGATTTTGATGAAATTCGGTGTAGAGGTATTCGACACCCTGGATTAACACGTGCTAATCCTGTGTTATCGTATGTGGGCTGTGGGATGAGCAAGGAATTCAAACATAGATATTGGTTACTCTTTTAAATTCAAAGGTATGTCACGGGACAGCCGAGGACCGAATTCCATGACATAAATAATGGTGCATGATAGACGGCATAGAACTCAATATAACGGTAAAGGGACTAAAAAAGAAGTATCGTGGAAGGCAGTGACATTGAGTTTAAATTAAAATAGTAAAAGTACGCGAAATATTATATTGTTGATATGGAATGAACTGAAAAAGTGTCTGCAGCCGGGCGAAAACGGTTATGTTAATGCCGTCCAAAACTGAATAGGATGGGCCGAATATCTAATAGAATTGATGCCACTGGTCAGTATAATGTCAGATTTTTCAAATCACAGTCAAGCCTAATTTCATCATCAGCCCTTGTGTGTCTACAGTTGGACATAGGCCTCTCCTATGGCACGCCACTGTCATTCAGCCCATCGTCTCGAACCCTCACCGGCCATTTTAAGGATATCGCCACTCCCCCTGATTGGAGTGCGTCGAACACTAAGCTTGCCGAAAGCGTGCTCTCGAACATTTCTACCCAGACGGTTGCAAGTTCTCCAGCAAATTTGAACGGCCTAACGCCACTTCAACTTGTTAATGCGTTGGACTAGGTCAATTACCTTGGTTCTCTGTCGAATAATTTCTCATTTCTGATGTTATGCTTCAGAAACACTGATCATAGCCCGCTCCAGCTCATTGAGCGACTTTGAATTGGTAAGCCAGTCCCAACATCAGTGTCTACGTCTCGGCACCGTATGTCATTACGGGTAAGACGCACTCGATTGAGTAATTTCGTGTGTATTGACGACGAAAACGCTCAACGAAGTTTTCTAAATGCTGCCCAGCTCAACTGGATTCTTCTACGAGCTTCATTCTGAATTTTGTTTCCACCTAATTGTAATTTCGACCCGAGCTAGATATATTCCGAAAGGACATCCTGAGTAGCTCTGTTGACAGCTACTGCATATTAAAGTGCTCATTGGACATGATTTTGGTTTTATCCAAATTCATCCAGAGATCGAACCGTGCTGAAGAATCAGCTAAGCTGGTCAACACATGGCACAAATCCTGCACGATTTCAGTCACGATGACGATATAGTCCGCAAATCTCAAGTGTAAAATATGTATTCGCCATTAGGTTTTCATTCCAGTTTAGAGTCTTGAACATTCTGTTCTAATGCATTTGATAACAATTTAGTGGAAATCACTAAACTAACTAAATAATCCAATTATAAGTCCGAGTACAAGATCAGAGCACGAAGGCTATTCCACTACAGAGAGGCGTGAGACAGGGAGATGTCACATCTCTGAAACTGTTCACTGCCGCGCTGGAAAATGCCCTCAAGCTCTTGCAGTGGAAAGGACTCCAACAACATCAAGCAATATGCTCGAAGACCTCAATCGAGTATTCCAACAGGTGGGTCTTAAAATGATCATGGACAAAATGAAGATCATGTCGAATGTCCATGTTGTGCCCACCCTCATCAGAGTTGGGGCCTCGACTCTTGAAGTTGTAGACGAATATGTCTATTTAGGACAAATAGTCCGGTTAGGCAGGTCCAACTTCGAGAGAGATCAATCGTGAAATCCAAGTCGCTTGTGCAGCGTTTGGAAAACTACGCGACGTCTTCTCGTCCAAAATACCTTAAATCGAATCGGATCCAAAATGCCTTAAATCGGAATTCTTCGATAGTTGTGTGTTACCAGTGATAACATACGGCACCGAGACGTGCCCTCTCACTATGGGCCTTATTAGGAAGCTCAGTCACTCAACGATCTATGGAGAGGGCTATGTTCGGGGTTTCCCTACGAGATCGATTCAGAAATGAGAAGATCTGTAGGAGAACTAAAGTAACCGACATAGCCCAGCAGATTAGCAAGTTGGTGGCAATGGGCGGGGCACATTGCGCGGAGAAATAATGGCCGATGGGGCCAAAAAGTTCTCGAATGGAGGCCGCGTAGCGGAAAGCGCAGCGTAGGAGGTCCACCCACAATGTGGTCAGACGACCTGGTAAAGGTCGCGGGACGTCGCTGGATGCAGGCTGCCTCCAACAGGTCACTGTAGAAATCATTGGGGGAGGCCTATGTTCAATAGTGAACTTCCTTTGGCTGATGGATGGATGGATGAAACGTCCCATTGTCTTACATATCAATGCAGAGGTATATGTTCAGACAGCTCATTATATACTTGGAAAAAGTACAGTATATTTGTGTTTAAACTTAAATACGAAAACCAGCAGTCAAACACGAAATGTAAAATGATGGAGTGTGAAATGTGCTTATAAAATATTGTAAATAGTTGCCCTTTTTTTCACGAGGATCGTTTTATTTCTTATCCAACATCAGTCTTTAAAACAACCATCTGTACCCACACACCCGATTATCTAAAACGCAATTTTAATTTAAATTAACTTAATATACACAAATTCCATTTTATAATGTGCTGCAATTATAATTTGGACACTTCTATTACATTAAACTGTGATGAGGACACTATGCAATATAACATGCATGCAGTAATCATAATAGTGGCATATGCATGAAAAAACGTCTAATTCAATAGAGTAATGAAATATATCATTTCATGAGACTAAATAAAATACAGCTATAATTGTATAGCTCAGAACAACTACTCAGATAGAGTAACATTATCTACCATATATTAATTAACATAATATATTCTTTTATCAACAGAGAACACAACAGAGACCGATTTAATTATGAGATACATAAAAGCGCATCAGTGCAGAGAATCCTGAATGGCATTTCATTATAAATGTCCAAACAAGGATGCAGTGTTCACACACAGAACATGAGTCTTATTACATTCTCCTACAATAAGTTCTGTCTTTGGTCAATGCACTCACAATATTACGATAAATTCAGTTTAAGGAGTTTATTATTTCGTTATATGTATATTTAACCTCCAAAATAACTCTATAATAGGCAATTATTAACATAATAGATTTTCTTATAGCCATATGTTGATGCAGCATGCAACAAATATATTACTATAATTTTGTAATATGTTACAAATAACTAGCATCCCAGCCCGGCTACCCTCAAGAATTACTATTTTATAATTACAACTTTGCACTTGGTGTAAATATCTAGTTTGAAATAAATAACAAATATACCTATTATTTTTATTACATAGTTATAACAGTAACCAACATATTTTATTTCCTGGCAATCAATTACACACCGCTAATACCTTTAAAAATACATATTTATAAAATAATATAAATAGAACCACTGTGTCTCGAACAGACATTCAAGGTGAAATAAAAAAACATTGTGGTTTAAAATATGTTAAGTGAAGAAAACAATTAAGTGAAGTGGATTATCTGACCTAGATATCACACAACATAGTACACACAGCCTTCAATGTACATATTTTTCCACAAGATAAATTGCACTAGAGAAAATAAATTATTTGTTTCACTTCAATCAATATGGTTACCATACCAATCCCATTATTAAGAGAAACATAAACAAAAATATATACATAAAGTTATGTGAAAACTAGAGATAAAGAGGAAGTTATTAGAATTTAATTAGTTTATGGATTTGTAATTTAACAAAAGTAGCAGCCTTAGAAATTTCAGTAGATATGTATAATTTATTTCAACAAACTTGGAAAAGTTCAAAAAATCATATATACATATTAATAAATTTGCAACTGATCATCATGGAAGATAATTGCGTGAAAAACTATTTTGGGGATGGACTGCATAATAGTAGAATCCAAAACAATGATCAAAAGGAGAATGCCCATTCATAGTATCAATAAAAATGGCAATTATCCCGGGCAACAGATTTTTATAAAATAAAGTAATTATAATCAAATTTTACATATTGTTCACAGAAAGACAAAAAAATATGTTATATTGGACTTCAAGTTAATTTCTCCATAAACTCCAAACCTGGGTCACAATTTTGTTATAATTTATTGAGAATATATATTTTTCCCTACACAAATAAAATAGGTTTCATCCAGACACACAAATCTTCACACTGATACTATGTTTCATAGTTAAATGGACATTCTCCTTTTTGTTTGTCTGTTTATGGCAAGGAATTTAAACATAATTATTATTAACTGAAAATGATGGGGTAGCACAGGACAGCACAAGATAACATGCCTTGATAATTGGGACAGTTTCATTGCAGTGCCATTAAGTTAAAATATTAAAAATAAACACTACACAAAATAACATGTTGCTGACATGAACTGGAATAAAAAAGTATCAGCACCCTGGTCAAGCACAAAGCATAAATTAAAACTATGATTTCTATGAATTCTTAACATTTCGTACAAGCTATGTTGCTAATTCTCATTATTTTGGTATGTTCTAAAACATGCTAATGTTTAATACTCATATTGAAAATATTCTTTTTATCAACACAACCAGTGTGACAGAGCACATCAGATGTTCTGTTGATCAAAAATGTTAACTATTTGAAGAAGATCTACTGTACATTTCATAGACAAAAAGATTAAATTGAAAGAAAATATTTTGGATTTGCTAAATGCCAAGCCCTAGAATCAAAACAAGCACTATTTATCAGCACAGCTCATCATAACAGGTATCACAGAATTCGCTTTGCAATAAAAACTCTCAATGCTTTTGCAGACAGTACATAACTATTCAGCTTTAGAATGTAATTTATGCATTTGTATCAAACCAAAACAGCCTTTTTAGGCCAACATACAATTAGTATTTAAGACATATCACACATACATGACAAAAACTGTAGCAGATAAAAGTAATGAAAGTGAAGCTATTTCATATAGTTTAGGTAAAGTAAAATTTATAACTATGTAACATGTCCCATAAAAATATGAGACTCAGATAAAAAATACACTGTTCCAAGTATTCATAAAAACAAACTTACACCCGATTTTTTATATATTGACAAATAAAGATATTGCATGTTTATATGTGATACATTTGTGTAAGTCTTTCTTTTGTCTAAGTTTATTATTATATTGTATTTCACACACACCAAAAATCTATTATCTTTTTAAATAATCATGTTTAATGAAAACAAAACAATGGTTCAGTGGATACTGTCATGGTTTAAAATTTTATGACATAAAATTTAATTGTGCTAAGTAATTGTGATGCGTTTTTATATTGCCCTATTTAACAATTGCTGCATTTAACAATTCAACAAACACGAAATGGCCACATAAATAATGCTGTCAAAACAAGATATAAGTTTGGTTTATGGTTACCAAAACTTATAAGTAATTGCGATAATGTAAGGATCAAACTACCCATATTTTATTTTAGATTTAATTATAAATTAAACCAAACAATGAGGGTACACATCCTCTGCAACTATTCATTCTTAACATTAAATTAATACAGTATGCATATTGCACACTCAATACAATTTGGTTATCCCCTACATTTCAATATTTTAATATGAAAATGGATAAATTGGAAAAACATGTTCATAGCTCAAATCAAATTATGAGGAATAACCAAAATATGTAAAATACAGCAATTATATTCTTTATGAATGTGAATTCTTAAATTACAAATACAAACCCTGACATGACAAAAGGTGATAATTGACTAGTATACTAAATATTTGTAATATGAATGTATTCTAATTATATCCATATAGGCATCTTTAAGTGAAGAATTAAAAGTGTAAAATAATTATTTAGGGAAATATACAGTAAAATTGTTAATATTTATAAAATTATGTCATTTTATCTATCAAAAGATATAATTTATTGTGATACTGTGAGATATTGATAAATTAATTCACAAGAATGGTGATTCACACCAGCTATGGTTGATATTGTTTACCATAAACTTGTCAAATTATTTGTGAATATTCAATGTGCATTTCACAGTACTTTAAAATTACAATTTACCTGTACAATAATTATAACCCATTTCAACCATTAAAGATATGTTCAATATCATGGTTATAAAAGTGATGACTAAATGATATTTCGGAGGATGAAAACAATCTAACCTTATAACAAAAAAAAACAACTTATCTGTTATGGAAAAAATAATTAAAAAATACTACATGATACGCGTTTTAAAGTGTTGTGAACAATTTTGATTTTGTTTTTTCGTCATAACATACGGTGACCGCAAAACCGTATTGTTGTACATTCTGGTTTAATATTATCTAATGAACAGTTAAATATACCAGATTTACGACAAAAATCACCTTCAGATTGATGAAATGAGGCTAAGGTGCACCGATTGCAGCGTACAACTACTGATTCGACAAACCTCGGCACGCAGGCAAAGTGGTGACGATCACAGACCCGCGGCCATTAGCTGACGACACGCTTCGCCACACCACCGTAACGCAACAAATCACACGCAAAGCAACATCTTACTACAAGAATAGACACAACAAGTGACAATTACAGCAACAGCCAGTTGGTAACCGTTTGTGGCTTATAATACGCGCCACGAAAGATGAGACTTGAAGCATGTTAGTAGTGGGGGACCTGCGCAGGTACAGTCGTATACCAAACAGTTACCCAAAATGTATTTGAATACCTCATTTTTCGACGACATGTAAGTGTAAGTGTACACGGAAGTGTAAGTAAGTAGAAGATGTAAGTATGCAAGCCTGGGTATGTACCACCGCAATGTCTATTTCTCCCGCCAGACAGCAGTGTATATGCACTCTTGTGATCCGATTTGAAGGACATTGTACCCAGAGTAATTACTGGATATATTGAAATGTCAAGCATTGGCAATAAAAGCTCAAATTCTTAACAATATTTATTACAATATAATAAAGTTAAAAATAAAATAATGCAGTTCTACAAAATTGCACTCTTATAAAACGCAACAACGAAAGTTATAAAAAGCGGCTGCACTTGTCTGTACTATGGAGTTAAGCGGCGCGTACGCGGGGTGAGGAGATCGGGATGCAACTAACGCGCATGCGCAGCGCCGTACCGCGCCTCCCGCGCACGCTCCGCCGCCCCGATGACGCCCTATCCCTTCCCGCATCGCACTTCATACCGCTAAAGAGACCCGTAACTCGTCTTCTGCGCATGTCAAACCACGTGGTGTGCCAAGTCTCATCTTTCGTGGCGCGTATTATACTTGCTACTCACAATATGGCGACAACAGAAAACAAAGAATGATAATGCGGCCTCAAAACCGTCCCATCTCACCTGACTCAACTCTTGACTCGTCTGCTTGAAATTCTTCTTGCTTAAATTTACAACAAGATAATTGATTTGAGATAAGCTAAACGTTAAAGAGTCCAGGTTCATAGTTCCATTAATACAAAAACGAAAGCTTCAAACACGTTTGAAGCTTTCTCGATTTTTGACGGATTACTACGGTAAACGTATGTTGTTTTACAGTTTTTTCGCGAAATAACAATAAGCCTAAGCCCAACATCACCAAATCTATTGTTCACTTCGTTAAAATTAACATAATTTTAGCACCCCACTCTAGAATTTATACAGTGAAAATCTGCACGCGATGACGAAGGCACCCGCTGAACGCTCTCTACATGATCGGAACGAATTACGAAATATTCGCAGATGGTGTTACCAACTGCAATAAAACAACTTAAATACTGGAAAGAAGAGCGGGAGACAATAACAATTTAAATTATGCTACTTTAAAGTTTGTGAAACCAGATAATGTATTAAATCTAAATGCTTTTATTCAGTAACGACATAACACTACAAACGGTATTATGAATAAATTAGTAATTGTTCGTTGATAAAAGCTATAACTGAAGTCGAATTTGCCTAACATTATGTACTGATTGCTTTAATTTAGGTAGTTTTACTTGGAAAAACGAGTTTGACGCGGTAAAAAATGAAACTAAAGAAATAAATTCTGTGAATACTATATATTATTGCTGTGTGCCAATAATAATATTACTGTGTGTGCAGATAAATTTTTACACGGATTTCTGCAAATATTACTAATATTTTGAGACTGTAAATGAACAAAAGACCCATTAACAACAATAAATATAAATAACAACTATTTCAATATTTCACATTGTATAGTTTTGGATACCCTAATCAATGATAAATTAAATCTAAGCGCTCTCAGGAAATCCTTTCTCGTTTTTTGATTATGTACACGTTAAATTTTCGTTCAGACCGAAAATGCTATTTGTGTTTTGCAATACTCTATTTTGAGAATAATATTTATTAAAATTATAATTTGAAAAAATGGAACATATTAATACCTATGATTTAAACAACATACACTCAACTCATAACTCACGCCTTCCTTAAAATTGAACTAAATGTGCTATATGCCATATA
Source organism: Hyles lineata (assembly GCA_030180105.1). Classification (NCBI taxonomy): domain Eukaryota; kingdom Metazoa; phylum Arthropoda; class Insecta; order Lepidoptera; family Sphingidae; genus Hyles; species Hyles lineata. The sequence continues at coordinate 21,913,463 of JARJEE010000001.1, forward strand.
CTCATGGGTCTGGTTATTAGTCAGATCTAGTCGACGTAATATATAAACATCTAGTAGTATCTCGTAGTTTCTCATAATCACGAGTCACGAGACAAGACATGGTCATAATAGGAGATTAGGATTATGTATGTAACTATTGGGTATATTTATTTATTTACTTATATTAAATGTATTACGTATTGTGTTATTTATAATGAAATATAAATAACACAATGATTAATCTATAATCATTGAAATAACACAATACGTAACAATACGTAACGTCGAATGTTAAATATCACAACAATATTATGGCAACATTAAATAAAAAAACATGATTTTGCTAAAATCAACGCAATCATACCACGATGAAAAAATACGAAAGATGACATTCACTATAATTTGAAAAAAATCGAAGACCCATTTAGTGTAGTACGTAAACAATATAAAGAGATGCCACAAAACGAAAATCGATCGTAGAATCAATAGTTGTATGCATAGTTTTTTTTATCGTTAAATTAGGTGTAGGTTTTTACGGTAAATTAAACATATAGTTTAATGTTCGTGATATTATGCTCTTATTATAAAACTGAATACTACGTTGCACAGTTCGAAATAGTACATAGTTGTTAATTACATTCGGTTAGTAATGTAACGAAATTCTTTAATGGGTATTATTACGTCATGGGACATTCGCGCTCACACTTAAAAGTATACATAAATACATTCCTTTTTCCCAGAAGAAGTAGACACATTTTATTGAATAAGCTTTGAAAGTAATAGAACGATTTTAAAAATTCTTCATGTGTCTATAATGATGATTTATATGACGATAAAATATCTTCAAAAAAGTACATCCAGGCGGTGTCGGGCCGAGTCGCTAAGATACAATTTTGTAAATTTTTAAATTTTGTAAATTTTGTAATAATTCACATATTTTTTCTTTTTTATTGCCATGTAGGCAGGCGAGCTAGCGGCCCACCTGATGCTAAGCGGCTACCGCTGCTCATGGACCTCCGTAGTGCCAGGGGACCAGCACAACAAAGTCGCTGCCTACCTCGAGGAAAGTACTCTCTTTAAACCTCGTTTGAAGAAGGACAAGTCATAGCGCTGAGGAAACACCGATGCAGGGTGTTCATTCCAGAGCTTACAAGTTCGTGGTAGGAAAGAACGCTGGAAACGTACCGTTCGGGAGCGGTACGCTTCCAGGTGGTGGGAATGAACTCTACTGCGAAGACATGTGGTGCGATGGTACATACGCGACCGTGGTACCATCTCAAACAACCCTTCAGAGCACTCCCCATGAAACAAACGATAGAACACACAGAGAGATCCGAAGTCTCTCCGCAGTCCTAACGGTTCCAATTTGTCCGTGAGATCGGGATCGTTGACTATTCGACAAGGTCATCGCTGCAAGGAGTCAAGTGGATCGAGTTGGTATTTTGGGGCACCTGCCCAGAGGTGAGAGCAGTACTCCACGCGGGGCCAGATTTGCGGCTTGTAAATCGTCAATCTATGACCCGACGTAAAGTACCGCTTGGCTCTGTTCAGGATTCCCAACTTCTTGCTCGCCAGTTTGGCTTTGTCCTCCAAATGACTCCTATACTCACAAACATATGGCTTCACCATGTAACGCCCTTTATATTTACCAGCCATTACATATTCCTCACTTAGTATATTATATCATCAATTTAGTGAGACAGCAAGACTCATCTTTGGACAAAAAATGATACAATGCGGCTTCAAAGTATGAGTTACATTTAAGATGATATTAATCAAGTTCGTCACGTCGTCTCCTTCTAGGCCAACCGCGGAGTCGGTTTCGGCTACTGGGGAGCCACAGTGACACATGCGGCAGAGGTGTCCTGCCCAGCTCTTTCAACTTGGCAGCTGTTTGTCCCAAGTCAACGATGAGTTTGATTCTAAGAATGCTGTGTTTCATCGCTCGTTGGCCAACCTTTAGGGCGCACTTTTGATGATTAGTATGGTGGGGAGTGTACACATGTACTTAAGTTTCCTTTTAAGGGAGAGAGGTAATAACCCTTTTATGAGATATTTGGTTGACTAGTAGTTACTCCAAACATTTTCGGTTCGTCGTGAGTTTTATTGGACTTTTGCGTCGAAAGAAACTATGGCCACAGGCCAAGGTAAAGATATTCTTAACAAATTCAACCCCCACTTCCCCAACCTCAATGAACCTCTTCAAGTTGTTTGTCATTATTTTGGTCATATTCATACACAGTCCAACCTCGAGGCTCGTTTGTCTCAATTGTTCGAGTATTTCGGCCAAATCAATGAGAAGAGCAATAGATTCGACGGCGGTCGCATTGAGTTTAAATATAAAACAGTACACGAAAAAATATGTTGTTTATGTGGAATGGACTTAAAAAGTATTTACACGGGCTAAGCCGGGCAGGACCGCTAGTTAATTAATAAAACATAGTCCTAAATTAGAAACATATTCCTAAATAGGTAGAAAATATATAAAGGAATAGTTCAGCAAGAAATCGATCATGAAGCTATCCTCACTATATCTTCAAAGTAGTACGCAATTTCGGACTAGCGATTTATTTCTTCAGAGAATTTAATCGATTTTAAATTTATAATAATCGAATAAAGTGCCCATCATCGTGGATGAGGCATGAACCAACTCTTTTATATCGAACGTCAAAAAAGATTTGTTTTAGATTCTTCAATTATTGGAAGGTTAGTAAGTAATTTGTTATTATTTTATATCATGATTGATGAATATATGTAGGTCGTATCTGTGTATAACTAAATTGCGATAGTAAAATTGTTATAATTTATTTGATTCAATAACTACTCGGTAGCTCTATGTAAAATTCATAGATGTTCTAAAAGCAAAGTTTATCGTTTGCGTAGTTTAGTTATAATATTATTTAATTTCTTATTTAGAACACGACAAATATTCCTTCTTTAGTATTTTTCCTAGTTATCATTTCGATGTACTTTGAATATTTATTATGTTATGTAACTATAACCACAATCATGTTTACACCACTTTGAACTTAGTAGGTTTTGGATAGAATAATAGGCTTATCGTCCAGTATGGGCTACCAGGGGAATCTAGACTATTCCAATATTCTATCATAAACTGCTTTTGGATTTAGGGAAATATGTTTTAGGGGCTTCGATATTCGAATTCGAATATACGCTAGATACACAGTTCCCTGTAAATGTTCCTTTAAAAAGTGGCACCGATGCATTGAAACAAAAAAGCAAACAAAAAGATCACATATACCAATTCAATTAACACAAATTCCACCTTATTCCTGGGGCGTAAAGTAGCTTTTCACATAATGTTGTTTAAAGTCTGAATGACACACCCCCGAAAATAATAAAATTTTACGACTTTAGTTGGACACCCGAATAAAGGCGCAATGGAGTCGAATGATTACATATTTTTCTATGAATTTACGAGAGTGTAATAATTATATTATCTTAAATATGTTGTCCGAATATGTAGTGCATAGGAATATGGAATAGGAGTCACACACACCACGCTCGAATTGTTAGGTTTGATATTTTCTTTGTCTATTCCTTGCGATATAATTTCACCCTACTTATTCCTTTTTATTGCATTAAGTGGAAATCTGTAAGAAATGTTTCTGATGTTAATTTATAATAAGTATACATTAATTATTACTTGTAATTTAAAAACAATAAAACTATTCCATATATTTTCTGTTCCAAATCATGACACTACTCATCTTTGTCTATTTAAGCGAGTAGAAAGGGACAACTGCGATGCACAGTTTGTTGATTTTAGTTTGCTAAATTTATTTATATTTAATTATTGGTACTCAATTTCACATATTTATTAATGTAGAAAGCAAGTGTATGGATTATAATTGCCGAAAATATGAAATCCCATGTATTTTAAGCATTGTAAGTGTTTTGTTTTTGCATTTTTTCACAGAGCATTTAGGCACTTTCACAAGCAATGGTCGGTGCGCGACTAAAGGCGAAAGAGTGCTTACTCGAAATTTAAACACTCTTTTTCGGTGCCATTTTATAAGCGCTCATGTTGTATCTAGTGTATATTTGATCGAAGTTTAGGGGCCATAAAATTAATACAGGCAACTTAGTTTGCTTTAACTTAGCTGAGAAAATTGATTTAACTGAAACATGATTTGTTTTCATAAAGTTGACAAAACATGATAGACTTGTATAGTACCAAATTTTTATTTTTTATGAAATGTTTTTGGAGAATAATAAGATATTGTTTAATGTACTTTGGTCGTTATCTAGGTCTTTGTAAGTAGCCAAACAAATGGAATAAACCAACATATTTACAAAAAAAAAAAGCATTATGTGCCTATTTTCTAGGTAAACAAGTATTCATACCTCAGTGGTCTGAAGATTTAACACTAGATTATATTGTAATAAATTTACATGAACTAAAATACATACACCACCTATTCATAAGATAACTTCTTAGCTATCATTGCACATCTTATAATTAACATATTTTATAATTACACATGCACTGTTGTACATAATACATTTCTTCATATACAAATGTTACAACAATACCATCAGGTTCATCATGGAACAATGAAAGATCATCTCAAATATTTCTGCTGATTTTCCATAGTCAGGGTATCGTTTTGTTATGTATATTCAACTACAAAACCTTTGTAAATAAGCACAGCTGAACTGATTGAGATAGAGTAACTTTACAAACAGTAATACATTCAGGATTAAATTTAGAACATAATGAATAAATTACTGATGGCTTTGTTATTAAGACAGCAATACTCGAGTTAAGATTTAAATGTTGAGTAAGATAGCAAACTGTGACACTGGGATAAAGTAGAAAGGCATTTTTGAAGGCTCATGAGTCTTTCTTCCATTTCTCGTTTTGCTTTTGCTTTGATTATAAATTTAAAATGTCATGCTATGCACACATTAGTTACTACAGGTTTAGATACATTCTACTCAGCTCACTCCGATGCCCAATTGCTCAAACTAACTTTGCTAATACCTTTGACCTTGAAAATGTCAATCCCATACATTAGCAACGTCAAATATGTCTCATGCTGAATTTACACACTTCGGCTAGCCTCCATCAACGCCAGCATGTAAACGGGGTGTTTGGCTCGACGGGCCTTAAGTTTTTCATAGTTAATAGCTTGGAGTTGGTAGACATTGGCCCAGCCTCAGCCAACATGTAAATCCACATCAAATGTAAAGGATTGACATTTTCAAAGTCAGAGGTATTGGCAAAGTTAGTTTGTGCAACTCAGCCTGAAAGTACAGCCTCATAGTAGTTTAAATACTATATTGGGTATCATAAATTTGTTGAATGCACTTATCATTCCTCTTCCATCTTTGTCACAGGTGTCTACAGATATATGTTGAAAGTGGCTTTCAACAGATTCAGTTTTGCACTAAATTGAATGTATTTACTGTCACATACAGACATATTTAATATCAGTTAAACCATTGCTTTATGTACATTTTATGAAGAGAATCCATACTAAGGAAATTTGGCTAATTTTAAATGTTTCTGAGTGCATCTGTAATAATAACAAAAGAATGCCTATTCATAGTATTGGTAAAAAATATTGTAGAGCGCGATAATGCTAATAAAATTTACTTTAGAAGGTTTATGGTTTGTCCTTAAATGTGTTCCTGTTCCCGGGTGACAGAGTTTTATAAAATAAAGTAAATATCACATTTTGTTCAAGCTAATTTCTCCAAAAACTTTGGGCCTGGGTTGCAATTATGTTTATATTTATAGAAAAATATAATGGTGGCATTTACACGTTTGGCCAACCTCCACCAACGCATTGTCTGTAAACAGGGTGTTTGGCCCGGGCTGGCCTTGACTTTTCATTGTTGATAGCTTGGAGTTGGTAGACGTTGGCCCAGTCTCAGCCAACACCCAACAGTCACATACATAGTCCAGACCCCACACTAAGATCAAGTCTTGTGTCGTGGGTGTCAGGGACTACGAGACTTTTCGGGCTCACAAACACCCAGACCCGGAAGAAATATTTGTGGGCCGCACAAACATTTCTCTCGGTGCGGGGATCGAACCCGCGGCCTCTCGTTTCACAGACGGCGTCTAACCAACAGTGCCACGGAGGCTGTCAGATGTGTAAATGCACCATTATAAATTTTCCCTATACAAAACTGTAGGTTTCATCAAGGGACAAAAATCTTTGCACCAATATGAAGTTTCATAGTAAAATGGGCATTCTCCTTCAATAAATATTTAAGTGAAATAAAAAAAATTAAGACCTGTAAAATGATCTTACTGCTAGGCTTTCTAAAGAGAAGACAAAAAAAAGTAATGTTACATAAAACTATTTTCTTTTTGGACAGTTTATGGCGCTTGGAACTTTCCTACGCCGGAATCTGGTGAGCATATCGTTCCCGGCATTGGCTGCCACACTCATCTTCTTCGACTGGAGCCACACCAGGAAGTGGAAGCAGGCATCCAAACAAAACTAAAATGGCAATTTTCGGCATCACCACTCGCTATGTGTGGTTTGCACTACCCTTTACAGGATTCTTCATAGGAAAATACTTGGATGACCAGGAAACATTGAGGATGACGAACTTCAGGGACAAATCTTATTTATATGGTGGTAATGTTAAGGAGGGAGACCCGCCATCTTGGCCTTGAATATTGTGATTATGAGTCTGCCAAGTGACAGTTATAATTTTTTATTTCATCAGATTTCCTTTATTAAATTTGTTATCTGTTCGCCGAAAATAATGATGTACAAAAAATTTCGCTGTATAAATAAAATGGTCTATGTAGTGTAGATGCTTGAATTTCATTTTGATTGCCTACCTACCTTCATTTACCCAACACAGGTGGAACTACAGTACCTAATTATCCCTCTAGACTCTTAGAGATATAAGGTACTACGAACTTAGAGCTAAAGGAGTTTATAGCAATTTGTTGAAAGCGGCTTGCTTTCATCAATATCGTACAACCATAACTAGGTCATCTGTCCTTGTCTCATCATCAGTCCTTCCGAGTCCACTGCTTAACATTGTCTACGATAATGTTTTTGCGATTAAATAAGCTGCAGAGAGAGCGGAAGAGATCTGATCGGGCTAGGTGGCAGAGACTACACTGTTAATTATTATCTGCGGGTACATCCATGCATTAAGTAGTCTCATAATGGCAGTCTCGTTTTGCAAACAGCTCATGTTATAGAGGAAGGACAAGAAAGCTTGAACCGCTTTACCTGGGCGCACCGCAGTGCCCCCGGCAAGGCGGGAAGTTGACGACAAAGATAATAATAATTCTATTTGAAATAAATTGTATCAATATTTATTCTAATTAATTACAGAGTTCTTTTGGCCATGGAGTACCAAAGTATTAAATATGGAGCCCATAGTCCAATCCCGAAGAATATAGAGAAGAATACGGTTGCAAAATACCTGGAAATGAGATTTATGAATTATTCCATAATGTTATTATGAACAAAAGCGATATCTAGAGCGAGCTATCAATTTGATGTTATTTAATTTATTATAGTCTGAAATATTTCACAATTTTCTAATAGTGATAATGAGCTGCGGAACGCAAAACTTGGGTTCGATTCCCAGGACGGGATAACTCCTGTCCCGTACATTGGTCCCGCAAAAAAACAACACAGTGTTGTTTTTTTACTAGTTTTTTACTCAGGTCTAGCTCTAATATTTAGTTTTGTCTAGTCCTCTATGGACTCGCTAACATCACGGGATGACGATAGGTTGGCGAAATATTGGTGACTCAACTGAACATTTGAAGTGTATCACATGGTTTTTTTTTACGTTCCTTATATCTATTTCCAGTTAAGACGTGAACAAATGGAAACACTAACCGGTTAGGCGGATTAAACGGCATATTATCGAAGGGTTGTGGTGGCCCATCGTAGTGATTCCTATATTTTTGGGTTTGTACAGGCGTTTTAAATCTGTGTATAATGGCGCTTGTACGCGAAATCCCTGCAAGTAAAGATCTAAGACCGAACATTCCGAAATCTAGTCAAGTCTTTTTAATACAGAATGACAGTTGTTTTTTGAAATATCTATTGTTGTTTTATTTTATAACTAGCCAGTAAAATGTCACCAAAGTCTGCCAGTTATAATGATCGAGAAAGGGTTTTTACGTTTTGAGGTTTTTCCAAACATTAATCTAGTACTTATACTAATACCTATGTAAAGCTAAAGAGTTTGTTTGTTTGTTATCTCTAATCTCAGGAACTACTATTTTTGTGTTGGATAAGTCATTTATCGAAGAATGCTATGTGCTATTATATATCACCGCGCTTTGACCTATAGGAGCATGGGCGTAGCCAGCCATGGGCTCAGGGTGGGGCAGAAGTCTAAAATAATATTTAAGTAGCAAACTATACCCGTTGTCTCACCCCGGTAATTTTTTTCATACACAAAGTTTACACCCTATAGCACCATGTATCTACAGGGTATATCAAATGTGTTATCGAAAACAAAGCCGGAAGGCAGTTTAAGTGATTTTAGACACATTTGTGATTTGGACATGGGCAACTGACCGTTTAGATAGACCACAAAAACTCTCGACACTACAGCGATTATATACTGAACATCAGCCTGTGTTAGATTGAGATGGCCCTGAAGCAACTTAAGAATAACAAGGCGCAGAGTGCTGCAGGGTGAGGTAGGAATCACTTCAGAGCTTCTGAAAGTGGGCGGAACGCCGATATTGAAAGTCTTTCAGAGTATCTTCAATTCCGTTCTCCTCGTGAGCTCAACGCCGGAGGCATGGAAGAGGAGCTTGGTGGTACTGTTCTTAAAAAAAATTAATAACACTTTGCGGAAGAACTACAGGCCCATCTCACTTCTGAGCCATATCTATAAATTGGTATCGAAGGTCATCACAAATCGTCTCGAACGCAGGTTTGATGACTTCCAGTCTCCCGAACAAACCAGTTTCCGAAAAAGGCTTTAGTACAAAGACCACATCCATACGCTTTTGGCAAGTTATACAAAAAAACTGAGGAATATAATTTGCTGGTTTGTTTAACGTTTGTGGACTATGAGAAAGCCTTTGATTCGATCGAGACCTGGGCTTTTCTACAGGCTCTCCAGCGGTCCCACATCTACTATCGGTACATCGAAGTGTTAAAGTGCATTTAGAACAACGCCACCATGTGGGTCCGGGTACAAGATCAGCGCAATAAGGATATTCCACTACAGAGACGCGTGAAACGGAGATGTCATATCTCCGAAACTGCCGCGCTGGAAAACGCCTTCAAGCTCTTGAAGTGGAATGGATTCGCATCAACATCAACGGCGAGTGCTCTCGTCCATAATACCTCTGTGCCTTAATTCAAAAGTCTTCGATAGTTGTGTGTTGCTAGTGATGAAATACGGTACCAAGACGTGGCGTCCCACAATGGGTCTTATTAGAAAGCTCAAAGTCATTAAACGACCTATGGAGAGGCCTATGCTCGGGGTTTCCCAACGAGATCGAATTGGAAATGAGGAGATCCGTATGAGAACTAAAGTATCCGACATTGCCCAGCGGATTAGTAAGTTGAAGTGGCAATGGGCGGTACACATAGCGCGGAGAACTGATGGCCGATGGGGCCCAAAAGTTGTCGAATGGAGGCCACGTACCGGAAAGCGCAGCATAGGAAGTCCATCCAAAATGTGGTCAGACGACCTGGTAAAGGTTGCGGGACGTCACTGGATGCAGGCTGCCTCCAACAGGTCACTGTGGAAATCATTGGGGGAGACCTATGTTCAGCTGTCCTTTGGCTGATGGATGATGTGTTTTAATCATTTAAACTAGCACCCGGCTTCATTTACGGTCGTAGTCTTGATGTACCCTATTATGTATAATACGAATTGCCCAAAACATTTTCTTATTGTTTACCTTCCTACACCACGAAATCTTCCATTTAAAAATGTGTCTCTAACTTCAGCCGTTTGGGTTCTGGGAGTATGCCAATTTGTTAACCAGTTAATTTGAGGTTTTAATCTATCCATAGATAGTATTTTATTTAGATATTTTTTTTTAAAATTTTGGTTTGGTACCTTAGAGGCCAGAACCCCACCGTGGCTACGCCCATGTATAGGAGGGAAGCAGTAGTGAAAAATCTTGCAAATACGAGAAAATTTTATTCGTTTTTCGTGGTAATCGGACCAGTCGATATCCTAAATTTATAGTCGGAATTGAACATTTCAGCCGCCATTTTCAAAAATGTATCTGCACCCGTGCTGAGCCGGATTGGGCCGCTCTTTATTCATAACTTTACTGGAGTTAGCCATTAAAAATATTTTAGGAATAGTGGGAGGTAGAGTACTGTAGATTAACAAATATAAATACACATACTTATAATCCTAAATCATAGATTTTTGTGCTACAAGTCAATAAATAATATAATTATACTTGCACGTTCCTTTTTACACGCTTTATATTAGCTTCACTTGTATGTTTGTTTGTATGTTTGTTTGTATGTTTGTATGTTTGTAACTGACTCCTTAAGACGCGATTTTGACCCACTTTAAACGGACAGATTTCATTCAAATTTTGCACACCTGTCAAAGACCGATGACAATACAATAATTCGATTAAAATATATGATTATCCTGATTAGATTCACCAGGATTAATTATTTTTATAATTGATGACCATTGCTACTGACCACTAGATGGCGTATAGATGAACATAATTTGCTACTGACTAACAGATGGCGTGATATCGTCAATAATGAATGTTTGCACTATTCATCGCTAGGTGGCGTTAACATTGTATTCTTTAAGTGTCAAATGTTACTATTGACTAACAGATGGCGTTAAGTTTCTACACGCTTTATATTAGCTTCACTTGTATGTTTGTATGTTTGTAACCGACTCCTTAAGACGCGATTTTGACCCATTTTAAACGGACAGATTTCATTCAAATTTTGCACACCTGTCAAAGACCGATGTCAATACAATAATTCGATTAAAATATATGATTATCCTGATTAGATTCGCCAGGATTCATTAATTTCGTTCCGGATCCTTTGCATGAGAGTAAGAGAGAGGGCTAGTGCGCGAACTACGCATGCGTGTAGGGACTCTTATGGTAATTGCGTCTTGTTTCGTATACATACATAGATGTCGGCCTAAAACCTACCATCGACAGTTGATAAGACAGACATTTGAAAATAAGAAAAAACGCTCTTATAAATAAACCAAACTAAAAAGTAGAAAATAAATAATAGTTTAAAAAAACTAAAAAACACGCTTTATACAGAAAACCCAACTAAAAAATAGAAAATAAATTTTTAAAAATTTGAATTAAGAATATTGTATATAAGAAAAAAATATTTTTTATTGTAAAAAAAGCGTGGGGTGCTTTTTAAGATATTATCAAAATGATAATCCTTCTACTTATATTTGTCGATAAAATAATTATATCTATTGAAAACATGCACCCCACGCTTTTTTTACAATAAAAAATATTTTTTTCTTATATACAATATTCTTAATTCAAATTTTTAAAAATTTATTTTCTAATTTTTAGTTGTGTTTTCTATATAAAGCGTGTTTTTTTACATTATGTGCAACAACCATTTTGTCGGTTAAGTCAGTAGCGACATCTATCGGTTTCATTTGAAACACTGAACTTTATCAGCTTAACACTTTATGTATGAAAGTCTTAAACACGACATCTATGTTCAAAACTTTTAAGCGGTTGTACTCATGTTCATGGATAGATGACGCTAGTTACTTTTTCCATAAGTTTCATTTACAGGCGGAGAGTTTCTCGCTTCGAAAATCATGTTAAGGTAAAAAAATAGATTTTACAAACATGACAATTTTATAGTGTTTAGATATGTCATGCGATAATAGCATACGACTTTTTCCGCGACAATTTCACTTTTTGTTTTCATTTTATGCTACTAGAGATTCTACTAGCTGCCCGGCCCAACTTGCAGGCTAACTACCCGGGTGCAGATACTTTTGTAATCCCATCCACATTAGAAATATATTATTCTGCATACTAACTGTTTTATTGTTAAAACAACGTGATTGCCATACTCTACACTATTTCTACCGTCTCGTCCCGTTTCATACCATGCTGTCCTGTCCAATTACCCAAGGCATGCAAATTTCTCGGTCATTTTAAGTTAATGAGCTGTTAAATAGCTTATTAGTGATTTTTTAAGTCTATGAATAACGTTTTTGAGTCAGTTCATATTAACGCATTTGAGAACTACGTTAAGTCCTTAAGAATAAGGGGATTAGTATAACACTTTTTTTATTTATAGTTCTAAATAAGTATGCGTTCCTATAAAATCAGTCCCTAAATACACCTTTATTTTAGAGAACCGACATTCTGTGAAACAGAATCTTTTAAACTTTTAATTTGAAAAGTATGAAAATGGGTAAGGCTGCTGGGTATGACAGAGTGACAGTCGAAATGCTGAAGGCTGGACAGGATGTGGTGGCGCGCCCGCTTTGTCATCTTTTGAATTTGTGTTGGACTAGTGGGGTTGTACCAACAGATTGGTGCAACGCCGTTATTGTTCCACTATACAAGGGCAAGGGATCGAAGCAGGAATGTCAGAATTACCGAAGTATCAGCCTTCTAAGCGTTGTCGGCAAACTGTATGCTAAGGTATTGATTGAGTGAGTTACAAAAGAGACGAATGACAAGATATGGGACGTGCAAGCAGGATTTAGGAAAGGCATGGGATGCACGGATCAGGTATTTTCTCTACGAAGTGTTGCTTAGAAGACTTCAGCTAAGGGGCGAAAAGTCTTCTGCGCCTTCGTATATTTAGAAAAGGCCTATGATAGAGTTATGAGGAATGAATTGTGGGCAGCACTGTCCAAGTTTGGATTGAGCAGCAACCTAATTCGAGCACTACAGTCTCTGTATAAGAACTCCAGTGCTTGTGTTAGGATTAACGGAGCATACACTGATTGGTTTCGCATCGATAAGGGTGTGAGATAGGAATGTGTAGCGTCCCCGTGGTTGTTCAACCTTTTCATGGACGGTTGCCTAACAGATCTGAAAGAGAGTGAATATGGGATTAGAATGAATGAGTTGTCACTAAAATGTCTCCTCTATGCTGATGATCAAGTTATTCTTGCATCATCGGAGGAGGAGCTACAAAAAATGGTGACAATTATGCATGAAGCGTTTGAGAGAAAAGGAATGAAAATAAATGTGAGTAAGACGAAAGTTATGTTATTTGAAAGGGAGGAGAATATGACAAAGTGCGATATTATGATAGGTAATGAGCGAGTAGAACAAGTGAATGAATTCGTTTATTTGGGTTGTGTTTTCACTAGTGATGGAAAGCATGACAGTGATATTGAAAGAAGAGTGAATGCAGGAAATCGAGTGAATGGTGCGCTACACTCCTTTATGGGTAGTCGGAAGGTCTCAAAAAAGGCACGACTGGCTGTCCATAAAGGAGTATTAATACCAACGCTTATGTATGGCAGTGAAAGTTGGGTATGGCAGAAGAAGCATGAAAGTAAAATTAGGGCAGTAGAGATGAGGTCTTTAAGGGGAATGTGTGGTGTAAGTTTGTGTGACAGAGTGCGAAATAGCGTAGTGATGAAAGCTTGTGGAGTGAAAGAAGATGTAGTGACAAGAATTGACAAAGGAATGTTACGATGGTTTGGCCATGTAGAGAGGATGGATGATAGGAGAATAACGAAGCAAATTTACAAGGCGAGTGTGGATGGAAGAGTCGGTAGGGGTCGACCTCACCGAACGTACACAATCCAACTCGGTGATACCCTTAACAAGGGTCAGGTCAAAAGCACCCGAAACTGACGAGAATGCATGAAAAGACTGATGAAAGTGGATGAAGCGAAAGTAATATGTCAGGATCGGGCAAAGTGGCGTTCAATAGTCTCTGCCTACCCCTATGGGATACAGGCGTGACGATTATGTATGTATGTTTGTAATTTGGAACATATTTCGTCTATAAAAACCGAAAAAAATTACAGCTCATGCTAGTTGAATACTACAGGTAGTCCATTTTAAACGAAGCCTGTAATCATTGAAGGATCAAGGATTTCCAATACTCTGCGATTTTTGCAATAATAATTATAATAATCTTTATTTCTGGTCACAAATATTTTAGTACCTACACAAGTTGCCCTAAAACTTAAAACAATATTTGTTTATTCAAAAGAAAACTATTAATTACGAATCTTATCGCGAAGTTTTAAATACTTACTTTTCAATGTGTGACATTCGCATTAATCTAAGAAAACGATATTTGTTAAATCGTATGATAATCCTGTAGATAGACGCACTCTACTTTGGATTTTCAGCGACATTCTGCAATTTTTATTAAGAAATGCATCAACCATGTGGTTGGGCGGCAGGATGAGATCAGATTAAGAACCATAGTTAGGTACCAATAAGCAAAAGGGATTAACAAGATGATAATATGGGAGTGGATTGGGTACGTAGCTAATAGCTGAATAATTGAGGTTCTAAAAGTTTTTGAATGGAGGCCACGTAACGATAGCTGCAGCATTGGCCTTAGAAGGAACAACAAAAATACTGCGTTCTGAGTACATACTGGGGTTTCGTCAAAAGACTGTATTTAGTTTAGACAACAGTATCTATGATTGAATGGGCTGTTTCGCCTGATGTACGATTATTATCTCACAAAAAGCAAACATGCCATAAAATATTGTTGATGTCGCTTATATTAATATTGTCAACTTAACGTTGCTGAAGCCTGAATAAATGACGATAGGAGAACTAATAAATTGGTCGTACTTTGATTATGGTATTCGATTCATAGACGACATGGGCTATATAAGATTGTACGTTATTTTCATAAAGAATATTATTTGTAACATTGTACTACGACGTTTTTGTCATTCTATGAAGGGCAGTTTCAATAAAGCAACACATTTCTGTTTCTTTTTATTCGTTTCCAAATACAATAACATCTATACAAATGTAATCTCTACGACTAAATGATTCCATTATTGACACATGCAGTAAAAATAAATATTATTATCGTTTAAGAACCTTTGTCCCCGAATAAAACCTTTAAATACAATGAATAAATTAAAAATCGTAAGTTTTCATGAATGGAATCTCATTTTAATCACATTATCATCGGTAACTAATCGTACATTAAAATTAGAACTACTTGAAATACTAAAAAATAAATATATCTTTTATTACGAAACTTGTTTTTATTTTCACTCAAAAATATGACCATCACACTAAGCATGTTTAGAGAAGAAAACTAAGCTCAAAATATTTGGGCTTCATAAATCATACTAGAATACTAGAGAACGAATAATAATGATTTGTTAAAATCTGTTTCTTTTTTCTATTAGACCTGTTTCGTACACGTCTTCAATTGAATAAAGCTTAGCATGATGTCAATTGATTTAATAATTGAATTTAAATAAATTAAAACACATGAAAAAATCAAACGCCATAATATACACAGTAAATAAGTTAATGAATTTTATAATTTAAAACTAATCTAATCCTATAAATACTATACGATTGCACTTTTTAAGTAGTCTAACATATATACACATATCAATAAACATAATTCACAGTTTTGGGGTACCATACAAAAACCTTTGCACCCTATTTGCTTTGTTTCAGTTAAATTGATTTTGTATCATCTAGATTTTTTTATACATTTTTCATTTTTTTTTTGCATCTAGATTAATGGCGCTGATTTTTCTTGATACATTCTTTCCTATAGATAAATACGATAAATATTCCAATTTCCTATAAAATGATATCAAAGTAAAATAATGAAAAAAAAACTGTGATCTTTAATAACTTTGGAATTATTATGTTCTGTTGGACAACTCAAACGAAGTTTGATAGCACATCAAATTTAATTGTGTTAAAAAAATATTTCAAATTTCAAATATTATTGTTATGTATTGTATACAGTAAAAAAACTCGATAGTTCTTGTGTTTAGATATATTACAATGTCACAATATTACAATAATCTAAAGACCATAGCTCAGCATTATTTCAATAATATATTATTTGTATTAAAATGCCCAGTTTTAATTTGGAAATACCACCTATTGGATTTTGCTGAGCATGAATAGATTACTCTTTTCAATATACTCGATAAAAAAAAAAAAAAACTATTGTGAGCAATAATTCATATGCGTTTCTTTTTACGTCAAGCAACGTGGATAAGTTCTAATGAAGCAAAATAATATTGTTTCTTATTTTTTGTATAGTACCCGATTTAGTTTTTGGTAACTATGTGTGTTGAGAAACGAACACATTGTAAAGTTGTGCATCACATTCTAATAAAACAAAAATGTAAATTAAAACAGGTTATTAAGTTAATAATATTTGCATTGTAATATGGTAGTGTTTGTAACCCAATAATAATTTACTATGTAAGCTGTAGTTTCATTGCTCATGAATAGCCAATACAAAACATTTCAACTAAGAGGAGTAATAGATTTCTGTAATTATGATGCATCAAAGAGTTCATTGTACACTTTTAAATCTAAAATAATACTATTTTTTGTTATAATTTTTTGTACAAAACCTTATGTTTGTAGTTATTGAATGATTTTAAAAAACTAAGCATGAAAAACTTATTTTAAAAGATAATATGTCATTCCCTTAAATAATTTGAAAATATAAATTTACAAATCTTTGGACAGTCCACTCTTTGGTGTATGAACATATCAATATTTATACTAAAATTGGTGTGTTTAACATTGTATCTTCCTAATAAGTTATCACACGCTTTGACAGTTACTTAAAATGGCACAAATCATTATTTTGAGCTTAGTTTTAAATTATCGATTTTTTCAAATTGCTTTTCGTTTCGTCTTAATGCTGATTTTTATTAAATAGAATAAAATGTAGTTTACATATTAATACTGAATAATTTACCACCCATATTTTATTTGGTGAATACATAATTTTGACTAGCAAGTACTTGTCTGTTGAGATTTTTATTTATTAATACATAATAATAACACGTATGCTACCAATTTTGAAATCACGTTCATACATTATGTCGAGCTTACGTAAGTTTCCAATTTCGTAAAATTGCATATTATTGAATGTTGGAGTTTTAGTTTGGTTTCAAGAAGATAGGGGATTTAACAACACAACACAACGATTTAAAATTACGCAAACTCATTTGTTATGAACTTTGCATTCCGTCGAGATGGAATTCGAATTTTGGAACATAAATTATAATTATTTTTATAACCCGATCCATGTCATGTCCACTTTGTGATTCCAAAATTGGTTGATTTGCGCATGTAATGACTTTGAAGGCAAATTAAAAATATACTTAATGGGTAAATAAAACAATAGACAAAAATCATCAATGGGTGTCTACAAACAAAACTTAATCAATGTATGGTCATTGCATAAGTTTGTTGGGAAACTAAGCGTTAATTCTTATTTGTTAATGCGACAGATAATTTTTATTATTCCTTGGTATAATTTTACACTAAATAAATAATTCTACTTAATATTATGAGTATCTATTATTTACAACAATATCATTTGATAAAAGACTAGCCTTCACACTACTGAAGTCCATTAAAAAAACTTCAAAATCAATTTGGACTTGCAGTTACAATATTTATCCTTCCCTTTAAGAATACGGCGAATGCCTTTGTTACGTTTTAACTAAAATTGTATTTAAATAAAGATTTCAAAATAAGATATTTTGATGAAATCGATGCACAACAACGCAATATAATATTTGGCGAGTCTAAACCATGTTTCGATTATTTTAAATATTGTAAAATAATCTCGTCATAGATACACGATAACTATTTTTATACAGGGAGCCCGTTAAGAATTCAATATAGTATTATAATTAAAAATGTAACATGTAATAATTCACAAAATATAAATATTTATGTTTGTAGATTGAGCAAATGATTAAATTTAAAACAGTTTTGTTATTACTTTTACTTAAAAAGCCGTAAAACTCAAAAAGTTAAGTTCGGAAATATTGTTTCTTGCTGATCCATTAGATATAATAAGACTCATTCAAGTGCTAAAAAATATGATCAATAATCATCCTTCTTGACAGACCGAAACTCCGTTGAGTTAAAAGCATTTAAACACCAATAAAATCAAAAACAAGGTAAATCCGCATCAAATTCATCAAATCATCTATTTTACTAATTCAGAACGGTTCAACGCGAGTAATCCGTAGTGACGTCATTTCATACGACTGGTCATGCGTAGTGCGGGTAGGAGCCGAGGTGTGACGTCACGTGCGGCGGCGCCATCGAGTGCGGCGAGTACAGGTTGCTGCCGCCGCCGCCCCAGTTGCCCCACGACGCGGAAGGGAATATTGAAGCTGCAACAACGAAACTAAGCTCAGTTAATTTACTGTGGGTTCTGTTGCATTACCTGGAACAGCAAACTTCTAGAACTGCTGAAAAAATTAGACACGTTATGGACGATTTGCAACCTCTCTAGGGATGAAATGGCCATTTATAGTTTGGTCATATGATATTATTGGTTTCACAGGTTTAAATAATCTTCTGCAAAGTAAGGAAAACTCAAGTCGTTAAAACCTGAAAACACACACACCAAAATGATATGAGCAACGCTGAAAACAAAAAACTTTCGCATAACATGAAAACAAAAATAATTAAAAATCGGATTGAAAATGACTTCCAAGTTAAAACATCTATACGTATATTATGTTGTCTAGGCTCGTTGTGTTGGTCAATGTGGGCGCTCTTTTTATCAATTGGTTCGTTTTGAAAAATTCCTTTTTACCTTTAAAAGTTTTGTTCGATATGGGACAAAATCTAGATTTTTGCTCAAATGGCAACTAACATCGTCAGTTAAGGTCTAAAAAGGCAATGTTGCATAAATATTTGTATGAACATTAAAATGGCAAAAACAAATCTTGTCACATCGTGCCTCACTTAAATTGCCTGAAGACGGTTACTTTTAATCTATCTGCCACACCAACATTGGCAATTCAAAAGTGTACATGCATTAAGTCAAGTGGTTCGGGCCGGCGGTGACATACCATTTGGAGCGGCGCGCAAATATTTGCAAGCGACAGTACGCCGGGGCATTAGCACTAAAATACGAATTACCAACTCACTACTGCGGATGAAGGGTGCAATTTGCACTTAGATGCTGTGTATTTTTAGTTGTGAACGTATAATTGTCGTATTTACCTTTCGTGTCATGGGAGACCGTTCAAGATTTAATTTTGATTTTAGGTTAGTAATTTATTGTTACTTGTAGTATAATTTACTGTGACAGCAATACAATTAGGTATTGTAAAGCTTTTTATAGCTAAAAGTCTGACATGCCCCCAAAGCTCCTTGAAAAGGACCTATTCAAGATATAGAGGCTTCTTCGGTTTTCCTAAATTTCATATTGGACGTTGAATTTAGATACATATTATGTTATTGGAAGTCACTTTCTCATCCTCAATTCGCAATAGCATAGCATAGTAGGAAGTAGCCACATTACCTGTAGAAGTCGGCATGGCCGCGTGTGGGGCCATGAAAGACGAGAGCTTAGCCGAGTGGTGGTATGAGCTCATGAACAAATCACTCTGGTACTTGTAAGCGGGGTCGCTCGCAGCCGGCTGAGTGGCCGCAGCCAATCCTTGGAAATCGAATTTGTACGCATATCTCTTCCCATGGACTTTGGTCATTATATTTTTATCGTAGTAGTATCTGCGCAAAGTTTACACACGTTAAAAATTGAAAATGTCAAGCTAGTTGTGAGGGTCGTTATCTTAACATTATAATGTTTTCTTATGTCTTTGTCTCGACTTGGGGAAATATTTGGGACGTAACCTTTAAAATGATTACATAAACATTGAATTTCTGTTTATGATCATGAAGTCGAATTATTTTATCAGAAGTAGGTATCATATAAGCTGAGAACAAAGGTGGGGGAAAAACAAACACCTCACGTCAAATAACACAACACAAAGCTAGCGCAATGATTCTCGCAAGTGTTTTCGCGGAGCATAGACGGGTACCCGAGAAATCGCAGTGCAAACACGGTTGTTCGTAGTTTTTACCTCAGCGCCCTGCTTAGTTTGTCGTAGTTCATGTTGGGCTTGGATTTGCGCTCGCCCCACCGCCTGGCCACTTCGTCTGGGTCGGTGAGCTTGAACTCGCCGTTTGTGCCCTCCCAGGTGATGCAGCCGGCGTTGCTCGAGTCGCTCAGCAGCTCCAGAAGAAACTGCCATAACTGGATCTGGCCTGAACCTGTCAATATAGGGATATTGGATGACAAAGCCAGATAAAAGACGGATTGTTAAATGCCTAGTCATATTAATAATAACTATGTGTAAATTAAAAAAATAGGAGTTAATGCTTTTATTTTTTGATAAAAATTAATTAAACAATTATTGATCTTACTGGTGACAGGTCTCTCATATGTAAGAGACTGCCTGGGTAGGTTAACACCCTAAACAGCAGTTTAAGTGCACTGTCGTGTTTCGGTATGAAGGATATTGTAGCCAGAGTAACATCTGGACATATTGAGATTTAAAATCTTATATATGTCTCAGGGTGGCGAGCGCAATGGAATGCCAAGCATTGCTTTGTAATTAAATGCAATAAAAAAGACGACAACGGTCTATAGTCTCTGCCTACCCCTATGGGATACAGGCGTGATGATTATGTATGTAAAAAGTCGACAAAAAAGGGGTATCAAACCGACACCACGCAATCTAACGCACGATACCACCATCTACTACATAAAAGATACGCCACTATCGTCAAAGTCCCGCAGGAGCGTTAAAGAAACCATGATCCTTAAACAAAGGCTGATATATAGCAAGGTTGTAGTGGGGGGTAGGGTGGGAGGGGTTATTGCGCGGCATGTCGGAGTGCGCACGACCGCCTCGGCGCACTGGTGCGTGCCACGCCGCTGGTACAGCCCGCACGGTATATTAAGCGTTAAGATACGAGTAAACCAGATGCTTCGTTTTAGGTTTAGCTCTAAAACTATGTGTGCTTTTTGAAAATTGATATTATTTATTTTTACTTTTGAGTACGTCTAATAAACCTACATCGTTTTGGCATATATATTGGTTTACATATTGTAGATAATCCTGGAAGATAGCACAATTCATGGAAATACTTTGTCGGGTGTTTCAGGAAAATTCCATAAGGTATAACAAGATTGAAATTTGTTTTGTTGGTAAAAAAAAAACTATGACAATTTTAAGAGTTTCCTATTGTGTATTTAAATCCAAAATTTTACCATCTAAATTCTAAATAAATTAGTACTAACTCTAAGCGCGATGCTTTCACATGCAATAAAAGATTAAAACTTTTTTCCCCCAAATCCATCGTTCTACAACAATGCTTACAAAAACACTATATTTTCCCTGCGCGTAGGACCCTCGTAAGGGCAAGATCACACGAGTGTAACATCCCCTGATTTATCCCCGGGTTGGATGTCACAACGTTTGTACCGGGATCATCGCGCTCCATTCGATCCGTTGTGCGCTACGGCTCATCGGCTTTACGACGCACAATTAATGCTCTGATCGCCAAAATATTGTGCCCTCGGCCTTACAAGGGATGTGATTCGATACATTGCCATACACGCAAACGGAAGGGATGTATAGAAAATTAACTTTGCTATTGAACTTTGATTCGACGCGATTGGAAATAGTTATCAATTATTTTTTGCCGATGAGTTTTTTATGTCATTTTTACATTAAGTCGTAACATTTTTCGAATTTTCAATTTTTCGATAAGTCGACTTCTAAAATCTGATAAATAATATACCCAGATTTAGTCGATAACGTACAACCGCCGCCACGTCACATTATCTACATTAGTCACCTTTCCCCTGCCATTTAAGAGTCAGAAGTCAGGTAGGACCGTGGGACCGCTGGGTAATTACTGATACGGTCACGTGGCCGTAATTGTTTTGGCAGGAGTGTGGCGCGGGCGCACGCCGTGTTTGCCACGATACGCGCACTGATTTCAAATGTACATTTGATACGGGAAATGTGTGTGAAAATAAATAATAACTTAATTGGCAGGTGTGAAATTACCGTCAGTATTGACAACACAGCGACACATGATAGGACAGGACATAGTCAAATTAAGTAATAACTAGTTCTGAAGACCTGTTGTATGGTTTGTAACAACCAAACATCTTATGAAACGTAGGATATAAACGGAAACGTATGTCGTAACTAATACATACTTTAACGTGTTGGATCTAAAAGCTACGTAACAATGTTTTACATGACATATTTTTTTAAATACTGAACTCCAAATACTTTTCGTACGTATTTTTTATATTACAACTGAACTATAATTTTGAAATAGACTATTACATTCTGATAATCTCAAATTAGATTTCGAATTGGGAATAGAATCTACAACTTCATTTCACAACGAAAAAACAAGACTGTGTACAGATACGATAATAAAGTGACAATATAGTATTAAATATAAATTACTATTGCAAATGATCTCCATTTCAATATCCTAATGAATATTATTTCGTGCGAACGTGTAGCGTGACGTGGTGTGGTCTATTAACATTTTGACTCAGGGGTCGATCACAGATATCGTTGAGTGATATTCAGTAGTTAATAGCGGGTCAATTTAAAAGCTATTTAAGTCGGGGTCAGTACGACTTTAGAATAGTCAGTAATACTTACTTCGTTTGTAGTAGAAATACCATATTTCGATTAGGTATACAAAAAACAGCAGTAACAAAATAATAGGATTCGTACCGAATGTTGCATAACCGGAATTAAATATTGTAATTTCTTTATTATTATTTTTATCAATTTCAAGTGCGTATTAAGCAAGTTATGTTAATTAAACTGCATTACAACATCCGAAAAAACGAAAAAATTGCTTCGATTGTAAACACGTCGTAGTTGATAGGTTTAGTTATAGTTAGTTGATAGATGAAGGGTTCTGTGTGCTACAACATATACAGGGTATATCAAGACTGCTACCGAAAACGAAGCCGGGTGGTAGTTTAAGCGACTTCAGACACAATGCAACAGAAAATGTTGGAAAAAAAAAGCGACGATTTTTTTGGTTATTTTTTCCTATGGTTATTTTTGGGTGGTAAATATATTTTTTTCCCTAAAATAATAGTGTATACCCTTTTATTTATAAAGACTAAGGTATAAAGGAGGTAAAAATATTATTTTAGCAAAAACTATGGATTTGCCATCCAAAAATAACGATATTTAAAAAATCATAAAAAAAAAGTTTTGCGTTTCTGAGCGAAAATTTGCATTGTGTTTGTAATCACTAAAACTACCACCCGTATTCGTTTTCGGTAGCAGTCTTGATATTCCCGGTATATGTGTAACATACTAGTATTTTCAGACCAAGACTTGGCGTGACTATCAAGTGGATACTTTAATTTTGGTCATATTTTGTTTTTAATACGCCATGCTCTTAAATAATTGCCTTTGAAACCCAGAATTATATGGTAACAGTGCGATTGTGCGGTCTTTTTGGAGGCTGTAGCTCCATTATATCCAGCCTAGGTTTCTTTTTTATTGTAATGAATGGCGAGACGAGCGTACTGTTTGCCTGATGGTAAGCGATATGACCTCATAAACAGTAGCAAAATCAAACAACATCTTGAATAACAAAGCAATGCATTCCACTGCGCTCGCCATCCTGAGGTTTACCATTAGGTCTCAATATGTCCAGTAGTTACTCTTGCTACAATGTCTTTCAATTCGAAACACAACGGTGCATTTGCGTTGCTGTTTGACGGGAGAAATAGACATTGCGATAGTACCTACCCAGATGGCCTCTCACATATGAGAGACCTACCACCAGTGTAGTCGTCGTCTTTTGCAAGCTTTATGACAACAATTCTATTTTTTTTGTAAACCGGTTCTTCATCACAGCACCTCACCTTCAGAGGCCGGGACGTGTTATCGCCCCAATCTACAATAGCGTGTGGACTGTACTTTTTAAAGACTTTGAACAAGGTATGGTGTTGAGATCTGCCACCTACGTACGTTGCGTTTTCTCTTAGCAAGTGTTAAAATTTACGATATTCAGAATACAGTAGTGGTTTAATACAAAAATAAATTACTAAATTAATATTTTATTGGTATTTTACCAAAATGCTATTAAAGTTGCCATTATATATTTTTTTTCAACGCTTACTATCACAAAGTAGAATGCATTACACCCTATGGTAATTGTGGTGTAATCGGACTATAGTATTCGTCGATGAAAGACGGTTAAATTTCGTTGGTGGATACTAACTATATCGAGTATCTGCATTGCCCTGGATTAGGCGCATTAAAGTCGCCACACCAGTATGTAAGACAAAATCTTCATTATTACATCAATAGACATACAAGTAATTACCACGCACTCATAGATGTTTAGTACATACCTACCATACCACCCTGAGTAAAGCTCTCGTGTGGTAATAAACTAATGAGAGTCAGATATTATCGGTCGCGTGTAGGGACGAGGGCCTCGGCAACCCCGCGGTCACCCGCCTGCGCTCACCTTGCTACCAAACTAATGTTTTCTTTAGAGGACATTTATTTAGTGCTGTATATGAATTGGCAATGTACAGTAATTGGGTAGAAATACACCAACAGTTACTAGAATCTCAATCCAAAATTATGTAAAGAGTGAATATTTGAAACGTTCTTTCTACCTAGTGTTATGTCATCGTATTGGAATTTATGTTCATTGTCATATTAATTTTCCTTGATAACATCAAATAACCGTTTTTTACCTCTAGGAATATCTACGAGAAACTATTCGATTTACTATATTGATCACGTCTTTAATAATTGTTTGCTGCTTTTTTTTTAACTCATTATCATCATTTTAGTAATTTATGTGTATTTTATTATGTCTACCTTTTGTTGTTCTAAATTGTCTACCTAAATTGTTGATTTAGTTTGTAAGTAAAAAATTGTTATTGGATTTTTACCATTTAAGTATTTATATTATGTATTTTTCTAGCCGTTAGTTTTCCTTACATAATAAAAATAAATACATCTCAAAGACCTGCAATAATATTAGCCGAGTATGGTTATAAAACCAGCGGCGACAGCCGACTGCACCATGGGGTTTACCAAAATGATATAATATCTAGGAAATACCTATGTATTTCATTCAAAAGTTCCTATGAACCTTTACACAAAATACAAAAAATAATGTGCCTGCTTACCCGAATTTGCTAGCCGACTGCTAGTGGGTCCGAACATCTGATATGGATCTGTAAAAATAAAATAGCAATTAGAATAGATTCTTTTTCTTTATAGCTAGGTGAATGTATTTCTATGCGATCTTTTCATTGATGTCAGTCGATGTTACGTAATTGCATTTAAAAGTTATAGGAATGTGGTTTAAGATTAACATCCGCTGTTTCCCGAGCGTCTAACACAACACGAAGGGCTATTTAAAAAAAATATCAAATGACGTCTTTGAATAAATAATCCGTAGCTTTAGAGCGTTGCTCTTGAGCTAAAGGGTAATCACATCAAATATTAAGAATATTTTTACTAATATTTACAACATTACTTCTATCAGGGTACAGAATGATTTGTTTTACAGTTCTACGATCGTAGGTCTTAATCATATAAATTAAAAAAATATAAATTGTGTCAACACCCACACCCAGATAATTATATATTTAATCAAACACAAAACCCAGCTCCGGTAGTCAACTCTGCTTTCTCTAATGAGACAATAGCAAATGTATTTTCTTTAGACGATATCTCAAACCCTGTCAACGGCAGACCTTCGTTCCGTCGCGTCGTAGATCAGGGCGCGGGCGTCGTAAAAGATAACCGTTGCCATGACAACGAAGGCAACAACACGGCCGACCGAAAAAAGCCAGATACGTTGCATAGATTGCATCACAATCGGAGGTAATGAGGCTCGCGTATTCCCCCGCCGCTATTTGCATAGATACGTGAGCAATCGCCGTCGACATCCACTGAACAGGGCTGAGGTTGGCATTTGGGGTGACGACTGACCAAGATCATGTTGATGACTAACTTGTGACGATAATAACATGATCAGTCCAGACCAATTAACCCGTAACAGTAAGTCCGTTTTCATAATAGAATGCGAGATTTAGAATATTAGATTGAAGATATATTTATTCTAATTTAATTAAATAGGTTCGCGAAAACCGTGGCGAAAACGCTGCCGGTCTTCGAAAATAGCTGGTAAAAGGAAAAAACAGAAAGTAAAGTAATGTTTATCGGGTTTCCAAAAATTACACACACCAAACAAACGCAACTATAAAATGGACACACAATGTGGATTTTCTGCGAGGAAGTGGAACCAAGCGGCGGAGCTGACTGGTTTGTATGGTGATGTAAAATTATTACAAAAACATCTATCACATTTATAGGCTCACCTTGTGGTAAATAGTGCAACCGGAAGTGTACAATCGATCGGATCTTACATTTCCAGGACGTAGTTATAGTTTATGTATAGAAACGGGTGGAGATGGACCGAAAGAAGGATGTCGTCTAATTTCCTTCGCAAGAATTAACAGGCCAATACATTTATAGAACGTTAAGATTACAAAGATTTTTAATTTCAAAATTACGAACTTTAAAATACTGATATATGCACTGGTCTTGGGTTAAGATTACCTAAAGTATGATACTGGTTAAAATTTACAAGAAGACTATGTCTAAAGTCCTAAATTCCTTATTTGCAACTTACGTAAGAGGTAAGAGGCTATGATATACACATTTCAGGGCTAAAGCTAATTTTACGTACTGGTGATCAGCTTGTAAATCAATGAAGTGTGATCGTAGAATAATTGACGGACGAAGGTCGAATGGCTGATTTGACTGTAGAAAATTCATAGCAGAGGTGACGTAGTCAAATAACTCAAATCACCTGCCAAGTTTACCGAGTATTGGCAACTACACCCAAATAACCTTCGGGGAGGCCTAAATTTATCAGTCTACTTTGCATGTCTAACGATGACTAAATGTGATGATTTTTATCGTTTGATAGCATCGGTAAGTACAAACAGTAATAGGTATTTAATCTTTATCTGTAATTTCCAACTCCTCGCATTAATTTAATTGTCTGATTGAGTTAGATACGTTAGACATTCCCGGTGACTCGCCGAGCCTCAATGCTCGGTGTCATTACAATGCGTGCCACTGTTGATCCTGGCTTACAGGAGTTACGGTGGTGAGTGTGAGAGCGACACAGTCTCTAGGTATTTAATCATTTTATAAATTTGCTAATTTAACTCAGTAATAAAGTTCTAAATAGTTTAATGCATTAAGTGATTTTGAAAGTTTACAGTTCGTTCGGTCATTAAATTAGGTTACTGTTAAATTCCAAGCTAAACCTTTAAAAAAAGATAAGTTAAAAATGGCACCTAGTATTTTTTTTCGAAAAAATATTGATACAATTTACTTAGTTAAATATTGTTAAAATGATATTACCTCTATTGTTAGTAAATTTTACTTATTTCTTAATATTTAATTTTGTAGATTAGAATAATTACTAAGCGATTAGAATAATTTTATCGCTCTTCGCCGACCAATTATTTCATATAGAGAACCATTACGAAATATAGGGGGACGTGAATTCGTCACAATGTGCCCGATTAATAGTCCGCGCGATAATTTGAGTGTCATTAAGTATTATAACTTTATTATAATATTAACAAAAGCGAGAAGTAAAATTAGGGGCGTCGCCATTGTTTTAATACGAACCGCGCATGGGAAATATGAATGTGATTTGCATACCCACTACTGGACCTATAAAATATTGTAAGGGTCGCATTTGTATTAAAATTCAACCGCTTCACTGTTGAGTTTTTATATCTACTTGTAGGGAATTCTATTGTTTTTGGCTTTAGACCTTCTATTGTTGCATCTTAAAACGCGAGCATTGTAAAGATACCGATCCTTACTCATTCTATCTAATTAGTTTTACATACATATGTACATAAACTCACGCCTTTTTCCCAGAAGGGGTAAGCAGAAGTGCTACCAAGATACATTTAGCCTTGTGTGTTTCGTCTCATAGATAGAGAGCGGGACTATCGCCATATCAGACACAAATTCTTGACTCCAGACTGAAAAAAAAAAAATTTGCTCGACCTTGGATTCGAACGCAAGGCCTCAGCATTATAATCGTACCGTAGTACAACTGCGCCATCGGTGCAGTCAGTCAATTTATTTTAATATTTTGATACTCTAGAACTTGAAAGT
The DNA here is from genome assembly GCA_030180105.1 of Hyles lineata. Taxonomy (NCBI): domain Eukaryota; kingdom Metazoa; phylum Arthropoda; class Insecta; order Lepidoptera; family Sphingidae; genus Hyles; species Hyles lineata. The sequence continues at coordinate 21,941,642 of JARJEE010000001.1, forward strand.
CTCAGAAGGTCGCTGAAGTCTGAAGGTTTCTTAAAAGATATTTTGGAATCCCCATGTTTAATCGTATACCATATATTTTATAATTGTATGATTGACTACATTGTACTCAATTTAAAAAAACGTAACATCGGTTCATCCAAAAACAAAATGTTTATATTGACGTTCCAATTGGCTTGTATTTTTAGCCAGTTTGAAAGCCTATCGGAATTGATAATTTCCGAAGTGTATCCAGCCGCGTAAACGATTTCATACGCAAACAAGTTTATGAACAAATCGGAACTTGAGAACCAATGCCTATATGATTTAGCCACGAAAACATCCATGTTATTACGTTTTGATCGAAATTGGGAGAGGCAAACTCGTTGAATCACGTACCAGCCAATTTTGACAAACATGTTAACAACCACTGACTGTTTCGGTCGCGTAGTTGTACTACGGTACGGTTACAAAGCTGAGGTCTCCGGTTCGAATCCCAGGTCGGGCAAAGTGATATATGATTTTTTCTGTTCATTATCAGCCCCGGGTCAGGAATTTGTGGCTATATGGCGATAGGCCTTGCCATGATCGTGGGACGGAACATACAAGGCGAAATGTGAAAAAAAATGGTAAAAAGGCATGAGTTTATGTATGTATTTATGTATGTTAACATATTATGCTTCTCAAATCTGCGTTTTTGTATCACTCTCTATAAATCCAAGATACCAGTTACCTCCGTATTTTTAGTCGTTCTTGAGATTAGCTAATTAACAGACAAACAGTCAAGAATTCGAATAATCATTGTTTTGAGTTCTATTATACTAATACAGTCCCATTATTACATATATTTTGCATATAACTTCCGTTTGCAAACATTGAGACTTAACATCTTATGTCTCAGGATGGCGAGCGCAGTGGAATGCCAAGCATTGCTTTATAATTCAAGGTGTTGTTTGGTTTTGCTACTGTTCATGAGCGGTCGTATCGCTTACCATCAGGCGAACGGCATGCTAGTCTCGCCATTCATAGCAATAAAAAAAAAAAAAAAAAATCGATCGATTGTAGGTATTGAGAAATGTAGGTATCACGTTTTATGAAAATAATATCAGAAGTTGCATTACATAACACAACTTGTAAAAGTACCTATCAAAGAAGTGAATTCTGTTACTTTATTTTACATATGCGGGATTGTTTATTTTCAGTGTGTATGAATTAATTTTAAGTATTAGTGTGCATTTCACGGAATAACTAAATGATTAATGGCGAATCGTTTTAAAGTAGCAGATACAAGAATGAGCGACAAATCGGACGTGAAGCCCATCGGGGTCTGTCAAAGCGCTAGTTAGTGTGACTGATGTAGTCGATGTTGCAAGTCATCTTCGCGGCCCTGCGATTGACTAGTGACGAATGCGATTTGTAAATTATTCTTATATTTTACGCAGATTGTTTTATGTAGGAGTTTTTGTGTGAAAAAATAATAGTTATCAATTACCAGGGTCAAAATAAAATTCAGTTAATTCGAAAAAAATTTAAAGGAACGTAAAACTTTATAAAGCTAAAGTAAGAACTGTGCTACAACAAAAGTTCTGGATCACATACAATAAAACCAGCCATTAGACTCACGGAGACTTTAGCCTGTCGAAAAAAATTTAAGCAAATTAGCTCTTTAACTACAGTTCTTTTCATTCTCCTATTACTCTTTTGATTACCTTCAAGAACCGTCACAAGTCATTCTCCAAAAGGCAAGGCTCGAGTCGAAAAAAATATTCACAACAGCAGTTAAATCGAGGGTAACTAAATAGCCGTTCGTTGGGGGCGAGCCGCTATATAATCGAGATGATTATGATTAATGACCCGCCGCGCGAGGGAGCGCTTTGTGCTGCGGACTCACAGTGACGCTTCGCGTAGCGCTGTGAGACTTGCGGGCAACTTCGCGTAGCGCTTGTGTCCCCGTAGCGCTGTAGCGCGTAGCGTAGCGCGGAGCTATTAGTTGTACAAAAGATTCTGTGTAGAGGCGTCGACGTGTGAACATGTTGAAGGGGTGTACCCAGTAAGTGGCACTGCAATAATCGGTGTAATGGTTTTTAGACTACGTTGACTGACTATAATTAGTTTGTGCTATTTATTTTTATGTTTATTGTATTTTGAAATGATGATCAAGAACATTTTTTTTTTTGCAATAAAGCATCTACATGTAACATCAATATGTATAATTTATTTGTTTTAAGATTATAATAAAAAATTTTTTTTATTATATGAATCTATTTTAGTCTTTTTAAGATTCATATGATTATATTTTGATTAATTGTTGATTTATGAACTTCAAAGTTAGTGAATGTAACCAACAGTTAATTATTTGATTTGAGACACTATTTGCCAAATATACACTAGAACTTTAACCTAATAGTTTGCATCTAGCAAAATAACTTGAGTTGAAACCGTATGAAATTTCTTCCAGCCATTCTCGCTGGTCCCAGCCACATAGATATCAGTACAGTGCTGTATCTATGGAAGCGTGTACTGTATAGCCCATTAAATACAATGGTTGAATCCACATTGGCGGCCATTTCGTAATATCCCCCGCAAAAAGCCGCGATTCACCTGAACAGTAACAAATTAGGTTACATCTCGCAGCCAAATAGAATTGACGAAACCGATTACGTTTTCCATTTGCTATCAAAATTGGTGGGATGAACGGTCGACGAACGCTTCTGTTCTGCTTTATTGCACGATCTGATATGATTGTTTTTGTTCGCTTTTACGGCTGTTTCATTGTTACTTCGATCTGGCGGCGTGCTTTTGTAATTTGCTTTTTTCTTTTTCCGTTTGATTTTTTTTGTAATTGCTAGTAGGTTTCTGATTTTGATTGATTTATTACCGATATAGATAAGATATTGCAGAGATGTGTATGTCTCTTTTTGAGTGTTTGTGGCGGCGAAAATAAAATAAGTGTTCGACAGATATGTTTATTCAAACCTGAAAAGTGGATGGCTTAAAATTGAATAGCACACGTACGAATCAAATCGGTAGACGAATTATAATTATAAAACACAGTCTGCATGAATTAACTTTTGTCGACGGAAAATCTTGTATTTTTTATATCCCACAGTCAAATTTAGTTAATATGTTCTTAATTGTTATGCGTCCATTCACTCGCTATTTCCGTGAAAGTAATCCCTAGACATAAATGTCTATTGCAAAATAATCCCAATTTTCAGAAAACATAAAAACCAAATACAATTTACAAATCAATAGCCAATGCAAAACATTATCACTAAAAAGGGTTGCAAAGGGGATAGCGTCGAACACGTCACAAAAACGCGTGTAGCGGCAGTCAGTGGCTCAATAAATTTCATACAGTGCGCATTATGTGAGTGTATTGTTGACGCTGGCGTCGCCGCGCTGGGGGCGACAGAGCGGCACATCAAACACAGCGGGACTTCGGACTCACTCTCGACCAAGATGGAAAAAAATATCTTATTTTCGGTCGTTGGAGTTTGAATGGGCTTTAGTCAGGCGAAATTAGGTCACTTTTTTGGTGATCTTGGTCTTGTTGTGAAACTATTTGTATTTCGATCTTTCGAGCGATTATTCGACATTCAGAAGAGCATGCGTCCCGCCTAATTGTCAGCGGTCACAGTCTCTCATTGATCTTTGCAGTGCTAAGGGCCTAGCACAAACAAGTCACAGCCCACCGTAAATCGTCTTACCAGTTGAATCAATTACGCCAACTTGATCAAAAGCCGATATTGACTGAGTAAACCCAAAATGATACATAAATAGGTTACATTGCCATGACGTGTTTTTCACAATCACGTACTACGGTTGCTAGTAGAATAAATATCACCAGTGATACGCAGATACTATCTGTAGAAATATCACCGAACGAAACAGCAGCTGTTTTATTATGGTTATTCCAGAGAGACTTAAGTCCATCACGCTTTTTTATATTACAGGGGGCAAACGAGCATACGATTCACCTGATTGCAAGTGATCACCACCACCTATGAACATTTACATTATTATAGGGCATGGAGATGGGTTGCCTGTCTTCAAGGTGGGAGTACGCTCTATCCGCTCGTTACGCTCGCTTGAATCTATCCGTGGACAAAGCTCCTTCAACGAGCTGACCTCTACCACAGAAAATGTCAAATATAACATAAAATGCACTGCAGTGAAATTTACAATCCATAATTTATTTAATTTGTCAAGAACTTTGTACAACCTAGAATTGAAATAATTTTACTTGCAAATGCCTAAGAGTTTTCCATACTCTTATGGAGTGGGACTGGTCTATTACTTTGTATTGTATAGCATTGTATTGTAGAGTATCAGAAACTTATCGTTAGTTAGTTGCAACACCCCTTTATTTTCCCGGACACCTACTATTTCCTCACTAAGTAAGAAATCACCGAACTCAAGTGTGTTTCCCATTGTTTGTGGCTAAGTGAATAAGCTGGCTAATGCCCGGACCGGCACTCAAACTGAAACCCCTTCACGACTGATTGGCGCGTACCAAATGAACCTCACTGTGTTAGCCTTTTCTACCGTAATTGCCATCGCCGACACCAATCTTAGCCGCCGGGTCGGCTACTGCCACAATCAATAAAGTAAGCCACAATGCTGTGAAAATAAGGTTCAAGTTTGAATAACAATCCGTCCGATGTGAAAACGTTCTTATTGCGTTTGCTTGAAATCGAAAATCGTCTATGTTGGTCTTGATGCGCGAAACTGTCCCCTATTGCGTAGTGCTTGGGTAGTTTTTGTCGTGTGGTGTACAAAGTGTGGGGTGTAGGGCTGAAGGAGTTAATGCGTGCGGCACAAAGGGCCAAATCACTGCCCTACAGTCGTGTAGCGTCAAAGAGCGAATTTGTATTCCAATTATAACGCTCGCTAGACACTAGACGGTCGATAATGTTGGACATTTAAGGGACTTTTTTTCTAAAAAAAAAGATTGTGCTAATGCTTTTAGTCCTTTTATTAAAGTAATTCACAAAAAAGCTTTGGCTAATAAAAAGTAACAGCAGAAAATATTAAAGTTCTTACATTTATAGAGCCCTGAAATGTTCACTGCCAGATTAGTAGTCTACACTTCAATTGTGAGAATCACAGCCTAATGATTTCTTCTATTTGCGCAATATTCAATAATATTAAAACCACATTTTAACGAATATTATCACGGAATTAATTTAATTTTTAAATATAAATAGGCCTTGAATTCTTACTTACACAATATTTTTAATGATACATGCATAATGTTGATCTGCGCAGCATGCGAAATATCGTGAATTAGAACCCTTACATGTATATCAGCTCGTCATTTATGGTGACAGTAGAAAGGAACTAACACCATTGCCTAACCACTTAGCCCATCAATCAGCTATCCCAACAAAATGCTCCAGCCCAGCACAGACAAAAATTATGTGATTCTTAAACAATAAAGTGCTCGTGCTGAGGCCATAAAATAATAATAAAGGGATAATTAATCGATTTTAGTGCATTACCGACGGTCCCCTGGCGGTCGTTAGTGCAATTCCGTCGCCCCCCGGCATTAGTAGTTTGATTGCGATGCGCCGTGCTTTGTGCCCCAATCTCGGCGGCGATTTAATAATGTTCACCCCGCAGATATATTTTGACATTTCTATTTGTCAAGACATATGATTATTAGTCGGTAATAGTTTTGCGAGATCAATCGAATGTCGATTGATTTCGTGATTGGGTACCGGGAGTTGGTGGGCTTTTTGTGGAAAATTGAAAACGATTATCTGTTATTTGCTTTTTATTGACTGTGATGCCGGGGTTTTCTTTTTATGAAACTGGTTCGATAATTGTTAAATGTGAGCATGTTATTACTGGCACTATTTCATGACATGACTTGTGGCTACTGAAAGATAAAGAAGGAAGAAGTTAAGAATAGTTGAGCTTCGGGAAATACCATTTAATTTGCTAATTTGAACACAGTATTTATGCTCTCGCTAGGAATATTTATAAATTGCATTATTGATTTAGGCGAGAATTAGTGTTGTATGTATGTGAGCATTTTGATGTTCAACCATTTGATGATTATACTCGTATAAATAACTTATAAAATTCATAAAATATCAATACGCAATATACAAAACAAAAAGCAAAAGCACGAAAAAAAATGATCAAAGAAATCAAAGTGATAAATTCCGGAATCCGTCCCCATTCGTGTAAACATTACAAAAAAGACATTGTCAGTTCGGCGCACGCCTGTCGCTGGAATAACATAGTGATTTTCTTTGGTTTTCGACATGCCCTTGTTTGCATGGTGCGTTGTTTTAGCGGTGGGACGCCCGGCTGGGCGCGTCCGATCAAACGCTCAGCAAATAGTCTTTAACCTACAGGGACGCGGGGTTTGTTAAACGCTTACGGTCGCAGTGGTCACGGTCAACTTTGTTTTACTGGCTAATTTTACTTAGATTATTGACGAAACAATAAGAACACCTTCACGATCACATACAGGGTGTAACTGTGCAAAATGTGGCCGTATTAGCCACGCAAGAATCGGTCTAATTAGTCACCACCGTAGGTTTATTTTCCAATCCTAATGCTATCTCATGTAGATGTTAATTGCCAATGATGATGATTGACGAAAGTAGTTTTGATATTGCAAATAAAATAATAATCAAAAATATATTTTTATCTTTTTCTCTAGGCAGAGCAACAGCAGAATACATGGGAAATGTCAAGGATCGAACTCACTATTTTACTATTGGAGATGAACCTGCAAAGAAGTGAACTTCTGCAGACTCATAATAGCGATTAATTTTATACAAATCATAGTCATTACAACATTACATATGGGTTCAAAGATACCTTCATTTAAACACAAGATTTATTCAGATATGAACAAAAATATCTGGTAAAAAGAATAATAAACGATATTAAATATAGCCACAATTTTTTTGATGCCTTTCAGTAACATTTTACAACTTTGCCTTGAGTCACTTATACATACCCCCAAACTTCTAATTGTTACCATATTAGACGGCGCTGTACTGGACCTCAGTCCGATGAAACTAACTTTGCCAAACCAGTCTTAGAATTATTGTCACATTTATACATTTCATACTCAATCAAACATTTCGTTTTAACATCTAGTTCAGTCGGTCATACCCTGACATTAAGTAATACGCATTTCAAATGACCCATTTCAAGTACTCCCACTAGGAAGGTATATCAATTGCGTGGGTTTGCTTGCGTGTCCAAGCATAGTTTCAGCTCGTGCTTACAATGTACTCGTGTACGGAGGCGCCTCGTATAACGCAACCTGCCGCCATGCTTTACGATCGTAATTGTGGGGTAAAATATTTCGGCAGAAAGTGTATTTTAGGGCGGACTTATTTTCGGCGTCACCTATATTTACTTTTGGTGTTTTGAGGAACAGATTTAAATAAACCTGTCATAGTCGATTCTCATAGAGTAAGATCCCAGGGCCCCCAGACGTTACTTATTTTCTCATAAAAAATATAAATGGGATAAAGTAGTGTTAGTACGTACTTTGAGTGTGTGCATACCTGCTAGCTTGGGTCGACGGCCAATTCATAGGTACCAGGTGCTAAAGGTAGATAAATACAGTACTGACTTTTCTTAAATTCTCAATGCTGATTTTTACATATGTTTTAGATAATTTTGTTAAAAATCATAATCATTATTGCCAGACACTTTCCATCGGCGCTTACCCTTACTAGACGCTTTAAAGATTCAAAAAAAATAACATAATTTTACTTATAGTCTCACTCTTGATTTTTATATATGATACTTAGGGAACTATTTGAACACCCCTGGCCAGCAGCCAGACCAGTTGGAGGGGTCAAACATCCCCCCAGACACACATAAAGTGTCGCTATGTGTATGAGCGCGAGGTCATTATTTGTACGCTTGAGTGTGAGAGAGATATCTATTTATCGATATCTTTGAATAATATCGATATCGAAGAGGCTCTCATTGACTTCTTTATATGCCACTGGTCTACAGACGAGATAGTACCATTTATTGGCAACAAAAACATTGTTGTTAATTTCAAGAATTGTCACTCTTTTTCCTTCGTAAACAATGCAGTAGTATCTTCTATTGATGAAAATTTAAGTTGCCCTGAACATGAGGAAGCTGACACTAAACCACCATATCTGCAATTTTGATGATCTAGCTAATTTTGTTATTCAGTGTTCTGACACCGATATTGCAGTAATTATGCTGGGCAATATGCATCATTTAAAAAATTATGACTCCCATGTGTGGATATTGACTGGCACTGGAAATAAAGTTAGATACATTTATATCACTGAGATTTATAAACATTTAGGACATACATTAAGCCGTTGCTTGCCAGGATTTCACGCAATAACTGGTTGCGATTACAATCCAGCTTTTTTTAGAAAAGGCAAGCAAAGGCCATTTAATGCATTGAAAAAAAAGCAGAGTACCAGAGAGCATTTATGAAACTCGGCGACATAGACTTATTCAGTGACTTAGAACTGGAGCAAAATGTGTTTAACACTATACAAAAATTTATTTGTGAACTGTACAACGTGGCCGGAATAATTGACGTAGATGCTGCCCGACTCCAACTCTTCATCAACACTTATATGGTTTGTGACGTATATGAAGAGTTCAATCGCAAAAATGTGAAAAACTTTGATGCAAGTAACTTACCACCATGCAAAAGTGAGCTTTTACAGCAGTTTCGGCGAGCTAATTACATTACTCATCTCTGGAAGAATGCCCATATGAAGAAAATTAGTATTTTTGTCCAGACAATAATGGGTGGACGTTGGAAGACAATAAATATCATTTTAACTGGTTCGATGGGGACCTATTGCCGAGCTTTGTCAGTGAATCGCTTCAAGAAGAATCAGGTATTATACTTTAACTTTGAATTATTGATATGACCGTGTAAGTCTTTGATTCTTAATTATGTTATTTTTGTTACAGAAAATGAAAGTAATAAGGATGATAATGAAGATAGTCAATGCCAACATTGGGTTGATGATGACTTAACAAACTTAGACGAGGATGACAGTAAAGATCACGCTGAATTGTAAAATGTTCAAACTACAAATAAATAGCTTTGTGTAATTTTAAGATTTAATAAACATGATTTTTTTAAATAGTAGTATTCAATTTTACTCGATGATATGATAAGATATAAAACATAGGTTAAACAAAACTTATATTTATTATTTATAAAATTTTCTCAACTCGGATCACTTTAAAATACCTTGTAATCTTCAGGTTCGATTCTATTTTGTATATAACGAATCTTTAATCCCTCTTGATTATAGTGAACAGAGCAGAATTTTAAAAGGTATCGTTGTTCCATTGTGTTTACAATATTGATTCTGATAATAGTGCATTACACACCATTGATATTTTTCTTCTTAAATCTCAATCATTTTTATTACTTCTCTAACAGCACATAGATATCTCTCTCACACTCAAGCGTACAAATAATGACCTCGCGCTCATACACATAGCGACACTTTATGTGTGTCTGGGGGGATGTTTGACCCCTCCAACTGGTCTGGCTGCTGACCAGGGGTGTCCAAATAGTTCCCTAAGTATCATATATAAAAATCAAGAGTGAGACTATAAGTAAAATTATGTTATTTTTTTTGAATCTTTAAAGCGTCTGGTAGGGGTAAGCGCCGATGGAAAGTGTCTGGCAATAATGATTATGATTTTTAGCAAAATTATCTAAAACATATGTAAAAATCAGCATTGAGAATTTAAGAAAAGTCAGTACTGTATTTATCTACCTTTAGCACCTGGTACCTATGAATTAGCCGTCGACCCAAGCTAGCAGGTATGCACACACTCAAAGTACGTACTAACACTACTTTATCCCATTTATATTTTTTATGAGAAAATAAGTAACGTCTGGGGCCCCTGGGATCTTGGACTATCAGTTTAAATGAAGATCTTTTACTGGGAAACTATATCGAAATTACATAGAGCTTATGACAATTCGCGTCTGTAGTAACTAGTATAGATTGTTATGTGGTGAAAGAAAGAAAGAAAGAAAAACTATTTATTGATACACAGATGCAACATACATAAAACACACAGTATTATAAAACTTAATAATAAAAAATGGCTGATCGCGTCTGTGACCGATAGGTGGCCACTCAGGTGGTGCAATAGTTTTTCCTGTATATGTTTAAAGTTTTATAATCAATAATATATATATATATAGGAAATGCTTCTTATTTCTAACGTTAAGATGTATGGAATCCACAATGGTTTGTACCATAAAATGTTATTTTGTAATTCGAGTCGAGGTCATTCTTATTTCTTCCACAAAACAAATAAGTATATTTATTTTACCAAAATAATTATTGCGTATACTTGCAACACTGATAATTCGAAATTACAAATGCATAATTTAAATTTAAACCGTCCGATACCAATGGATACTCTGCCTGGGCGGCATTGGCACTTTCCATCAGGTGCAATGCCGCCACTATGCCAGGCCAGTTTAAAAAAAAAAATATATTAATGTAGTAAGAATTCATCGGTAATAAATATATAAACATTTATTGTTAATACAATTAATATAAAACAAAAATTAATACTTTGACCGAAAACCATGGAATAATATTAAATTGGAAATACAGAGCAATATCGTACAAAGATATCCATGTTATAAATCGAGGTTGAATCCAGCCGAATTTTCACACACAACAATAAAGGTCAATATAAAGTGTCGGTGAGGAAACCGGAGCCGGCTCGGCGGCCACGCGTCCGCCACGAGCGCAAACAATCTCGCTCAATGTTTTCTAATGAAATCGAGATGTGACGTATGTCGCTGCCATTTGTGACGCCCGCTTTATTAAAACGTACGCCATGGGCTGTTGTTCGTGGGTGTTTGCGGTCGACTTTTTGCAATTTCAACGCGAAATTCACGAGGTTAAAATAAATTTTGAGTTAAAATTACCGGGCTCTAACCACCCAGTAAAAAACCTTTTATCAATGTTTTATGGCAGTTACCTCTCATAATTCGTTTTAACATCAGACATTCAAAAAACATTGCTAGGAGATGAAGACTCAAGGTGGATACTTAAATAACAAAGGCTTAATTCGTTATCATTCGATCGATAGACACAGTCAAAACACAAATCGATAATGATAAGCCCACACACCCGTACCTTCCTAATATTGTCTACTAGATTGTACTTAGTGTCAACAAACGCCTTATAAGATTAGTTAAAGACAAAATCTTCGTAAAAATCCAAGGTCCAACAAATGAAAATGTAACGAAGTATAAATTCTTGGGCGAGTGCGTCGAGGTGGAGAGGGTTATTCGACAAACATTCGCGCCTCATGTTTGCCCTGTACGGTCAGTTACACGGGCTACATAAAAGCTTGTTTCTCCGATGGGCAATATGCGAGACCCTGTGCTTACCGAAACACTCATTGTTTGAATGGGTATTTTTTTATTTATATTCAGTCCTGTTGGGAGATAAAAGGGCCAGAACGTTATTCCTGTCAAATTCATCATGGTCCCGTGATATTATGTGGCCCATGCCATACGTCTATGGGTAAAGATAAGTCTATTTAACCATCCAAAATAATCTTTTGGAGTTGAACTGTATCTAGCAGCATTCTGTGTCTCTATCAAGTTTAACGTCTATTTAGCAAAAAGGCTAATAATAAACGATTTTTATTTTTTAGACATTTTGAAGGTAGATTTTTATTGATGCCGTTACTGGGTAAATCTGAAAATCTAGTTTTACCAGAAAATATGCTTAATGTAGGACGGCGATTTATGGAATTCCTGCAAGAGGATGATCTTGCAAATAAATAATTGTTAAATACATTTTTTGTCCAAACCACCTCCTTTTCATTTATGTACAGGGTATATCAATACTCTTACCGAAAACGAAGCCGGGTGGTAGTTTAAGCGACTTCAGACAAAATGCAACAGAAAATTTTGGAAAAAAAGCGATTTTCTTTTTTTTTTTTTTATATGGTCGTATTTGGGTGGTAAATACATTTTTTCATAAAATATTAGTGTATACCCTTTTATTTATAAAGACTTTAAGGTATAAAAGAGTTTACATTATTATTTTATAAAAGCTATGGATTTACCACCCAAAAATGATAATATTTAACAAATGATAAAAAAAAATTGTCGCGTGTTTGTAGTCACTAAAACTACCACCCGGCTTCGTTTTCGGTAGCAGTATCGAGACACCCGGTATACGTACTGAGTAATTAGATTTATTTAATACTTCACTTCTCTGATTTGGTAATACGGATTTCAATCGCTAAGTAATTTTCAATACTTACACTTTCTTACATTGTGGTGGTAAGTATTTCTATCATAAATGAACAAACTTACCCTTTTTTAATCAGTACACTTCACACTAATAAATGAGTCCGTAATACGAAGAGGCCTTAATTGTTTGATAGGGACCCAATGGACTCCACTTAGCGTGATACGTGAGGGATTTTTTTGATAATCTTTAAGGATAATCTTTGTTTTATGCGTCCAGCTGAGATAGTGTATTGATTTCTAGAGTTATGCTTTGTGGTATTTTGTAAACAAACGATTTTGTGTTGGTGAGTATCTCTGACCATGAATATCTACTAAGATGCCAGGGCAATCCAGGATGGGAATCTGACCTCCGAGAAAAGTACGGCCTTTTCTCTACGACTTTTTCTACTAAAAAACCAGGGCAATCGAGGATCGGCGTCAGACCTCCGAGAGAGAGGAGAGGCTCTTCTAAAGGTTCCTGATTTTTGTCCACTTGTAATGCTACTAGAAAAAGTCGACTTAATAAGTTTGTGACAGACATAGCCATTAACATTTTTATTTTGTTGTGATTTGAAACCCAGCTTCACTTATCTTCTCTGAGAGTAAAATATTGCAGCTATTTGTAACCCAAAGAACAAGCGTGATAAAAACAACTATATTGTCAGTTTTCGAGCCGATCAGAATCAATTTGGTTATTGACCGTTCGAATCACATTTTGTTGGGTGTGTTTGAATACAGGGAACTGATGTGTGTAAAGTTTGCTCAGTGCCAGAGTTTCTGGTAGTAACGTGTGTTATTGATTGGCATTGATACGTAAAAAATCACATCAGTGTATCTTGTTGAATACTGGCCGCCAAAATCTTTGTTGGGACTCTCAATAAAGACTGAAATGATCCGCTCTATAATTGAACTTACAACCTTAGTTTTCTAAATACTTTATGAGATGCCTTTCCCTGAAAAGCGGCACATTCAAGCCACATCAATAGCACCCACTTTTGTATCTCATAAATTAATCATTTTGGACTCCCAAATAACTTCAACAAAATTCACAAATATTGACTACTGCATACTATATGCGATAATTGTTAAAAGACCACAGTCTTTTCCGTTGAAGAAGAGGATAGTATGAACTCACCTGGCTGACGAAGATGCGTGTGGGCGTCCAGTGTCGTTTTCGACATGGCCGATAAGGAATTGGTGCCATAGCCTGCAAGAAAATATATTGTTAGTATAGAATACTGTTTTAAGTGGTATGACGAAATGATACTGGTATGCCGTGGTTACGCCATGCCTGTCAAGTCGAAGGTAATCAAATATGCGTAGGTTTCCATTAAAACTCGCTGTATTCCATTCTAAATATGTCCTAAGTGTATTAAGTATGTAATTAAGAAAATATTTTATTGTATTTGATACACGTGAGACATAAAGTTTTGAAATTCGTAAATCATTGAATAATTATAAATGTTATACAGGTAAATTAACAATATGCATATGATATTTAAATACTACTTGATTGGATTCAAACGTAATTATATTGTTTTATTTTTAAAATGATTTTTTTACATCTTGGACCATACAATCAACATGCAAGATTAGAAGCATAGATTTAAACCTATACTGATATAAAATAAATGTCTTGTTATAGTAAATGGATAGCTTTTACATCGCGTCAGTTGGTCGCACAACTATTCGGTTACGTTTGATCGATCGCGCTGGATAGTACGGCGGATTCTGTTCACTATACCAACATGTCACTCGGAGCTAGTGTTGCCAGGTTTAGTTTTTGAAAATTCGGGACAGGACATCAAAATAAGCGGGATTATGAGTTCTTCAGCGGGACTCCTATTAAAGAAGAGGGAGTTATATATTTTTTTGCTTTCACACATTATTACTCTCCCTCTTTCTAGCAGCATATGCTTATCACATCGAAAAACGTCGCGTCTCTGTAGGCTCTCAAAGACAATAGCCGAAACGTCGGGAAGATAAAAATGTAAAAATTAAATCAATTCCGCGATAACATCCGTAAATAATACTTTTATTTCAATGTTATTACAATAGCCGTTTTTGGTTACTATTATAATAATGGAAGCGCAGCTCAATCAGACCAAGTACACTCCAAATATTTCAACAATTTTGCATTTTTCTCTAGCGTTTGCTATGGGTCTTCATCGAGTTATTCCTTAGATTCTCAGACTATAACTGTTTCGATTTACCAGAGCGATCTTTATTTCTAAGATGAAAATTGATATTTTCCGACACGCCTTTGCACATGAATTCTGACCAATTATGCTCGCTATAATGCTCGTAGAGAATTAAATGAAGTTAAGATGCGTTTTTCTTTTAAATTACATCTACATGTACATGTCGTTAAATTCGCCAGAAATATTCTCTAAGCGGTATGAAACTTGAAATTGTTACGAAGGAATTTTCATTGGAGCTAGCTAATATTCACGAAGACATAAGTTCACTAACGGTATTTCCTTGCACATGTGTTACCATCTAAAATAAGAAAGCTGGGAATTCGTGAACAAAGTCCTGTATTTTTTTGAAATCAGCCTATGGAAACAACTTTAGAATCGAATTGGATACTAAGTAGGTTAATAATTGTAGGAACACGCGAAATACAGTACGGATTATAAATAAAAGTGTGTAATATTTAGTTTTTTATTCGTTCTGAGAGGGGTGGTCAAAAAGCGGGACAATTTGGCGTCCCGCCGAAGGTTCAATCGGGACGCGTCACCAAACCCCTGAAAAGCGGGATGTCCCGCGTAAAGCGGGACACCTGGCAACACTACTCGGAGCCGATGTGCCACTCACATTTACTATTACATGGAGCTATTGTGAGGGCATCCTGGAGATAAAAGATTTGCAAAAATATTTTTTAGTCGTTTTTGTGGAGATTTATCTTCGGCTTGAATTTTTCGCTATGCTGAAGGTAAAAAACTAGGTAATAACTTATTTTTAAATAATGTGTGTTGATAACCTTTCGCATTAATTAAGTTTGGGGAGATATGGAATCATAATTGTAGTAATAAAAATAAGGCATATTCCTGTTATTTCGATTATATATGAAATAGTTATCGATTTTTGTACTCACCAATGTGTATAAAATAACATTAAATAATTACCACGATCACAGAAAATCGTAAACGAAGGGTTAGAAATAAAAAGGGACCGCGCTTTCAAAACATTTTACTACACAAAACTATACAATTTTAAATGTATACTATCTAAATTGCCTCAAACATCCGAACCCCCACATAGTGCAAATACCGTGAAACATGAAATCAAAAATACACCAGGAATCAAAGAGGATTCCACAAACTTGTTCTAGTACTAACAACGCGTGAAATCTTGTTCCAACCATCAAAGACATGTTTTAATCCTATACTGGCCCCTTCAGAGCAAAATGTATTTTATTGTAGCAACTATTAGGTTTATTTTGGAATTGTGGGATGGGATTGCCTCGGGCGTCGTTCACCCCTGAAAAGAACAAATGCCGGGCGCCATAATGTTCTTTTGTCCGTGGTTCGTACGTGTTAATTATAAAACCATTTGTGCGATGGATTTACTGATGTACTGAAATTGCGGTGCGCTCGTTATAGAAGATAATTTTATTATTAATAATCTGTTATTTCAAAAGATTAGCTTCTCTAAGTATAGTTAGTACGAAACCTCTAGTCGCTTAGAACTGAACAACTTGTGGTCATACACAGCAAGGTTGGAGCTTTGTCGGGTTTTCCGCTTTAGAAACCTCACTCATGGCTCGAAATACAATAGTAGAACTGCTAGAACAGGCATCTTTTTCCTGTAAGGCAGCAAGGTCCTAGAAAAAGTTCCTTTTTAAAATTCCTTAAAAGGGTAAGTTAACTCATTTATGATGTAGATGTAGGATGTCTATGAAAAACGATGGCTTTAGATTAAAATTTGTTACAAATCTGGGCTGCGGGAGGAAGCCGTACTATCCGTAAAGTAAGGTGAATGTAACAGGAGTGGTGAAAGTATTTCTTTGCAATTACTATTAACTGTCCATATTAACTTATGAACAGTAGTCTAACTTTATTTATGCAAATTTTACAATCAATCTTTTTTTATTACAGTAAATGGCGAAACGAGATGCCGTTCTCTTGATGGTAAACGATACGACCACTCATGCACAGTAGCAAAATCAACCAACACCATGAATTATAAACCAAAGCATAAAACGTATAAAATCACTTATGGACAAAAGTCTTGCTTCGTTTATGCAATTTACTTCAATCAATCTTATTCCAAAAATACAACGGTAATGAAACAATGAATTTATTCATCCATTACTTAAGCAGCATTTAATTACTATAGAACGAAAATATACTACACTTTATTTTAACAATACAAAAAGTAATTTGATAATATCACAAGAATTAAAATTAACTTGTTCTTTAACCAAAATATACATTCCCATATTTATTATCAACTATCAAAATATATTTAAATCCCGATTGAGATAAGTTCTGCATTGTGAACTCTGTTTTCCAAACGCGCTAACATTTATTTACAGGCGGAGTGAATTAATAAAATCCCTTGTATCGGGGGTGGCGTGTTAAGGGGTTGAAACAGCGTTTTAAATTACTATTAAGCGATGTGATAACTATTTTGGGGTCGTCACGCCTCTTGGGATCGATTTGTTATGGAATTTTTATGTCGGCATAACTTCACTCCGAAGGTGATTTGAAGGGGAATTGATCGATTGATTTAAGGATCGTATCGTTTTATGTTCGCGTCAAAGCATAACATGCAATGTACGGAATATAAAGTAGTCCTGTAATAAGAAGGTACGTTCAATTTTTACAGCGTGTTTTCTGTGGGTGAAGCTTGGAGTGTCAATTACTGCATGAAGTATTTGTATATACTCCATACATTTGAGAGTCTATTTTTTGCATGTTAAATGTGTGAAATGAAATTAAGGGTCTGTTTTTTCGTGGTATTGATGAGATGAACTTGTTGCTCGTCTGATGATAAGAGCTATGCCTGACTATAAACGAAGTAACATCCAGTACTTGTTATTAAGAAGTGTGGCATAGCACTGAGTGTTCATTATTTCGTAACATTAGGTGTTCAGTCTATTTATGTCCGGCAAACACTAGCTACAGCAATTTGAAGGAGAGTACCTACTATTGAGGAGAGTTAAAAATATAACAAAATATAACGAATAATTTGTTTGTATACAAGCTAGTCATCATTATTATTGTATCATTACGACGTCTTATCAGTTTAGTTTTAAAACAAAATAACGAATAACACGATGTTTTTTACTCAATTGCGGTTGGATTTGGTAATGTGTGAGATTTTTACGTCGTGGAATTGTTAAAATACAATCTTTACGTTTTCATCTCTATAACATTTCTGGTAGACATAACACTTCAGCTTATTTATTTCATCTTTTTATAATGTTATATAGTAAGAGCAGCTTGTAGTTTAGTTATTAATACTGGCGTAGTGTGGATGAAAATCCGAGATGTGAGCGAACGTGTATACCGGTCAAAAACTCAGATGAACAATTTGGCAATCACAAAATTCACGATCATAGAATAAGCTTAGTATATTTTTACGGTGGTAAAGTCAAGAATTTTCCTCACATGCGCAAGGCCGCAGAACAATATTGATGTGGCTTATGTAACTCCACTAGATAAAACCACAAAACCTGCTAGTTATGTACCCTCGCACTCTATATAAGCACGGAGGTTTTCATTTTAAATCACAATTCTCCGCTCTGTGCTCTATAAGTATAACAACGTCACCCGTTTTCGCTTCACAGAGTACAAAACAATGGGGTGCTTACGGTTTCCCTCGTCACGCCTGAAGCGGTGCGACCGTCTCACTCACTCATATGCTTGTCACAATGGGTGCGAGTAGCGTGCACAATGGCGACGAAAGCCACTTTCAGCTAATTTCCACCGCCGCCGTTCGTATCGTCCCATTTCGCTCCAAACTCCAGTGAGATCTAAAAATACTGGTTTATTTTTTTAGCCGCTTTGATTTTAATTTTTTTTCACAGATCCGTCACGTTTTCTTGCGCTTTTTTTAATAAGCCAGTTGTAAGGAAAATAATTGCATTCAAAACGATTTCGTTTTGAGGCAAAAATAAAAAAAAAAATTACTTTCATACAATATATCAGTTTTTAATAAAACAGTTAATATTCTTCTTTTTTGGTTTGTCTCATTCTATATTTACAAGGGCAACGCTACATGACGTTACATTTTACATGTTACAAAATGATTTGGCATTATTTTGATGACCGGCCGCCTGGCTAACACCAACTTGTTCACGAATAGGTCTTTTAACCCACCATGCAAATACGAGTATAGTGCGGGTAAGCGTACTTTTGCAAGCTTTTTAAATTATTTTACAAAATTTGTAGATGTGTAGGTTTTCAACAATGTTTCTTATACTTTAAACGTCGTAATGAGCGATATTTAACTCAAAATACGCAGATAATTAGGAGACGCAAATGGTGTGTGATATGGGCTCAAAGCTGATACCTTGTAAATTCTCCTATTTAGGCTATCACATTCTGGCAATGAATGAAATGAATTTGGAATTGAATGATGACAATTCAATGCAGGCAGTTGTTTCTTTCACGTCTATGTAATACGTAAGATTTACACTCCTACAGATCTCTTCTGATATTGATCAGAATGTAACTCTAGTGGATACATTTTATTATACTATACTTTAGAATGAAGTTAGTGTGCAAGGCTACACGAAAATAATCTTACCGAAAAATGCAGCTCAAAATTCGCTATGAAAGCACAAACGCCTCGAACAATGCTAAGAAAAGCGGTGGATAGAATAAATCGCTGTATTATAGATTATTTGTGTAGGAGAACGGATGTGATGTATTCGGTTCAAATATTATATGTACGTCATTGTACTGGCTGGGTTTGAACTTCGTTTGAACTTTTAAAGTACATTTAAGGATAATATAGAGGGAAAGATTGCCTAAGAGCCTTATTGCCTAAAAAGAACAATTATTATGAGTCGTCGCGCTATGGGTAATTGCAGTCAAATCAGTCAAAAAAGCCATCTTGTGTATGTAATACATTGGCATCTTTTTATATATTAATACTAGAAGAGAATCCTACAAGAACTGAAAATTTTGAAATCAAATGTCTAGCGGGCTTTTTATATAATCATAATAATTAGTATTTTAGTTTAACCATCGAAATAAAATTTACCAATATACAGAATATAAAAATCATAACTTTGTTAAGCAGATAAATAATCGGATCCGACTAATATACTTGAATAGTTTGATTATACCTTCAGTTTTACCCCTGTGAATTTTTCATGATTATTCTTCTTATTGCAGGAAAAAGAGAACAGCAGAATTAAAGTCAAAAGCCCCAAATAAAAATATTGAAACAAACATCGAATTCTCGGGATAGCAACATGCCATTTTATGTTACCTTCACACTTTAATTTCGCGTTTACATTTTTTTTATTACTTGACTGGCGAGACGAGAATACCATTCGCCTGATGGTAATCGTCACGACCGCTCATGGACAGTTGAAATGCATGACATTCTACTGCGCTCGCCATTCTGAGACATAAGATGTTGAGACTCAATATGTCCGGTATTAACTCTGACTACAATATCCTTCAAAATGGAACACAAAAGTGCGTTTACATAACTGTTTGGTGGGAGACATAGCCATGGTGGTGGAAACTACCAAGGGGCCGCTCACATATGAGACCTACTACCAGTAACATTTTGAATCAACTCATATACTCTGAATGAATTTACACGATTTGCACTGCTTTGTATAGAAGTTAAATAGACAACTATTGCTTTAAATTGCTATTTTCTATGAACACGACCCCACGTATTTGATTTGTACAAATGGTGTTGTAATTAATATCAATTACCGAATTAACGATCGTGTCGCCGCTTACAAACATTGCCTAATGAATAAAGTTAACTTTACAGACACCATATCCCTGTGTTTTAAATTCATTTGTGGATAGGGTTCGCTGCGAACTATTACGTACTGATCGAGAATGAGTCGACAACTATTGGTAATTTCTCCAAAGAGGCAATGATACCGATAAATGTCTATAACTATTGATACAATTGATTTTTTTTTGTTACTTATATTTTATAAACTTTTAGTTCATTTTTTTGGACATAATGGCAGTTTACTGAATACTCAGTTAATTTTTTTTTACCCGGAGTGTGGTTTCTATGGTGGTACGAAAGTATTACGGATATTAAATAAAAAATAAAAATCTAGTTTATTGCTTCCAATTAGTTACAAAGAACAAAACAATTAAGAATGACCTGAAGTGCAATAGGAAATGACTCAGCTTATACTGATTGGCAACTTAGTATACATATTTTGTATTATACTACTATATTGGAGACCGATAAATTAATTTTGGTTCCTTTTGATTATAATATAATATAGGATTTTATAGGAATGTTTAGCACAAGAAATACTTTGCAGATATATTTTTAATTGCAGGTATATGTATATAAATTAGAGATACGATACAAAATTGAACTTATTTTTTTTGTTATTTTATAGTTACATCGCAAATTTTATATAAACCAATTAACGTTGTTTTATTGTATAAAATTCAATGTGTCTTCTTCATTCTGAATATGTTTTGAATGCGTTTATTTTCAATTATGTTTTTGTTTTTTATCATTCACTTTTCTGTTTATTTATCTTGAGTTTAATTTGATGTTGTACAATTTATTTATTACAAATGTTGTGTACACATTTAATTGATATGTATATCAGTAGATTGTCCTAGATGTATTATTAGAAAATGCTTAATATACATGTCGTTGGTGTGCCTATTCCAATAAAATAAAATAATAAAATATGTATGACTACTGACCACATAACAGAAGGAGTGTCTCATGCATACATCACATATTGTAACTACCAAGGAAGTGTTGATATTCATGAATCAGCAGTCAGCAATTAATTTGCTTCTTGATCAATTTGGAGCCTATTGGCCTAAATTGGTGTGGTTGGTACATTTGCATAATAGGTTTGTGATTAACGGGAATTAGTTAGTAATGTGCTAACTGATTGGCGGTCGTATCTGCAGATTACAGAGGAAATTGTGAGGATATTGCTGCATTGTAAATATGAAATTACATGTGTAATTCGCTTGAATGATTAAACTGTATTGTATTAGCTTTTATTACACAACACATTAACATAATTAAAATATGCATGATATTGTAGTGACAAGTAGAGAAAATGGAAAGTTTAAGTGGTTTTACCATTTGACTAAAATACCGCATGTGGTGTTATTATTTGTGAAAATCTCAGATTATTAAATTAGTCGAACAAGTAATACTGAATGACAATTTTTCATGACGAGGTTAGTAATACCTTGTTGAACATGCGAAACATTTTACATATGAAGGAAGATGGATGTGCGCGGCGCCTAAGAAGCTGCTTTCTTCGACAAGATCCTCAGACATTTGTCTATTTTAATATTAAATGAAATTTTGCTTTAAAACACATCTAACATAAATCAGAAATGGAATAGTGTCATGTTGTATGTATATCCTGAATCCTTGCGCTCAATACATATGCAACTTTAAAATAAAACAAAGATCTTGTGAGTAGTGAGTGTGTCCGAGACGCAACTAACTCGCTATCGTTCTGTCTAGTATATGTTACACCTATATTTCCAGGATTTTAAAGTACCTTTTGATAATAACTACATAAATCGGTGGTTCAGGAGGGAATGACATGACGTCACCACAATTACAGAAAAGGAAAAAAAGATGATCATATGCATTGACTTATATCACATAATATGCAATATCCTTACTTATTTTTTTTTGTAAATATGTTTTTGTTAAAGTAAAAAGAAAGTAGAGCTGTAATTAATTGTTGACAAACATTAATTATAAATTTGTAACGTTAATCAAATTGTGGGACATGCCTCCTGCATGTGGCTAAGCATTTTCGTCATTTATATGTTGTCAGGGAGGAATGTTCTACTCGTTCGTACAACATAATTAATTTCAAAGTTCACCTTTAAATATTTTATAAATAACAATGGTATTTTGTTGTACAAGTGGATATTGCCCCTACAAATAAACTTACATAATATAAATATTTTGAGTGTTATATGTAGCATAAAATTGGCATTTAGTTAGGAGAATATACTCCAGACATTCAATTTAATTTATTTAAATTTTTGATTGCATCTTTCATCGTTATATTACGTATTCTCATTAATAAAAAATACTACATACATTTAAAGTTTATGCATCATTTTAGTAAAAGCATAAAATTATATATAATTGAAATTTATAGCTATCCTAATATAAGCTAACTTGTCAGCACTAACAAAGCTCTTATGTTTTCGAATGTCGATCGGCTTATATCGCCGGTCGCGCAATAAGCCCTTGGGGAGAGTCGGGCTAAATGGTAATGAGTGAGCGGGGCGAAAGTCGCCACGGTTCGCCCTCCCCAGGGCCAGGGCAGCGCCGTTCGTATGTTTTTCACATTATAACATCATTGCTTTAATAATTTATTAATATTTATTGTTTACGCACATACTGTTGGGGTAGAAGCATATTTTTTTGTGGAACAATGCGACATTTTTTGAGGTGGAACTGTGTGTGTTCAAACATTTGATTTTGGGGCACGTTAATTTTATTAGGATTTGGAAATACAAAATATATTTTTTAATCAGTTGGCTATAATTAGTTTTAATCAATTCTATATTGAACGCTTTCTAAATGTGCAATATTGGATCGACCCATCTCAAATTGAAATTTGTATCACAATAAGTAAATCGATACTAATTTCGGTGTTATCTCATCGCCGTCACATTTTGACACAGCGTATCGAGACACGTAAACAATTGGTTTAACAATGTGTAAGTCAAGAGCGGCTGACAATGGGACGCGACGAGCGAAGCGTGTCCCGATTATGCTCCCCTGCGTATGATAATCATCAAAATATTGCATCACTTATCGAAATATTGTAAGTGTCAATCAAAGAATTAAGTTGAGTATTGTGTAGCGATGCGGCCGCGTGTGTGCCGCGCGCACGCCGCTCGCCGCTCGCCGCTCGGCTGAACGCTCGCGTGCGCCATTTTAACCGCCCCATTGTTTTGATTTTTGCGCGTGAAATGTGACGTCATACTGCTACATACATTATTGTGAGCTCACGCGTAGCACGCACTTAATGTTTAAAATTAAAGAAACAATCTGGAATAGCTTTCAGGTTAGTAAGCGTAATGCCGAATTTTGTTATTTATGTACATTGCATTGCTGACAACGGAACGAATATACCTATTTTTTATCCCGCCTCGGAAATAACCAGTTTAAATTTTATAAATTTCTGGGTAGACTGTAAATAATGTGTCATGTTCGAAAGTCTGCACCCACTTTATATGAACAGCACTGCATTTAACGTCATTTGCAGTATAGTCAATAGTCATTTAGTCATGCTAATATTAATTAATATTTATATAGAATACTCACCCTGTGTACCCTGTGACGTCGCATGTGTAGACCACGTACTCTTGTAGGATGCATCTGCAACGAACAAACACTATTAGGAAAAAAATATAAAGTAGTGGTATGGCCCAGCTCCGCCCGGGTGCAGAAACACTTTTCAACATAGCGGCCAAAATGTCCAATCAATTTAGAATATCTGCCAATCGGACCACGAAAAACGAATATAGCATTATGATATAGCCTATAGCATTCTTAGATAAATGACCTATCCAAAACAAAAAGAATTTTCGAATTTGAACTAGTAGTTCCTGAGATTAGAGGTAAGAAACAAACTCTTCAGCTTTATATATTAGTATAGATATACCTCATACTGTTGTTTCTTGAATATGCAAGATATACCTCCTGGTTTGGAGGTCAAACTTACGCTAAGTAGGATGACTAAAACCATTATTTGTAACCACAATTATTTATTTTAGTCACCATAAAATGTGAATTCCCACCAAATGGTAACGATATTACATTCGTATTTGATAAATCAGACCTATGAGGGCCCTGGAAATTTATCTCACCCTCATCGAATTTAAGCTTTGCTCTCTGTATTCAAAACTTATCATTTTTGTATAATGGTAACAGTATAAAATGAGAACAGTTATTTAATTCGATTTCTAGATCGGTCACTTCTTGATGAGAACTTTCTTTGCGTAAAACAGAAGTAGAGAAATAACCGATCAAAGATGACGTGTTTTCAAGCACATTTCTCAATGCTATTGACGTTGATATGTATTTTCTAAAGGTTTAATCTAATTTTCAATAGATCATTTTCACTTTATACCTATAACTGATTATTGGCCCAGCCCAGCTTCACACGGGTGCAGATAGGTTTTGACTCCATTCTTCACCAGAAAATGATTAATTCGCGTACTATTCGTAACAATTTTATATTCAAAATTAACATGATTATCAGTCTTTGGTGCGTGGTGGCCTATTGGTCAACGGACCGGATGCGGCTGCCACTGTTCACGGTGGTCGCGGGTTCAAATCACAGGGCACACCTCTGACTTTTCGGAGTCGTGTGTGTATTGATAGTCAATCACCACGCACTAAAACGGTGAAGGAAAACATCGTGAGGAAACCTGCATACCATAGCGATTTATAAGAATTTCTATGGTATGTAAGTCCGCCAACCCGCACTAGGCCAGCGTGGTGGACTATATGGCCTAATCACTCTCAGTCGTACTCTCGATTGTAGAGTAGGCCCGTGCCCTGCAGTGGGACGTATATGGGCTGATACAGTCAGTCTTTACATTGCTTGTCCCAACCAACCCTGTCTCGTCTTATTCATTCAAATTATAAAAATGTGAACGCTAAACGATTTTTTATATATTATATATCTTAAACTGTTTTATCTCCTAAAATATTCATAGAAATCAAATATTCTAGGGGTGACTTAGTTCAGCGTTTAGTACTTGTGATGAATAGCGTACTTATTGCGATAAGGATTAATACCATAAGTATAATAACATATTCGGAAATCATACATTATATTAGAACAAATCTAAATACCATTAAAAAGGTTATAATGTCTCAACCTTAAAAGATAAACACATGCAAGCACTGACTTTTTAAAAGATCGATAAAATCCAGTCATACATGATTATTGCATAACTTCAAGCTATTACACAGCACGCGGAACGGAAGTTTTTAAAAGAAATAAAATTTCTCTGTTTTTGTAACATTTTTCAGTATTGCTCCAATGGTCATATAATGTTTATTCCTCATGAGACTGATTTATCCTATTGTCGATTTAAATGTGCGGGTGCAAACAGTGCACATGAGGACACCATTATGGGTGATGTTTGAAGGCGGTTTAGTTTTTAGTTGGTCGCGTTTGTCGTGAAGTTCTTGCCTTCTCTCGTTTTCGAAAGACTGAACCTTCTGCTGAGCCTACCACCTTCAATCAGGCCGCTGTTCAGCAAATAGTTGCCACCGCGGTTCCATACCACATCACTTTATGCGTTTTTTCTGAACGTCTTTAAAACGTAGAAACTGGCCCCCGCTTTTCCTTTCACTAGTCGATAACTCAGAAAAGAAGATGCAATTCGACTTTCTAATTTCAGGCATTCAAGACAGATGGCCACACCAGTGTAACTGACGCCACATCTGATATGCCACTCATATATAGCTTATAGCGTTTCTCGATAAATTAGCTATTCATCATAATTTTAAAATTTAAACCTGTAGTTCCTTAGATTAGCGATACAAACCAACAAATATACTCTTCAGTTTTCTATGATTAGTGCAATTATTGTTGAAAGTGACTTGAGTTAATTGGACATGGAAAATTAGCTTATGTATTTTATTTCATAATTTTATAATTAATGTCGCAAATCTTAAAGTATTTAATTAAAAACCATTTACACTTTTATTTTAATTCGTTTTTAAAAGAGTTAAGCTGCAGTGATTTCATTAAAACTCATTTGCAGTAATCTTATGTTTTTTACATATTATAATGTATTTGTACTTAATCGATAACTGTACATGGACGATATAAACTTCTAGCTTAAACTCAATGTGATTGCTGTCCACGATACTTTCTTTCTCGTCCCATCCTGTTGTCTCCCGTTCCGTCCCGTCTCAGCCTTTACCATTATTCAATCAGCAATCATGTCCTCTCTTATTCCATCCCATTCCTTTGAATTCAAAAGAGTAACAAATATGTATATTTGAATTCCTTGCTCACACCACAGATACACTAGTTTTCGGGATCAAAGTTGTTTTTTATTTATTCAGGGTGTTAGTTTCCTGTACACCAAATTTAATTAAAATCCATTCATTGGTTTTTGCGTGAAAGAGTAACAAGCATCCACACATCCATACATACTAACTTTCGCGTTTATGATATTAGTAAGGATTATGGGGGAATTGTATTTAAGTAATACTCGTAGAACCCAAAACAATGCCTGTTAGATTTTATCTGTCTGTTTATCTTTGACTAGTGCGTGTGCGCGCTATTCTAAGAAACTGCTGGACCAATTTCGCTTAAAGTTATGTTGCTGATGTAAAATGGACTCAATAAGTAACTTCACCTGGGAAAGCCGGACCGGACCACTATTTGTACATAATGATATAATTTATTTTGAAAAAAGTAATAATATTATGTAGTTTCTTATATAGTATAATTTTAAAAACTCTAAAGATTTCTGATCTAAAAACGGACCACGGGGTTATTCTAGCGACCGAAGCAAAATTTTCTGCAAGAAATCCTAAATAATAAAGAAAAAGCGCAAGTTCTTTGCGGTTCCTGCTTTTAGTTATTTTTAACCAAAAATGTACCGGAAATTTTGTTTAATATTATCATAAAAAGAAATATATAATGGTTATTTAAAGATATTTAAGATTATTTAAGTTATTTATAAATGTACTATAATTTTCCTCAACTCACCATTAATTATGAAAACTAAAACCACAAATTTTATTTATTTTCCTTAAAAGCGTTATTTGTCGTAAATTTTGTGCATCAATTTATTTTATAAAATAAATCCTTTTACATATTTCTTCCTTGCATCAATGAATTTGCACAATTGTTCCTTTTTTTGTTTATAAAAATGTTAAAGTAATTAGATAGTTTTTAGTTAAAGCATTAAGATGAAAATCTATTAATCTACCCTTTAAAGTATTGGGAGACCCGTAGGTATTGTGGAGGACAACGTATTGTTAAAGCAGATTTTTAAAATTATCTTAAAATAACTTTGTGCTTGCTCTACTAGATGGAGTGGGTAGGCTTGCATGACTGAGACTCGACTGGTAAACAACAGAGCACTAATATCCAAATTATTTGCTGTCGTAAACTCTTCGTTATATAATAGGTAGACCCCCATGTTTACACATCTCAATTTTATCTACAAATGGATTACGATGTATAAAACAACTCTTGAAAAGTTAAAAATTAGAGTTGCATAAATCGGATCACTGTACTGTCGCGAACTGATTGTGTCACTGATATTGACCCCAGCCTGTTATTGACACATTGGGTCGCTATAGACCACATTGAGTAACAATGCAAACCGTGAATGCAACAGACCCAACGATATTATAAAGTGATTGATACAAAGAATATTTCTGCTGGATACAATCACGATGCAGTCATGGTACATTGCCTTCCCTAAATTTTATTTATAGTCGAAGAGTCATTATACCCTACGTTGCTGTGGCAGATACTCTGCTACTTCACTTACAGTGCATAGTATCGTATATAGGTGTATCTCAAAAACAGTTGTACTATAATTGATTTATAGTTCCATCTAGATTAGCAACCGCTTGTCACTTACGTCTCGACAGTTCTAATGCAGGAAATCAATTAAGCCAGGGATAATTGGACTTGCCCGCGTGATCGCCGCTATCCAATCTAAACGTAATCGGTTCATTCCTACATTCGTATATATTACGTGCCTTAATGACTTTTTGGTTTTCGCAAATATAACTTAAATTATGGAGATGACAAAAAATAACATTAACAATATATTTCGATAAATATACTCGTACTAGCTCGGCGATGCCCGCAGCAGAGTCAAATCAATTTTAAATAAACGTCTCAAAATTTTATTACGTCAACCACTGGCAAAGTAACAGCTAAAGTAAAATGTCCAACATTTTAATTTAGCCCTGCAAAACTATTGTAATACTGTGAAAACTGCATAGAGTTGCATAGGTATAGTAATTTTTAAATAAAGTTAAAGATAACTGTAATGTTCTTCATTCGTGTTAAATAATCCCATACTACGTTTTCATATTATATGACGACATAATTATAGACCAATTTAAGTTTTAGAGAGATACCTATCTAATATTATTCACATGTACAAGATAAAGTGTAGATCATTTTTGAAAATGAAGACATTATTGCTTTAATAATTAAAACCACATATTTATACTAGCAGTCCAGTCACATCAGCAACTTATTATTGTACTAAATGTTTTATTTATATTAAAACGAAATGAATACACTCAATGTGACTGCCGTCCTCTATTTTCTCGTCGTGTCCCGTTTTATCCCGTGGCTTCATGTCTTATTTTACCCATGACTCAAGGCATGTAGTACTGTCCTTCCTCTCCTGTCTCTTCCCATCAATTTATATTTCAAAGAGTGATAATTATAATAAAATTCCTTGGTCATCTTATGTGAACACTACATTTCTTTGGATAAAACGTAGCCTATGTGGTAAACCAGAGTATTAGCTACCTCCATACCAAGTTTGAGTGAATTACGTAAGCGCGCAAAAATACAAACAAATGTTCTAACAATCATTGTTTTTGATTGTATGAAGATACTATAGACCCTATGATAGTTTTTCTCATATAATCTCCATGGAATAACATCGATCTGTTGCATTATCCTACGCATCATCTATACAGGATGATAGGTTGAAGAAAAGAGATGATACAATTAACGATAAGACATGAATTAGTGTAATAACAGTATAAATTATTTCCCTGAATCCTGATTCTTATGCTCATATTATAAATAATTTGTAGAAGTCCACCATTGTTCCAGCATTAACATAACATATTGATAGGTTTTAAATAATTGTTTTTAATAAAGTTTTCTTATAGACAAATTTTACAAGTCAAAGTAATGTAGCGGTAGCCATATTCTACACAAATTTATCACGATCTTATTATATTATTGTCATTAGTGGCATGCATCCGATAAAAATTACTCATACTGGGTACATGAATATATATTATTGCACATATCGTAACTAGTCAATCACCATGTTGCGGGTAACGATTGGTTACACATAAATATGAACATAATTATTAAGTATCCGAAAATATTACGCACGTGGATTTTCTCATAAATGTTTATCCATAAACATATATAATATATATACATACATACAAACACACACACACATACACACACACACACACACACACACACACACACACACACACACACACACACACACACACACACACACACACACACACACATGCACACACACACAAACAATGACTGAAATCATACATCACAATAAAACCTCGGGATAGTGGTATTACACCAAAGGTGTCGTGAGTCTTGACACCTCTTTAACCTTGCGATGAGGGTGCGACGGCCACACAAATATGAGAGAGGGATTTTCGCGCTATTAAAGGATTGTCACTACAAGCTGGGTAAGTGCTGCGGTCGTTTACTGCGCATTCATATGAGGGTCCGGGTTTTAAGAGACAAAACAGAATGGCTAGTTAAGATTCTGTTTAGATCCCACTCATTAATGCGTAATTGTTGCTTTTAGTTTCAAATTTAAATGGGGTACGGCCATTTTCCGAGGCTTTTCATTGGTGTACTACGAATGTGTAGAATAACGTAGTCTTTTATTAGGACTTCATGATCGGTAATAAATGTTTTAACACTAAAAGGTAACTTTAAACACAATGACTCTTGCATTGCTACTGATTCCTTAAAATAAAAGTAAGAAAAACTAAATATAACTAATGCTTAAATAATTGGTTACCAAGAATCTATGTGATTTAATTAATTTAGTTTGAAACTGCTGGACCAATTATGATAAGTCTGCAAGGACTAAAAGTGTTGAGAAAAATCTTTTTCAACTGTAAAAATGTTAGAATGGTAGGCCAGGAATATAGCATATTCTAATAAATAAGTTTTAAAATAATACTGAGTGAGGCTACGATATTATGTTACACTCAATTCATGTACATATGTTTAGGTATTTGTATTTTATATTTTATTAATATATATTCTATTAATATTAAGTTCAAGGTGAAGTTCTTCATGAGTATAATACAATAACATAAAAATGTTCTTAAAAATCCTACATCGTTGCATATATTTTTACACAATCTTTATTAAGCTCTTACTAAGTTATTTTTGGGACAAATGTAGCCACGAATGAATGTAATGATGGTTTGGTCATGTAGAGAGGATGGGTGAAAGGAGAATAACACAGCAAAAATACAATGCGAGTGTGGATGGAAGACGGTAGGGGTCGACCTCACCGAACATACACCATCCAAATCGGTGATACCTCCAACAAGGGTCAGGTTAAAAGTACCCTGAACCGACGAGAATGCATGAAGAGATTGATGAAAGTAGATGAAGCGAAAGTAATATGTCAGGATCGAGAAAAGTGGCGGTTTATAGTCTCTGCCTACCCCTATGGTATACAGGCGTGAGGATTTGTATATATGTATGTAAATGTAGCCACAGCGATTCTCAAGTTTTTAATTAATTAGTTACCTAAAGTTAAGAAAAGCATTAAATGTTTAAAGATATCACAAACTTTGTATTTACCAAATAAAGATTGTTAAAAAGGGATGAAGAATATGAATTGAAATTTATGAAAAAAAATTATAAATTGAAATTCATTGATTAGCCGTAACTAGTAGCTACATACTCTACATAAATAAATATATTGATGCTATGTGGATAGATGCAGTTATGATTGTGGGTATGTATCTACTAATTAATTGTTATTAAAATAATGTTATCCGATTAAATTTATGGATTGAAGCAAATAAAAAACTAAGTTAATTTCTTTAATATATAAGTATAAACTAAGAGAATCCTTATTGTCTTTAATATTAATTTTGACTTAATATTGTTTACTTTATATATTTTTGGTTCATATAATAGTTCTTTTAGTAGTCTAGCACCTTAGAATGTCCTGTTTTAAGGTATTTAAAGTGAATGAAGTTAAATTAATTACTTTATTAGCCTTCTGACCATTAGGTTAATCAAATACATGGTATGATTTAATGAAGTCCATTTGAACAGTACTTAACCACTATGGTGAATTAACATTTAATAAACCTTCGGATATAACAGTTCAAAAAGCGCTATAATATAAAATTCATCAAATGGATTGTATAATTAATAACTATTTAAAAATAATGAGTCTAAACTTAAATGATTTGCCACCAAACAAGATAATGTTATCAACTCAATAAAAAAATGCAAAATTAACTCCACGTTATACTTATCTACATCCAAGATTGAGATGTTCGGCCTTATCACTTATATGCTAAATAACTGGATAAAAACCGGATAAATAAAGCACACGGCACACGTAACATCACGCATGTATCACAGAGCACGAGCACAATAATAAATAAAGATATTCACCGGCAAATAACATAGAGAAGTTGGTAAATGTGCCCGACCGACTGAGGTAGTCGGCGGAACTCTTAATGTCTAACATGTTGCTAGCGACGCGGCGGCATGACGGGCGCGCCGGCACTCAGAGCGCGAGCGGCGGCAGGGTGCCGGCGCGGCCCGGGGGCGGCGCCGCGCGGCCACGCCCTCGCGCACCCCCACTCGCACCCTCCAATCGCACAACACTACGGCTAATCTTTATCTCAGAAAAATAAACACGGTGGGCGTGAGATAATAATGCGCTCCGGCGGCGCTCGTAATCAAGAGGCTTTGAGCCCTCGGCCGACTGTCACCGAGCGGCTTATCCGACGCCGCGCGCCGGCCGCGCCCGCACTGCCGCCGCCGCCAGCCGCCGCAGCGCGCCCAAATTGAACTTCGATTCTAACTTTTTTATTTTCATTAACCGCCTATTGAGCGAAGTCGGCGCTTCGGCCGAAGCTTGTTTGTCGCGGCCTGGCTTTGTGACTTTTTTTAATTTCTCCCACAAACAATGTTCGCCCGCGGAGCTCTTTTATTATTTTTTTATAAATCGGCCCGTGGCAACCGATTCTTTCCTATCTTGATAATTGTCCATATAATTGGTCGGGTTTAGGCATATTGTGCACTGAATTTCGGCGCCATTGTCTCCCGATGCTCACTCGGTGGCTGAATGAATTTTTCACAGCTTTCCATTCTGATGTAAATGATTGCTTTGTTCTATTCGCATTTTGTTACACGTCCAACATACAATACAATACTTGCCACATTTTTGGAACAGACGTCATTATTGTATTAAATTGTTTAATATTAATAACGTCAGGGATATTTTTATTTAAAGGCAAACATTCCACTTTGAATCGTATATATCTACTTTACTGTACCTACTGCGTAAAATAAAACACATTAGCATTAACAAATATAGGTATTTACGCATTAACTATTAAATTAGGGACAACATTTTAAAAACTTGAATCCGAATCGCGTATGGATATCGACCATGGTTGCAGACTCAAAGCTTTAGTAGCCACTTGAATGGAATTTAATTAATTATTTTAATTGCTAAATGCCAGCCCAAAAGGAGACCTCTGTCCAATAAGCTATAGAGACTAAGACTATCGTGGGCATACATACATACCACATATAACTTGTTAATGATCTTTTACCATTTATTTATTTATTTTATGTATATCTCACGCTGTTAGTTTCCCTAACATAATAAAATAAAATATATCCACATACTCATACATATCCAATACCAAAAGTTTTGAAGACAAATAAAAAGAGGACAATATATTTGTCACTTAGCACCTATAGTAAATGTTGATTAGTGTAAATTGCAAGCGGCCATCAAACCCAATAACCTCGTGAATCGAAGAGAAATTTAATCAATAGCGGTTGCAGCGTGGGCTGTACAATCCGGTCTCATTTAATGGATATCCATTGTATAGACAACATCCAGTAGGTTGCCACGGTGTGAGATAATATATATTTAAATTTAAACACTGACTCGACTACGGACTGCCTCGGTGGCGTAGATGTACTAAGGTACGCTTGCAAAGCTGAGGTCTCGGGTTCGAATCCTGAGTCGGGCAAAGTGATATTGGATTTTTCTATTCATTATCAGCCCGGAGTCATCGAGAGACATCGTGGGACAGAACATACATGGCGAAATGTAGGTGTCCAGGCACCTCTATCTACCCGTTTTGGAAAAAAGGCGTGAGTTTATGTATTTATGTAAATATAAACATTTTCTACTTCTTGTCAACTACCATGGCAGACAGGAGTATCTGTGACTTCAGGTAATTTTGTCGTGCCAAGAGTCACAAATATATATTTACGGGGATAGAAGAAAAAAATGGTATTCCGTACACTCTCACCAGTTTACTCGAGGTCATTAACGAATTTGATAAAACAATGTTTAAGTCGAAACTAATAAACACAGTATTTTTTAATTTCCCTAATTTAAGTATAAATAAATAACCAGAATTGATCCCACAGTCAAATTGTTTGTGAAGTTTTATGGAACATCATATTAATAACTTTGTCCTTTTGTTAAAAATGAATATAACTCAACTAATATAATTA
Source organism: Hyles lineata (assembly GCA_030180105.1). Taxonomy (NCBI): domain Eukaryota; kingdom Metazoa; phylum Arthropoda; class Insecta; order Lepidoptera; family Sphingidae; genus Hyles; species Hyles lineata. Next base: position 21,975,628 of record JARJEE010000001.1, read on the forward strand.
AGAGTAACGATTTCATTGTTTGTTTGTATTAAATAGGCTCTGACACTGCTGGACCGATTTGAAATATTCTTTCACGATTAGAATGCTTCATTACCCTGTTGAACGTAAGCGATATAATAATTTTAATAAGTGTATGGCAGATACATTTATTAAAAAATATTATACTCAGCAGGATCCTAGCCGAGTCTAGTAAATAAATAAAATTTGTCTAATAGACCTGTCGCAGTGTTTTAAATTATTTTACTTCTTGACTTTTCGATTACTGTACCGCTTTCGTGGTCACGGGGGGACTTTAATGTAACTGTAAAGTGAACGAAACATCTGGAAGTTAGAAAATTCAACCAAATCCGCGATAAAATCAGTACAAATTAGGTTTATACATACCTAAACCCACGCTTTTTTCTGAGAAATGGTAGGCAAGTCTACACCTCTGGTGACAACCAGTACACCCACATTTAGCCTTTTATGTCCCGTCCTACGATGTGACTAGGGGCGAGGCTATCGCCAAATTGGGCACCATCCGGGATGATTATGAATAGAAAAATCCACCATCACTTTGCCTGACCCGGCATTCGAACACGAGACCTTAGTTTTGTAATCGTACCGTAGAACAACTACGCCACGGAGACAGGCAGTTTTATTTCAACGTGTAACATTCGTGTTAATTTAAGAATCCATAATTATGTAGGTTTTATTTTAATTCCTGGTTAGATCATTCTACCCACATCTAGGATGATATAACAGGTGGGCTGAAAGTTCGTAGGCTAGCACATAAAAAAATCTTTTTTTGTTATTGAATTTGATTGATGATTATAGCGGTCATAGACTTTTTCGATACCATTTTTATAGTACGATTTGTCTTTAGCCTCGAAATAGACTTCAGTTTACTCGGCTGACTATCGATTGGACTCCTGTGTGAAATGATGGAGCTATGTTTCATCTATTGTCACATATCGACGCAAAAATTCGGGTTTGTTACGACTGAACAGCTCCAAACACTACTTAGAAACATCAATTCGTTGTTGTTTTTGGTCGATTGCGAGCTCGCGCGGCACTCACTTCAAACAGAGCTTTCGCATATCCAAATATTCATTCACGATATGTCCAATACGTTCTTTTGGTATCTTTAGGGTCTCAACTATCTCAATCAACTTCACTTTACGGTTATCAGAAATTATTTTGTGAACTTTTTTGATGTTTTCGTCGGTAACAGATTTTTGGGGCGTCCACTGCGTGCATCGTCCTCGGTGCTCATTTCATCTCTATTCAATTTAGCAAACCACTTCTCTACGGTTGATTTCCCTGATGCAAGGTCCAAATAATGTTAAGCAAGCCAAGCCTTGGCATCAATAGTATTTATTTTTGCGACAAAGCAATGCTTTATCGACCTTTTCTAACAAACGTTGCTTCACTAAAAATCCTATAACTCACATACAAATTGTGCAACTGCCGTTAAATTTATACAGGTGTCTTTTGAAGGTTATGGCTTACTAAACAACATGTGGATTTAATACTAGTAGCACTATATATGTGTCAGCCTACGAACTTTTCAGCCCACCTAATATTTGAATTAGCTCCTAGACATAGCAAACAATGCGAATTTTTCTTATAGCTGGACATGCTATTTTGGAAAAATAAGTGTGACGCTATAGAATATTATCTACAACCTTGTCCTATAGCAAAAGATTCCATGATCAATAACAGTAACAACGACAAATTCAGAAGTAATAGACTTGCTACGAGTATCAGAATGTAATTGGCATAATTTTTTCACATATTAAACGTAATGTATTTGTCATATTGCAGTCACAATCTCGCATTTTTTTAAAAACGATTATTCTTTCGAAATACCTCTTTTAAAGTGCAAAATCAGAAAAATCACCAACGAAAACGTCAAATTGAAAGGAGAAACAAACCATCTGCACTGAATTTGAAATAGACTTTATTGCGTCCATTGGAAACTTCCAATTTTCCTTTGTGAGCTCACAACGGAGCAGCCGCGCCGTCGCTTTGAACGCAAAATGAGCAAAATACCCTCCAAGCGCACACATCGCGCAACTTAATTAAACGCGAGTGCTGCTATCTATGTCACTGGATCTCGCCTTTGTTATAATGGATCTCTCATAATGTATTCGCCATTCACATATTGCCTAGAACTAAGTTTATCTTGTACCATACGAGTCGTATTATTTGGGGATGAGGTTCTTTCATTTCAGCGTTCTCATCTAGTATACTTATATTTTTGTCTAACTCTAATGCTGAACACAGGTCTCCTCCAATTTATCGGAGGGAATTTTGCCAATATTAGATTTGCTTCATTGGTGGTTTGGCGAGGGAATGATGTAATCTATCGCACTCATGACTTTAGTGCTCATCATTAATTATCTAATTGTTTGGTTTTACTGGTGGTAGGTCTCTCATATGTGAGAGGCCATCTGGGTGGGTACCACCGCAGTGTCTATTTCTCCCGTCAAACAGCAGTGTAAACGCACTGTTGTGTTTCGGGTTGAAGGGCATTGTAGCCAGAGTAACTACTGGACATATTGAGACTTAACATCTTATGTCTCAGGGTGGTGAGCGCAGTGGAATGCCAAGCATTGCTTTGTAATTCAAGGTGTTGTTTGGTTTTGCTACTGTTCATGAGCGGTCGTATCGCTTACCATCAGGCGAACAGCATGCTCGTCTCGCCATTCATAGCAATAAAAAAAAAAAAAAACAATCTCTGTGATAATATGATAGATACACAAAGATCTTACACCACGTGCGTGAGAGACAATCACAATGTCCTCTGTTAATTTTTAAATTCATTAATTTATTTATCTGCTATATAGACTTGCTAATGTTTATTTTTTAATATGTGGAATAATTCTTTCGATTATTTTTACCGGATTTATATCCCGTAATTATAATAGGTAAATTTAACAAAAAATAAGTATTTTGTTTTCACGATTAATTAAACTTTTAATAGTATGTAACGATTTACTATAACAATAATCTTCTTGGGTTTCCTTTAAGCACTAACATTTTATTGAATTTAGGGCTAAAACTAGGGCACATGAAACATATTTCTTTATTGTTCACAAAGGTCTGTCATAGCAGTGATACAAAAAAAGTTTAGCAATGATTCCGGGAAATTCACTTCTTAAATCAGGCCCAAAGATTAAATGGAATCAGTTATCAATATTATGTTAGGTTGTCTGGAAGAGATTGCTCATGGCAATAAGACCGCCAATTGTTCATTTTATTTTTAAGTATTCATATTTATTTTTTCTGTAATTTGTTGTGTTGTCTATCATTATTGTTGTATCAAGCAGACCACTTACAGTAAGTCGTTATAGAAATTTTTTAGAGAAGTCTTGTTCTGCAGTGGCTTAAGTAGATTATGATTATTAGTAAAAACGATGATTGATTACCTCTGCAACAAGTACCTAGTGATGGACGGTAGAAAGAGACAGCAACATGCGCACATGTAGATTTGCTTAAATAAAAGAGTCGCTCATACCGCATAGTGAGAAGACGCTTTACCGGTCATGCAGTTACGTCCTTTTATAAGTATCTGAAATTCAGATGTGAACAACATTTTCTTCAAATGTATTGTTATTTTGGGAGGAGGGAGTCATGCATAATAAATGGGTCCTCGGCTTTTTCAATGTTATTTTTAGCATGGAAAGTGTGAATAAATGTATTTTTATACATTTTGTACGTATGCTCTTTACCTGAAGTGGTGAAGGTATTATGTAATGATGAAGACACCTTCCCTAGTTCCATGTCTTGATTTAACATTTCAACTTTTGGGAATCATTCTAACTTATATCCACACGAATTTTAAAAGTAATTTGAAATTTCGAAGAACCGTTCGATATCTTCAATATAAATAACAGCTGGAAATGGCTTCGATTTTCGATGCACTTCATAGATTTTTATTTAAAATATAACAACAATCTTTATTTACAATGAAATAAAAAGAATAAAAAGTGTAATTCTTATTTAAATTAATACACAAATTATTATTGTTTTACTTAAGGTTTTAATTAAAAAATCTAATAAATACGAAATATATAAGTATTAAAGCTTGGAGTTTTTAATAAAGTGTTTTAATTTATTATATGTATATATTTATTTTTAACTCTCGGTCAATGTTATTAATGTAATTAATCTTAAACTAAACGATTAAATTCAAGAGCCATTAACTCTTGTGCGACATTAAGCTATTTTTAATAGTGTTTAATCGTGTACTAATATATTTATTAGTCTATTAATCAAAGCTACGCGCGTAGCTCAAGACGGGTCAGTAGGTGTGCGTGATTCGCACGTAGCGACACACCGGGTGCTACGTAGCCGGCGCGTGTGTGCGTAGCCGTGATCGATGGCGGCGCGCCGGTGCCGTGCGCCTTCCGCACGCGAGACGTTGCCGCTCCACGCTTTAGGCCCGCTACGCGCTCAGCTCAAATATACGATTAAAAGCCTGCATTTTTTGTTTAACGGTGTACGCTTTTGTATTGAATGCGTTGATGTCCGTTCTGTTTTCAATACGCCGATGGCCATGGCGTATTGTTTTCGAAATTTTGTTTCCTTTTTGTTTCCATTAAAAATATCCTTTTACGTCAGTTTTAACTGTATGAATGGTGTCAAAGCTTCAGAAATGTTTCAGTTGTTAGCAGGCTCAGTACACAGGCTCGCGAATACAGCTTTGTTGGGAATAAGGTTTAGTGCATGCAGTTGATGGTATATAAAGGATTTGAACACAACCTGTCAATATTTCGGCAAGTGAATATTGCAACTTGTACAGTTGAGGAAGATAACAGTTTTTAATGGTTTCCATACTGATTGACTGTTCAATTTATCTCTACGTTGGTTATGTATTTTTGCTTTAACAACACAGAAAAACCAGTACGTATTGCATGGATATTCATGTTTTCTACCTGAAGCCGATTTAAATATACCTTAGCTCCAATAATACCGTTTTATCCTTCGATCAAATATATACTAGATACAGGGTCCTGAACAAAATCACATGCCAAAAGTGGCCGAGGTTGTTTATACTTAACAATAAACCTTATTTCTTTAAATTAAGATTTATTATGTTTTTGGACCGTACTAAAATCAAATAAGACCACGCGCTTATTTGTGCTCTTATTTCTCTTGCCGTTTTTTATAATCTGGGGTATATTTAATCGAAGGTTTTACCCAAGAAAATAATATCTGGTGTGGTCAATATCTCAGGTCTAGCCCGGGTCTGGCCCTGGATTATGTAATTCCGATTAGTGAGTCGTGCCGAGCACATCCGCGTATCGATTAGAATGTTGCGTCGCCGCTGCTAATTATTACCGAATACAGGGTGGTTTAATAACGTGAAGTCTGGCTGTTAGAGAAGTGCAGGGATTTATAAAGCTTTAACATTTATACTATGTTTAAAAGTTATAATAAAAAACGTTTGTACGTTTTGGAGCAAAACAGGTATTTAAAAAATAGCAATGTTTAATTTATGCATACATATTAATAATTATTTTTTATCATTTATATTCCATGTACATACATACATAGACCAGTCACAAATTTATTATATGTATAGATTACATTGTATTGTACATGGAAACATAGAAAATACATAACAAAACGCTTAACCTTTATTAAAAGTACAACTGGCGTCTTATCGCTGTCCGCAATATCCTCCAGACAGCCTTAAAGTAGTAAGTTAGTAAGCACAGTATATACACATGTATATTAGAAGTAAGCAAGCGATAGATACTGTAGGTGCGGGCTGAAAACCGTACTGAAATGTGAACGACATCATGCTAAAAGAGTCGACTAAGTATGGATTAAAGACAGATAGAGGAAAAAAATAATTAGTAAGAATATCTGAATATATTATATGACCCCGATCTTTGATTATTCAGTATGATCTGATGATCTTTGACAGCTTCCGTGGCGCTGTTGTTTAGAGACGGCTGGGACACGAGAGGCCGCGGGTTCGATCGTCGCACCGAAACAAATAATTGTGTGATCCACAGGTATTTGTTTCGGGTCTGGGTGTTTGTGGGACCGAAAAGTATCTCTTAGTTCCTGATACCCACGACATTATGTATGTGACATGAAATTCTGCCTCATAACTAAGAAAAAGAACTGAAACTTATTAATAATATTTTACGTGCAAGCCTATGTCTTGGCTACTTTTTCATAATAAGAATGAGGCAGTCTACCTACCATCGACTAACAAAAAAAGGAATATTATACAAGTGAAAATTACAACGAACCTAATAAAAAATGGCATACTCGCCATATATTCCGTCAGCGATTTAAGGCCGTGACTCGCAGTTCTCATTGGTAAGACATATGCATATAGTAATAAAATTTAAGGTAACATTACCAAAAATCTTCTTTTATCTCTGTCCTTATCATACTCTGACACAGTTTCGATGCTACATGACCATATACATGACTTTTCATTTATGTTGCATTTGGCTTATCAATTTACGACCGGCTGGGTGACATCAACCCTTTGGGAGGTGAACGAGTCATTATCTACAATACGCGAGCAAACTTCGTTCGCATCTCTGCACCAATGTACTTTTTCAATAACGAGTAACACAATTTCAAATAAAAAATCAGTGTTTTTCCTCCAATAAATCTCAGTATTTTTCCTCCAATATTTAGCAATATCTATATGGCCTAACCACTCTCAATCGTACTCTCGATTGTAGAGTAGGCCCGTGCCCTGCAGTGGGACGTATATGGGCTGATACAGATACAGATTTAGCAATAAATGAGCGAGACAAGCATGCCATGCAAGATGGTAAGCGATACGACCGTTCATGGGCAGTAGCAAAACCAAACAACCACATTTATTACAAAGCAAAGGTTAACTTTTCATTGCACTTGCCATCCCGAGACATAATATGATAAGTCTCAATTTATCCAGTACTTACTTTGGCTAAAATGTCCTTCCCACCGGAAAACAATAGTGCATTTACACTGCTGTTTAGCGGGCGGAATAGGCATTATAGTGGTACCTACCCGGGCGGTGTCGTATACATATCAGAGACCTGTCACCAATATTCCTGTTAGAACCATGAGATTGGCCAAGTCACCAGCAATCGAATTCAAACAGCATTAGGTAAACTAAGTGTAGAATATCATTTCACATATATAAATGTTACTTCCACAATATAATTTCTGACATGGTTACGTAGATGTTAATACGAAATTCCGTATGCAGTTTCAATTTAGATTACAGGCAAGCTATTCACCGAATAATCTAACCGTCACGCCAATAGCAAGCTACGTGGCTCCGTGCGTTGCGATGTGGGTGCCATTGTTAGTGCGATTTACAGGAGATCCAATATCGACGTGATATCATCTCTATTACGAGAGGCCTAGACTAAATCTCCCTCCCCAAATTTCATGTGTTATACTAGTCAGATATAGTAGGTACTAGCGGTCCGGCCCGGCTTCGCCCGGGTGCAGATTCTTTTTGAGTCCCGGTCCTTTTAGAAACTTAGGAACTATTTCGCGTGATAGTTATTTTAAATATTACTGCCGTACTTCATACTTCCCGGTCTTTTCCTTGAAGATGCCTTTGAAATACTATATTTTGCCAGGATTTAAAGTAGCCTATGTGTTATTTTGGGGTGTCAGCTGCCTCTCTACCAAATTTCATCACAATTGGTCAAGTGTTTTGAGCGTGAAGAGGTAACAAAAACACAAACTTACGCATTTATAATATTAGTAGGATGTATATTTTGTTCGTATTCTGGTATATTAAAACATAACTAATAAGTTCAATAGTGAAGAAAATAATTTAAAATAAATAATATTTTGAATATCGAATCTCCCGTATTCGATAACTTGAATCAGAAGATTCGCTAGATCAACGCTTTCAAGGAAATGCACCTTATAACATCATTTTTCTCGAGCTTGGCCTAGTAATAAATCTTATCAATTTTGCAGTTGGCAGTGCAGTTTACATAAAATGTTTATTATACACAACGTGATGAAGTTTCCTGCTAAACAGTAATATTAAAATTTAATGTTAAATTTACAGTTTTTTAATTTACATTAGATTAATTTGCGTCATGTATTGGATGGTGCACATGTTTATTCCTACATTAATTGTTGTTCTTTATAAACAAGTGACTTTTGCGAGATATTGTTTATACTTTAAGTCGACAATTAATACCTCAATGGTAAGCAAATTAAGAAAAGTTTTTTTCTGATCTGATCTTTTTGTTAAAATCACTCGTCGGTTATTAGACAAAAACCCCTCACATTTATATCCCTGTTTTATTGTTGTGACTATACCTATTATGAGAAACATGTTGAGTCTTAAAAAAATACAAAGCAGCTGATAAGGGAAGCCCATAATGATGTCCAGAGAGGCGGGATTGATATAAACTACCCATTTGTGGACTACTATAAGCGTACGTTAAGACATTATTATTATTATTATTATATAGACACAAAATTGTGAATATAATCTACAGATTACACAATCCAATCCGATGAATGACCTTTAACATGCAAATACTGAATTGAAATATATTTGTAATTAAACACCTTGCGTTGCGTTGCAGGATTAAACCAATGCTCATGTGCGTTCAATAATTTTTAAAACTCAAATTGACTTGATTTTAGAACTAAATAAATCGTATTATATTTGTGGTATCTATTTATATAGATATATACTGTATTTGATGTGTTCTATATATTTCCTAAAAATACATGGTTGCTACAACACATATCATTTTTATTAGATTTTATTAAAACGCACCCATATATAGGTACAAGCGAAGTGTATAGTAATATAGAATGATAAATAAAAATTATTATTATTGTTATCTTGTAAACAATAAAATATTTTTGGTTTATCATTTTCTGCATTTAATCTAATATTTGTAACAAAAAAAAAACTCATCTTGTCAGGTATTAGAATATTGCTCAATGTAAAGAAGTTATTGAATCAAATAAGAAATCTGAATTAGTAAGTTACTCGAGATTTAACGACCGGAACGTTTATTCAAATTCCATGATATCTAGAATTATGATATCTAAAATTTAGTATGTGGTTTTCCACCAAAATATTTTATTTTGTCACATAATATTACTAAATCCCGTTATTTGATCAAACAACAATTCCTTCACCTAATAATTTGAAAATAGGCAAATCGAATAGTAAATTTACAATTATAGATGATTGGAACAGGAGCTGTCTGAGCAAATCGAATGTTTAGATTTGAACGAATTGTCTGGGATTTTATGAATTCCGGATATTCGACGGCAGATGCAGTCTAATAAGTGTCTGGGTGGGTTATGCTCGTTAGTTTACATTTGTGCATTCAATTCTTTATATAAAACAATATTTATTGAGGGAAAATATATCAATCTTAACTGACAACAGCTCTGTTCTACTGATGCTTATAACTTCATTTCTCTGTTGAAAGAATAATAAAATAGGAAGATAAATTTATATTGGTGCAATTTATCTCCCTATATATTAAATTTTGAACATAAAAACTGAACTAAATTTTGAAAGGTAAATGGTAGAGAATTACATTACGGTTTAGGTTGCCAACGGAAACCTTTTATTAATGCTACATTTGTGTGTCTGCGTGTCCTGCCTGAAAAGTTGTTGGAAATATTATTGGTAATCAGTTAGCTGTTATTTTGTTGCTAAATTCGCATTATTAACATTTTTGTATTAATTAAACTGATTTAAAAGAGTAAGCTTCTAATAAACGTCTTGCGTGTTTCTTGTAGGGACTAGTTATACAAAATAAATGAATAATAAAAATAATAATAGGGTATTACAAAAAAAAGGGAAAACCGGTGTTGGCTCGTATTGGAATTGGAAATCATGGAACGAAAAATAGACACGAACATAACCGCAGGAAAAACAACTAGTAGATTATTTCTAGAATTCACTAATAAAACGTTTATGCTCCACTTGACTTGTTTTATTTTAGCGTTAAACAATAAAAAACATATTTTTTATCGTCTTCATCATCAGCCTATACTTTTGTCCACTGCAGGACACAGGCGTCATCCAAATTGTGCCATTTCACTCTGTCTTCGGCTTGTCGCATCCAGTATCTGCCAGAGACCTTTCGCAAATCGTCAGTCTAACTTGCTGGAGGGCGGTAGATATTTTTTTTTTTTATCAAACATTATAAATTACATAAAAAATATTTTTTATTGTAGCGACGACGCCGCAACCAAATGCTAGTGTAGTAAAGCTGCTTCCACCCAAATATATTAATAAATTTGTTTACATTCGTGTTGTGCATCGGCAGGCTTTAGCCGTCTTTAATTTAAAATTAATACAGCCAAGCGGCGCACAGGAAATGAGCTTAGAGTTGAGCGGGTGATGGGCGGGTAGCCGATGAGAGGTGGGGAACAGAGTGGAGGGGGGAGGGGACGGCACAGGGAGCGTAGGAGGGTAGCGCGACCTCCAAATTAGCAAGAACCGTGGCAATAATTCGATAACTGTCAGTTATTGCAAGTCAAATGCTGTTTCAATTATTTATTCTTTATGAATTTTGGCGTTTTTCAATATATCTGATTTGCAGGTGGCGAACGGTGGGTATAATTTAAAAGTATTCGTACATATTTGTGCAAACATATTGAATTACAAATATGTGGTTAGCAATCTAAGGATTCCACGTAAAGAATATGTATAATTATTACTTATTTGTAAAAAATGACTCATTATTATTAGTCTACGTGAATTACTATCTAAATCCTCCTATATATTTTATTAAACGAAATTTTAGGATAGAGAAAAACAGCTGAAAACCAGCTGAAAAAAAACCGTATAATAAACCATTTACTAGCCTTATCTGACGAGAACTATTATTAGGTAGATGGTAATAGTCCTAGTACAAGCTGATTGTTGAATTCAAAAAAGTGAAACACACGGGTGCTCTCTTCCGCAAAAAAGGCAATATTTTTAAGATATTGGAGCTAAAATACCATTTATATAGCGGATTAGTCAAAAAAACTACCTACTACTACTAATTGCAGTTACTCTACCTCAGGTCAAGTATATACCAAATAATAATTATTATTTGGTGATCAGATGAGAATAAATTTAAATTCGCATTTATACTATAGATTATTTCATAACCATCTTTGACTCTTGAAGAATGAAATATTTTAAGGCTCCGAACTTTTATTGTACTTCCACCTTCCATTTTAAATCGGCGATATGCCAAGCGTTATATTCATATTCATTCGTAAGAAACGTCGAGATATTGAAATACATAATATTTAATACTTCATGGTTTTTTTACTCGGCTTCAGAAAAATAGTTTATGAAATGTGTATGTTGGGAATATACGTCGGTATATTCTGCATAAATGACACCATTATAGCGGCGTCTTTGTGAACGTGAAACCTTATTTATCGACCTACGTTAAAATAGTTTTGCTTTGAATGGCGTCGCGTTATCTATAAGTTACTTCGGGGTATATATTTTAAAGTATTCTGAATATCGGTTGCAGGAGAAATTGTGGTGAAGTTATATGGATTTATAAAATTTGCAAATGTTTAAGATTTTGAACATGGTGTCTCCTGATTTACAAAAATCCCAAATCTTTATAAAGTGAGATTTTGCGCGTGCCTGAAAATATTACGGCATAGATTTAAGGTCAATGCACTTTATTCTGAAATTTCTTATGTATGAATCTAATTACTTATTCGTTACAATTAAGGCTTGGTTGCCTCAAGAAATTTCGATGGAAGTTTGGTTTTAACCATACTTCAGATTAAAGTCGAGAAGAAGCAATTTATTCTTAATAGTGAAGGAACACATTGTATAAAAATCTTCATCTCTCATAATTTAGATTGTATCTGTATCTTTATCAGCATATATACATATCTTTGCAGGGCACCCACCTTCTGTACAATCGTGAGCACGATTGAGACGGGTTAGTCCAAATATTCGACCACGCTGGCCTAGAGCGGGCTTTACATACTATAAAATCATTATTTTTTACTAATCTCTATGGTGTGCAGGTTTCCGTACGATGTTGTCCTTCAGCGTCATAGTAGCGAGGCGCATGGAAACTACAAATTTGCATCAAGGGAGTATAGGTACACTACTGAGCGTCTAAAACGACCAAAGTGGATTACAGCGCTGTGAGTTGCAATACAGTTCTGTATGTTTACATAGATAATAAACTGGAATGCTACACATTCAAGTTTGCGTTAGCCATTGTTCGATTTGGACCTCTGACTTTTGGTATTATAAACACAATGAATTGTGTTGAAGATAAATATTTTATAAATAATAATAATAAATACCAGCATTTTTAAGAATGCATACAATATAAACTTATTCATTAAATAAAGCACAATAATTACGTACTTATAGTTGTAATTTTTTAACCGAAATTTCAACAAACCCTAAAGGCAGATTTGATTGAAATACTTTAAGTCCACTTTCAGTCTGATTCACTAAAACAAAGCTTATACATAGAACATCCCTAAATATATCAAATTCCGGATCCTAAACCAAGATGAAGTTTAATGGAATTATGAGCGCAGGTGGAATTAGCCATGCAGACCTCTCCCTAACAGAAAGCCGGCGAAGTCGGAATGAATTCACGATAACACCGATGGTAAAATAGCTAGGAAATTGTATTCCTGCTTCCTACCGCCACCAAAGGACGGCACCATTGAAAAAGTTTGGCCGATGTGTACTTTAATTAGTTTAGCGTGAACGAACCGACACGTTTTGGGACGTGCCGGCGGCGTCTGATGCTTTGTCAAAGCAATTTTGACTGGGCTTGGCGTTTGCTATTGGAAGTAATTTTTCGTTTGTGTGTGCGTAAATACGTATAATGATTAAGGAAGTATATGTAAAAAAAATCCTATTGCTTTCAAAAATGCAAGTCAGTGTAATTACTTAAGATAAGCGATTAAATGAATTTAGAATCAACCTTTAAGATATGTAAACAAATTCCTAAATATTAACTATATTATTTGGTATGTAGTCCCTTATAATCCCAAGTACTGGTGCCCAATCCATCTGCAATCCGAAAACATCCGCAAAATAATTCCAAAACATAACTACGCAAGAAAGCAACGCTATGAAGCAACGCGTGGCGAACAAAGAGAGCCGCGAACTAATCATATTATCAACTAGATTAGCGGTAGGAAGACATAAAGGGCCATTGTAGTTGCGGCGGTGGCGGAACCCCCCCGCCCCGCGGCGCTGCGGAAATGGCGGCGGGGCGCAGAGACAGCGGCGTCCGGGTGAGGTGAAGGCTTGTCCCAGGGCTACCAGCCGGGATTTGCCTGAATGCAATGGTCAAGGGTGTGTCACGTGTTTGTATACATAGAGATTAAAGTGTTCGATACTGATCTCTGCGTATTTGGAATTGATGGTGTTTTTTGAGCTGTCAGGATTGATTTGCGTGGAATTTTTATGTTTGAGTTTTTGAGATTAAAATAATTGTGTTTTATTTAAATTTCGGCCTTTCCTTTTTTGAATAGAAATAAAAGTATATTGTGGTGATGAATAGGTGTTAACAAGAGACTATCGACTAGGTCTACTTATTTAGACGTGGAACATTAAAATAAAAACTGTTTTCTATAATTTATTAAAATTCTCATTTTGGTTACTTAGCAATGGCAAACCAGTACATTATACTAGTATAAGATTAGTAGTATGATTACAGACACTAAAATCAATTCCAAACTGAACTCATCCTCAAATGTGCATTTTTAAAGTCGCTATTCGCCTGATTCGTCCATAGCCACTACAAATTATTCTCAGCTAATTTGGTTTCCTAGCGCCGGTAACCCTACATTGGGTCGGTGTGTGGATCATTGTTGCCAGCCTACAGAGCGACCCACTTTCGGGACGTTATTGGTCACCCCAGTCGGCGTAGTGATGAATGGCGTCGCTTCCTCCACGGGTTTGTCTATAGTAATTTATTCAAAATTGATTGTTTGACGGCAAAATATTATATTCATTTGAGTGACTTATAAATAGAGACTGGAATTCTAGAACAGTTTTCAGGAGCCTTCTCGATTTTCGAATCTCGAATACAGATAGCTAAGGAAGGACCAAGATTCGCCTTGGCCTATTAGTTATCCGGTTTCGAGATACTTATGTGGTAATATTTTTCCATACGCGACAGAAAATATGATTTTGCGCTCCATCTGTTTTTTTACCTGGCACGGCATAGTAACTGCAATTCACCTGATGGTAAGCGCAACGCCGTCTAAATAGGGTGTCAAATATAGACGGCAATTTCATACCGTTCGAAACAATTATACAGAGATACTTTTTCAATTTACAGGGAAAGGAGGCAACATGCGGCGTCAATGTATACGAGTATTAGTTGAATGTATCGTTATTGTATGTATAGTAATATTTGTATGTATAATAGATAAATATATCTGGCATATTCTATTTGATCTAGCCTAATTTCAAACATAAACCAGGTGTTTAATCTCTATACCGAGATTGTTTTCTTATTGTGCTCTATTATTATAACGGCTTGACAGAGTACGGAACACGTCGATCACAACGTGTGCCAATGTAATGGCAATGAAAACAACTTAAAAAAATGAATATCATAAGTTATGTTATTTGCCTCTACAGGCCATATATTCACTATCGACCCATTCTGACCCCAACAATTTGTGAGCTTGTGTTCGTGTAGGTATGTGACACGTAACGCCCGCCCGCAGAGCTCTTCGCACTTCTTCAATATACGGCGCTGCGGGAATCACGTGGCGATTCCATGCATTCTAACCAGAGATTTGTGAAAAATAATTAAACAAATTATATAATTACATTACATTTTTTTGTAACACTCTTACTTTGTTATTTCAGGTAAATATAATCAATAACGTTAAGCATTATATTTAACAGTTTGAATATTAAATAGAAGATATAATTGTATGATTTTTTATATTAACTTACAGTAGCATTATTAAACCAGGATAAAATTATTAACTTTGCATTTTTATTGAATAGTAGCGCCATCTGTCGTGATATAAGAGAACTTTTACTATGGTTTAGTTTCTATTGAGAAATAGTAGCATTCAGCGCCCCCTGCGTTAATTATCGCGAACTAAATGCGCATTGGCTTTAGCAAGCCGGCGAGATTAACTGTTGTAGTTCGTAGCGCATTGAAAAGCCTTCGTAGACATTCACTGCTACGGTGCTGCCAATTATAGTGCTTTTATGCCTACGTTTTGAGCTACATAAGTTGAAAAAATGAAAACTATCTTCATTAAAAATTATAATGTCTCAAAAATTTATAAAATATATACAACGAATTGTAAAGTAACTTTTAATAGCATAGCATCTTTCAATATATTTTACATCGAAATAAATCAAAGCAATTTAATGAAAAAAAATTTATAGTGGCGGATGTCAATTGTTTAATATATTTTTATTATTTCTTTTTATCCTGTTTGAGTTTGTAAGCATATTGGCATTCTAACATATACATATAATCCAAGTATTTTTTTCCCCAAGGTGTATATGATTCGTACCACTGTTTAAACATAAGATAGTCAAATTCATCAGTGAACGTCGCCTCCTCCTGGTCTAATAGAGCTACTATAATCTCATACGGGTTTAGCGGTTTATGATATAGTTCGGCTACCCTTTTTCCAGTTAATACATTGTTAACAGCTTTTTTGATACTCTTCATGTCATAACCTCGCAAAGTCTGCGCTAGGCTATGCACGTTGAATTCTCGGTCCACTGCGTGATACTCCATCAACATCTTCTTTAGTGCCAATGATATACTGCCGTAGTCAGATCTCGGTACCATAATAAGGGAAGGAAATATTTTATACATCTGTGGGCCCTTCGCTAACCACGGTTCGCTAGCTGTTCCTAATACCAATATTTTATCTTGCGACCCTATGGGTTTAATCACCTCTTTAAAAAAGTCTTTCGATAGACGCGTCGGATCGAAGATTTTCTCCTCCTTAGGTACTTTTTTGTAGAACATTTTGTCAGCGTTGTCGACCATTATAACTGTTGGTTGCATCAATTTACTTACTTTACTCACATATTGTAACATCGTTTTCAGTAATTTTGGACCGGGGAATTTATCGTACACATTAAAGGGAGAAAGATCTATTAATATAGAATTAGTCTCTGTTGCAATTGCGTATATTAAGGTCCTTTTACCAGTGGCTTTTGGTCCGACTAATAATTGGGCTCGTTCGGCATTAGGGCACGAGGATCCGAGAGTCAGAAGACACCGTACTCTTACTTGTTCTCGTACATCACCGATGCAATGGGGTGGAAATGATGGAGTCCATAAAATTGCACGCATGTCCGCAGCAGCATAGTTCAAATCTCCCCAGTAATCGTCGAGGGTTGTACGAGGATATTTTTTTATTATGCCTTCATCAACTAAACGTTGAAACATTGCAGCAGGACTTACTTTATCTGGCTTTGGCGTTTTCGCTTTTCTTGGTTTCTTTCTTTTTCTACTTTGAGGTGGCTTCGAGATTCCAGCAGCTTGATAATCCATTTTTAGGGAGTTTTTCAAAAGATTAAGTTCTAGTCGCATCATTTCGTCTACGATTGGTCGTAATTGGAGTTGTACATCTTGATATGCATTTTCAGTAATAAGTTGCATTATGTATCCTCTTATTGCGTCTCTAGAGGCATCAGGACTGTCAATTGATTTCCATTGATTCTCGTACTCATCCCACGTTTCTCTTACAGAATTTATGGTTTTGCCAATAGATATGTACACACCAGGATCATTATCAGGATTAAGACGGGATTTTTTATAATCTAGAAGGCGTTTCTTTTCTTTGTCCCTGGCTTCTAAATCGAGACGTCTTTTCTCTTCTTTTTCGGCTTTCTTTTCAGCCTTTATTTGTTCTTTACTCTTCGGTTGGCCTTCCTCTGCTTTTAATCTTTTATCTTCCGCTAATCGCCATTCTATATATTCTTCAATGGAGAAAGTTTCACCTTGAACTACTAAAATAGTGCCACCTTCTTCGGGAAAAGGGAATTCGTCAAACAATCGAACTTCATTGTACCATTCACGAAACCAGTCCCTAATTTCCCCTGATATATCCTCCATTATATCAGCCTCTCTCAGCTTTAATACACGAGCTTTCTCTTTTACATTTTCCTGTAGCCATTGTTCGTAATATTGCCTCCTAAAATTCCTTCGTGCTTCTTGAACCTTTTCTAATTGTTCTTTAGCTGATGGTGGCGTCCACGATGGAATTATCATCCCTAACTTCAGTTTTAAATTATTTTCCTTAATATGTTCCCTTTTGATTTCCATAAATCGTCTATATATTTTTTGTATTAAAGATGCTGCCCTAATTCTTAGATCTTCTCTTGCTGGTGGTTTCTTTAATCCTGAGAGTTCTAAATATAAGTTAGCATCTTTATTTGCTTTGTGAACGAGTTCCCTAGTAGCTACTCTCGATCTTTCCATTCTTTGAATATTGCCAATGTGTCTTTCATATTCTTCTTTAAGTCTTAACTCTTCCATCTCCTCTGGCGACAAGTGCACTGATGGTTCCGATTCTATTATATCTTCACCCATTGCGAGCTTTCTTTTTATTTCTGCATCCTTTTCCTCTTGGCGAATTCTTTCTGCTTCTCTTTGCTCTTCTTCTCTCCTTCCTATTTCTGAAGGAGTTGGAGTAGGATCACCAATACGATTTCCCGCAAATATTTGGTCAATAATGTATTGCATTTCTTGTTGGCGTATTTCGAAAGGATAGAAGAAAGGACAGAGTATTTTTATGTCTTGGGGTACCATGATCATTTGTTGCAAAGCATTTTCCGGATATGTAAATTCAAAAACTTCTATTTCTTCTAACGTCCATTTCAACTCAAGAAGACGGCATGTAACGGCGTCTATAATTTTTTTAATGTACGGTCTTCGTTGCACTTGTTCCATTTGATCATAGCAGTCGCAAAGTTTATTGTAAAGTTCGCAATACTTGCAGTAAACCCTAGCTACTATCTCAACAGCGGTCGCTTGGGGTTTTATTCCAACGAAAGCTAAAGCCAACTCTTGGATTCGTTCGTCCTCAGCCAAAGTTAATTTCAATTGTTCTTTTAATTTTAGCCATCTTTCGTAATAATCCTTATTTGACATTGTAGTTTTTTTCACGGTTTATTTCTCTTCATAATATTTAAGTAATTTGTGGAAAGAAAAAATATACAATAAACGTATCAAATGACTGCAAACAAAAAGTGACAAATAGATGACTTTGTAAATTGCGACAGAACATCAGAAAATAAAAAGAAATAGTTTTAGAAACTCTTTGATATTAATAAAGGTTTTCTTATCGTGGTTAAATAAAATATTAGTATTATCGTAATTTTCGACATAGACAAATCTAAATCAGTGGATAAGAGGGACTAGGGAGATAACTTTTAATTATATTTACTGGTATAATCCTCTTTTTCTCTTTCTACAACCACAAAAAGTTCACTGCTGAACATAAACCTTCCGCAAAGATCTACACCTTGACCTGTTGGAAGTGGTCTGCATCTAGCGACTTCCTGCAACCTTTACTAGGTCGTCCGTCCACCTTGTAGGTGGGCGTCCGACATTGTGCTCGCCTGTACGTGGCCTCCACTCCACAACCTTTCAGCTTCAACGACAGTCA
This sequence comes from Hyles lineata, assembly GCA_030180105.1. NCBI lineage: Eukaryota > Metazoa > Arthropoda > Insecta > Lepidoptera > Sphingidae > Hyles > Hyles lineata. The sequence continues at coordinate 21,994,255 of JARJEE010000001.1, forward strand.
ATTCTTCGCGCTATGTGCCCGGCCCACTTTTTGCTTTTGCTTTGTAATTCAGGTTATTGTTTGGTTTTGCTACTGTTCATGAGCTGTCGTATCGCTTACCATCAGGCGAACAGCATGCTCGTCTCGTTATTCATTGCAATAAAAAAAGTGGAAATATAGTATTATAGTGAATTTAACGAACATAACTGCAGAACTAGTTATTAATAGAACTACAAATACTGATATGAAAAAACCTGTGCCATTCACATACCCTTTTCGAGACGTATCTATTTCTTATGAATCTTAAGGGCTCGGCACAATGCGCGATCCCCTGGCTGGTAACAATAAAAATGTTTTAAGTGCGCCTCCGTACGTACCATTGAGCCGGCATCGGGAGCGCACGCGCTGCGCTCGTCCGCTCGTCGCTCGCTTCCGGTGTGTGACGCGTGCCGCACTCTATCTCGCGGCTGGGAGAAGTCATGAGCGGCGAGCGATAAGTGCAGCGAATCGATTAGCGTGGTACATTAATAAGTTTTTAATTCTTGAATATCGGAGTCACATAATTTTGAGATTAATAAATATATCTGACTTTTTACAATTTAAAGTGGTGGTTATAATAATAATACATTTATTTATTTATTTAAATAACCAAGAAACGGTTTACAGTCCAAGGTTTGAAATTTCCTTTTAAGCTAACATTTACTTGAGTTAGAAGAATGCGCTTTTCCATGACAAAAACTACGTTACTGTTACGACGACTTTAAAAGAATATAATACAAGATATCCAAAATTACAAATAGAGAAAAGAACGTAAGGCGCAAATTTGTATGGACATATGAATATGTGAAATATATGAATGTGTGAAAATGTGTGTGTTTGTGAGTGGGTTGGAACACTGGTTGGTGGGAACATTAATAAGTTTTACTTTTCAGTGAATCTATCAGAGCTATTTTGCAGTGGCAGTAAGTATTTGTAGTTCGTTATTTATTACATAAAGGTTAATAATGCAAATAATTTTATCTGTGCCAATACAATTCATGGAGTTAATAGAGTAGGGTATTAGTCCTTTGGACTAATATAATAAAATCTGACATAAAAAACTGGATATACGACCTGGAAGTTTTTTAATCAATCAGATAAAATTGACAGAAAGCCCGAATTAATGACAGGGATAATGCAAGTAGTTGCTAAACTATGAGAAGCTTAAAGAGAATAAAACGCGAATTGGCACTAATATTATTTAAATTATTAAGTAATGGAACTAAATCGAACGATTTTGGACTGGTTAAATATTTAATTAATATACCGAACTGCAGAAATACACTATATGTTTTGGTACTTTCTCCAATGATTGCCTGCATCACATGTAATAAAATATAATTACATTCAATCTGGCGGATGAAATATGTAGTTTTGTCCTCCACCCCACAACAGGCCAGCTTGGTGGACTATAATATGGTCTAACCAGTCTCAATCGTATTTTCGATTGTAGAGGAGGCCCGTGCTCTGCAGTGTGAGGTATAGAGGTTGATACAGATACAGCCATTCAATTTCGATTATTTCAAGTATATAAGTTACATAAACATAGTATATAAAGCCACTTATTTTGTTACTTTTAGTTCAACCCATTAGTTTACAATATCGAAAGTGGCTCAGTATTTCCTGGCACTTGGGACATAGAAGTGTAATAAAAAGACTCTCGTTGAGCGCGGGCGTATGTGATTGGATGATTGTTTCCTTCACCGGCGCCGCGCAGTCTTTAGCAAAGACATGCAAATGCAGATGTTTTATTATTATCGATTAATGAGTAATACTTGAAAATCAATGAATACCAGAACAATAATTGAATCAAGTAAACATAATTATTTCAATGCGATATTAAAACTAATGTATTTATTGGTATTTTTTTACATCAATGCAAGATAAATGCACATTTGAATAATACCATAGTATGGAAAGCACATATTTTAAAATTAATTGTGTTCCAGATACATTTATATTTAAGTTTACCATATTTATAACTCAGCATTTCATATAACATAATATTATAAATGCTCGTTTAAATACTTAATTTGACAATGCATCGAGCTACGAAAGATATCATGTTTGTAATCGCGATCTCTCGCAACATGCCCCAAGCGTAACTCTAAATGCATCGTAGCAATGTTTTACAGATCAACCCTCGCATGTATTCATTAAGGGTGTAGAAATTTGAGCCATTTATTTTGTTAACTCCACGCCAAGCCATAAACTTTGCAGAGGGACTGTAGGACGGTGGCCGAGGAGGGTCTAAATGCATTGATAACCTTGTAATATATGTATGTATAAGCCGATTGGCGTTTTGTTAATGAAATAAACTGCGGAGTGTAAAGATGAATTAATATTTTATTTAATTAATGATTGTTATCAGTTTGCTGAGTTATCACGCGTTCATATTTTTCATCAGATAAAATGCTAAAAGTATGAACAAATTAAAAATGACAATTTTTTAAATGAATAATCAAGTTGAGTAATTTATAGGCCGTGTTTTAATCATTGCGTTTATTATTGTGCTATATAAAAACGAGTTCTATTTAAACCGGCGCTTTCCGGGAATATCACAAGTATCTTGCAGGTCTCGTAGTTGCATTTGAAAATATATGTATGTATAGTAGACCCTATACGAGTACATACATTACCAGTACTAACAATTTTTTTCTCACGACAAAATTCAATGCGAAATCAAGGTTAATGCGTGGCGAATGTTACGACGCTTTCGTCACGGCTCCACCCGGCCGGTTAGCCGCCGCCACTCCCGGAAATTAATGGCAGAATGATTGACTGTCTAATAGACTAGCGGAGAGGGCGATGTATAAGTGTGACGAATTTGTTCAGCAATTATTATAGTCTAAGCCGCTGGTGGATGTTAGCGCGGATTAGCTGAGTTTACGGCAAAAAATTGTGTTATGAATGTTTGGTGTTGTTTCTTGAATATTTAATGTGTGAAAGTGGAATAAGTAATAGTAATTACTTATTTACTATAATTTCTTTTGATTTTAAAACAATAGTATTTTTATTTTAGACGCTTTTGTATTAATAACAATGTAATATTAATCAGTGTTAATATGGACGCTTTTTACGCCCTTATCACTATGGAATCTGATATTTCTCGACTATTATGACATTTATGAGGAAAAAACCTCTTTTTTTATAGACGTGATCAACGAACAAGCACTTTTTAGTTAATACTCCGTTTTGAATAAATATATTGAAATATATATAGCAGTTATTTATACCTACGGCCTACAACCCTGACTTATGCACTCAAAGCAAAACTTCCCAATCTCATATTATACTCGTATTCACATGCAATACAACTAAATCGCGTTACACATCGTCAATATAAAATGAACGCAATAAAGTCATTATAAAACTTCCCATGCTCGTGAGACTGCCCTATCAGATATATTCACAATCAGAGTCGAAGCGTAACAATTAAAAGCATCCCTCTCGATATCAATGAAGCCATGAGAACGATCATGGTTGTCACCGCAAATTGGCGAGCGTGGCAGCGCACGCGCAATCATCCGACACGCTGGTGGGGTTCCGACCCTGCGGCATCATTGAGACCTCATTGTGTAAATAAATGTAATATAATTTTACATTTCAATTGGTTCGAAATGTGTTTGTTATACCGATCGATGTTAAGGTAAATTAATTGTCTTTAAAGTAAAGTTAATTTTTTACATTTTCTTTGTTCAGTGCCCGTAATTTGATATTGTTGAGTACTAATTAGTAAGTTGCGTTTATATAAAATAGAATTACTCCCTACTTCACTTAAACTTACCGATTAAAAGATTTAGTAATTTAATCAACCAATATTTACTAAATATCTAGTAAAGAACTAGAGGTCTTTGAGGATATTTTTTTTCTAGATTCTAGAACACATTGTATACTTAAACTATTCACTAAATAACTGGGAACAAACGCAATTGAGTTTATTCGGCAGTCTAGATGTAATGCTGGTAGCAACGTCGGGCTGTGTCCGGCAATCAAATGTATTGTCGTCGTGGCCCTCGGGCACCGGTACGCTATCTCAGGACAATAAGGCGAAAGCGAAACATCGACTTTGGAGACAGTAATTCAAAGAAGTAGGTATAAAATAGATCGAGAAAATTCTAAATTGTAAAATTAGTATTAGTATGTATTAAGAAAAAATATTGTAAATGAGTCAATAAATCTATTTAAAAACAAGAATAAAAAAGTTTTTGATATGTACTTTCAAGTAAATGAATCTATATATATAAATAAAATTAAAGTGTCTGTTTATAAAGTGAAAATAAAAAAAATGTCTAACTACATATCGTTATATACACGATACCTATAACGAAAATGACCTTAGATTTTATTTGTCTGTCTGTCTGTCTGTTTGTTCCGGCTAATCTCTGAAATGGCTGAACCAATTTTGACGGGATTTTTATTGTCAGGAAGCTGATATAATAAGGAGTAACTTAGGCTACATTTATTTTAGAAAAATTCTTCAATTTTAGAAAAAAAAAATTTTTTTAATTCCGCTGTCGCGGGTACAGCTAGTTATAAAGATAATTGTTTATTTAACCTTTCCTTAACCTAGATTAGAAAACAACTGTTTTTTACATAAATCAAAAGTACTTAGCCTAATATATGACAATAAGGAGAAACGGCTTATACCAGGATAGCCCTGTACAATAAGCACCAGTTATCATCATTATGTTGCAGTGCCTAGTTGCAATGGGTATAAAACAGATACTTTGGATTAAGGTTTATACCCAAGTGCACCCTAAACACGTGTATTCATATTAACAAATAGTATATAATAGGTACTTAACATGTAAAATTGCTTAAATGACATTGAATAACCAGAGGGTCTACTTTTAATTTACAAGCGCGTGGACACGTGATCCCATTTAGTAAGGAGCTCTTGGGCCATTAGCAGCCTGTAGTGGTTCGCTAAAGTATAGAATAGTATAACAACCAGAAAATACTGTTCGAGGGTGTGGAGAGCCCTTGAGATTTGCGTTATTTGAGTAAGCGTAAATGAATAGTTGCTGTTTGTACTATAAGCGACATTAGTATTTTTTTAATGTAGAATAAGACTAACAAACAAATTAGTTGTAGACTTGTATTAAAGTGGTTATTATATCAGCACCCCCTAACAAAGAATTCTTAGGTAACAGGGAAAAGGAAAGAAATCGTTGGACGCCTAGTTTACCTTGGAACCAAACGAAACAACAAATTCTTTAGTCACATTTATTTTGTGTCTTAAAATAATATTGTTTCAGGTAACATTGTCTATCTATAAAACGTTAGTCATAATTGGATTAAGTTGTAAAAAGTTCACTGTCAAACTTAATTCAGTACCAACGATTTCCATAGCAATTTGTTTGAAGTAGCCTGTATCCAGGATTTATATTTTCAACTAGCTGTACCCGCGACTTCGTCCGCGTGGAATTTAACAAAAACTTTATTTTTCTAAAATAAATGTAGCCTAAGTTACTCCTTATTGTATCAGCTGCCTGACATTTTTAGAATATTTTTAGACCAAATAAATCAAAGAAACACCCGCGTGTCATAACACCATACTTAAAAAAACAACCTCAACTTTAAGGGTTTATTTTTTTCTGCGGAACCCTAATTTGTTTTTCAAAATTAAAGTAGCCTATGTTGCCCCCGCAAAAAATAGCTATCTTTCAGTAAAAGTCCCGTCAAAATCGGTCCATCCGTTTCAGAGATTAGCCGGAACAAACAGACAGACAGACAGACAGACGGACAGACAGACAGACAAAAAAATTCTAAGGTCATTTTCGTTACAGGTATCGTATATATAACGGTATGGAGTTGGACATTTTATTTATTTTCACTGTACAAACAGACACTTCAATTTTATTTATATGTATAGATTACCACGTGGTCCTCCGTCCGAGCTGTGTTATGTTAGGACACAAGATTAGAAATAAATATATACAAAATGTATACCAAAAGGAACATTACAGTACAGCACTTGCAGCAGCAAAATTTTACGATTAGTCACGCTCCTGGTACATCAAACAGCAGCAATTGTCATTTAAAAAAATCAGTATTGATGTTGGAATATTTTAAAACGTGAAATCGCGTGGAAGACGTGAGGTTTTGCGATGAAACTTTTGTTGAAGGACAATTTAGCTCTTGTGAATAACCGAGGCGTAAGTTCAAAGACGTACCGAGGGTCATCAGTCTGCAATTAAAAGTTGCGCAAAGGAACGTTCACGGTTGACGGCGGCTTCGAACGGTCCGTATTGTGCGGAGATAATATCGCGAAATATCATTTCATGTTGAAAATTGTTAAACGCCACTAGTCGGGATCGCGATTGGTGATGCTTGAGAGTTTAATGTATTTATGATCGTAAGAGAGTATGGTAAATATATACGATTATAGCTACCATATGGTAGTTGGCGTGCCCCAATTTTCAATACCTATGTGTGTTTAATAATAGTACATTAAGACAAAAAATCGATGGACTTGTCGTTTCTCAAATTCTAATGCAGATTAGTAAGTTTTGCTGGTTGAATTCAAAGTTTTGAATGCTGAACTATCGACTAAATATTATTATAAATCCACTATGAAGTACTACCTATTCACTACATTTAACCACACAAATGATTGCTGATATCTTTTAGTGGCAATATTAGTCCGTCTAATTTAAACAAGTAATTTTCTCGCTTGGCTCAATTCCAGTTACAGAGACAACTGACTTTGACGTATGTTTAAGAAGCACGATCTTGTGGTGATGTGATAAAACGCACTATCGTAATCCCACATTCAAGACTCGACTCGTATCCCACATTTCATCAATTACGACCCCCAATGCAAGGAAATTCCATGCGAACATAATCAAATGTTCCACCGTGCAAGTTATTTACATTAAAAATACCTCGGCATAAATTCTCAGTTGACGTTTATGGGCCAATAAACAACCCTGTTTATGGATAAACGGCCTGATAGTGTTGTTGTGTTTTTTAAATGATATATCGTACGATAATGCTGGAATCCGTCCAAGGCATGTGTTGTGCTAATTCGAGTATCAGGTTCAATGGTAACGTATGTAAGAAATGGGACTGATTATAGAAAAAACAATTCGTTTGTGTTTAAAAAGTTAGTGTAAAAAACAAAAAGTTATGTAGTCACGTGCATACATAGTATAAACCCTACATACAGAATTGCTTAGGGTATCAGAAGATTAAAAACGCAAACTGGAATCACAACGCCGACGTTCTACGAACTTGGATTCGCTTTCCCTAGTCAGGTACGTTTTATTATGTTTAGAATAACATTTTTAATGCGAATAGAATTTGGATACATGTAAGGAAATTGTTGCAATAGAAAACCATAAATAGAAAACATAAGCTCGACATAAATTACATGAAGAGTCAAAATCATAGCTTTAATCGCTCTGTCTGTTATAAAGAAGTAATAACAATAAAGAACAATATAAAGAACAATGTCTAAATAATCAATAAACCAAAAACCAAATATGTTCGCAGTTGCATTATGTCTTGTACTTACCTGTACATTTAGTCCCTCGCAATGTGTCTGTGAGTGTCGGAGTCGAATATCCTTTACCGAGACCGCCGGATATTTTTTCTGAACCTGCACAAAACGAGTAAATTAATATCCTTATATATTTCACCTGATTTGTCTCTACAGGATTAGACAATGTCTCTGATAAAAATAAATCTGTTACCATTTAGGTAGCGGAGAATCAAATTATAAAACATTTTATTTAATACCGTTTAGGCAGTATGCTGTTTTCCGAGTTAGTGTTCATCAACATCTGTTTGATAAACATTCTACTTTCAATCAATACTAAAGATTCTGCTGGATAGTATTTTTATCATCGGGTGGTATATAGACAATATGCCGTTATAGCACAAATATATTCATTTGAAATATGAATATAAACAAAAATTCGCTACAAAAGCTTCACCGTTTATACGCAGTCAAACATGAAAATGAAATTTGTTGTTATAATATATGGGTTATTATTTAATCATAATTGAACCCTGGTTGTAACGTTCTGATATCTCTGGAGCTCACAGATACATTGTGTCACAGGAAAACAATTAAAGTTGTCACAAGCAGATATTTGTTCTTACAGCGCTACCAAAATGTCTCTGATGCTCTCCGTTTCGTTTCATATTGCTTTTGGTAAGAAAAACAAGTCGGTACTATGAACCGAGAACAAAAAAAAATAATGTTATAAAAGTCATTCCCTTTAAGACAATTGAGTATTTAGTAGATATTTAATAGGTTTTGTAGAGCGATAAGACTACCTACCATCTGTACTTTTTGTAATTGTTATAACTATCTTTTCTTCCTATGAGTGTGCATTAAAGTGAAAACGAATATATTTATATCTATAAGGCTAGGAATTGTTCAGAAACAAAGCATTTACGCTGAGACAAAGTACTAATCAGTAATCTGTGACATGTCAGCTTTAGTATTCTTATACTATACATCGAAAAACAACATATTTATTATTTGTCGAATAAACTAAACATACTCCATATTTTCACACACCAAACAAAACGTTTAACCTATTAATAACGTCAACAATTAAATTGTTTGACGTACAGGATTCAAAACAAATCTCCCACAACAGAACTTACAGGCAATTGAGTCCGTACAACGGTAATCTCATAAGCCGCCACTTCTCAGGCCATCCCTCGCAAACAAACAATTAAGGGACAATCGGTTGCCACTCGTGCGCACCATAAATCAGCGGGTGATAATGACGAGCGTTGCGCAGTGACATTAGACTTTTGATACGGACAATAGATGGCGCTGGCACGCGCCCGCGCATCCCGTAAACACGATTCGGTTAATGATGGGAATAGCTGGGAGAGTTTTGGGAATAATGTTGTTGATTAGAAGTAAAAAATATTGATATGGTTTTCATATTATTGAGAGAACGATTTTTTTAACAGCTCAATTTTAATCCTACTTTCAGGATTTTCGTTTTGGGTGTAAAAATGAGACTTTTAATGACGGTAACAAATAATAAATTGCAATTAATGCGTTATAGCCTTATCACACCGTTTATCAAGCCTAAATACATTTTTAAGCTCTATGAAGAATAGATGAAAGAATAAACCGATTTAAATGATGTGCAGAAAGAATAACGACTTTCCATAAGAACATTCTATCACAGGTGTTGCATCTATCACAGGTATTGAAATTATTATTTGGTTTTACCACACTTAGAGTATTATTAGTATATAACATAGTATTCGGGCGCTAAGTTCCCCCATATTCAAGAAAATAAGTTGAAAAATTAGAAAAATTGTTGTTAACACAGCAGAAATTCTCTGGAGGTTAAAATTTTTTGGTCGAGACTGGTGCTCGTTATACTTGGGTACTAACATTACTAGCCTAGTGGACATAGGTTACATAACCTTAGACACAAGCCCAAGCGATGAGATATGACACAATCCTAATCACATATTTTAGGTGAAATAAATGAAAATAATCAATTCGGCAACTTAATGCATTGTAACAACCCGCTGGGTTCCTATTTTGCTTATCAATTCACTTTTCTAATAGGCCAACACTTTATCCGAACCTTTCATGGGAATCGCGGACCAGACAATATAAAGTTAATTGTGCGATAGATACCAGTAATGATGCGACCCCTCTTTTTAAGATTTATGGTCGAACTGTGACCGGTCGAAAGTGCCCCTTCAATATTTATTTCAACACTAAGCATATTGTAGCGTTGCTATTTTGTTTTAATCGTGGGAGATTTTTTTCTGTTCGCCAAAATTGTTTCCGGGTGATTTTAGTTTTGTATATTTTTAGTTTTGCTGCTTATGAAAGTTGGTAAAACCGAATAAAGGATTAGGATGTGCAGTAGCTGAAACTACTTGCATACATCACTAAAACATTTCCACATAATTATCAACTGTTATTATCATTTATGTTGTTTAAATTTATTCCATTGTTTTATCTCTATGTTTGAAACGATGAAGTGTCGATAATTTAGTAATGAAGTTTAGGGGAAAAAAAATGAAACCATGATAAACGGAATTCTCGTATATTATCACAGTTACACACAACGTTATTTGCGTAACCATAAAGCAACAAAGTGGCACAGTTGCAAATTTAATAGCGACATCCTAAACTAAAATTTCCATTTTATAAAAATACCGCTAACAAAGAAGTTCGTATGAAGCAAAACACGTTAACACCGTCCATCGTCGATCGATCTATTCCGCTAATGAAAACAAATTAAACCCAGCCCTTTGGTGTAATAAACATTAAAAAAATCAATACAAATATCAGCGGCGTTTTGTGATTTATACATGTATATATTACAGTGATATCATCTAAAATGCGGCATCGTAATTGATGACGTTTGCACCGTCGAGATCGGGCGATAGTCGCCGCTCGTTACGACCTGCCATGATTTTCTGTTAACGACTCTCCGCTCTCGTCGAATTATGAATTTTAATGGGCCTCGTGTTTTGAGGGTTAAGTTAATCTTTTAGGACCTTAGTGTAACATTATTTGTTTTAGTTATCAGGTGTTATTGTATATTGTTTTTTATATAAAATTATAGAGGTTCGTATTCCGCCCTTTATACTCAACGTACGTAATGGATTTTAATGAAATTGTTTTCGTTCAATTCCTTCGACTAGATGCATTTTTATGCATATATTATATTTAATTTAGTATTATAAAGTTGCTATTTTTGTCATGCCCGTAGATAACAAGGAATATTGTATAAAAACACATGCTGAGAGCAATAGCAGAGAAAAAAATGTAAGTATCCGAATATACATACATTGAAGTGGGTATTTTCGTCCAGGTTCACACCAGAAGCTTTGAGAAGTTGTGTGCGTATTATAAGTTTATTAACTATTTTAATAATAATTGACTAACTGCAAGGACATATGTGTACAAATATAAGAAACATATTTTATTCGAACCCATTCAACAACATGAACAAAATATAAGCCGTCGTATGTTTATAATAATAAAAAAATAATTACAGACACAAAGTCAAGAGGGTCACTTAGTTGTGACATAAAGTGCGATATCAACAATATTTTATTTGTCTTAAACGTTTGACTGTATAAAATTTTAGGATCTGTTTGTGAATCATTTATATTAATTAGTTATTTCTCTGATTTATCTTTGAACCTTTTACATACAAAAATTTAGTTACTAGTTTAGTGGGTTCACCTTTACTTTACTGGAAAAAGCTTGTGTGACTTAAAGATTTATCTCAAAATTTTAAGTGCTCTGCGGGGTCGATATGGATTCAAATCTTTTACAAGAAGCCATCTCATGTAGTGTCAGACATCTTAGGTATTTTCACGCCTGGATGATAGAGGATGATTCCCATTTGACAATTATTTATAGCCAATAGTCTTTAAGAGAAAGTGATTTTATACTAGTCAGTTTGTATAGTTAGTGTATTGTTCATCCGTCCACTAAAACACAAAGGACCAATGTTGCTGAATATAGTCTTAATACATCTTGTAGACGTGTTTGTGACCTTTAGGAGGACCATTGTGGCTGTTAAGGATTCGAATATGGGTGCTTGCTCGTCTATGAGGTTCTATCAGACCATAGGCAAATAGATAGACATAGTCCCTAATGAACACCAAAGTACTACACATAGGAGAATTACAAAACAAATATATAATGCGAGTGTGGATGGAAGAGTCGGTAGGAGTCGACCCCACCGATCTTACACCATCCAAATCGGTGATACCCTCAACAAGGATCAGGTCAAAAGTACCCGGATCCGACGAGAATGCATGAAGAGGTTGATGGAAGTGGATGAAGCGAAAGTAATGTCAGGATCGAGCAAAGTGGCGGTCTATAGTCTCAGCCTACCTCTATGGCATACAGGCGTGATGATTATGTATGTATGTACTATACATAGAAACTAAAATCCAAGTGTAAAGCTACACAGAGAAGGCATGTCTTCCGCGCGTTGTAATGGCAGCGATTAAGAGCGTGTGCCGCGGCGCGTGTACTTTCGCATTTATTCCTGTATTATGCAAATGAATGGAAGTTATTGTTCGTTGTTAAGTATTCTTGGCTGGTGTACGTCAATTTATCATGGTGAGTTAATGGATGCCGATGTAAGCAGTTTAGCAGCGACTGTATCTTAATCATACAACGAATTGGTTTTTGTGAACTATTTAGATGATTAAATATGTTTTTATAATTCTATTTTGATATTTTGATTGGCTTTGATAAAGTTTAAAATTAGTTGAGCATATAGAAAAGTAAAATTTAATTGGAGTTTACCATCGTATTGCTTTATAAACATAACAGTCTCATCAAAATAATACACAATGTCTGGTAATGGTCTTAGTAGGTTAAATAATATAAATAAATCAGACCTAAGGCAATGTCTTATATCATAAAATAAATAAGAGAGAAAATCTCACAAATCATAGGAAGGTCGACTCCCATCATGTAAAACTAGATAGAAAAAAAATATCGCAGTGATATATTTGATATGATATGTTGCGTTGTTATGATTTTTAGAAAAACACGGGATCTGTGTTTAATTAAAGAATATTTGAAGCCCATTTAAATCTATATTTAACGATATTTTATAAAATAAATAATAACAACGCTACAATTTTTCCCTAAAAATATTCCGTGACCAATTCAAACTAGGCACATATCTCAGGGGATTCTTTTTAAAGTGACTGCAAAAGGTACGCAGATCGAATGCTGAAGATAAAAAAGTCTTCTTTATTTTTTTCAGCTCGCTCCGCGGAACAGAAGCCCGCCTTCTCACCTCTGCCAAACAGATAATGGATCGTCAGTTTTAAATGTTACTCTTTATTTTGTGAGTGAATTGTCCACGTTTTTTAATGGTGGAAAAAGTTTATTGTCTCTAGAGACTCTTTCGTCCAACTCAATTGTGCCGGATGCCCCGAAGGTTGCGAACAATGGCTATTTGTTCCAGGTCCGTCTTTTATGTAAATATGTTTAGTTATTATGAATTTTTCATAAAGGGTTTTTACGTCACTACTATATTGTATTTTTTTCTGTATTAATTGAGTAATGTGTATTAAGGCACTGGTATATTAATCGAAGTAAGAAAACAGAGTATGGCTGCAACCGTGGTGTCACAAGAAAAAAATAGAATTAAGTTAATCGATTATTCTTTTTTTAAATCTGTTTGAATTGCCCTACTACTCAGGGTCGTTACCCGTCGTGGCATTATTTTAAGTCGTGAATTTTCATGGAAAGCGCCTCGCACAATCAGTTGCACAATATTAGTATTTGTTTGTTTTTGTAACGTCTGAATAATGTTAATTATCAGTATATCATTTCATTAACTTATAGTTCTTAAAGAAGTAAAGAAATACAGAATACAATATAGACCAGGTATCGTATTTTAATTATATTTCGAAGTAAATATTTTACGTTACTTAAGGAAGGTTTTTTACCTAACAAGATTGCTATCATACGTAGCACTTGTGAAAATTGTGATCAACTCATAGCAGTGGTGGCGTAATTTGCTTCCATAACCAATTTATATATTTAGAAATAAGTTGAAATATGAAAGAAATGAATATACATTTAGAAATAATGTATGAGACGTCAGCAAAAAATATTAACTGCGTTTTAACTGAGTATCATCAGTTTTCATTGTGTGACTTGATTCAAACAATTAAAATTGTGCAGTGCGTACTGAACTATTCTCTTAAACGTCCAAAAATATATTTGGTCGGGAATAAAGTTCATTTGGCACCGGCGTGCGATATTATTCCTTTATTGTTGTTTTAACTCACCTATATTGTATTAAAAAGTGCAACTCGACGATAATTTTCAACTGCAAAAATTTCCCTATCTCGTTAAAGCCGAGGGCGAGATTCCCCCGAGCCCCGCACCCCCAACTCCCCCGCGGCCCCGGCTAACTTCACGAATAATGAACTGTACGCAGATAATAAAATTTTATTTTCACAACTAGTTAAGGTTGTGCACGATGATCTTTTGGGCGGAGTGTGGGCGGGAGCGTTGTCATAGCAACCGCGGGGGGAAATCCGCACGCCCCACTCTCCCCCTTGAGATTGTTATCTGTGGAAGACGCTCCCCACCATCTCTTTGTACCTACGCAGCATCGCGGCGCTTAATCTGAAAGGGTTTATATACAAGATCGTGGAAATATCAACTCACTGTGTTCAAAATAAGGCTGTGTTTGGTATGCGAGTTATTGTCACATAGAGAATCGATTTTCTTTGTGAATGCTCGCTGTGTGTCCTGATAGGTATCGTTGTTCACACAATGGATCTTAAAATGTTGATGTGAAAGTATAAAACCGTTGATGACGTGAAATTTTAGGTCACAGTGTGAGACTTGTGCTCCTCAGTAATGATGTACTGAACCCATATCTTAGTCAATGTTTTCAAAATACAGTTTTGAAATTGCAGTGTTGTATCTTTATACTTGGTGGCTCGGAAAAATGTGTACATTTCGTACTTGGCATGTTGTGGCAGTATGAACGATTATTTAATTTTAAAAGGTGTAATAAACGTTGCTGCCAAGTGCTACATCGAATGCTATCCTGTAGTGTTAAGGAAGTGCTGAAGCCTTAGCACGGTAATATGGATCGCAGTAAGGTCATGACCACACGTATTATTAAATACAAAGATTTTTTATTCTTATTATGACACTTATTATACACATTTAACTAGATTTCGTCTTATTATATCCTATTATTAGCCCATGATTTTTTAATATTGTCGTTTTTCACCATTGCAACCATACGATGATGATAATTCAAGTGCATTTTTCACCAACTGATAACTAATGATATTGAAAACACATAAGCATAAAAACTTGATAGAACCCATGTTAAGCTATAGTAATAAAACTTTATATTATGCGCTACTACCACTAAAATATTGATTAACCGACATTGATATCGTTTCTTGCATATTCATCTATTCATTATTCTTAAACAGTTTTAAACCCAATTTTAGTTATCGAATATTTAGTCCCATGTCACAAAAATGTCTTTTAAAAACCAGTCTGATCGAAGAATACAATAAAATCGATAGTTTAAATAGGTTCTAAAACTGTTTATGCATGAAGTCGTCAGTGTTTAAATTAGAAACATTACATATCATTTAGCTGTAATAAAATCATGAGGGAACATTCTACCATAGATTCAGTAATTCCCTCTCGTATGCTAAGCTGTAAACTCACCAATTGATTTGTTTTTCTCCATAGATCCAAGCATGGACTCATCAGTGCGCGACGACCTGCCGAAGCCCAGGGTCGTACTCGCGGCATCCTGACCCAACTGCCCTCCATAGAAATCACCGAACGCACTGGCTGATCCTAGCAGCCCTGATCTGTCTTGTAGCGCGGCCTTGGCTTTCTCCACGCTCTGTTTCAACTGTTCGAAGGTGGACTGGTGGAGTCTGTAAGGAGGCCACTCTGTCGCCGGCCAGGGTTCCTCTTTAAGCGCACTCCTCTTCAGTTCCAGGGCCCCCGCGTAGGAGCAACTGCTTTCGTACATCGCAGCTTTGAAACCTGCCCGCAGTGCTGTGGCACACTTAATACCGCGGAAGTCAACCCTAGAACAAAATGGTAAGCTTGTTAAAATAATAGAAAAACTTAAAAATGTTATGCACGAAACAATGTCGTGTTAATGTCCCCTGGTTTTTTTTTTGGGAGAGATGTTACGAGGAGATGCTGAGAGTTTTAAACTGTAATTCCAATTTCCAGTGAAAACAAACTCTTGGATTAATCAAAGTTATGCGTCGGAATGTTTACATTAGTTTTAATGGAGATATGTCGTGAAATATAACATTACGATACATCATTAGATTTCTTGATGTATCGTAATGTTATATTTGAGAAGCGCATGGTGGCCTGTTGGTAAACGGACCAGACGCGGCTGCCAACATATTCACGGTGGTCGCGGGTTCAAATCCCAGGGCACACCTCTGACTTTTCGGAGTCATGTGTGTATTGATAGTCAATCACCACGCACTAAAACGGTGAAGGAAAACATCGTGAGGAGACCTGCATACCATAGCGGTTTATAAGAATTTCTATGGTATGTAAGTCCGCCAACCCGCACTAGGCCAGCGTAGCGTGGTGGTAGGTCTCTCATATATGAGAGGCCATCTGGGTGGGTACCACCGCAGTGTCTATTTCTCCCGTAAAACAGCAGTGTAAACGCACTGTTGTCTTTCGGGTTGAAGGGCATTGTAGCCAGAGTAACTACTGGACATATTGAGACTTAACATCTTATGTCTCAGGATGGCGAGCGCAGTGGAATGCCAAGCATTGCTTTGTAATTCAAGGTGTTGTTTGGTTTTGCTACTGTTCATGAGCGGTAGTATCGCTTACCATCAGGCGAACGGCATGCTCGTCTTGCCATTCATAGCAATAAAAAAAAACGTGGTGGACTATATGGCCTGACCACTTTCAGTCGTACTGTCGATTGTAGAGTAGGACCGTGTCCTGCAGTGGGACGTATATGGGCTGATACAAGAATTAGATTTCTTAGGGATCAAAATTGTACTAGTAATATAACCAAATGAGATTAAAACATTAATATTTTGTTGTTAACATGGCGTAAGGAGATAAGTTGCAAATAGACTGGACGGCTATATATTTGGTTTAATTCAGAGATAAAATAAAATATACGATGATACCTAATAATTTACTATAATAAACTTCGTTTTGAATTTTCTTTTCATCAATTATTACTTTTTAATCTCTTTAACGTCTTAAACTCTTTTCATTTCCACGTGAGAAACTACAGTTTCAACAGTCTATGTATAAAATGTATCTTGTACTTTAAATTCATATTTTTTTTCGATGATAGATTGAATACGCCGTCCCAAGGATGGGTCTCTGTTGAGTATGCCATTAAAAATCTATTCAGTGATACAAGTCGGAAACATACGTGACAGTTTTCATAACCGCTGCTATATTCTCTATTTCAATTGACGCGCTCTTTTATATCTGGCTCCTGAATGTATTGGTGATATAAATTGACATTTTATATGTAAATACAGTGTATTGTACTTTGGAAATAGTTTTAATTTAAAATAGATTGAAAATACATTTCATGGAACATTTATACTCGTATAATGTGATCGACATGTCTGCCGGATTTTTAGTTCTTAATTTCAAGGTTCAAATTTTGAGTTTAAGATAATTTTGAATCCGTATAGTAATATTCATACTTGATTATTGCGTGATTGGTGCAGGAAACACCATGGAGGAATTCTGTAGTTTAACAAATGGCAGCTGGTTGATGGAATAAGTTGTTAACCTTTCTCATTTGTAAAGCAGACCTGAGCCGTATAATGAGATTATGTGGGATTATATTAAATATATACTGTAACTGTAACTGTATCAGCCCATATACGTCCCACTGCAGGGCACGGGCCTACCCTACAATCGAGAGTACGATTGAGAGTGGTTAGGCCATGACTCTGAAAAGTCAGAGCTGTGCCCTGGGATTTGAACCCGCGACCACCGTGAAAATATTGGCAGCCGCATCCGGTCCGTTTACCAACAGGCCACCACACACTTATTAAATATATGCCTTTACTATACTAACATAGCTTTAAATGTTCTTGAATTCTGTCGCACTAATTACGTCCGGTCATAATAGTATAAAATGAAGGTACTTCACTAACTCTCGGATTTTACTAACTGCTTATTATTAAGAATAGCTCAATTAAAATATATTGCCAAATTGGATAATTGTTGCATCTTCAAAATGTTAAGGATTGTATGCACTTTATTAATTATGTACTGTGGTGAAATGATAATGATGTTGCCATGTAAAAAAAAGATTTGTTTTCGTCTTGTTATTAAAAATAATAATAAAGTTATTCCTTTAAAATCTTCAATTAAATTAAAATCGAATGTAATATTGTTAGACACAGTAATTCGGCAATTTTATGCAATGCAAGTAGCATCTTGTGTTAAGGTGAAGTTCAAAGTATAATTGCAGACGAGAATGCATTAAAAGGTTGATGAACGTGAATGAAGCGAAAATAATATCAGGATCAAGCAAAGTGGCGGTCTTTAGTCTCTGCCTACCCGTATGGGATACAGGCGTGACGATTATACATGTATGATACTATGTTACGAGGTCACCGAGTCTCGCCTCACCTCATGTCGGATATTCTCTTCCTTTTAGGCCGCCGCGTATCTTTCTTGACTTTCTCCGTCGTGCCGGTTTTCGAGTGGTATCACATTTCAGTGATACCACTTAATTTGTACGATTAATAAACACTCAACCCACTGAATTAATTATCCCATGGAACTGTCGATATTTACTATTTGAACAACATTTTTTTCACATCAGCCAAAGCGATACGCAATGATTTTAAATCGATAATTTTCACACTTGACGATATGAGTGGCTTTCGATTTCGATATGTGTTATCGATACTAATTAGTAATAGGAAATAATCGATTAGACATATCCGCGGTGATCGCTTCGCAGTGGCCTTTGGTACACTGCGGCTGTCGCGTCTGCGCATTGCCACAACGAACAAATTGAAAGCATCCGGCACAAGGGAAATATGACATATGACCAATTTATATTTACTGGTCGATTTGACCACGGACGCGAATTAACGTTTTAAAACGCGTTTCAGTTTCTACTTAAATATGTTAATTGACTTATCATTACCGTTTTGGCGGTCGTGGTGATGAATGCCATTTCTATTGCGCGCTACAGAGGCTGTGCTTTTTTTAATTATTTTTTTTGGCTTCAATTTTTTTTGTCAAACTTTAACATTTAATATAAATGGTATGCTATGGTGATATATAAAATATATACATATATCTTTTAAGCTCTGTTATAATTTGGGCCGTTGTGAAAAGTAAAGTTTTATTTTTTGTCCAGTCTTGCAGGTACCCAAAAAGATAAGCGTAAAAGAGCGTATAATCTTTTATATTAGCGTGAAAGATCCCACTATTGGGTCTTCCATAAACCTCACTGCATATTTATTGAATGTTTTTTAAATCTCTTTTAAGAAAATATGTCTTGTTATTAGAATGAATAAATGGAGAACATCCTATAGCGTCATTGCGACACACGTGTTGGAGCGTGCGCCGCGTCGGGATCATTTGCTGCCATATTACGAGCGGGCCTTTTTAATCTGCTGCCAGCTTTAGACGCATGTATATAATAGAAGATGAGATTATTTACAACTTCTATAATAGGGACAGTGGATAATATATTTGTTTCATTGACATGAACCTGGCGGAGCGCGCGTCGACTGTTTGTGCGGCACTACAGTGCAACTCTAGTGCAGCGTTATTGAAATAAGTCATCGCTCTCAACGATTTTAAAAGTACAATAATACATTATTGTATTATCTTGTATTACGACAGAAAGTATTCTTAAATTCATTCTTATCATTGTTAGTAAAAAAATACATTATATTAAGTTAATTTAATATTTATTTAAGCATTTCACGGCCATGTCATTGGTGATCCTCATGTACCAAAGGGCCTATACTTAGTTATTAAGTCTATGATTTGTGTTGTATTATCAGCCCACAATCGTTAACAGGAAAAGGGGACTATTCTAAAACAGAGTAGGTAACAGGAGTTTGGCCATTGCCCATCACGACAATGGCTTGGTGTGGATTGGCGTACTGACCATATCTACAAAATAATCGGTTAATCGTTTATTCGATATTAAATTTAACTTATTTTTTATATTCTTTTATTGCACTACATCATTTCTACTCTATTGTGAAATTTGTGAATAAATGCAATACCCGATAAATTTCCTAAAATTTATATGTTGCTAATTTTCATTATCAATCGATTGCGTCAAACGCTGAATACGACCTCCTAAGTCCTAAGAATATATTTATCCCATTAAACGTATAACATGAGTGAACATGATGTACCTGCGGTGGTACCGTGTATATGTAGTGATGTGGGCGCGGTGACGGCGCGCGCGCCACTTAGCCGCAGGATGTCTGTACATTACCTTATTATATGCGACAAAAACTCACGTCCGGCTATAAATACGACGGCGTTCATTTCTCTGCTCAGGTATTTGACCTTCAGTGGGGGAATTGTGGTTTTTGGCAGGGTACTGATGTCACTCCTGTCATCATCATTATCATCATTTCAGCTACAGGAATACAGGAAGGATCTCCACATTGACCTTTTTAAGCGGCCTGTATCCATCGTCCATCTTGTAGGCGGTCGTCCGACATTTCGCTTGCCTGTACGTAGCTTCTACCCTAAAACTGGGCCTACCCAGTACCCTAGTACTAATGAACTAGAATTAAAATGTTTAGCTGTCTCAGGTGTAATTTAGCTTTAAAATAATATAAAAAGACTTTCTTTCTAGATTACTATGAGACTTGTAAAACTTATAGCTCTAAAAGAACTTTTTGATCTTAAAAACTTGGTCTTGGAAATAATATCTCTCGATCAGACAAGTGTTTATTTCAGTGCAATCTCGAATCCTCATATCTGTTTATTTACTTTATTTACAATGCAATATAGTATTATAGTATTTGCCGGCACATTGACAGTAACTAAACTTGGCTTAAATGTAATTGCACTATGGAGATCTAATTCAGTAGATGTTATTAATTTGGTAGTAGGGTTTGGACACAACAAAAACTGTAGGGTTTTGTCGATATCGATTCCTTCTTCGTTTTGCTCAGCAACCAGTTAATTTATAACCATATAGTCAATAGATAAATTGAACACATGTTTGTGCTACAATACCATACTAATGTTATTGATTTATTGAATCGAATAACTACATTTTATTTGGTGATTACACGATGGGATTACTCTCGTTGCCATTGTTGTTTGTACGATAAATTATCCTTACTATATTATAAAGGTGAAAGTTTGTAAGTATGGATGTATGGATGTTTGTTATTTGTTACTCTTTCATGAAAAAACGGCTCATCAGATTTTGATGAAATTTGGTATAGTGATAGCTGACACCCTGGATTAACACATAGGCTACTTTTTATCCCGAAAAATGTAGTGTTCCCGTGGGATGAGTCAGGAAACCAAATATACATATTTTCTACTCTTTCAAATTTGGTATAGTGATAGCTGACACCCTGGATTAACACATAGGCTACTTTTTATCCCGAAAAATGTAGTGTTCCCGTGGGATGAGTCAGGAAACCAAATATACATATTTTCTACTCTTTCAAATTTGGTATAGTGATAGCTGACACCCTGGATTAACACATAGGCTACTTTTTATCCCGAAAAATGTAGTGTTCCCGTGGGATGAGTCAGGAAACCAAATATACATATTTTCTACTCTTTCAAATTCAAATTGTTGGCACGGGATGTCCTCTCCTATGGAAGGGAAATATAGTCGACGGCACGCGGGAAATATAGTTAGTAGACACGCGAAATAATATGTTCTTGATGTGGATTGGACTCAAAAACTATCTGCACCCGGGCGAAGCCGGGCCCGACAGCTAGTATTTTATAAATAAACTGTGGTTTAATTTTAACATTAAAATGTCTTAGTTAGGTACGAAGTATACAACAGTACTTAAATGACCATTGAACTATATTCATGTAGTTAAAACTATTCATTAGGAGCAAAACCTTTTGAACCCTATTTATATAACCCTCTGTCTTAACCATTGTTTGGAGCATTATGAGAACTCTGTCTGAAAGAAAGAAAGAAAAATTCTTCTGTCATCTTCAAGTCTTTTTACTCTAGTGTGAAAGGGATTTCTGCGAAAAAAATGAAAAGACAGTAGCAACTTTTCCACACAGTGTGTGCTCCCTAATCGTTATAAGATTTAAAACCGACACAATTAATGATTTAATTAATTATAGCCTTCTTACGCAGTTAGTTAGACAATGGCTGTGACACGAAAGGCCGCGGGTTCGATCCCCGCACCGAGAGAAATGTTTGTGCGGCCCACAAATATTCGGGTCTGGGTGTTTGTGAGACCTAAAAGTCTCTCGTAGTTCCTGTTACCCACGACACAAGACTCGATCTTAGTGTGGGGTCAGGACTATGTGTGTGACTGTTGGGTGTTATATTTTTTATTTATAATTAAAGCCTCCTTGCGCAGTTGTTAAACGACGGCTGTGAAACGAGAGGCCGCAGTTTCAATTCTCACACTGAGATCGAAATATTTGGGTGATGCATATTTGTTTCGCGATTGGGTGTTCGTGAAACCGAAAAATCTCTCGTAGTTTCTGATGTACGACACAAGACTCAATCTTAGTGTAGAGTCAGGACTATGTATGTAACTATTAGGGGTATTTACAATATACCTATTATTTAATTTATCAATACCAGTTTGAGACTGTCCCACCCTCACTCCCGCCACTGTAACTCCTGTAAGCCAGGATCAACAGTGGCACGCAATGTAATGATACCGAGCATTGAAGCTTGGCGCATCTCCGGGACTGTCTAACTTGTCTTTTACCCGCAACGAAATTAATCAGAAAGTTAAATTAATAGGAGGAGTTGAATCAATACGAGTTATTGTAACTAAGTTTTATTCTGTTTTACATGGTAAATTTTTATGCATAGCTTGGTGACCAACTAAAGTCTAAACGCTAGTTGCATCGGGATAAATACTATCTGTACCGTGATTCATGAAGCTAACTTTATATTTTACCATTCAACTAAATTGCAGCTCTTTCTATTATTTTCATCATTTTCCTACATACTAATGAGTTGTTTCGCCACACATCCTAGGTTTTCTAAAGAAGAGAATATTTTTTTTTTAGTAAACATTAAAACTAATTTGTGACTGGATACAGAACTATGAACGAAAAACGTAAGCAGTACTCTTATCTTTGTTATCATCAATACTTCACTCGTGAATAAATAAATTTACTATGACAAATAAATAGCTAACGGAACAATAATAATTTACAGAAAACAAGAAACGAGACTAGTGAAACTTTCAAGTAAAAAAAAAAACAGGAAAAATAGCTTACAATATAAACTGAGGCGCTAAGCTTCATGTTATTGATATTATAAAAGGCTTAGGATCAAGTAATAAGATGCGTAATGTTTTTAGACTGACACACGACAAACAAAGCTCACAGCAAACGCAAAGAACACGTTTCTAATTTTAAATAAAATTACGTGTGAATAGTAAGTTAGATTGATATCTTCACATTTATTTTTCTGCAATAGCTGTCTTACGATGTGAAGAATATAAAAGTCAGGGTTGTCTGCAAACCCTTATGGAGGGCTACTTATCAGGAAACTAATCGTCTGCGAAATCGGACACGAGCCTCACTGTACGCGGCGTTCAATGAAAACGTATCACATTCGTACTTCTGTATACTTATATGTTCCCTCGTATATTGTGGAAGAATGTTTTGTTACGTCAGCAATATTTTATGTTTATAACGTTCGAATTCAATGAACAAGAAGAGCAAGAATTACAGATATTACTTGTATAAATAATTTAAAGGTAATGTTATTAAAAATACGCAAGCAATATACGGTAACACGTTTTATCTAAATTGAAGCTATGAATGCAAATAAAATTAATATTTTATTGGTTAGTTTAAATACATAAATATAGTGCAGTTATACTGTTTATTTATTCAAGATTAAAAACAGTACGTGTTTGATTTGATTTGTGCTCTTATGGTCCCACGGCAATCACTTGAGACGCTATGGAATTAAATTAGGTTCTGATGAAGTAAATAAATTAAAGACAGAAAAACGTGCGGTTAAAAACTTCAGAGCCAGAAACTCAATAGCTTATTAAAGGGAAGATAATTGTTTTTTGGACTTATTGGTTATGATGTTTAAATAAATTTGATAAACCGGTTAACTTTTTTTTTTCATTTTGGTACTTGGAGTGAGGCATAAATTTAAATAATTTTCCTAAGAAGTTGGTATCAGATGTCAACGGGTTTGTAGTAAAATCACAAGAGACCACCTACCTAAAACATTATCAACAACGGCTTGCAAACACCTGATTTCGACCACTCAAGCTCTTCATGACTCTTAGGGAGAATACCTAAACTACGGATGAAGTGTAATAAATATGAAAAATTGTGGGCAAAACTAAGAAATAAAAACGTATATAAATCTGACTCTATGTAATGAGAAGGCCAGCGGCCGACCTAAGAAACAAAGAATATCGTGTCTTTTCTTATACCAAAGCTCGTTCCTTATCATCACGAAACAGAACACAAGGCGAAACGTGGGTGTCCTAGTTACTACTAGAAAAACCTCTGCCCACCCTTCTGAGAAAAAGAGGTTATTCATGTATTTATGTGTCGCCCAGATAAACAAAACTCCGAGATGTCTTCGATGAAAACAAGTGCACTTAGAGTAATTAATTCCGGGTTGATTTACGTGTATATTATACATTCACACACGTACGCGACTGTCCGACGTTGTTGGAAGCCCGGACGGATTTATGCAACTATGCTAATGCTGATGTTACATGTAATGTATTCACATACATTTGAATGGAATTTAAAAATGTTATCATCATTTCGCTGCTTGAGTGTGCTTGACGGCGTTATTAACATACACTGCTAGGAGATTTATTTCAGCCACATTTACCTTTTACAAAGATTTATTTGAGTATTTTGTTTATCAGGTATTTGTTCCATGATAACGAGGACAAGCACCGGTGGCGGAATTTCGCAAATATTTCACCAAAATAGAAAATTACAGCAATGGATGCTTTTATGCAAATTAATGATGGGCAAAGTATTTTTTTGTATTTGTTTTTTAAACAATGCTAGACAATAATAAGGTTATATGAACATTATGTCTTTTGTGTCGTAGATGCGAACAAAAAACAAACCCATATTTCGAGGTGATTAAATATCCAGATGTCGAATAAATACTCCCAGACCCTGAGCCCAGACCGAACGTGAAAGATTTGATTCTTATTTAATTTTGAAATGGTAAAATCTGTAACGAAAATATATTTTAATTTTCTGAAGGCGACGACAGAAGGGAACAGTGTTTATTAATTCATATGATCATTTTTAATATTCATCGACATAGATATATGGACTAGAAGAATCATTTGCTGGTCTAGTGTCCTATTGTTCGAATAGGCGTAATTTTTGGGAGAATATTTCTGGTTTTATTGGTTGTATCTATCCTGTTTTGCTAATTAGTGTGAAAGAGAGTATGTGCTACATAAAGAAATATTGTTTGTTTATAGCCTTTTCACGCCATAAATACCCAACCCTGTTTCCTGGTACAGACATGCAAATAGGGAGACTTTCATCAAGAAAAAGCACTGTACTGATAGAAAGAAGTTTCATCCGACATAATAACTTACAACTCGCCTAACTGAAAATTGAAAAACAACTGATACGTAGAACCCTGGAATAGAGATATGACTTGATTCTAGTAAAAAATCTGATATTTAAAAATATACATTTGCAAGCGAAATCATAACTCGTATTATATAATGTGTTAAACAACATATTTTCCGCGACATAGAAATGATGAAATGTTTGTGTAACTCAGCAAATTAGGTTGTATTATGAGCGTGTAACGGCATTCATTTGCCCAAAATGTTTGCCAAATGCATAACCCGCTGGGTCGTAATTCCATCGCGTCATAATTTGTTGCGTTAAAAACAAATGTATGTTTTTCATGTATTAAATACATAATATTTGATTTTTTACAGGCATTATTTGAGTATATTTATTTTATAAATTGGATTGCATTTTATTGCGATATTTCATTTTAGTCGTATTGAATTACTACATAAAAATCTGGATAATAGCTGTGGCTTTTTTTTTAAAAGACTGCAAGAAAATATTCATTTCATGTATATTATGTATTCCTTTATTTGTTCTACACTGTTTGTAATATAATATCAGTTATTTAAATTTATTATGAAAATACTTTTAATAACGCATGATAAACCCATTTTAATTTGTCTTTTTTATTTTACATCTAATGAATGCTGGGTATGAAATTTTATATTAAACAATATTGATGAATGTGTGTTTTGATGCTAATTTTAGGATAATAAATAAAGGGTCCTACTATTTTAAAATTTTTGATGTATATTATAACTATTGTGGTTTACTACCTATTACATGAAGATTAATAATTATAACAGAAATGAATTTCAGAGAACTGGAATTCTAGTAATGGCCATTTTTATTTTTATTATTTTCAGCCGTTAGTGTCCCATTGCTGGGCAAAATCAAATTTATGGTGTTTTCATTTTGAGGTTAAGGCGTCATTGCACTTATAATTGTAATAAATATATAATTTGTCAACACTTTTAAAATTTAATTGTCGAATTGCCCGCTCTCCTCTTCCATGTAGAGGGATTCAGGTCTTGGTTCACTGCGCGGACCCAGTGCTGGTTATTATTTATTTGAAACTATTTATAACACGGTTTAACTGATGGGAAAACTCATTTGAAAAAGGAACAAAGTATTTAAAAAATGCACAATTGGTATATTTCGCATATTTTAAGATAGCTACTGGATTTGCAAAAAATGATAAAATAGTATTACGGCTGTCACTGGTCCGTTAAATCCATAACATCACGCCTGTATACCTCAGCGATGGAAAGAGCTTATGGATCTCAATTTGAACTATTGGAGTTACTCTATACTCTAGGGACAAATCTGAGATCACTTCGCGAGTTCACTTAAATATATCATTAAATTAAATAGCACTGGCGTCGGAAAGCGGCGAGGCTCGCGTGAAAGCATCGACGACACTTTGGACAGTCGGCTTCAGTTGGAGGCGAGTCTCACAGCACCGGCACATTGATGATTCACAGGTTGGATCCACTCACCTTCGCTCAGCGAGCGGCCCGGACGCGACGCGTCGACCGGACGCCCACGCTCCGGACACCGTCCATTCTGTCCGCGATCCGCTCCGGACGCGCCGCGGACACCAGACGCGACACGACACTCGGAAAGGACGTGTACCGCCGCCCGACACCACGATCTCCTATCTATTTGTCTTGTTGAAAAAATAAACAGATGTATTGCCGGGGCGAGCGAGCGTCCGTGTACAGGAAGCGAGGATAATAGTGAGGTGCTCCGTCCGGTGGTCGGAGACGCGCAGGGGTGGCGGGTGGCGCGCGCGCGTGCCGCGGCCTGCCGGGGTGCGCCACGCCTGTGGGCGGGGTCTCGCCTCGCGTGCGCGGGATAATCGCCGGGAGAATGGAGACACTCACTCGGATCGGGTTTGGAACTTTGGATGTTTTCGCATTTGGCTTGCACGCGGCCCAGCCGTGGGCGACACGATAATGCTCCTCGTTTAGTACTTGCAACGTTAAACGCTGGGGCGAGGGTGATTTCAAAACGTTTAAGGCTGGAGCCTAACTCATCGAGATCGGTTCGATGCAGATAGTTGTTTATGCCTCTTGTATCAAAGTTTAGGGCGCTGAGTTCATAAATAAGGCTGCGGCGCGGCGCAGGGAATAAATATATATTTGAAATATTTTGTAGGTACAATTTTAAGGATCTGTAGGTGAATTAAATATTTTAATAGTACAGTACTTAGTATAAAAAACAATTCACGAAGTAAGAGTAGTAGATAAAATACTAATTATTTACTATTGTAGTGATTATTCTATTTCTGTCTGCGCTCGTATTACATTTATAATAGTTTCATCCATGTTTTATATTACTAACCATTTTATGACAGGTTGCTTGTCTAACATGAATTATTTTGGGATTAGGGAGCATTTCACATGAAGCGGATAGCAATAAAAAAGAGAAGCATCAAATAGTCGGAATTCCACGCAAGGTTTCACCTCACCAC
Organism: Hyles lineata; assembly: GCA_030180105.1. Taxonomy (NCBI): domain Eukaryota; kingdom Metazoa; phylum Arthropoda; class Insecta; order Lepidoptera; family Sphingidae; genus Hyles; species Hyles lineata. Next base: position 22,022,025 of record JARJEE010000001.1, read on the forward strand.
CATACTGTATCAGTCCACATACGTCCCATTCTGCAATGGGACGTACAATCAGAAATGGGGTATGGGCCTCCTCTACAGTCCAGAGTACGATTGAGAATGGTTAGGCCATCATTACCATATTGATACCATAATATATCCATTCATTCATTATGTTTAGAGGTTATTCCAGCTGGTGCGATGATCCTCCTTCGGGCCGAGTCTCTTCTACTGACACAATCACAGGACACAATAATACACACGAAAATATTTCTTTTTCAACATCCAACCTTAATTAATTCGAATGTATTTTGTATTGCTGAATAAAGTTAATTAAAAATATATATTGGAACGTATTTAACTTTATAACTTTTTGGGATTCATTGCGTCAAAAGAAAGGTCTGAATTTCGGAACAAATCATTTATTATGTTTTGTATGGTCGTGCAAACAGGACACCCAAATTTGCCTTGTATAGTCCGTCCAAAAACGTGATAGGATTTTACTGGTGGGACGTTTACCGGTTGTAGGTCTCTCATATGTTAGAGACCGCCTGGTTAGGTAAAAGCAATAACAGTTTAAATGCACTGTTGTGTTTCCGATTGAAGGTCATTCTAGCCAGGGTAACTACTGGACGTATTGAGAGTTGACATCTAAATATTTTTTGCTCCCCTTTTATTTCAGCGTCAATCAACATATCGTATATTAATTGTCAATAATTTCAAACCTATTATTAGCCTTAATTTTGTGCAAGTACAATAATTTGTAAAGCCGTTGGTTTCGATATAATAAAAGAATAAAAAATGAAATGTCTCAGGGTGGGCGAGCGCAGTGGAATGCCAAGGTTTGTTTTGTAATTCATGGTGTTGTTTGGTTTTGCTAACGTGCAAGAGCGGTCGTATCGCTTACCATCAGGCGAATGGCATGATAGTCTCGCCATTCATTGCAATACAAAAAGGAGGCGAGTATATTGACAATAAATAGAAATAATTTCCATCCAATCACTGCCCCACCCAGGATTCAATCCCAAGGCATTAGCGTTGAAATCGTAACAGTACAGTTGCGCCACTGAGGAAAATTCAGTGTTCAAGTGAACTTGGTAAAGTATTACTTTTATTGGTTAAAAATTCTGTATAGAATACGCGAGTATCTTAATGTGGTTATGCGAAAGTTGCTTAGTGAAACCCTAGTATTATCAATGGCTAACTATGGTGATGTTGTCTATGGACCTCGTATGTTGTCATCCTCGGCAAGATGTGTGAAAAGAGTACAAAATGCATGTGTACGTTTTTGTTTTCATGTTCCTTCTCGAGCGCAAGTTACACCTTTTTTGGATAATGCAAAAATGTTAAAAATGAGTTCTCGCCGGGATCTACATTCCTCTTGTTTACTTTTTAATATTACTAGATATAAGCAACCTAAATATATTTTCAGTAAACTCAACTGGTCTATATCAGATGTGAGTTCTCGACATGGTATCAGACTACTCACTTATAAGACAGCAGCGGTCAAGGGCAGTTTTCGTTACCGTGTTGTTGGAATATAATCCCCCCTCCCATACTTGATATCATCTCTTACAGATCTTTTAAACAAAAAATGAAAGCATTTTATTTGTTATGAATCACTTTACAGTAGCGAAGACTGCCTTAGATGTTTAAGTAAGTTTAATTTTAGTGATGTTAATTTTAAACCATTGTAACTCAATTCAATTATTTGTACCTATTCGTAACTATGACTAGTGTGATAAGACATATTTTATGTTGTTTGGTTTTTTATTCTGTAGTTATTATTTTTTGCTTGTGCTCTTTCTCTAGTTTTAAGCCACTTGGAGCATAATACATAATATTTACTTAGTACTGCATACCAGGTACCAGCAGAATTACCAGCGCTTTGCTCCTTGGAGCATTGCATATTGCTGAGCTGGGGCTACAATATGCTACATAAGTTCTTATCTGTAATTATTATTAATGTTGATGTAACTCTTTTAGATTGTTTTGTGTTTATCGTAGTCAATATAAACGTTTTTATCTATCTATCTATCTATCAGAACAAATATTTTATGAACTGAACAATCAGTAATTGTGAAGAAACCGAGATGTTTTGTTTGAAAAAAAAGAACAGTTGGTTAGCTCAATCACGAGACTAATAAAGCAATGTGTGGGACTTCGTAAGGTAATAAGCCGGGCTAAATGTTGATACTAAACTATTACTAGTGGCACTTGTAGCACCTCTGTTCACCCCACACGGACACCCACCATGACAGTTTTTAAACCATATCTATAGATATCTTTTATACATATACTTTTGTGACGTATAGATCTCTGTGTATGGAACATATTATATGAGAATAACTATTTACGTAAAATAAGGTGGGCTAAAAATATATGTAGTTTTAGTGTGGCTATAATTTGGTAAGATATTGACCGAGACCCGTGGCACAGCTGGTATCGGATAGCTCAGCTTTTGATAAACTCATGCCTTTTTTCCAGAAGTGGCATAGGAGTAGGCACACATTACGCCATGTATGTTCCGATGTAAAGGCTTTATAAATTTAAATTCATTTTATGCAAAATCAGTGAGCGCTTATTCCCAAATTTGATTATTTAATTAGCTGATTTATAACAACAGGATTAACACCAAAATGACCTAAATGGTGAAAATAGTTCGCAGGACCGAATAAAATAAGGAATCAATTTGCCGTGGGCGGCATTGATCACACATCCACAACGCTTGGATCATAAATGTGTTGCTGGTTTTTCAAATCAGAAGTGGAGTGGGAAGGCGAAAGTATGGGAAGAAGAAAGGGGTATTGGGCATCCGGTAATCTCATTCACCGAACGAAACGTGACATCAAGCAGCAACTGTCACGTCATGTCAATTTCTAATGAAATAAATAATAAATAAATAACACCCAACAGTCACATACATAGTCCTGACCTCACACTAAGATCGAGTCTTGTGTCGTGGGTATCAGGAACTACGAGAGACTTTTCGGTCTCACAAACACCCAGACCCGGAAGAAATATTTGTGGGCCACACAAATATTTCTCTCGGTGCGGGGATCGAACCCGCGGCCTCTCGTTTCATAGGCGGCGTCTAACCAACTGCGCCACGGAGGCTGTCAAATAGTGGTATTTTTGGTAATTTCCGTGGCGCAGGTGATGCGTGGTTAAATACGAGAGAACACAGGTTGGACCCCCCATCGCACCGTCTTTAATTGCTTAAATTTAGGGTTTTCTTTCGTTTTCAAAGTGTAAGACACATTCCGTGATATTAATAATATATTATACTCTGAAGACGCTTATTTTTATCTCAGTGGATTTCTAATCTTTGTTACTGAGGTGCTGGCTATCCAAATTAAAAATCCAAAACACTTTCCAACAGTAACTATTTGGAAAGTAATTGCCAACATATCAAGTAGGAATAGTCGGCGCCACAATACTTCAGTAACAGCTTGGAAGCGTACCGATTACGCAACAGACGTTCCATTACAAGTCTTTATTATAAATATTAATTTTTCATAAGTAAATTCCCTCATACCCAATAGAACCCATCTGTGGATATCTGTGCCTTTGTGCGCGCTAATGTCCTAATCTCAGAAACCACTGAATCAATTTCACTTGAATATGATATGGAGGTAGCTGACATCATGACTCTACCAGTCACAAAACCTAACACATAGGTTACTTTTTATCCCGAAAATATAGAAGTATTCAGGTGGGATGAGCATAGAATTCTAATGTATTCGTTTCTCTTTTAAACTCTAAGGGATGGGATGGGACAAAAGAGAACAGCCTTGAGTCAAGGGACAGAATCTGACAGAAAGGCAATAAAGTCATTTTTTTGATTTGGTAGTAATTGGTGTGCTTTGGTATCATCAAAAATCTTAAAAAATATGGCCGCAATGTTTAATTATCTTGTTATTTATCTTATTGCTATTTAAAAAAATATTAGGTAGTCCAACTGGGATGGGCGGCTACTAGTGGAATAAAACAGTCTTCAAAATCCAAATCAAACAAAGTGAAGCGGTATTTATACGCGCAATCCAAACACGTTTAGCGCGAACTCGGTAGGCAAACACCGCTGTAGGTGATTAGCGATGCTCAATGAACGCGCGGTAATCGCAGGGGTGGTCGGGGGCGGGCCGGCCATCCCCTCCGACACCTCGTAATATACTGTTGTTAGTCAACGAATTAACTAATTTGAGGAAGATTTTTAATAAAATTAACAAGATTATCTTAGGCGGTATAAATAAATAAACCCAAGAGTCACATACAAAGTCGTGAGCCAACACTTAGGTTGAGTCTACATTACATTATTATTACGACATATCGTGGGTATCAGAAACTACACGGAAATGTACGGTCTCACAAACATCCATACTCGAAACAAGTACGGCGGATTGTACAAATAATTGTTCCGGTGCGGGAATAGATCCAGCGACTTTTTTTCTCGCAGGCGGTGTCTAATCACCAGCGCCACGCAGACTGTACGTAAAGCCAAAATACTGCTTATTTAGTAAATCAGCTGAGTTCTAAGGTATTTGCACATGCCTGTATTATGGTGGAATGTCTTCATATGAAGCTTCAGGGATACCGTTAATGACCAGCTAGTGATGAATTGTTTGCTTGTTTTTAATAAATGTATTTTGTTGATTTTTTCGTAACTGTTATTTATATATGAAAATTAAAAAAGAACATTTATTCTAATATTATTAAGAGGACAGATTTGATTGTTTGTTATGAATGGGCTCCAAAAGTATCATTATTAAAAGTCCAATAACGTAACTCAAGGTGTAAAAAATACCTAAAATATTCTTTACATAGCGTGCGCTGCGAAAACTTTAATATGTTGTTGACGTGGACTCAAAAACTAGCTCCACCCGGGCCAGGCCCTACTATGAAATAAAGTTAAAAAAAAAGTCGGTTTTACGGGCGAAGATTTTACGTGACAACGTCTTTTTCTCGGTAGAATATTTATTGATATGAATATAATTAAATTAATCACTCAACTATAATTAGATCATAGTTGAGTGGGAGAGAGACGCAAGGCATTCGGCGGGCCTCTCTCTCGTTCGGTGACTCATCGTAACGTTACCGGGCGTTACACTTTTTCATAAGTGACTCCCAGCCGCAACCTAATTTAAGACGTTGTCACGTCAAAAAATGTTGGATTTCCATACCACGTTGGACTTCCTTATGAAAGACACAAAGCCAGTCCTATTTAATTCCACGATGCAATGAGTGAACAAACGTATGTGTGCCAAATAGCGCAGATTCAACGACCACGTTTAAAAGTAGGTTTATAACTATTTTTGTTCCAGGTTTGATATTATTGTACGAAAAGTACCTTTTAGCACGTGCTCCATCGGAGGTAACGTTACATCTTTGTATCAGCCCATATACGTCCCACTGCAGGGCATGGGCCTCCTCTACAATCGCGAATACGATTAAGAGTGGTTAGGTCATAAAGTCCACCACGTTGGCCTAGTTCGGGTTGGCACAATTTTACCTATAATTACAATATTTTGATAATAAAACAATTTAGCAAACAAATCATGAATAATAATTAAAGGAAGCAAATGTGTTTATTATCACTGGATAGTAGTTCACAAAGGTTAAAACTGGCGTAAATACTAAACAGAATAGTTTTATTGACAAAAGTTTTATTTCCGAGAGCGCTATTGAACGTAAATAGTTTTAGACCAAACATTTTACTCTGTGAGGCTTGCAGCGCTATTTTCATTGAAATAAGTTTCTGTAATAATGCAAAGCTAACGTATAGCTTTTCAATTTACATGTTTTGTTTCGCAGTGTATTTTCAATTTATATTGTTTCATAAACTAATTATTGTGTCGTTCGTATAATATAGGTAAGACTTAGATTTCAATTTAGAAATGCCTGAACGGTAGAGTTTTTAGGTAGATTATACCCTAATTTATTTTTAACTATAATAAAATTGGAGTAATACGAAACATTTTTAAAAGTAATTGTTTTAATATTGCCCGATATAATCATTGACGCCGATAGAAATCAGAGCCACCCTTACTAACTCATAGCCCCAAAAACAAAGGATGACGAGTCAATATAATTAATTGACGTTTAATACAACCGACATATTGATTTGATAACATGGCACCTGGCAGGCTAAGGTGCGGCTGCACGCATGGGCTTAAGACCAGATCCAATAGACCCATAACCACTATAAATGTGATCTATTTTTTCTTCAATGCAGAGGTCAAGTAAGACTGGTGGCGAGTATTGATTTCCTGGGGTTAAATAAAGGTTTGGAGAATGGTCAGGAGAACCGCAACAAAAATAGGGCCGATTGCAATGCTTAAAGTGGGGTAAATTATTGGTACCAGAAATACAGACATCGCGAAGGAATTTATTGAACAAAGATACACAAAACAGGATACAACCAAATAAAAACAAACAAATATTCCCCAACAATTGTGAACACAAAATTATTATATTCGTGACACATCGTAATGTACAATGAAAAATATTATAGGTATTTATATTAAAAATAAAGAAAATGTACAAAACAAAATTGGTAAAACTGTAAGTGAAACTTAAGAAATGGGACAATTTAAAATTAACTTTTATTAGGAATTAGTACTAACTACACAAATCTACCTTCTTATTGATTTCTCATTTACCTCTTCACGCTCAAAACGCTGGACCAATTTTGACGGAATTTCGTATGGAGGTAGCTAATACCACGAATTAATGCATAGGTCACTTTTCATCCCGACAAAATTTGATGTGCAAGGAATTTAAATATATTTGATATTCTTTCACACCCAAAGAATGGGATGGGACGTTTAAAGTAAGGCAGTAACGTAGAGTTTAAATATTTAAAATAGTTATACCACAAAATAGCTCTGTAAAAAGTATCTGCAGCCGAGCGAAACCGGGCCGGACCGCTAAATTAATACACATGAAACATTGCTCACAAAATTATTCTAACAATAGGACAGATTAACGGGTCTCTTGAAAACATTAAGTTTAACACATCAATATTAGAGTTGAACATCATTAAACATAATTGTTAATTGAACATTATTTTTATTACTCAAAGTATTTAACGTTTGATTGGCCTAGCATAACGTTTTGACAAAATGCAGGCGCAATAAGGGAGAGTCCGTTTCTTGGGGGTAGGTATCATGTCAGCCTGTTTCATACCAGATTCATAGATTTAACCCGCCACTAGCGTTTGTAGCTAATGACGGTTATTCTATTACGGTGTACGATCGCTATACGGCGGGTTACCGATGACTTACCACCAGTCTGTGGATCTCTGGCAGTCAAACTATAATATATCAAACACACAGATATATAATAAAAAGCGAAAATACAAAATTGTTACTTCACGCAGGTTTTACTGTAAAACAGTAGAAACTGTAATAGTCATGTTTTAAGGGGAATATGTCCAATAATATATTGTAGTAGAATACAATTATTAATATTTATCGGCTCGTTTGCTATACACCACGACTCCACATCGTGTCCACCATCAACATCTATATTTGTTTTTATTCACTCCTGGTTAGCGTTGTGAATAGTTTGAGACGACAGATACAAAGAGTATGAATATGTCAATATATTTCAGTTTCTACTTTCCCGGTTGTGCCAAACGATTTGTACTGTAGCTTAGATAACCTCCAACAAACCTATACTACTTGCAAGCTGGGCTCTACCTCTTACAAGTTCTTACTATTTCTAATATTAGTAGTATCTGAGAATAAGGTTGTGCCCTTCGAAAGTTGACCCAAATGTCGAAGTCTGTGGCAGAAGTGCTATATTAGCTTCTTTTGGAAAGGGTTCACCTCACCTTCTTTTTGAACTCTTTTAGCCTCATTTTCCTTTGTTGAACTATAACATGCCACCGTCTCATAGACCAGTAACGTAATTATTATTAATTATTATATAGTCCAAAAGTCCTGGGATGTATCTGTGTAATGGTTGCAAAATGATCAAGTCATCCTTTGTCGCGTAAATGTATGGTTTGTAGATTTAGTTCTTGTAGAGTTAGGTGCTTATCTCTGCATATTTTATAAGATCTAAGTTATACAAAATATAAAAGAGCTTATTTTTAACTGTAAAATAGTTACGATCTTGTGAGCATTGCTAACTTACTGTGCAGGGTGTTGTATATTATGATTTTTTTAGTGGTAATCAAGATGTTGGAAAGCATACCCATGGCTTAATTCTTTTTCAGTCATTAAGAATCATGTTTGCAACATGTTTATAATTTTATTAAAATTTGGTCATGATATCCGTATCTGTTTTAATTTATTTAAATTTACACTAATTCAGCTCTGAACAAAAACAACTTAAAATGTATAAACGGCGGTAACTTTCCAACGTGCTATTATATATTGAAGTCTCGTAGATCTTAGCACGATTACTTAAGGAGGAAGGTGTATTACTAATTGTCCCTAACAGCCCTCTTTAAATCGCCACACTGCCCTTAGGGCATTTTTTCAACTGGAGAAGAACTAATTACTTCCTCGGCGCCTTGGGGGAATGGTAAATGAGAATATCGGGGTCAACGTACCTCTATTCTGTAAAAAATATCATAGTTGAACTTATTCCTTTGTCATAACAAACGTATGTTGATTGAATCGTTTTGAGGACTTTCATTCTGATCAACCATGGTTCAGATAGTCTCAAAGTAGGATGTTTCTGGAATTATTGTTGTAATCGATGTGGTATAAATCTGATTCTCCAATGGTGGGTTGGAGATGGCTTCTTCATTTCAGACGCTCTAAAGTCCAAATATCAGCGGCGTCCGAGATAGTTATAAAACTATGTTATCAGCAAAAAATATGCTAAATGGATAAAGCGTGTAGCATAAGTAGTGTCTGTTTTTTGGCCTAACTTCGAAAGAAGATGTAGGTAATTAATTTGACAGAATTGATGCGTTTCTTTAAGTTTGTTACGCAATTACACCGGCAATTGTTTTTTTTGTCGGAAAGTATGATATTCTACTGGGTTGCTCCTCTAAAATTTGGTGAACTTGAAGAGCAAAACTCCAGGACGCTCATTACATGTGCGTTATCTAATCTACGAGACTCTACTCCAGGGCTGGACGGGATTCCATATTATTTTATATGCAAAGCCTCAGAATTTTCTAAATTTTTTTTTCTACTACTTATCAATAGAATATTTGAAACTGGCAGTATTCCAAAGTCATGGAAAACTCAATTAATTATTCCAATTTTAAAACCAGGGAAGGATCCACATGACCCATCTTCATATCGACCGATTGCTTTATCATCCTGTTTGGCTAAAATTACTGAACACCTTATTAAAAATCGTCTGGAAAGGATTGTTGAGCACAATAATATTCTCCCTAAATCTCAGGTTGGCTTCCATAAATCTATGGGTACTATGGATAGCCTAAGTATTCTGACTACTCATGTTCGGTTGGCTCTTACTAGAGGAGACCATGTTATTGGTGTTTTCCTTGACATAGAGTCTGCATATGATAATGTGCAGCTATCATTACTAAAGCAAAAACTACATCGGTTAAGTATCCTTGTCAGAATTATCAATTTCATATGCAATATTTTTATGGACCTTTGTATTTATGTGCGATATAGAGGGAATCTTCAACCGAGTCGTAAGATTTGGAAGGGACTACCTCAAGGGTCAGTGTTAAGTCCATTATTGTACAATTTATATACTTGTGATTTGGATAAGTTTGTTAATTGCTTTTGTTCTATTTTACAATATGCTGACGATGTGGTCTTGTATGCTTCTAGTAATTCATTTTCTGATGCTTCCAATCGTCTAAATTTTGCTCTTTTCTATATGAACGACGGGCTATTGACCCATGGGTTGTCATTATCAATTCCTAAATGTAAGATCCTTGTATTTTCCAGGAAGCGTTCTATTCCAAATATTGAAATAGCTCTTAATAGTAATTATATTCCGGTTCAAAATTATGTTAAATTTTTGGGTGTTATTCTTGATTCAAAATTGTCTGGCATTCATCATTTAAATTATATTTCTGAAAAATGCGAAAAAAATTAAATATTCTTCGTTCCCTATCAGGTGTTTGGTGGGGATCACATCCATATTGTCAGAAATTACTGATCAATGCTATTATTCGGAGTCATTTTGACTATGGAGCTTTTGTTCTGGAGCCATGTAGCAAATTGGCTTTATGTAAATTGAACAAAATACAGTCTAAATGTTTGAGGGTGATTTCTGGTGCTATGCGTTCTTCCCCACTCAACACTCTGCAGGTGGAATGATTAGAGCCACCTTTAGTCTTACGTAGGCAGTTTCTTTCTGACAGGTTCTTTTCCAAAGTTATTCGCTTGTCTACGCACAATCTCATACCTATACTCCAAAAGTTATCCCGTGTTGTCCCTTTCAGTCCTTATTGGTTAAATAAAGCAAAACCTTGTCTGTTAAAAAGTTATTTAAATTTCATAAGTTCAGGTCAACAAATTTCTCAACTGCCTGTTAGCCCAATTTTTAGTGTGCCGTTTGAGGCACTTATATTCCAGCCTAAAGTGATTTTAAACTTCGGAATTACAAAAAGCTCTCTTGGGGCAAATCAAATATTTATTAGTCTTGTAGAAGCTAATTGGAGTGACTGGTTTCAGGTTTTCACTGATGCTTCCAAGTTGGAGGGTATGAACAACGTAGGGGCTGCTGTTTGGCTTCCAAAATTACGTATAACTCTTAGGTTTAAATTTCCATCATCTTTATCCGTATTTTCTGGTGAAGCTATTGCTTTGTTAGAGGCAATATGCTTCATTGAATCACATAGTATCCCTAAAAGCATAATATTTTCGGAATATTTGAGTTGTCTTCAGGACCTTTTAAAAAATCCTTTTCGGAGTAGGGACAATTTTTGCATTACCTTAAAAATCCGGGAAATATTAGCTAAATGTGAATCACATGGCTTAAAAGTGGTTCTGGCCTGGATTCCGTCTCATTGTGGTATAACAGGTAACAAGATGGCTGACAGTCAGGCTAGGGAGTCTGTCAGCCTATGTCTTGATACCTATCGGGACAGTTATAGTCGTGACCTTGCTAATGAGGCGAAACCGCGGATGTTGAGGCAATGGAACGACATTTGGGTCAAATCTTCTGTTTTTAAAGGAAATTATTATTATAATATACAACGTTCCATTCCTATTAAGCCATGGTTTTTTAAATTTCGTGTATTTTACTGGTGGTAGGTCTCTCATATGTGAGAGGCCATCTGGGTGGGTACCACCGCAGTGTCTATTTCTCCCGGCAAACAGCAGTGTAAACGCACTGTTGTGTTTCGGGTTGAAAGGCATTGTAGCCAGAGTAACTACTGGACATATTGAGACTTAACATCTTATGTCTCAGGATGGCGAGCGCAGTGGAATGCCAAACATTGCTTTGTAATTCAAGGTGTTGTTTGGTTTTGCTACTGTTCATGAGCGGTCGTGTCGCTTACCATCAGGCGAACGGCATGCTCGTCTCGCAATTCATAGCAATAAAAAAAAAATCCAAAAAAGCCACTTCAATTGTCATTCGATTGCGTCTGGGCCACGTTTGCTCTCCGGTTTTTTTGAATAAAATAAGAGTTCGGGATCATTCGTTATGCGAATGTAGTCTAGAAGAAGGAACTGTAGATCATATCTTTTTTAGCTGTAGAAATCTCCGCTCTTCTTTATATAATTTTTTAATTTCTGATATCCCTAGGCCTGTTAATATGTCTTTCCTTCTAACTCTCACTAATACTTCTTTTATTCATACTCTTGTTATATTTATTGAAGTAAATAATATTAAACTCTAATTTTTTGTAGTAATGATATTTAGTCCAAGGTTTAGTTTACATTTTGTGACTTGTTCTGTAAAAGTGATTAATTTTGCTGTATATTTTTAATTAAATGTATTATTGTTGATATGTCTATTTAGGACAAGTGGTCCGGTTAGGCAGGTCCAACTTCGAGAGAGAGGTCAATCGTCGAATCCAACTCGGTTGGGCAGCGTTCGGGAAACTACGCGACGTCTTCTCGTCCAAAATACCTCAGTGCCTTAAATCGAAAGTCTTCGATAGTTGTGTGTTGCCAGTGATGACTTACGGCACCGAGACGTGGCCTCTCACTATGGGCCTTATTAGGAAGCTCAAAGTCACTCAACGAGCTATGGAGAGGGCTATGCTCGGGGTTTCCCTACGAGATCGAATCAGAAATGAGGAGATCCGTAGGAGAACTAAAATAACCGACATAGCCCACCGGATTAGCAAGTTGAAGTGGCAATGGGCAGGGCACATAGCGCGGAGATCTGATGACCGATGGGGTCGGAAAGTGGTCGAATGGAGGCCGCGTAGCGGAAAGCGCAGCGTTGGACGTCCACCCACAAGATGGTCCGACGACCTGGTAAAGGTCGCGGGACGTCGCTGGATGCAGGCTGCCTCCAACAGGTCTCTGTGGAAATCATTGGGGGAGGCCTATGTTCAGCAGTGGACTTCCTTTGGCTGATGGATGGATGGATGTATTATTGTTTAAGTTTCATCAATGTTTTATTTTTGTTATCTCAATGTTATTCTATGATGTTATTCAAAATTCCTTTTTTTGTTCCGTTTGTAATTTTCACAATTAATACGCTTTTTTATATAATCTGTGCTTTCCAATACTTGACATTGGCGGAATCGTCGTATCTATGACAGAGCCATAAAATAAAAAACTGAACTGAACTGAGCCGAAATATTATTATGTACGTCGTTGTTGTTCAAGATCGTAGGCTATAGAGATTTTACATATTTTTATATTGTTATGTAATAAGTAGCTGACTGGGATTTAACTTAAAATCTCCTCGCGGCTGTCATTTATGTGTCTACGCTTAATTCTGGAAATTGGAATACTTCGATGAATGCTTCGGTCAAATTGCTAGAAAAGACGGTGACAAGCTTGAGAAGCTCATAATGACCATCGAATACTTGACTCTATAGTTAAGAGCGCCCCCCACACTGTCGTTCTTCTTCACAGAACCAAACGGAAAATGCTCCTTCTAGACAAAGTTATAAATAAGGGCGGTCGCGACCCTCAATACTGAGGAATAAGATGCAGAAAGGAGGAGGAGATTTAGGAGTTATAATAAGATTGTGATGTATGATAATTCAGTGAGATAAATAATGAACCATATGGCGTATTTTAGTCATTAGATGTTATTGTTTGATATTGTTAAAGGCACATAAAACAATAAGAAAGCATTGTCCCTTTCAATTTTATTTGTCATCTTCATCAATTAATCATTAGAATATCATCTTAAATCAATTTCGGATGATTTATTGTGTTCTGTGTTGAATAAAGAAATATATAATAAATGATTATTACATGGCAACAGCAACCTGTAGTTCGTTTTACGACAAATAATTATTATAATCATTTTTAGTGGCTACTCTTCCAACCAGAGAACTATCAATCAAAATGTATTTTTGCAGTAGTATGAGGAGATTTTAGTCTACCCTTTAATAACCAGGCACTATTTTATTATTATATTCGCAAATATTCGGTATACGCTATAGCATGAGTCGGAAAACGTGATTCGTTCGACAAAATATTATAATTAAGTGTATTCCAAAGAGAATATTACGTTAGTTAATATTCCCATTGTAAAACATCTTATTATGTAAAATAATAAAGAAGAATATTAGTGAATCTTTCATAAGTGTAAGGTCAGGCCCAATTTCGCCCGTCTCCTTTATTCAACTAATTCTAAGCTTGCAAGGCTTCATCTTTTAAATTGCATTGACTAGCCGGTATCTTTTTATAGAAAATGATTTGATAAACCAAATTTATATTTTTCATTTTAGTTTCAAAATACATTACCCAAAGCAATACATGTTGTTATCCTAAAAATTAAAATATCAATCACGAAATCAAAATAAATGCCATCTAACGGAAATAATTCGTACTACGTGGGGAATCAGTAGCTTGTTGCTTAAAGCGCAAAACAGTGCTTCATAAGTACAATAGAGGGCCAAGGGCGGTGTTACCCCATTGGGGTCAGCGTACACTATGTAATCTCTCCGGACTCCGGTGAACTTGGGGGCGCTGCGGCGTGCGGCGCGGCTGCATACCGTGCATAATATTTCCATTTGCTACTGTCCGAACAGAATATAATATGTAGCGGCGGCCTTAGGAGCTGGGACCGAAACCGGTATCGAAAAAACCAGGTACTTTTTGGTATCAACCGAAAAAAATAATACTGGTATTTTTAAAGGTAACCCTTAAACACCAAGTACATTAGATTCCTAGAATTTAACCGGTATCATACCGGTAACCAAAAAACGATTATCTCTATGTTTCACGCGCCATTGATCACAAGTCAAAGCGCGGGCAGTGCCTGTGTGTATGTATCAGGGCTTGAAATACCGGTAAAAGTTTGATATCGTTAATGGAGTTAGAAGCAGGTATCGGTAAATTCATAAGTAACGATACCCAATTTAACGTTATTTTAACGTTAAATATAAATACCGGTACTACCAAACTTACCGATACTTATAACGTTATGAGACTATTTCGTTACCTTCGCTCCCGGCAACTCGCAACGTTTACCAACCAACCACATTCATAGAAAGAACGTGGCGGCAGTCGGCATGCGTTTGTGGTATATCCCGTGGGATGCCCAAGAAAACTTTGAGAAATTTGGCAACGTCGCATAAGTTAACGCTACGAAATTACCGATATATTTAACGTTATCGACGTAAAAAAATATTGATCATTGTTAACGTAATAGTAGCATTATAACGATTGTGTTTCGTTACGATACTCAATTACCGCTACTAAATTTTAACGATACACAGGTATCTTTATGAAATTACCGGTAATTACCGATACTTTTAATGTGAATTGGTATCGTTTTCAAGCCCTGGTATGTATACCGCCGTGTGTCTTTACTAAACATTATGGCACTACACCACACACTTACCTTTACCCATTTCGACACAATTACACCGCAAAAAGAAATGAACTGATTCCAGCGACAAGTATGATGTTTATTTGTTATGCGATGGTGAAACTATTTTCTAATGCTATCCGCGTTTTCTTTTGCAGTCAAGGTCTTTTTAGGTTACCGGTATTAAACGGTTACCGTATCTCAGGGTAACCTTTATAATGTGTCATAGCAGTTACCTAAATCTTAAAGGGAACCGAAATTCGTCAATACCGGTACCGTAATGTAGCGCGGGTTTCGGTCCCTGCTTAGGAGTTAGCGAACGAGGCAATTGCCCGGGATTTCATTCTTCTAGGCGTCTCGCGCAACAAGCCAAGCAAAGAATGCCCATTCATAGTATCGGTAAAAAATATCCTAAATCTCGATACCGATACTACTTAAAATAATTATAGCATTTTTTATGGCTTGTCCTTTAAAGTTTTTTTCATCCCGGGCGACAGATTTTTATAAAAAGTAATTATCAGCACATTTTACATTTTGGTCACGGAACCGAAGACAATAAAATATTTTTTATTGGACTTCAAGTTAATTTCTTCAAGTACTCCGGGCCTGGGTCGCAATTATGCTTCTATTTATTGAAAACGTTTATTTTTCCCTATACAAAAAGTAGGTTTCATCGAGGGACAAAAATCTTCGTACCAATATTAAGTTTCATTGTAAAATGGGCATTTTCCTTTAAAAAAAAAAAAAAGATTTTGACTATATTCTTTTTATTTAAAACTTGATTTTGAATAAACCCACCAGACCTACTTTAATAACATAAAATACTATTCACGAAGGACAAAGGACCTCGCAAAGACCTGACGCCCGGAGCTTCGCAATGGGTAAGGCCGCCGCTGATAATATGCGCGTATGTTGCTCGCTAGTGAATGCTACTGTGAACAATTATGACGGTATTTTAATAATTTTATAAATATGTTACTAAAACGCCTTCCTCCCAAAAGGGTAGGCAGGGGTGCTACCTGTAGATTTTGTCATAGGCCTTCCGTCCCATGTGGGACATAGGGTTAGAGTCCATCGCCATATTGAGCACAAATTCCTGATTCCGAGCTGATGATGAATAGAAAAATCATGGAAAAATCTTATATCGCTTTGCCCGACCCTATTGGGGATTCGAACCCAAGATCTTTGCTTTGCAATTATACCGTACAAGTGTGCCACCGAGTCAGTTAATCAAGTTATAAAATTATTATAGAAATATTAATATCTACTTAATCTGCAATTTGGAACTGTTTTTCATCATCTATGTCGTTCGGTTTTAACTTTTATATCATATTGACGACCCGGGTGTAGATAATTTTTCGGTTGGGAAATGTTTGCAACATTTTTAATCCACACAAACCACCACCACCACCATCACCACCATCATCACCATCACCACTATTAACTATATTACCCAATGCGCAATAACGATAAATTAATCTATGCTAGAATCTTTCATAATGTGTCAACAAAAACTGCAATAAAATCGCAACTCAATTGGATCCATAATAGTGGGTTGTTATAATTATGCTAGTAGACAAAAAAAAAAACACAAATATTTATTTTAAAATTTACTATTATAATTAACTACAAAGTTACACACAAGAAAAAATATGAGAAATTAAAAAAGAATCAAAAGACATTTAAATATTTTAAGCATCAAAAGATAATTCTAGAGGAGCTCCAATGGTTCAGTACACTCTTGGAATGGGTGGTATGAATTTGACTTCGTCGTTCAAAGTTTTGTCGATGACTGGACGATATGTGATGGTAACTTTGCCAGTGCAAAGGTCCACGGTAGATATGGAGTGCTTGCGCCAATGTTGTTCGAACGGTTTCTTAGTCTGAAAAACAGTTAAACAATTATTGTACAACTACATAAAGTTTTTTGTGGCAATAAAAAAAAAAAAAAACTTTTGGATTAAGGTAAAGGGTATTCTATTTGTGTATTGAGGCAGCCAGATTGTTGTATGCAACTGAGTAGTGTGTCATAATTATTCGCAGGAACTGTTTTGATATAATAATTCATCGTATACATACATCATATAATAGCTCATCGCATACATCGTATATATAACTCGACTCACATACGTGCCACTGCAGGGATGAGACTTAACTTAGTACGGGTTGGAAGACTTTAGGTACCCTAAACATTTCTAAGGATCAGGAATCAGGTTATCCTGTGTAAAATATTTACATTCACTGATAAAGCGCTTGGTTATTAATAAATTAAAGAATCATAAAATCCTCGAAGTTAGAGCTGAGTAGCATATACGTAAATACGTTTGGAACCGTTTTGGTAATTCGTATCCGTTCCGATACCAACCAACCGCAACCACGCAATTTTGCCAATAGCAGAATTTATGTTTGATTTAATTATTACATATCAATTGCGTGGCTTTTGTATTCAATAATGCTATTTTATTTGGATATTGCGTAAATATGTCATTGAACAAAATAAATATATTTTTTATAAAGGAATTTTTCAATTCGGTGAGGATGGATGAATTCGAAACTAAGTGAAATAGTATCAAAGTGGTCACGAGCCCGATATTGATGAAAACTTTAACTGGGATATATAAAATCAATACCTATTCCCAGCAAGGCATCGAGCCCAATGATTGCGATAAAAACACATGTTGTGTTATTACAGCATTCAATAATATGTTGCTATTAAGCATGAAATTCTACGAAGTAATAACATACGGAAAACTAAAGGGGCACTAAAGAGTTATTATTTAGTAAAATCATATTATTGAACTATATTTTTGTGGACTATATGGCCTAACCACTCTCAATCGTACCCTCGATTGTAGAGTAGGCCCGTGCCCTGCAGTGGGACGTTCATCACGAACTGTGGCTGGGCTCCTCCAAGACTGATCATGCTGGCAGAGCTGCCCATGCATTCGCTCTGACTCATGACTTGACACAACTGGTGAACCAGCCCACCAGGATCCCGGATGTGGCGAGTCATGCGCCTTCTCTGCTGGACCTTCTGCTGGCGAGTCACCCAGCCGGGTATCGTGTGACCGTTAGTGCGCCTCTGGGCACTTCCGATCACTGCCTGGTTGGGTCGTCAGTACCGATCGCATCACCTCCACGTCCCGTGCAGGTTAGGCGAAGGGTCTGGCATTACTCGTTGGCAGATTGGGATGGTATGCAGGAATATTTCGCATCCATCTCTTGGAGGCAGCGCTGCTTTGAGGGTAAAGATCCCTGAGCGAGTGCCAACGCTATTGCTGACGAGATCAGACTTGGAATGGAATATTACATTCCTTCCTCTAAGATCGCCAGTAACGCCGTGGACGCTCCTGGTTCAATCGTGCTTGCGCCGATGCTGTCGGTGACAAACAGGCGGCGTATCGCGCTTGGATCAGGGGTCGCGCCATGAAGGATCCGAATATCAGTTCCCTCAAAGAAGCCTACAACCGTGCCTCCAAGGCCTGCAAGCAGGCCTACGTTAGGGCGGATGCCCAGCGGGTTAGCAGGATTGGGCGTGCGTTGGCCGATCACCCAACTAGCAGTCGTGCTTATTGGAGGTTGGCCAGGGCCGTTCAGTCTAACTTCTGCCGTCCAGCGTTGCCGCCGCTGAGGTACCCAGAAGGGTCACTGGCCCACAAGCCGCAAGAGAAGGCTGCCTTACTGGCAAATCTCTTTGCGGCTAATTCCCGCCTCGAGGACCGTGGTTCCCAGTCGCTGCCTACACTGCCTGATTGCGGTTTCTCAATGGCAGATATTCGCATCAGGCAGTGTGATGTGCGGCGTGAGTTACGGTCTCTCGATGTGCGGAAAGCCAGTGGTCCGGATGGGATACCAGCGGTGGTTTTAAGGGCTTGTGCAGCCGAGTTGTCTCCAGCACTGACTCGCCTCTACCGAGCGTCCTACCGCACAGGTGTTGTGCCGGAATCTTGGAGGGAGGCCAATGTGCAACCGATCCCCAAAAAGGGTGATCGATCGGACCCTACCAATTACCGCCCTATCGCTATCACCTCAGTGATGTGTAAGGTCATGGAGCGGATCATAAACGCTCAATTGGTCCGCTACCTGGAGGATCACTCGTTGATCAGTGACCGACAATACGGATTCCGTCATAATCGATCGACGGGTGATCTTCTAGCGTTTGTCCTGCATCGCTGGGGTGAGGCGGTTGACCGGCGTGGCGAGGCTCTTGCTGTGAGCCTCGACATTGCCAAGGCGTTTGATAGGGTCTGGCACCGTGGTCTTCTGTCCAAGCTTCCGGCATACGGTCTACCCGGCAACCTGTGTTCGTGGATTTCCGGCTTTCTGCATGGGCGTAGAATACGTGTAGTCGTTGACGGACACGCTTCGGCGCTCATGTCTGTAAATGCCGGAGTTCCTCAGGGCTCGGTGCTGTCGCCCACCTTATTTATTCTGCATATCAATGACATGTTGTCGCTTGGCAACATTCATTGCTATGCAGATGACAGCACGGTTCATGGGCGATACCACTGCGGGCCTCCAGGTTGCCGTGTCGAAACTGTGAAGGGACGCGAAGATCTTGTCATTGAACTCAACCGGACCTTGGATTTCATTTCTACATGGGGTTCCAGGAATATGGTTGAGTTCAATGCCAAGAAAACCCAGGTGTGTGCAATCACGTGCAAAAAATCCCCGTTCTCTCCCCTCCCCATTCTTCAGGGTACTCCCCTCTCAGTGCGGAATGACCTGAGTATCCTTGGTGTGGATATCCGCTGTGATCTCAATCCAAGGAATCACATCGAGGGCGTAATATCTGCCACATCACGCAGGGTTGGAGTCCTGAACAGGGTGCGTCGGTTTTTCACGCCCGGTCAGCTTTGTCGCTTATATAAAGCGCAGGTCCGGCCGGGTATGGAGTACTGCTCGCACCTCTGGGATGGATGCGCCCAGTACCTGCTCGATGCCTTGGATGGATTGCAGCGGCGGGCCATCCGCATTGTGAATGATGCAGACGTTACGAGCAACTTGGAGTCGCTACAACTCCGGAGAGATGTCGCCTCTCTAAGCGTGTTCTACCGCCTGTATCACGGTGAGTGCTCTGAAGAATTGTTCGACTTGATCCCCTCCTCTCCATTCCTAACCAGCACCACGCGTGCTGGCTTGCGAAGCCATAGCTTGATGGTCCACACCATCCCGGCGCGAACCAAACGGTTCTCGAATTCGTTTTTGTGCCGCACCGTCAGGCTGTGGAATTGTTTGCCGGCACACGTGTTCCCTCCTTCCTACAATCCTGGGTCCTTCCGCCGCGGTGTGAAGAGGCACCTTAGCTCGCCGGTATAATTGTTTCCATTGGCATGGGACTGCCGTCCGATACCAATGGATACTCTGCCTGGGCGGCATTGGCACTTTCCATCAGGTGCAATGCCGCCACTATGCCAGGCCAGTTTAAAAAAAAATGGACTGATATAGCAAAACATATTTTTGAAACTCATTAATGGTTAACAGAGAAGAAACCACGTGAAGTTTTGGTACAAAAGCAGCAAAAACACGTCTTTACGTACCCCTCAATCAAATCTATCAACATTAATGAAATTCATATTCAAAATATAGTGTTCAATTTCTTAGTATATTATTGTACATTATAAATTTTTCTGGACTATATGGCCTAACCACTCTCAATCGTACTGTCGATTGTAGAGTAGGCCCGTGCCCTGCAGTGGGACGTATATGGGCTGATACAGAATAAATTTTTCTAGTTAATATCAAATCAAAACATTACAAAATTTCACTCCCAATTCAGCGTGACAAGTTGTTAAGAAAACAGAATAAAAAATACTATTTTGCCTAAAATTACCTGTTTCCGTTCGTTTACCCTTTTTCAACACTTTATAAGTTTAAGCCTAACTCGCAAATTACGGAATGGTATAACATATTAGCATGTATTTTTTCATATCATTGGTTTTGATTCCTCGCAAGAAATATATATTTTCCAAAAAAATATGCATGTTTATTTTTCATCTATATTGGACTCGTGAGCGATTTGAAAATTTTTCGCTATTACCATATTTTCGGATTTGGCCACCCACGTAAAAAATGTATCTTGTGTAGTTATTATATTAATTGCGTCATTTTTATTTTCACAGCCTCCGTGACAAAATTAGATGTCACGTTGCGCCAGCTTAAAACCAAGAGGTAGCGGTTTCGATCCCCGCACCGGGACAATATTTTTGTGTGATCCACAGGCATTTGTTTCAGGTCAGTGTGTTTGTCAGACCGAAAGTTCTCTCGTTGTTTCTGATACCCACGGCACAAGACTCGATTATATGTGGGGCCAGGACTATGTATGTGAACTGTAATTGGATTTATTTATTATTTATTTATTTATGACATATTTTATCGATCTAGCCCGTATCAGACGAATCAAAAATTAAGAAAATATACATTTGTGACTGAAAAAAAAAACACTAACAGCAGATTAAATGATGACGAAGACAATATTTTGTGTGGTCCACAGGTATTTGTTTCGGTTCAATGTGTTTGTCAGACCGAAAATTATCTTGTTGTTTCTTATGCCCTCAACACAAGGCTCCATCTTAGTGTGAGGTCAGAACTATGTATGTGACTGCAGGGTGTATTTATTTCTTTAGATTATTTTGGTCACTACCTGTCCCTTGATATCCTTGCTGTAATCGTACTCGTCGATTCTGGTGGGGTAGTCATCTCTGAAGTGAGCGCCTCGGCTCTCGGTGCGGTTCTTGGCGCAGGCCACCACCTGCACGGCCGCCTGCAGCATATTCTGCAGCTCCAGCGTCTCGATCAGATCGCTGTTCCAGTTCCGCCTTCTGTCCGTCACCTTGATATCTTCGAATGCCTTGTACCACTTCTGGATTTCTTCATCAGCTGTGGATTACGCATGTTGTATTAAAATTCTGTCTCAATTAAGCAAAAGTATTACATAATAGCAAAGTCTTTGTTGGAATAATAAGTAGGGTCTTAAATATAATTATTAATATTCGTTCTTTTTATTGCTATGAATCGCAATACAAGCATGCCTTTCGCTGATGATGATGGTAAGCGATACGACAGCTTACGAACAGTAGTAAAACCAAACAGTACCAGCAAAGCATTGTTTGGCGTTCCACTGCGCTCGCCATCCTGAGACATAATACGTTTAGTCCCAATATGTCCAGTAGCTACTCCGGCTACTATATCCTTCAAACCGAAACACAACAATTCATTTACATTGTTATATGACGGGAGAAATAGATATTGCGGTGGTACCTCCCCATGCGGCCTCTCACATATGAGAGACTTACCACCAGTGAAAGTACTTATTTCATTGTTGGTAAAGAAGTTATTGAACAATCTCATAGGGTTTGTTTGGTCTAAATTGATTTTATATTTCCTTCATAGAATAGAATTTACCTTCAGACAACAGTTTGTGTTCTCTAAATACACCGCATTTGTTCTGCATAGTGTGTCTCATCGCCTCTCTCAGCTCGCTCGTCGGCGCGCATCCGTTAGCATTGCGGATTTTCTCCAAATTATCCAGAATAGGATCACATATATCCTAGAAGGCAATTTTACGGGGTTATTCATGGCGGATTCATCATGATAAAAAGTTGTTTACCTGCGGGCCCTGTGACCATAAAGTTTCGGTTTACCTAATCAATTTATAATGATGCAATAGCATCATAATAATGATGACGTTATTATGTGAATCTCTCTGAATGGCATATTATGCTGTTGAGTGAAATTTGGATTACATACTTTGACCGTAAAGGCATATTTCCATTGCGATCAAGTAAAATTGATGGCAAAGTAAAATTGAATTTTAGTTTAAAAACCTAGTAGTATATATTTCTCGCCGATCGATATTCCAATCGGACCACACTACATAACCATAGAGTACGGCGACATTTCCATGAGGGTTTAAAAAATCTTTTTATAGATCCTTCATCCTTATACGTAGTGTAGGACGCCTTCCAGCCAGGTGTAGTGACGATATTTGAAAGATGGCTTGTAGCGGTTGAAGACGATGGGCTGATTTTCGATCCAGCGGCGTATCAAAAGAGAAGCATATGTCTGATAACGATGTATGTATCTGATAACGATGAATACACAACTCAGTATATTCCCAAATATCCCAATAAATTGCAAAAATATCAAACCGCTTTCAACGTAGGTTGTTTGGCGCCTGGTTTGCACAGCTTGGCGATGTTGTGGCTGATAGCCCGACCGAACACCACTACATCCAGGATCGAGTTGGCGCCGAGTCTGTTCGCACCGTGGCAGTTGCTAACCGCCTCGCCGGCAGCGTGCAAACCAGGCACTATGCAGTCTTGTCCATTCTGGTGAATGAGGACCTGTAGATCATTCCATAAAATTATTTTTCTGACAAGAATGTAAAAAGTGTTGCATTGCAATTCATAGTGACGTTTGGTATTCTCATTGCTCATTGCTCATGGACAGTAGGTCCATGAGCGGTCATATTGTTTACCATCAGGTGAACGGCATGCTTGTGTCGGCATTCATTGCAATAAAAAAAGGAATGGCGATGGGCAGCTATTTAATTAATCCAAATCTGAAATTGTCCTTTAGTATGTGCTACGTTTCGCCCGGCGATCTTAATTTGAATGTAATTAATTTACTTGTGTACTATTGTAAATAATTTAGGGAAAGTGTGAATACAAATAAATAAAACCTCCTTCAGGGATCTAAACCTAAAAATATTCTAATGAAATATTAAGTTTCTGCACTTCATTTCCATACAATCTTCAACTCTGTCACGTTTTATGTTCCACCGATTGCTTAATTTTCGTAAAAAATCGTACAATGTTTTTATTGCAATCCATATCGTGTCTGTTATTGAATAAAGGCTTTATCAGATTTAGAGTTACCTTTAAAACAGACTTGCATCTTGGCTAGCTAATATTCTCGTATCGTGTAAGAAACACAAACTTTAAAAGTATGCAGTACCTCGCCTTTATAGTTAATCGGTACTCCTCCCATGGTGTAGTGAACGGTGGGTATAATTGGTACGGGTTGCGTGAACACATCCACTCCAGTGAAGGTAAAAGCGGTTTCGCTGATGCCGGGCAATCGCTTCTTAATCACATCGGGCGGCAGATGGTGGAGTTGTAGGAACACGTGATCTTTCTTCGGACCCACGCCACGACCTAAAATTTTTTCTTTTTTATATTAATGAACTGCAATAAATAACTGTAATGAGTCAAAATATCATATGGAAATGCAACGCAGTCTAGATAATTTATCTGCTGATTTGGATCACCCGTTAAGGTCTTACAATAGGTACAATTACCACTTTTACAGTTTAGGTATATGAATTTAATGCAAGTCAATGAAATTTATTACTTTTAATCCTAGCAAGATTCTTCTATCGAAATCCAAAGGTCAAACCGCTTTGGATGATAACATAGTGAAAATATAGTAATAGTGGAAAAAGGATTACGGGACAAACATGATTATTTATTAATAATGGAAACAAAATGAACAAAATATAACATAAAATTATTATGTCACGAAATCGAGATTTAGTTTGCACATGAAGGTGGATGAGTCTCGTTATAAAAAAGAAAACATTAAATTAAACAAGATTGTACCCATTTGCAGAACTAAAGTAATTTTGTCGTGCCGTATTAAATAAACATACATTTTATTAAAATAGGCCTGTGTCTCCCTGACGACCCTATTTCTCTCTATATACTTACGCACCTGCACGAATCTCTGTTGCAATAGACCTGGACACGACGTCACGACTGGCTAGATCCTTGGCTTTTGGAGCGTATTTCTCCATAAAACGCTTGCCCTCGCTGTTGATGATATAGCCACCTTCTCCGCGACAACCCTCAGTCATTAGGCAGCCAGAACCATACATTCCTGAGGGGATAATAGATTTTGCAAATATTGAAAAATGTTTAGAAGTATGATTATTTATCTGATTCCATATCCTTTTTATCTGATGACAATAAATGAATATTTTTAAATCCACTAATACTACTCGTAATTATAATAGATCTGAAACAATGGCAATAGCCTTGATGCGAAATTCTACCAATTTCCAACCAAGTCGTGAAATCGCTGAGAAACTATTTGTAACTTAAAAGGAAGTACAGCAAATAATATCAAATATTATGTCTAAAATAAGAAAACCTGTTGGATGGAACTGTATGAACTCCATGTCTTGCAGTGGTATGCCTGCACGTAATGCCATGGCGACTCCATCGCCGGTGCAGGTGTGTGCGGCCGTACACGAGAAGTACATCCGCGGGTATCCACCGGCAGCAATCATGGTATTCTTGGCTTGGAACCTATTTCGCATCAATATTATTTAATTTTACAAATTGTTTGAATTAAGAATTGAAATATAATGAAAATACTTGATTAAACTTTTCAAATGTACATAATTGATAATCGAATTGGACGGCGACCAAAGCTAATAAAAAACAATGAATAGTAAATCATGCTAATAGATCACACATCAGGAACAGCTTTTAGAACAACAAATTTTGAGCATTGATCGCCTGTTTCAGCTTTATTTGTATATCACAGCCATAGTAGTCTTAGATGGCTATGCATTGTGGGGTACCGCTTATGACGCCTGTAATAAAAGCGCCCGACTAGAGGCTTTGGAAATTTATAGATAAAAACAAGCCTTTGGGGCGCTGTTGGTTAGATGTCAGCTGTGATATATGAGGCCCCGGGTACGACCCCCGGAGTAAATATTAGAGAACCTGTGTACACTGCCGTCGTCCATGTCGAGGGCTAGAGCTCCGACAACCTCGCCGTCTTGTACCAGGAGGTCCATCACGAAAAATTCCGTGAACTGATCAATGTTTTTGAACTTTGTGCTGTATCCATACAGGGTGTGCAGAAGAGCGTGGCCCGTTCTGAAAATGATGTGTAGGGATTTTGGTTTAAAAAATAAATATCCGTTTTAATACTAGTAACTTTTGTAAATATACGAGTGTAAATTCTACAAAAGTTCGTATTATTCGCAATAAATAGCATTTGTAACCTCAATTTATGACAACAAGCAAGTATGTGGAGATCCTTGGGGAAGGCATTTGCTCAGCAGTGGACGTCTTGTGGCTAAAGAGAGTAAAGCAAACACGTATATAAACTTAAATATAATTATAATGATATTCCAAAACGTGAGTGTCACCGTGAACGGAGTTTCGAGGGACGAAACACTCTATAGACTAGATAAGACGTTCTTTGTAAAAAACGTGTCCCACCCAAGTGCGGTGCATGCACCGCACACGAATCAGTCTGCCGCGTGACGGCTACGCAGCAGCATGCCTCTTTGATTATATTTATAAGTAATTTATTTTGACTTTTCCCCGTCAAACCGATAGCGAAATTTTCTAAAATTACAATATAATTAAAGCATACAACTTAAGTGATAAAATATTGCAGTATAATGCCGATAATACAGATATTTTATTTATTATTTGATTAAATATTTGTATAGCTCATTACAAATACAAGGTGAGCTTCTTAATCGTATGTCTCATTCCCGCGCATAAAAATTGCCCGTCGAGTGAGAGAGACGAACTATATTAGATATAGATTATTCATGGGGCATTCATATCAGACGACCAAATAGGCATAAACTATTCGAATAGATTACAAATACAGATATGTAGGAAGAATGTAGGTAAAAATTGATTTCAGTATTTTATTTTAATTTTATGTTGTTAATTAATAACACAAAATATGTGTTGTATATATGTTTTGAAACAGTGGACAGTTTTTAGGCCCTATTTCTTTATATGAAATACCTAATGGACTACGTTGAAATTTCGAACCCACTGAATGTTATTAAAGACTAATATCACTAAAAATTGTTTTAGATTCTTGCGCGTCGTTACAAAAGAGGGAGATCTCTATAATATTTGTCTGTTGTTTCATTATCTTATTGTAAAACTGTGATAAACTTGTACAGTTATAAGAGTTTTTAGTTTAATTTAGATAACTTTCATGAATTACTCACATAAATAAAAAAATATTACAAAATATATAATTGCTATGACGGCATTCATATTTAGGCAGTATCTTAGGAAAAGCTATTATTGATTTGAACTGTCTCTTCTGTCTAATAATCTTTGATCATAATTTGTAATATTCAAGTAAACGTACTAGATGTCGCTACTGAGCTTTATTGAAATATGGGACAAACAGTTTCTATGACGCGTCGCGTCTATCGGTAGAATATAAGTCAATGCTCTATAGCTTTTTAATATTTTCGTTATGACTGATAATATTACTATGATTTCTACAAACTGTATTGTAAACATTCGTTGTCGTGTTCGTTTCATAAATAATTACGGATATTTCCTATATGTGATATTAATGCTACGATCATCCATATCTAACAACATTATTGTAAATTAAAAAAAGAGGGGATTTCAAAATAAATATAATATTATTGTATTGTAAAGGTGGTTGTGGAATGAACTAATTTGCTCCAATCGTATTAACCAAGTGCGCTACTCACGACACAGATGGCACTAGTTTATTCCATATCGTCATTGGCTAAGTTCTTTTTTATGGCAACGAATGGTGTTGTACGTTTTTGACGAAAGAGTTGGTCTCCGATTCATAAAATACCAGAAGTAAGTTAACCGAACTCAACGTGTGGATAAAGAATAAATACGTATCCTATGATATTCAATGTTGTGTAGATAATTATATTTTATTACTTGCATCATGCATGTAAAAGAATGCGAAGAAAACTTAAATATTCGTATAGAAATAACGTTGTACCCTTTCTATGAATTATATATTGTAAGGGTACGTAACCAAACATTTAAATTCATTTTACTCGAAACATAATTATTCTCCGACTCCCGGAAAAACATTATTCTCTTCACTTCTACTAGATGGCGCTCTATTGCGGAGCCCATACCTTATACGGGCGTCCAAATTGACATGTATGTGCGGGACGACTTTGTTCTTGAATTAAAGGGACTAGACATGGTTTGGCGCTGGGCCATGGCTTGGGCGATTACAGGGAAGGAATCGGGGCGCTCCTCGCCCAGTGTCCGAATGCGCTCGAGGGTCACCGACGGGCTTAAGTTGATAAGCTGGTGTAGGATTTGTTAGGGACCAGGCTCGGCTGCATTATCCGCAGCGTGACGGACTGGAAGGCCAGTGACGCTAACATACCCCTTGCGGCTTCCCCCAGGGTACCGAAAGAGGATATAGACAGCAATCCTCTTGAGACAGAAAAGCGTAGCACTCTTGGATACGGACAGATTAGCTTGTTTGAAACTGGTTGAGTTGATACAATTCTGAAGTTTGTCTTTGGCTGCATTTAAAAGTGATGGGCAGTACTAAAAGAAGATCTGAAATCGCGAACAAGTTTTTTTACTGCCGCACATATAAATATAGGTACCCGAAGTTGAATATGACAGGTTTTGGGAATGTAACAACGGGATGTTAACACCCAGAAACGGAGCCAATATTCGTGGATTGATAGGATAAACTCTTTATACAGGGCTATTGTTCCCATAATTCTCATTCACAATCACTTCTTGCCTAATGCAGTATTGATTTAAGGATTAGCAACACAGCGGTACTAATATAATATTATGCTACGAACTCCCCGCGTATAGGGGGACACCGCGTAAACAAAGGAAGCCCGGGCAGCCAGTCGCACTGTTTTTTTTGTTGGAGCCTTTACATGTGGTAACAATCGATAACATGCTGCACAATAGGTACTTTTGAATAATTTATTATCTTATGATCACTGAGCGAGGTTTATTCGGATTAGTAAGATATGGGTAACGAATTATCGGTTTACAAAAAATGCTAATCATAAGGAGGTGGTTTTAATCTAAAATTCGTGTTACAAAGGTATATTATCTGCGTGGGTATCCTGCGTGGTATATTATCTGTGTGGGTATTCTCAGACGCGAATCAGAATAGCGCAAAGTCACCAAAATGTTTAAATTTATAATAATTGCACTCCAAAAACTACACCTATTTACAATAATCATAATGTCTCAACTCTCATACCCTCGGCGAAATTGAGTATCTTACTTTAGGGTCATTTAAGTGTATAATAAATGCATACAGTGTCTATTCGCCACCTTAATTTTCGTTAAAATGCTTAAAGGATGCGAACCTGTCTGCAACACAGCAGGTCCTCTTCGCCACCTCCTTGCCGTTCTTCACGGTGCCTCCTCCGAAAGACCTCTGATAGATTTTTCCCTCCGCAGTCCTCGAGAACGGCATGCCCATGTTCTCCAACTCGAAAGTGCATGAAGGAGCCTCGCGTGTTAAGTAGTGGATAGAATCCTAAAGTAAGAGAAAATATTACATTATAACATTTCATTTTTAATGCTTTTTTATAAATGCTTGATTTTTTACTACAATATATTGTGATTTTTTAAAATACTTATAATAAAGTGTTTTATAGTTAAAGTAAAAATATCTTAATTGAAATAATTTGAATCCTAATAATTTAATGTAATAACATTTAACGAAAAATCCAGTAAAGAGCTTGTAAAGTGCGCGTTGATTTCTAGCGTACTTCATTATACGAAGTTAAATATGAAATATCATAATTATTGAAATATTTACGAAAATAAAGTATGATCAGGTAAAAAGAAATCACAACAGAATTGTAACTATAATTTGCGGAGATTAAATTTCAGTTTGCCAATCTTTCCCCCCCGAAATATAATCCTTGTCTGCGCCCAAGAAATATCGACATGAATGGATCGCTTATTTTTATGGCTGCCGACGCGTAAAGGTACACTTGCAATTATTCTTTGAGATTTTTTGTATGAGATTATAGTCTTTGATTGACTAAGGATGAAGTTGAAACATTTTGGTGTATTTTGCTAACATTCTGTTAATTAGGTACTGTTAAATGTTATATTTCGCGTAACAATTTGCTAAAGAGCCCTACCTTATGGACACTACGATAAAGAGCTCAATCTTATGCCGAAGAACACAACGATACTATGATAATAAAAGGAGAAGTCAGATTTAATTGAATGTTTTCTTGAAAGTTTAACTATATTACTATATAACTATATTATCTTTAATTTAAAAGTTTTATTAGGAATAAAGTCTTCAATAAGCAAGAAAATTGCATGAGATTATTACTGTATGTATTTTCAAAGCTGTGACTATTTCAGAACATATTACCATTTTCTTTTTTTATTTCATAGACCACCCAGTTATATTATCATATCATAATCTCAACCCCTGAGACCTAGGTGATATTAAATAATTTTATTTGATCAATAATTCGTTGTGGAATCAATCAGACTGACTAATATACAGCCTCCGTAGCGCATTTGGTTAGACGCTGCCTGTGAAACGAGAGGCCGCGGGTTCGATCCCCGCACCGAGAGAAATGTTTGTGCGGCCCACAAATATTTCTTCCGGGTCTGGTTGTTTGTGAGACCGAAAAGTCTCTCGTAGTTCCTGATACCCACGACACAAGACTCGATCTTAGTGTGGGGTCAGGACTATGTATGTGACTGTTGGGTGTTATTTATTTATTTATTATTATTATTAATATTTTATTATTTAAAAATCTTAGTAAGTTGAAAGTTTAGGTAGATGTTGTACCCCGGAACTCAACAGTGAATAAATGATACCGTTATAACTCGTAGAATACCGACGGTGAAGTACCAATACCTCCTCTACTTGTATTTTTTTTTTGAGAAAAAACCTTTTTTTCCTTTTATGTAATACATAAAGGTATTATACCGATGTTTTAGTGAAGTCTTCTAAGTGTATTTTTACTATACATTTACGCTATTGCTATTTCCCATTAATAAATATACGAGTATTAACTACTTTTTAATTTAAGAAAAAATTAAACGATTTTTTTTTATTTGTGTAAATTTATGACTGTCAAGAGTTATTGGCACTTCGCCGTCGATACACCAACTACATAGGTATACAAGGCGTTGCGAACATACTACGAAATCAATTTTCTTATGATGTCTAGACTGACGGTAGAAACCTCACAATCTAGAGAATATTAAATTCCATAAATTGAACAGAATGCACTTATTTTATTACATTGGTTGCAAGCCGATTTCATAGATTCTAATTCGTGATATTTAATTAAGTTAGTTGATTTATAATTAAATTAATTGCCTAATTATTACGTTTTTGCTAACTTATGAAAGCCTCTGTTGCGCAGTTGGTTAGACGCCAGCTGAGAAACAGTAAGCCGCGGGTTCTATGTACACCGCACCGAGACTGAATTTTGTGCGATAAACAAATATTAATTGTTTTGTGTATGGATGTTTCGGAGATATAAAAGTCGCCATTAATTTTTGATACCCACAAAAAAATCTTGATCTAGTATGGGGTGTGGACAACATACATATACAATGTATATTATTAGTTTTGGAAGTTGTCCGACTTATTGTGTTATGTATAATATGTTTATATATAACATAGATCGGCAATATGAAAGAGATAGCATGGTGTAAAGCTGGGTCCACACGGCGCCTTGCGTCAACGCAAAACATCATTTTGACGCAGCGTTGCTACAACGGAATCGTAATGTAAAATGTTTCAAAGACTCAGCGGCATCGCAGTTACAAGGTGCACTTGTTGTGAAATGCAATTTTAAACGCACAGAACTACGGAGAGTTGCCGTTACAGTGGCACAACGGGTATACCCCTCCCTTTTCTGTAGGCTGCAGTTCATCTTGTATGCAATGTGTTGTGTGTGCACTATGGTTATTTGAAAGTAAAATGCTGCATGACGCAGCACTGATGCAACGCGACATGTGGACTCAGCTCAATTCATACACAAAAGCGAGATGCACGGTGGGGGATTCATGGATAGGCAATCAGCTACATTATAACCCAATGTAAACATATTATATCAAATATGCGAGCGGGAATCTCGATTATTTTCAATACTGAGTGGTTTACATAAAAAGCAATTTATTATGGTGAGTATATTGCAGTAATGATTTTATACAGGAATTCATTCTTGCTGCATATGATTTAATCACATAGATTGACAATCTATTACCGCTA
This sequence comes from Hyles lineata, assembly GCA_030180105.1. Lineage (NCBI taxonomy): Eukaryota > Metazoa > Arthropoda > Insecta > Lepidoptera > Sphingidae > Hyles > Hyles lineata. The sequence goes on from JARJEE010000001.1 coordinate 22,053,930, forward strand.
TTAGAAAGATACTTTGTAGTTATTGCCTTACTATTGAAACAAATTGTTCAACCAACTTTCAATTGCGAATAACTTCCCATTTCTTTGTGGCACAGCTACATATAAGACGGGAGACAGAGTGGGTGCACGAAGGCAGGCTAATGCGAAAAGTATTTTTTTTACGGTTCTTGATTTCATTGTGACATGTTTTTATCTGTTTAGAGGAGGGTTTTTAAGTACTCAAATAATTTATGGTTGAACTGCCGCAAATTAACGACATGAAGCGTTAAGTAAAGCGGGAAACAAAATCGGAAAGGATATTGTGAACATATTTTATGGGCTATAATATTGGCTTGATGAATCAAGCGATAGCGTGTACAAATTTTGTACCGTCAGCTTGATCAGGAAACATGACTCTATAACTAAATAATTTCCTGAAAGGGTTAGTGTTAGAAAGGTGGCCAGATAAGTAAAAAACAAAATATTGCATAATATTTTAATACCTAATTTGTTTTGTTGACAAAACATTTTTTATTCGTGATGAGACGAGACTCGCCTAGTAAGAAGCAGCATTAATGAAATCCCGTTGAGTAACTCGTTAAAACTGCATGGTATTATATTGCGCTCGGCATCCAGACACATAAATGTGTCCCCCTTCTACTACAAGCTTTTAATTTTATCACTCTATGCTATTTTGAACTATCTGTAAATTAACTAGATCTTTTATATCGTAGGTTGCCGAAACTCATACATAAACTCGTGATGCGTGATGAGACCATTCACACATACGCAAGCACTAAGATGTTTATAAAGCATAGATGCGTTGTCCGAGCTTTATAATGGCAAGACGTTTGGAAGGTAATTGCCTCACTTGCAATCAGTCACGCTTCAACCAGTGGCGCGGATACACGTTTCTCTGACTATTTGTATTCTCAAAACCAATTGCGGAAAAATAGATTAGACTGATTTAAAATAACGTACAAATTTTTCTAAAACTGTGAAACAAAATAAATATTTTATTTAGTGCGCAAGTACATACAAATTTATTTTTTTATGAAATAAAATTATTAAATTCGCTCTCATGGCGACGTTTGACAACTCTCACCACGTCATCCCGTACTTGATGCTTGGTGCTACGTCACACGCGCTTTAGCCAATAACAGTGCGGCACTTATTCTTATGTAACTAGCGATGTCTATTCATCGCGTTTCATCGCATCGCGCCATTTTTTTGTGCCATTATGTTAGTGTATGACGCGTCTATTTATAAAACGTCATTGCGCAAGCAACCTATTTCGGCTCACAGTCAAATAAGCGAGTGACATATCCCAATTATTTCTTTAAAGTAATTATTAATAAAAATTTATTATGGTAAGTAGTGCAGTGCTTGATTACGATTCATGGACATACTAAATCCCTAATAATTATGCTTTTCATACGTAAGGATTACTTTATTCAATGCTATTTAGGGGTGACTGCTTCAATATAGTAGTTGTACTACGGTACAGTTACAAAGTTGAGGTCTCGACTTCGAATCCCGAGCCGGGCAAAGTAATATTAGGTTTTTCTATACATTATTGGCCCGGAGTCAGGAATTTGTGCCCGATATGACGATAGGCGATAGGTTCCATCACATCGTATGACGGAACATTCAAGGCGAAATGTGGGTGATATGGCAACTCTACCTACCCCTTGTGGGAAAACAGGCGTGAGTTTATGTATGTATGTATGCATTCAGTGGCAAAATTTGTATGTTTAAAAGTGGAAAAGAATATCGTTATTACTTATAGAGCAAGAGCCCGTGGCCGCCAGATTTTCGAAATTTTATAAAAGCTGATAGTTTGTTTGCGCATGCCTCTGAGATAGGCATCATACGATCATGTATTATGAAAGGTAGTTACAACTAAAATTACATAATACGTCAGACAATTACTAAACACTCGCTTAAAAAAATTACAACTCGCAGATGTTTATGCTCGTATAAAAATATACATTTATATATTGTTCAAGCTCCTAATAATTACCAAATAAATATAAAACGTAAATGTAAGATTGGGTCATTAACATTAACTGGAGTTCGTAAGTTCATATTGCCGCTATAAATTTGAACAGTAAATGTTGCTTTTTGAAATTCAAGATTTTTATGAACGATGCTGAAACACTCGACATTTCTACAATGCACAGAACAAATGATTATAGTTAGAAGGGAAATAAAAGCGTTTGATGCGTCGCAAGTTGGTGCATAAAAATGACTACTGCCGCGGAACGGATGATTTGTCAAATTAGTCGCTGTCGAAATGCATTGGAGAGAGGTGCCCCGGTGAAATAGTGTAAAAATGTGTACTTATTTTCTTATCTACCCCTACCTGCGGGCGGCCTAACCCGCCGCAGGGTAAAAGAATAATTAAAAAATATTAATTCAAATTCAAAATTGTAATAAAAAGAGAGAAATAAAACAAATATTTTAATAAATCTAAAGCACTTAAATGAAGCAACATTTTTTTTGTGGTCGGTTGGAGCTGGGCGTCTTTTAGGTATAGCATATAGCATTACGTACTATGCGGGAAACATCGCGGTGGATAGCTAGTCTCAAACATACTGGCGCCGACAATAATTTTGAATATAGTATTTTTTCAAATTTCTTATTTTTATTAATTTCTGTTGTAGAAATCAAAACAAATTACTAACAATTTTTGTCAACCCAAGTATGTATACATTTTTCTATTCAATGTTACACACCTATATCAGGGTTGCCTAGAGTGCACTGTAGAAAGTGTAGGAGAACGCTGCGAAGTAACACTCTCTCTGAATTTTAACTTTTGTGCCTATCTACCTAACTATTTTAATTATTCTTCTCTATTTTGACCAACTAGATAGGTTAGGACGCCGAGAGAAAATTGTCAAAATGTATACGCGCCGCGGACTGAAAAAGCCTTATCTCAAAACCTACAAAACCGATTTTGATATAACTTAAGGTCCTAGATTGGACTATACCTAATCCAAAAGAAGAAGATTTTTAGCGATCCGACATACTTTTTAACATATGCGTAGACAAACATACAAACATTTATTAAATTTGTTCAGACGCTGGTAAAGGTCGACTGGGAGAAAATGCCACAGGCATTAAGTCCGCCTTGTATACATTTGTATATGAAGCTTAATAAATAAAAATAAAAATAAATAAAGACTAACAGATCGAACAACGGAGCAATTCTTAGAATATTACATACATACACATCGAATTGATAATCTCCTTTTTTTGAAATTGATTAAAAATCAACACATAACATTCCACTGCGCTCGTCATCCTGAGACATAAGATGTGAAATCTCAATATGTCCACTAGGTACACTAGCTATAATGTCCTTTAAACTGGAACACAAAACAGCATTTACACTGCTGTTTGGCAGAAGAAATAGACATTTATGTGGTACCTACCCAGGCTTAGACTTAGAAGAGTTGCAATTTCAATACCAAAATACTTCATTTACACGTGCTGTATTACGAGAGTATTAGTAAAGTTAGTCCACTTTTAAGGTACTGGCTCCCTGTTATTCGAGTTGTATTTTATTAGCTAAATCAAAAAAAACTGTTTCGAGTGTGGTTTTTCCGACAATGCACATATAAAAACAATAAAAGCGTGTGTCCTCCTATATTTGGTTGTAAAGGACTAACCGAAGATTTTTTGGATATTTTGTAATACGGAATCCTAAAAGCACGAGTAAATTATGCAACGTACACGTCAAACACCGGATGTCCCGCCAAACCAAACATTGGGCAAAATTCACAAACCAGGTTTTTTTACCGCTTTTACCAACCGAACCTAATGAAATCAAAGGGAGACCGCGCGTGAAAACAATTTCTGAACACAAAATTTTGACATGGACGAATATTTTCAAATTAAAATGTACCGATGATAATACACCTTTTTGCACTATACTAAGCCTCTTCGCATGACGTGCGCTAAAAAAGGAACAAACAACATCTATGGACATTAAATACTGCAAATAGACAGACTAAATGTAAATTAATTGTAAAATAAGTCGCCGAAAGTTGTGTATAGCTTTATTTTGTATTATTTTCAAATGAATACATTAGATTTTAATATAACTGTAGTTTAGTTAGTCAATCGTCTGATAAATGAGTATAATTTCGTGATTTCAGAAGACGCTGTGTTTTTAAACGCTTCTTCAGGTATTGTTTCATATTACGAATTGTGAGATAAGAATAACATTTTTTTCTTTTGAAAACATTTGTGTGGCTTAGATTTCGAGACACGATTTTTGTGACTTTCTTCAAAACCATAAAACTTTTCTACTTGGTAATTTCACCTGCAAAATGATATCTTGCCTACACATTTTCCTCAGTTTTCTAGTATTGTTGCGGGACAGTTAACATCCCTTTAAAGATTAAACTAGTTTATGATATGGAAAACCTTTGATATTATTTATAATCTTCTGTACTGATTATGTGATGATACTAAAGTAACAATATTTGAAATAGACTAGGTAGGTTCAGTTTTACCATTAACAAAATACTTATAGAATCAAATATCATACACAATATGAACAATGAATGTCTGCGGTTTGACATCACCATCGATATGCCTTTAAACAAGGAACATAAGCTGAATTGTTCTCCATGTGCACTGATAAATTAATTGGAATACGACTGTGATTTCCAAACGTTGATTCTGGTACGTAGTTGGTCTGCGAATTTAAATTAAGTTGGGTTGTAATATTAGAAAAAAACAGTAATTTTTTAACTTATAACGACTTTTGACTCGTACATCTTTTTCTTCTTTGAGTGCATCTTCAGTATTAAAGGTTGGCCGTCAGCTTGGTAAAAAATAAATATAATAAACTTATAATTTCAATATGGCAGATTTTACGGTGCAATATCGTTGTACATGTATAATTATTTATGAATGATATACTGCAATAATGTGTTGAACTATTGTCAAAATTATTATAATGGATGATACGTATGGTCAAACGCATTAAATCAAATAAAGCTTCCTAAATAAATATACAATTATGAGCAATTAAGTTATAAATAAGTCGGGAATACTTTTAACTAAGTGAGGGTCAAAACTCAAAAAGATTCACTAGAAACTTAAAATAACACTAATACTTTTATCGTCTAATAGTGATGAAACTTACGTGAATATTCATACAGAAAAAGTATCTGAAATGACCAGCGAGAATTTGAGATATTTTTTTCAATTTTGTACGATTTTACTTCATTATTACCGAATATTTTGAGATAGACTTCATTACCTTTGATGTCTTCCCGTCCCTTTTAATAAAACTTTATTAATACCACCAGAAAGACAAATACACACATTCTTGCTATGACAATAGCCTACCGTCGAAATACGAGAGTAATAAAGGTGAGTGGAGGATTATTGAGGCACGCAGCCGTGGGGGACGGTGGTGCAATAAAACAACCTGGGGTATGATATATTTTATTCTCCCAGAATAAAGTTATACCTTTGTACGAAGCATAGGTCTACTGGTAGCTCGGAATTATTTATAAGAGCTAGGTGAACTTGGATGAACAACATTCAATGCCGTTTCTCTACGAATCTAAAACAAGTGTTATTAGCAAAATAAAATATTTTTATACATCAATATTTCGAAATATGAAGGTATATATACCATATTATCCGGTATTAGTTTCCGACTCTGGGTTAATTATTAATAGAAAAATCAATATCACATTGAACGAAGCGGGATTCAATCCCGAGACCTCAGCTTTGTAATATCACCGTACCACAAATGTGCCACCCAGATATTTTGCCAGTCAGAGTTATCAGACTGAGTATTTGGAATTGGAAAACTTTCTGGCTGGGTTTTCCCGGGATTTATTATATTCATGACAGGGTCGATATCATGCAACCATATCGAAGTAATATATCTAAGCATATCGAATTTAAACGTATGACGTACTACATAGTAGTATAATAATTAAAATCAAACGTCCGTCTAGTTCAACAGCGTAATGATCCAGCATAATTATTCAAAATAATACCGTGGCACTTTTTTCCAAAATATTTAGTTGATTTGTGTTTTTGTGTCTGTAGTCACTAAAACTACCACCTGGTTTCGATTCGGGGTCGGTCGCAGTCGTCGGTCGCAGTCTGGATATACCCGATATGTGATTAACGAATGCCACAGTGTTGGTAACGTAAAAAGTGATTTTATATGATAGAGCCCACTTCTTAATGTTATGATGGTCCAGGATTCTTATTGTAAGCGGCTTAAGATGAGAATATCAAATTAAAATATTAATGTAGTTGTGGGTGCGTGATGGACTGTTACTGTTGTCTCATTACAAACTCAATTTAAATTTTCATAGGTACCTACTGTAGTATTGTAACGAATTGTTGTAATTGTTTGTTTACGAAAAAGTTATCTTTATAAATACATTTCGAAAATGATAAATATTTTTTTAATGATTTAATGCTGAATTCAATTTATAAACTGGAATATAACAACTTACTGCCGAGAGTTTTTGACGCTCTTACCACGTTTTCGGAAAAGTCGTTCATAACTTTTTCGAATGCCTAATTGCCCCTTGCTAGAAATGATTTATTTCTCTTTACCGCAATTTCTCATGACGTTTACCACTTATTTACTTATGTTTCCGTTATAAAATAATTCTTAAGCGACTGTAGAAAAAATGATTATTATAAGAGTATTAGATTTGCTAAGCCTGGGCAAATAAATGAATGCATTAATTTGGGGGAAATCTCCACGATTGAAAAGCTGTTGGCAACTTAAAACGTAAATATTTAGGGTAAATACTATCTCTATCACTTCAAAAAACAATAAAGTAAAATAAAACGCAAGTTTTAATGAGAAAGAATATCCATTAAAATTATAAAATACCCTTACTTTAATTAACTTAGCTAACATTTTGTCAACAAGCTGGCGGAAGCAAGCACACGCGCCACTTATGTTCTTTTTACATTGTGTTTAAAAGGAATTTCTAATGAAGAGAAAAAGCGGTGAAAAGCGAATGAATATTATTTCTCGTACATAATTATCCTTCATGCTTTGGCTTTTATTAGAATTAAGAGAAAACAAGTGAAAAGAAGGTTTATTGAACGTACGTACAGAGAAACAAAGACCAACAAACTTATTCATGTGGAAATTATATTGCTTACTTTATGACTTGGCATAAAAGATTACGTTGCCGTGACAGTTGGCAATAAATAGTAATAGAAAAACAATTACGGCAACTCTATTGAAAATGTTATTGTGTCCGTTGTATAATTTTATATTTTATTTTATTTATTGGGACACAAACGGTTACATATCTTATTAAAACTAGTCTTAATCCATGAGGTTATAAAACACATATAACCCACACCATTGTCCACAGATTGGCATAATGTAGGTATATGTATATGTAGGTATCTTCATAAATTTTCCTACGAATATTGTTTATTTTGTGATTTAAAACAAACAAAGAGATTATCAATAACCATTTATAAAAATAACAAGTATTTAAACATTTAGCGTCGTATTATATCGGGTTGCCATATTAATCCTAAATTCGATCTTAGTGCCCCCATTAAAAACAGATTCTTTTTTTCCAATGTTGTAGCTTGGTAATCGTGGGTTCTCCAAGCCTGATGTGTCATTTGGGACCCGTGATTTAATAAAAAGATGTAGCATAGGTAAAAACATGGTAAAAGGCTCACTAGACACTTTTAAAGCTAGTCTGCAGCATAATTAATTAACCTAATTCTATAATATATCAGCCCATATATGTCCCACTCTCTTTATCCTCAACGATCTGTATAGTCTCCAAAAGTGCGAAATATTGCTTTGTTGTGTAATATTTTTGTATGCCATTTGTTGCGTATCCTATTAAATCATTTACGATGTATACATATGTTTATGTATATGCAAAACCTTTTTATTATTGAACGTAAACTTGGCGAGTTTAACCTACACGTAGAGTCTACAAGTAGGCACAAACCGGCCAAATACATAGCGCTATACTACATACGATGACATGTGACAGTACCTGATCGCCAAGCCAATCGGAGCCCTTCACTGTATCGTAAAAGTGCCAGCGCCAATCGTCTTCGTGCATGCTGCCTGCAAAGTAAATACATGACATCGTCAACAAATGACACTAATTACATATTATTGTCATTAATTAAATCATAGTTCGGATTTGGATAGCAAAAAATTGTCGTTTAGTGTAAATATGGCTCCAAGCCAAAGGCCTCCGACATCATGATACTGCCTTTCGTAAGACGCCTTGTTATAAAAGGGAAAAGGGTTTAAATAAAATAACAACAAATTTCATATGAAGCAAAAAGTCATAATTCGTGTCTCAAAGACACAAAATCCTTAACCGTCCAAATAATTGCCTAATAATATTTTTTTATATTAGATGTTCTTCGTTCGAGACAATGGCTCAATTATAATAATTATCTTCACACTCTCCTAGACCAGTAGGCCGCTACACTCATGGCGTCGGTAGCCTTGATGATGTCCCTTCTTGTGCAGATGGTAGGGCACAATGGGCACATCAGTAGGTGGGACATATCCTGCTCCGGGGCTCCACAGTCACAGTTCGACTTTGACTGATAACTCCACCTTATCAGACTAGACTTACGACGACCCACACCTGTGCGAAGGCGGTTAAGTGCCTTCCAGGTAGGCCACTGAAGTTCTTTGCTAGGAGGAAGGTGTTCAGAAGGTAGAATGAATAATGAAGTCCGATGGTACGGGGTATTTAAATATTAATCTTATTTAATATTGATTTATTGAATAAGCTAAATCAGTTCGCCTGTCCCTATTAACAGTGTCGAAACTGCAAATCGGCAATTTTACAGGAGAGCGTGTCAAAGTTGAAATTGCTTGTATTTTTTTAAGTAAGTGAGTTTGGATTACAAAATTTTTCAGGTTATCAATACGTGATTGGGAGTTTATATACATGGCAATAATTTATTATTATTTCTTTTCTAAATAAGTCAAAATTCATAAATGATTTTTATAACGGATCAAGAATCACTGTAGTTTGTCGGATCTGTCATATCTAACAAATTTAATCGGCCCAACTCGTTGATGATTAGTTGTAAATGCCGTTTACGTCATTGTTAACAGTGAACTCTATATAATTTTGTGTCGTTACTTAATTGTATTTAAAAGATAAACACTTTTATTGATAATTAAAGCTCATATTTATTTAAAAAAGCACTCCTAAATGTATATTAATAGAATCTGCCATCGTTTTTTCAACTCAAACATAAAATCAAAGTGATGAATCATAAACTGAATTAAATTATTAGAAATTACCGAAATGCAACATATTATTATCAACTGAATAAGAAATAGAGATCCATCTAAGGTACTAATCATATAAATATTTACTTAAAATACTAAAGTTACTTAATGATCACGTTTGAGGTTTTAAATTAGAGATTCAGTCATAATAGCGTTATATTATTGGGTATTTTCTTAGTCTCTTAGAAATAATGTTTGAAAATAATTCTTGTGCAATCAAAATAAAAATATCCCATATTCTTAAAACCATACAAAATATACTGTCGAATATAAACGCGTCACGTGTTAAAAATCAAAGACATAAAATAATAAATAATTAAGAAAATCGAAGGACAATCAAGCTAAATGTAATATAACATAAAAATAGTCAATGACATTTAAATATTGAAATAAGCAACAATTAGTCATCTTTTTAAATAGTGTCATGTATCTCTTGAGCATTGTTACCTAATTTTATGTTTTCATAGAAGTTGTATTACCTCTCCGGGACTCTTCCACTGTGACATAGATTAATCAAGTCTTTATATTTATCATGATTGATAAGAAGATTGTCACCATAGGCCTGCTTAATTTTAAAATCACGAGGTATGTCAGTATTCCGAGAACTAGATCTCAACACAATCACAACTTTCAGTCGATCTTCAAAATTATATTTATTATCAATCCTGTAATAATGATGCCTGTATAGATACTTTTCTTATACAAGTGCCCATTGATGTTGTCGGTTACTAAGTTAAAATTACAATTTAGTCTTTAATCAAATTTCATAGAACGGTAAAGGACACGACAGTTTTTATTATATGCTTCTTTTATATTTATTACCTTGTACTATTCCTTCTTCTTTTCTTCGCAGTTAGTTCTACTACCCACTTCTCTTTATGTTGAGTGTTTTCTAACCTTTACCAGTATTACAACTGGTTTGGCGAGTTTTAACATAAATAGCAGAGTTTAGTTAAGTTTCTATACAAATCGATATGATTTAAGATCGGCATGTAGTCGGGATTTAATCATCAGTAAAGCTAATGCAGAAGGACTCATTGCCGGATTGATCATGATTGAAATAAAGCAAGTTTTGTGGATTCTATCATGGATTTGGTTTGATTTCTAAAAATTATACATTCGCCTATATTTAAGAAATCATTATATAGTTAAGCTGCCACCGAAATATTTGAAGCCTCAGAAGTTATATCATAAGTAACACCCAACATTATTGATTGATCATTTGATCTAAAATATCATTTTTAAAAACTAGCGTATTTGCTATTATTAAAGTTGTGGATGCAGATACAAATAAAATCATTACTTTTATAAAAGGTATCATTCTCTTTATTAGCATTTTTTGTAAAGGTTAAAACAAAAATGCTTGGATAATTACTTTATTTATTCATTGCAATCTGCCACGGGGGATTTATGTAAAACTGAAAAAGAACCAGTTGTGAAGAATAGAAGCAATAAATAAAATTAGTAATATACCTACATTTGTAACATTTATTAAATTATCAGCAAAAATATTATATAATATCACTACAACTGAACTATTGCAAAAAAAGAACCCACAAATATAAATTATTATAGCAATATCAACAAATATCTTGTTGCAGCTCCTTAATCAACAAAATATATCATATATCGTTTAATAAATCTTTATGAACCATATTATGCCATTAACAGTTATAATTTTAATATTTATTTAATAAAAAATGTAGACTTGTATTAGGATTAGTACTACATCCGACAAGTTCGATTTATATTTAGACCAAGAAGAAAGTCGGATGTGGTACTACTATCATTCTTTATGTAACAAAAAGCAGTATACAAAATGGCAAGTGCCACCATCCGCAAATTGAACATATAGTTAAACCAACAAAAAAGTCGGATGTGGTACTTCTGACTATCTTCGTATAATACAGCCCCTGCAACATTGTCCGTACTGGCACAACCGCCCGCTCATACTGCCTTCTAAAACTGCTAAACATGTCGGGAGTCTACATCGGGCATTGTTAACCAACATTTTCATCATATAAGACTTTGTTAACATGGCTATTTCAAAAACTATGAAGAGAGTTTAACTATTTCTTGAAGCTACTGAAAGAAATTACTTTTTAAGGTCGTTTAGCATGATAAAACCGAAATACCTAAAATTGCATATCCTACATTGTTAATAGGGACAGGCGAGTTGTAGTCTGTACAGGTCTGTATACCACACGTAATACTGTATTTTATAGAATACAGACGCGAAATATTGCTTTTGTCGTTGCCTTCATGCGTTAATGTCTTTTTTCTTTAAACACGACCAGCCAAAGAGGGTGAACAGAGTGAATGAGAGAAAAATGAATTACGGTGCCCCCGGCTAACTCTCTGACCAAACCAAATGTGACAGCAAAGGGGTTATTTCACGTCAGTTTTTTTGCGATGAGGTATTAACGCTTCAGTGTAGCCGGCCCATTTGCGTTGTAATAACTACTCGTACAGCGTTGCTTTATGACTTTCCAATGACGGTGACTTTTATTTTACAGTACTGTGTTGCTTTAAGCTTTAAATTCAAATAAGTCTCTGTCAAATAAAAAATGTTTGTGTACACAAGTTTTCAAATAGTAATCACGCTTTAAACAAACTACTGGTAGTGGTACCACTTTTATTTATTTATTTAAATATTTATTGTACACAAACTTAACAAGAACATAGCTAAACAGAAATAACAATAACAAAGAGTACAAATGGCAGTCTTATCGCTCAACAGCAATATCTTACAGACAACCATGGGATGGATTTAAATGAAGGAGAGGGAGAGAGGGCAGTGTAACAAATAAAGAATTACTTAAAGCTAAATAATACTAATTAAACATAACTACTAATATACACATACATATCCGTATATATACATATATATATACATACATACATAAAAATAAATAATACAAAATCATACATAAATTATAATATACTACAATTTCCAAATGATTTAATGAGAGGAAGTAATAGTGAAGTCTGCTTTAAAGGGAAAGGTAGTGCTCTTTAATCAGTTTTTAAAATGACGACAGCGTTTGCGCCTGCCTTACCACAACAGGAAGCGCGTTCCACAATCGAACTGCTTTAACAGTAAAAGAATTATCCATTGCTGTCGTGGTATGCACAGGCATTCTCAACTCTCTTAAGATTCTCTGACGACCTCAAGGATCTCGAATGGAAGTCATGAAGATAAATGAATCGTTCTTTAAGATAAGATGGGGTGAGAGGATTAAACAAAATATTATAAAGAAGAGAGAGAATGTGAGTATTCCGATGAAGAACGCCGGATAGGTAACCACTTGAGTTTAGCACGAAACTCAGAAGCATGGTCATATTTGCGAAGACCAAATATGAATCTTATGCAGAAATTTTGAAGACGCTCAAGTTTATTTAGTTGGTCTTCGGTGAGATCTAGATAGCTGACATCGGCATAATCAAGGATGGGGAGAAGGAGCGTATGCGCAAGCGTAATCTTCGTGGTAACGGGTAGAAAGTTGCGTAGCCTTCGCAAGGACCTAGCGGAAGCAAACAGCTTCCGGCTAATATCCGAGAGCTGTGGACCCCAGGTGAAAGATTTGTCTATGTGTATGCCCAGATTGCGGACGGAGTCACTGAAAGGAATTTTGACACCTTCACAATAGACGCTAGGTAATTGGGACAAGTCAAGCCTAGAGATCATCCTGGGGCTGCCGACAACAATGACTTGAGTTTTAGCGGGGTTAATCTTTAAACCATGAGCTATACTCCAATTACAGATGTGTTGAATGTCTGTATTGATTTTAGCAATTGCATCAGTCATCTTGTCTAACAGAGCTTGAGTATAAATCTGGAGATCATCACCGTAGAGGTGGTAGGAAGAACGAATGAGATTAGTTATGGAGTTAATAAAGATAGCGAAGCGAAGAGGAGATAGCACGCCGCCCTGTGGTACGCCAGCAGATACGGGGCACCAGGAGGAAAAGTTTTCCTCCACACGGATGCGTTGCCAGCGTCCACACAGGTAACTACGAAACCAATTAACTGTCATTGGAGATATGTTAAGAGAACGGAGCATGGTAAGTAATACGTCATAGTCGACAGTATTAAAGGCATTGCTGAAGTCCAGCAGAGCTAGCACAGTCAGCTTGCCTCCTTCCATGCCTGATCTGATGCCATCCGTGATGTGGGTCAAAGTGGTAGTCGTACTATGTCCAGGACGAAACCCAGATTAGAGAGGATTTAGAAGGTTATGCCTGGAAAGGAAATCATTGAGTTGGGTATGGATCAAACGTTCTAGGACTTTGGAAAGGAAAGGAAGTATGGAAATAGGACGAAACTCAGAAAGTAGGGAGGCATTGGATTTTTTGGGAATCGGGATAATATGAGCTTCTTTCCTAGCAGTGGGAAAAATCCCAGTGGAGATGGAGTGGTTTAGAATGTGGGAAATGATAGGAAGGGTTTCGTCTAAGACAGGGAGAATCATGTTGCGGCTAATACAGTTACTCAGTCAGTTACACTTTTATTGGTAGGTACCACCGCAATGTCTATTTCTCCCGCGAAGCAACGGTGTAAATATACTGTTGTGTTCGTGTTTTAAACACATTGTAGTCAGGGTAGTAGACATATTGAGAGTTAACATCTTTTGTCTTAGGATGGCGTGCGCAGTGGAATGTCAAGCTTTGCTTTGCAATTATTGGTGTTTGGTTTTGCTACTGTTCATGAGCAATCGTGTCGCTTACTTTAGGCGAATGGCATGCTCGTCACGCTATTTATTGCAAAAAAAACTGTAAATGAAAAGAAATAATAACACAAGGCGCTTAGGTCTAACAAATGGCGGGCTTTTCGGCGATTTCTACCAGACAAACTTAAGATGGGCTGGCATAAATGGAATCACGGAAGAAATGGGCATTTAATCAGTGTTTTAATAGCGATATCGCACATTTAGAATTAAAGAGACCTAACTAAAAAATATTTTTCTTTTGTTTCTTTTTTTATTTGTAACATAAGATCTATTCTATCTAATCTATTTTTTGGATTCGGTCAGTTTAATTCTAAAGGTGCGATATGTCGGAGGTTGAAAATAAACATTACATAAACATGCTAACTGGTCCTGATGTGTAATTTGTACGTTTGCGGCAATTTCGTATGATTGACATACCCGCAGCGATTGCATCCGAAATCTAATTTGGCGAGATTGAATTTTGAACCCCTGCATCGCTAGTGCCTCGGGTTACAGTCGACGCATTGGCCCTCTAAATAACTGCGCTACGCTAATATCAAATAATCTATTTATGGTCAGTATAGACGCCAAATCAATGCAGCTTCTCAAAATTCACTTAAAAAGTCATCTATGACTGATTGGCGTATGAAAAAACTTGGAACTACAAAAAAAAGTAACATTATTCAACGTATTGCTTGAGATATTTTTGATTTTGATTTGATATTTTCATAATAATTAATTAAAATGGAATGGGATGAAATAAAATTACTGGTGGTATCATCTGGGTGGGTATCACCGCAGTGTCTATTTGTCCCGTCAAACAGCAGTGTTAATGCACTATTGTGTTTCGGATTGAAGGTCATTGTAGTACATACCATCTTATGTCTCAGGATGGTGAGCGCAGTGGAATGCCAAGCATTGCTTTGTAATTCAAGGTATTGTTTGGTTTTGTTACTGTTTATGAGCGGTCGTATCGTTTACCATCAGGCGAACGGCATGCTCGTCTCACTACTCGTTGCAATAAAAGAAAATTGGTCATGTAGGCAGTTAAAGAGCTCTTATGACAAGTCAATACACATAGCAGTTAATCTCTATATATAACATATACTCGTAGATAGTACATAACATAATTTATATTGTTTTTTTATATTTATATATTTATTTATAATCATATCATTTTATTAATTTATTTAATTTCTTATTACTATTTTATTTAAAGCATCAATTACTACTTTATGATAATTTGTTTTTCAAAGAAATACATAATTTACGTCACTCAGTATAATCAATAAGTGGTTATAATTTATCTTCCATCACAAGTTATTACATTTTGATAAAAGTATTATATACGGATTTTATCGCGGATTTGGTTTAATTTTTACGTTTCTTAACTTCCCGACGTTTTGATAACTTCAGTTTTAATTTTCACGGGGCGGACTGAGGTATTAGTCATCCGCTCAGTTAAAAATGTAAAATTTAACCAAATCCGCGATAAAATCCGTAAATAATACTTTTATTTCAATGTGTACCATTCGCGTATATTTAAGAAACCATTATACAAGTTATTACATTAGAAATTTTAATATTATGGGATATATTATGAGTGTAAATGCTTGTTTTTTATATTATAAAAACAAATCTCAAACAATGTATTAAAAATATATTATTTATATATATCTTTATATATTTATGCCTGAGTGCGTGGTGGCCTGTTGGTAAACGGACCAGACGCGGCTGCCAACATGTTCACGGTGGTCGCGGGTTCAAATCCCAGGGCACACCTCTGACTTTTCGGAGTCATGTGTGTATTGATAGTCAATCACCACGCACTAAAACGGTGAAGGAAAACACCGTGAGGAAACCTGAATACCATAGCGGTTTATAAGAATTTCTATGGTATGTAAGTCCGCCAACACACTCTAGGCCAGCGTGGTGGACTATATGGCCTAACCACTCTCAATCGTACTGTCGATTGTAGAGTAGGCCCGTGCCCTGCAGTGGGACGTATATGGGCTGATACAGGTACAGCAGGTACAGGTTCCTTGTTACTCTATTACGCAAGAACAAGGGTGTACGAACGCACAATAATAATGAGAATGAAATAGAATATTTATTAAGATAAATAAAGATAAAATAATAATGAAAATGCATGGAATGGCAAACGCAGTGCCCTGTGCAATCCAAACAACGTATCCACCACGGATAGAGTATAAATAGACCCTTAGGTCAATGAACAAGACGAAATATAACTTCACTTTTTTAAAAGATGCAAGTTACGGTATATATTTTACCCACTATCAAGTAACGACCTTTTAAAATATTGAATAAATGACAAATAACGCAAGTCAATATACAACAATCAGATTAGATATAATCTACTTACGATTTTTTATTTTTTTCTTAGTTATACTTCGATAAATTGTGGAAAGATCGTAACAAATGTAAGACTTGGAGGGTTATTACGTAATTTATACTTCCAAAGTACCAGGTAGTCAACGGTATACAGTATCGGAATATAGAATATCGAAATATAAAGTATTGCTTCCATTTTCATGACAAGGTTTTCATAAAAGAGTTGGTTGTAAATCCCTGTGCTTAGTTTTAGAGCCCAATTATTCCTACCGATAGCAGTAATTTGCTTTGATCTAAATTGTGCCGACAAAATCTGCAATTTTAACGGTAAATTTTAAGTATCGGTGATTTTTTTAAATATCTAAAATTTTCGACACCTTACAAGAACTATATGAAAAAATAAAATGACATTCACTGTTAAAGAGTAATATTTATTTGCATTTTATAAGTCGCTTTGAAAATATTTTACAGCGGCGTATTTTTATCACTCGGCTATCTATAGCTTAAAATGATCATGCAACCCCTGGGATTATGCCAATTTAATATTTGTAATTACTTACAATTCGTACAATCACTATTTATTTCACATTTGCTTCGTCTGTAACATATTTAACAAAATGAGGTACTTATGCAATGATCAGATGCCTGCTTAAGGCCGTAATCAGAAAGACAGGATGAAAAGTGTCATCAATTGGCTCTTAACTATGTACGGATTCACCGAATATGCTACCTCTGAGCGATGGCGTAGTGACGGGGGTAGAATGGGGCTGCATCCACCCCTTCCCCTCCCAAACTGTCTGGCGCCCACCCCGGCACGTCAGGTTACCAATCCGAAATTGCAGGGTGGTCAGGTAATCATTTTAAATATAACCTTGTATGAACAACATCTAAACTAAGTTAGGCAAGGTTTTCGCTAATTTTGGAGACTCATTTTGTTTATTATGTCAATCTTATCGCAAGCGTTGGAATTTGACTTCATATTAATAGTAATGACCGGTCAAATCTGGATAATTGGTAAATATGTTATAGACATTTGTTACACATACAGCATCACAGCCATCTAGAGTAGGCATGTCTCTGGAACCCACTTCATCATACATATATTGAACGCATTGGAAATACATAGAACCGTTTTGTAAAATACCTTTGTTTTCACCAACGAATTCAGTACACTAGTAATAACAAATTCCGACCCTAAAAAAATTGGACTGCTACTGAAAACGAAGCCGGGTGGTAGTTTTAGTGACTTCAAATTCAATGCAAAGTATTCATACAATACAAACAAACAAAAATTTGTGTTTTTTTACCTTTGTCGCATATAGGTGGTAAATCCATAAATTTTCGTAAAATAATAATTTACAGCCTTTTATTTTTTAAAGACGCTATGGTACAGCAGGGTTTCAATTATTTTATTAGCAAACATGGATTTACCACACAAAAACTCATATTTGAAACATCACAAAAAATATTGGTGGTTTGTTTGCGAAATTTTTATTTGCATTGTGACTGTAGTCACTAAAACAAACACCCGGCGGCTTCGTTCATCCACCACAATATTGATAAAAATATTTCACTGGTTGATACCAATATTCCGTTCTGTGCATTTTTTAAACATACACAAAAAATAAAGGCGGAAATCATGTCTTAGATTTTTTGTTCTATAGACAATGGCACTGACTCCGCGCCTTTTGTGCTCCACCCTATTAGTGAGGGAGGGTGTGTACATATAATGGAGCATTTGCTTCTAATTAAACCGATATTCAATGTCACGGCCCCAGAATATCTTACACCTGTACGGTCTCAATGTTTTTTGTGAAAAATATACGTGTATTATTTATTGGGAACTTGATTTAAATCTTTTGAGACATTCAGTTTTGTTTAATGTTGAATCATTTCCACAGGTTAGTTACTGGATCTATGATATATTACTATTTAGGTTAAAAAGTATTTAATAACAACTGTCTCGCGAAAGAGCACAATTCTAAAGCTCGTGAGAACTAAAAATTCATGGATACCTAGATAACATAATGTTTGGGAAGTAAAATATATTAGCAAGATTTTTTCTACCTATGTTAAAACTTACACGTATCAACAAAATCGATACCATAAAATCTGTAAAAATTAATTTCGCGTAAATCTAAGAAACCATTATAAAAGAACCATATTAAAAATATATTTCTAAACTGGAAAACTTCAGCAATAATTATAACTAGTGGTCGCCCAGTGGTCGAAATTCGACCACTTAATATACATTATTAAAATATAATATTCAAACATTATTAAGATTCTACTGTCGAAAACTAAACTACTATAACCACAGATTTGACCATGACTGTTATTTGCCCATTTCTTTTTTGAACAAATTATTTGAAATACCTGTATGATGATGTTGTTAATTCTGATATCTCTCAAAATCACTTATTTATCCTGAAGTATATGCAATTACTGAAATCGTAAACTACAATAATTGCTTTGAACCAGCAATAGCAAATTATATTTTTTTGTACCTGAATGTTGTTATTGCAGATTGCTGCTACAGAACTTTCTTTATGCATATAATGATAGTCCGTGTACATTTAAATGTATCTTACTGCTACACAATTTGTATAAGCGCTCAGGTATTTCACGTAGTATTCTGTTTGACATTCAATAAAACCACAGTAAACAAACTTTTCTGTTTGACATTCAACTATGTCTTCAATAAACAAAAGAAACAATTTGACCACAAAGTATGTATACGTGTACAACCACAACGCCGTTACTTTTTGTTGAGCAACATTTCTTACGTTATTCAGCAAAATATGATAGCAAAATATTATATTCTTTTAGTACATGTTGCTGAGCATGTGGTTACAATCGATAACATTGTGGCACAATGTTTCTCCACAAAAGCTAACTGCGGTGTAGGTGCAGCATATGACATGTCTTAAAAATGTTCATTTGAAGCAAGATTTAATATAAACATTTGAGAGCATTACTACATGAATGTTTCATATCACCGCTCTCACACATTGGCCGACATCAAAGAGTCAATTATTTCAAATGTACTACACCCGCTAATCACAAGCCGCTTATTAATTTCAACCCCACGAGATACAATACGACTCGGTCTATTGTTGCCTTAGTACACGCACGCCGTGTCCACATATGGCCTCGGATTAATTTGAGTGCCAGTCAGGGTTTAAATTCATATTGTATCTGTGCGAGGCACGATTTTAAGACTAATATTAATACCCTGCCTAAGTGCTTTGTAACTGGCTTATAGAGGGCGCTGTAGGCAAACGTCGCGGATCAAGGCCTATGGCTTTTACTATAATAGAGGAATTAGATATTACACACCGTTAATTATTAAAGGCGATATGTGTACGCCTACTATATCCCTCCAACTGTCTAGGGAGCGGGACATGAAGTGGGGAGAGGTACGCAGTGATAGCTTTCAATCAATGAAAAAGCGAGATAGAGTAATTCTGGATTTTTTATTAAAATTTTGGTGAAGATCTAATTTTATCTTTTTTTAAGTCAGTGTTCTTTTTCCTTTTAAAGTATTTCAATTAATAGTGGACTGAGACAAATAAAATACCAATAACACTCTTTTTACTACTTAAATGAAACAACATTCACGTGCATACGAATGAAAATTAAATCCCGTAATCTTTTCCTCCCTGACGCTTTTACAGCCCGTTACAATACATTAATACTGTTACATATACAAATAGTGATTCATATAATACACCAAACTTCATGTTAATATATCTTTGTATTATAAAAAGTATTATAAAGTATTTTAAAAATGTTAAAATATAATACCAAAATAATTCGTTCTAATGATGTGTTAAAATATTTTTTAAATGGATAGCTCAAGTTAGTAAAATAGATTTTCAAAAATAGAAAACCAAAAAATTACTCCACTTTTTAAGAAGCCCACGGAGCCGAAACCTGGATTTGAACCAGGGACCGCAAGATCACAAGGACCTTATGCTCTACCAAACTGAGCTATTTCGGCTACAGAAGCGTTGCCGAAGTTATCGTACCGTTTCATGTCTCAGCCCGATATTTTATAGTTAATTTAAAATTTGTTTAGATAAATGTTTCATTCAACAAATAATTCGTTTCTGTTTAATTGCGACCAAGCTATTATATACGGCGCAAATAAGATTTATGTATTATAAAAATGTACACAGACCGCGGTTTTCTTTATAATTATCAAAATATTTTTTAACAAAATTTATTGTTTTGTATGGGCACGGCGATACGAATTCTTTTTAATATTTTACATTTATGACAAATACATGTTATTTACAGAAAATATGCATATAACTCGCAGTTTTCTAGTTACAGTAATCGAAAGAACAATGATGATTTTTTGATTGGTCTTAATTTTTTTTATCTTCTTTAAGTGGCATATATGCAAAATGATTTCTAATATTTTTTACATGAATTAAACAAAGCGGGGGGAAAAAAAAAACCTCTAAAATGGAAAGCCATTTAAGTAATTCCCGATTTATAAACTATTATTGGCTTAGTGTTGTCATTTTATATTTAATCGACTAAAATAGTTTCCATCTAGTAAAGTAATGCTATTCAAGATAACATTGCCGTTCAATATAATATTGGCAAACTCGCGCAATTTGTCAGTTATTTTAATTTTGTAAATAATGATGCTGAATTGATATTTTATTTGCTTAAATAGTTACTGTTACTAAACATAACATTGTATCTGTACTAAAAAAAGAAGTAAATTCAGAATATGAAATGAGTCTGGCTAGAAGACTTATAATCAAAGCAAATAGTCAATGACATAGATAACCCAGTAAAAAAAGAGGTAGATTTTTGACGTTTCTGTTGCGTGAATTGTTGATAAATATTTAAAAGGGACGAAGTCAAAAATAATTGAGGATTAAGGAGCATGATATTGCATTGTAAGATCCATGCATTCTTACGGACTTTTATATTTTCTGTGTGTGATATGCTATGTTTCTTATGATCACCGATCTTATTTTAATGCTTAGATTTATTTATAACTAGCTGTACCCGCGACTTCGTCCGCGTGGAATTTACCAAAGACATTATTTTACTGAATTTTTTTTATTTCTAAAATAAATGTATCCTAAGTTACTCCTTATTATATCAGCTACCTGACAATAAAAGTCCCGTCAAAATCGGTCCAGCCATTTCAGAGATTAGCCGCAACAAACAGATAGACAGACAGACAGACGGACAGACAGACAGACAAAAAAAATCTAAGGTCATTTTGGTTATAGGTATCGTGTATATAACGATATGTAGTTGGACAATTTTTTTTTATTTTCACTTTACAGACACTTCAATTTTATTTATATGTATAGATAAATATGTTGAGACTTGAAGGTAACTGTCAACTGAGACTGCGGCAGATCAACTCTGATTAATGATATCTGTATCAGCCCATATTATACGTCCCGCTGCAGGGCACGGGCTTCCTCTACAATAGACAGTACGATTGAGAGTGGTTAGGCCATATAGTCCACCACGCTGGCCTAGTGCGGGTTGGCGGATTTACATACCATATAAATTTTTATAAATCCCTATGGTATGCAGGTTTCCTCACGATGTTCTCCTTCACCGTTTTAGTGCGTGGTGATTGACTATCATTACACACATGACTCTCTTTGATCTAAAGACAATTAATTTTAATGACAATAAAAATAATGTATGGACAGTTGCCATTGTTCTTTGTATATTTTTCTTAAAGTAGGTATTTTTTTTTGTTTAGAGAATGAATGTGAGTATTATGTGATTTCAATAAAATAGATTAAAACAGGTCTTGCATGCCACTGATATGTTAAGGACGTTTCAGTTATACGACTATAATATTAAAATATTAATACTGACTCATTGGCGCAGTTGTACTAGATTACTTTTGTTGATAGTTACCTTTTTACTGGTGGTAGGTCTCTCATATGTAGGCAGAGAAAACAAAAGTTTTCCATGATATCGCACTAATATCACACGAACTTTGATGTACATATTTGTTTGTGGAAACAAAATATTTGACTTTCCCGTATAACTGGGCAAAAAAGACCACAATATGGTGACAAGAGGCATTAAAGAAAAACAATTACGGCAACTCTATTAAAAATGTCATTGTGTTAGTTGAATAATTTTATACGTCGGTACTTCTATACATTTGCATATGGCTTTAATTTGTTTAGCGCTTTAAACGAAACAGAGACTAACTATTACAACAATTATTAGAAATAACAAGTACCTGAACATTTTCCATCAAAGTATATCAGGTTGCCATATTATTCTTAAATTTGATCTTACCGCCCTCATTAAAATCAGACTCTTTTTTGCCAAGCTATATACCACACTCCCTGTACACACGGGCTGTGTGGATAGTTGGAGGGCTATAAACTTATTAATATATTAAATTTCGTGTACACCAATTAATTATTAACAAGATATCGAATTTCAAAATAACAATATACTTTTACACAAACAAACCGTGGACACGCAGTTACCCACCAATTAATCGATCTCTATTTATTCTTTATGGAAACAATGATAGCACACCTCGTTTTTTGCAACCAGTACGACGAACACCACACAACAAAATACGAGTTTCATGTATCAGCAAAAGTTTAAAGGTTTTAAATTTCAATATAATATTTGGATGCATTTTCATTTTGATTTACAAAACCAGATGAATGTGAAATCTGTCGAACGACCAGCCTTCCCTCTGTTTGGTATTGATTAATCAACTGCAGTGGTTTGTTTGGTACAATTTTTTCATGCCGGTATAAAGGACTAAGTTTCGTATAAAGACCTTTGTCCGAGGTGTTTTATCCGTCCACCTGAGAAAGCTGCTTATTCTCACAAGAGATAATTCTAACATTTGTAAGCCAGAATCATCGAAGTAATACTTAACCACCTCTTTTGCGAGCGATAGTTTTTAATTGAACAATTTAGTTTATTAATTATATTTATAGGGTAATATCAAAATGTATGAACACAATAAAATAAAATGTGTTCTGTATTTGCAAATGAATAACAATAAAATTGACTCATGATAATTCTTAAGAAAGTAAATATCTGTTTTATTAAGAGATTTTTATTGGGGAATTATAAAAACAACGCTTTTTTTCAACAAAATTATTCGTAACACGCTTATATTAGGTGCTCCTATATATGTATGTAAAGGAATTTTTGAAGTCGACTTTGAAACACTTCTAAACGTCTGATTGATTTGAAATTTTGCACACATATGAAGACTCGATGAAAATACAATACTTGAAAAGTTTGTCTCGTTATTTTTTTAGTAGGTAATTTGTTAGCTTGCTTTCTCCCTTGTATATGAAACACGCTTTAGTAAAAGACTAGAAATCAAATTAAAAGTAAAAATGATTGACAATGAATTTAACATCACACAATAGAATATAATAAATTAATTTTATGATTGAGAAGGTTGGGATGCTTGTGTGTTGGGGTGAATTGATTGTAATTTACTGCATTGTCTGAACTCCTGAACCGAAATTTAATAAATAAATACATGTCGTACATAAGCGCAATACACAGTACACATCAAAGCCGCCGACCCACCGGCCTATGTCTCAACTTTTTGCTGGAGACATGGCAGAGGCTTGACGCAAGGAACACACCTGTCCCCAACATGGTTATTTTCTCCTAGGCCATAGGGTTGTGCCGGCGGGCTGGGTAGCTTTAACTGGCTAATTACCCATGCATCGACATTGGACACCCCGGTCGGTTATGTTAATTAGCCTCTCTGACAGGGCAACCCCTTAATATTATTGGAAGCAATTATATTCGGTCGTATCATTTAATTAGAAATCTAATTTTTATGGTATCCCTTGCTGGGAGACACTGTTTACTGCTTTTAAAGCGGTTTACTAAGTAAGACTGCTTCGGTGGTGTAGTTGTACTACGGTACGGTTACAAAGCTAAGGTCTCAGGTTCGAATCCAAGGTCAGGCAAAGTGATATTGGATTTTTCTATTCATTATCAGCCCGGAGTCAGGAATTTGTGCCCGATATGGCGATAGGCTCGCACATCGTGGGACGGAACATAAAAGGCGAAATGTGGGTGTCCAGGCACCTCTGCCTACCCCTTCGGGGAAAAAAGTGAGTTTATGTATGTATGTGTACTAAGTAAGAGCAAAATTTAGAATTCATACAAGTACATTGTACAGTATACGTTGGTGATCCTTGACTTGACTTTTTGATTATTTTGGTTGTCTCGTTTCTAGTATTTTTAATCTGACAAATTGAATATTATATCCTGACAGTAGTCTTTCTCACACACACTTCACCGGAAGCAATTATTATGATTTTATTTTCATATGGAGACTGTCCCGCCCTCACACCCACCACTGTAACTCCTGTAAGCCAGGATCAACAGTGGCACGCAATGTAATGACACCGAGCAATGAAGCTCGGCGAGTCTCCGGGAATGTCTAACTTGTCTTTAACCCGCAACGAAATTAATCAGAAAGTGTAATTAATAGGAGGAGTTGGAAATAAAATATTGTCCACTTCCCTCCGTGCAAAGCGGGTGACAAAACAATGAACTAAAGAGGTAAATAACCTCGTAAAAAGACTTTTACAGCCGGAGAAGCCAGCTGTAAAGCACCACGGATCAAATCATTCTTACATTTAAATGGGACCTATTATGTGAGCTTTTATACTTGTTTCCAGTAATAGGTATGGCAAAAACGCCGGAAAGCACGGAAGTTCTTCCTAGTCTCTACAAGGTCCATGTAGTATACAACTCCAGATGATATTTGCATACTATCCAGCATGGTTTTACGCTCATTCTACCAATGACTACACTCCCAAAGTATATGATGCGCGGACTGTTCGTGCTCGTAGTTAGGTGTTGAACATGGGCACGCAAGCGATTCAACAAGCTTAAAAGAGTAAAGTTTAGACTTAAAGTTACATTATTAGTTTATTTTCATATATGTATGTATTTTATCTACATATGGTAAGTTTAAAATAATGCATTGTTACAAATGTAGTGTTCAATTAAATGCATTTGTACGCTACACTGCGTTCATTTTGTGTTCTACACGAACAGATTGTAAAACATGAAATTATATTCATACTATAATGACTTCATTAAGGGTTAACAATTATTTATGCGGCTCGCGTTTTGTCAATGTACTAGACCGCACACTTAGTACACGATCCGACGCCTATTAACACATTGAATACAAGTGTAACATTAACACAACATGAACAGTTCACACGGTATTAAAATAGACATTCCGTTTATTCACCTGTGATATAAGTTATTCATAGTAGCGTATGAATTAATTTGTAGGGAGGCCATTAAGTTAATATGCATTAGATTATTTATGCGACACGAATATCATCCTTTGAAAACATTTAAAAAGACCTCACGGGTTTGTATGGGACCGAAAAGTCTCTCGTAGTTCTGATACCTACTACAAAACTTAATTGATCTTAATGTGCGTTCAGAACCATGTATGTGGTTGTTAGGTGTATTTATTTCTTTATTTATATACTCGTAGTATATGTTGTTAAATAAGTAAAAATAAAAAATAAGTAAAATTCTCTATTGTAAGTTCTTGCGATAGACTTATGTTCAACAAAGGGCTTAATGTGACTGCATAGTGAGATAGAGCCACAAAGATATTAACATACCGATAGCTGTCCCGCCCTCACACCCATTACATCACACCAGTTACAGCGGTAACTCCTATAAGCCAGGATTAACAGTGGCACGCATTGTAATGACACCGAGCATTGTAGCTCGGCGAGTCTCCGGGAATATTTAACTTGTCTTTAACCCGCAACGAAATTAATCAGAAAGTAAAATTAATGGAAGAGTTGGAAATAAATCGTTGTCCGTCATACCTATAGCTGCGTTCATCCCTCCCTGCGCGGCAATGGTGTGCGACCTGGTGGGGAAGAGTTTGGAGACCAGCGCCACGGAGTATTGTTGCTGGGCCATCCCCACGGCAGCGCGCAGGCCGGCTCCTCCAGCTCCGATCACCAGGAAGTCGTGCTGATGGTGCTCTATAGTGTAACTTGCCATCCGACCGTGGACTGGAAAAGATAGGGGGGCTACTACAAAAAAAAACAAACGAACTTCGAATGTTACTACTACTACTGAACATATTGAGATTTAACATCTTATGTCTTAGGATGGCGAGCGCAGTGGAATGCCAAGCATTGCTTCGTAATTCGAGGTGTTGTTTGGTTTTGCTACTGTTAATGAGCGGTCGTATCGCTTACCATCAGGCCAACGGCATGCTCGTATCGCTATTCATCGCAATAAAAAATGTACGGACGCCGCACGTAAAACTTCACTAATGTGTCTTAATACTTCATACAATGTTGGAATCCTCTATCGTACCTACGTTATAACCATAGACTAAGTTCGGAGAAAATATTAAGTATAATAGAGAATAGTATTGATTTTTAGAAGTGGAAAACTTATATCTTACTCCGGACGTCGAACAACCGAACATTCGAAGTTCGTATCGTTCTTATAGAGTAACCTCCTGGACACCAATGGCTATTTTAGAAGGCACATATTTTATTGAACGTAAACAAAGTAAAATGAAAAATGCCGTATCTACATTTTTTACTATAATTAAATTTTGTTCAATTACGACATCCGCCATCGATAGACAGATCATTTTATGTTGGTTCTTCAAGCCTGAACTTTTATTACGTCTACTGTCAACCAAACAGAAACGGTCCTATATTGGTCGGTTACTTTACGCACGAACATTTTTAATAATGTAGGTATTTTTTTCAATTTCCAGAGAAAAATATTTTAAATGGAATATTAGGTTTCTGCTCATATTTTCATGCTCCTCGTCCTGCGAAATTTCATAAAAGTGCATACAACGTTTTTCGTTCATGTATTAACGCATATATATGTCGGTGCAGAAAATAATCCCCGCGTGTACTTAGATTACAAAAATTCATATGGTTATAAAGTCATTAGAAAGAAATTTACTGATTATGTGATGTCACTGGCACTTAACGTAGTCGATTGATTTTTCCTCATTCAGCGTTTATTTCACAATAGTAGCTTACGTCGAAATCCGGAACAGAGACTATATATAGTGCACCAGGAAACCACAGTGGCTTAGTCGAATTTGAAACTATAGATGGCCAAAGTTCCCTTGTTAGTTGTTACAGCAACATGTCCTGACCTAGACAATTTGTTAAGTTACAGTTGCCCCAGTTTAAGAAGCAGAGTTACATATTGATTCCGTAAGCGTCGAGGAAGTTCAGAACATCGGCATATCCCTCTCGAGTTGGGACCGGAAGGGGAGACTTACAACTTAGCTGAGTCATATATTTGCGTAAAGGTACCAGATAATATTGATTAAAGTATTGACTATCTTCGTTTCATTTTAATTAGGTTTTTACAATGTGCTTTTGATCTGTGAGTTTTTAAATATCAATTAATTCTAATAATAAGACCTTAAGTTAAAAAAAAATACAGGTGTAAAATACAGCTCATGATAAAACACGTGATGTATTGCGCTACAGTGTTGCAGGTGACTGGATATTTTCACTCGTTTTTGTAATTCAACATACAACCATAAACTTGACCCTGAACACAATTGAATACACTGAACACAATTGGCAAACAAACAACGCCAGTATTCCAAAGTCAGAACATCTCAATATAACCGTGACATTGAGAGCCCTTAATTAAAGCGCCCCCTCATAAACGCACGTGAACCAAAGATCAAACGGACGTGCACACAAATTGTGACCCTACTTTTAGCGCCCTTTACAAAATAATTTGAAATGTGACATCATGCGCAAGACCTAGCCTATTGAATTTGGCAACTGTTAATTAAAATTTACCCTCATTGGTAGCGCAGCTTTGTGTGCCATATTATGTATAGGTGTGTAATGTATGCGTAATGTCTATAGTGTGCACGTGGTATACACAATACTATGGTTGTACAGCGTAGTAAGCACACAACAAATCGCCCACGTTTCTGTCCCGTTCAGTAATACAAAAACAGCATGTTTATATTACCGGTGAAGGGCTTCTTCAGTGACATCAGCTTCGTTATATCGGCCATTACCTGGAACAAACATTTTGAAAATTATTTTTCATGTAAAAACTCAGGTATACTATGGAAAACTCCACAGCAAGTTCACAGTGTTTTTATATTAAAATATATTCATAAAATTTTAAAATCACGAATTATAACATCAAAGAACCCTTGGATCGCGTAAGTATTCATAACTAACTAATTTAAGACTAATAAACGTTCCTAGAACGAAGATTTATATTACTGCCTGACTCAATACTTTTCCAGGAAATTTGTACGTATATTTTATGATTTTCTTCAGAAGCAGGAGTCTCAGATACCTCTCAGAATTATTATTGAACGAGCAATCATGTTAGTACTCGGAAAGAAGCGAATAAATATTGTTGCTTTATGATTTTACCCCTTTCATAAAATACGTACGTCACATTCAATACAGATAAACGTAAATGAAAACAGGACATTTATTTCATAAAGACATACGTATTTTAATAACTGTAGTTGATGTGTATAAATAAAAACTAATTTAAAATGAATACATTCGATTAAAACATTATTTTCTAAATTCTGATTACTAAATATAAATAGATATAAAATCATAATATAAATATAACAATTTTGTAGCTTACGGCTTATTACACCGTACAAAGAAACAAAGAAAATGTACAGACCATAAATAAAATGTTTCATTCATTTAAAAAATGAATATGAATTTGTGTGGATAAAAAGCGAGACTGAGTTAATCATGAATAAATAATTCTTATTGGTACACCAGTTACGAGTAGGTATTATAGGTATAAAAAAGTAGACTTAAAATGTTTTGTGAGCGTCCATTTATAAATTACTGCAACGCGCATCAGATTATACCTATGCAACCCAAATTCGTACTTATCGTAAACTGGCAAGGTCCATTTCGAATTACAATATATATGAAACCATTGTGATGTGGTTCTGCTATTGTTTTTTGGGCTTTTACCGTTCCCGCTCGGTAAGGGGGACCATATACGTTCCATTGAAGGGATTAAAAAAAAAAACAAAACCTATAGCAGAATACGCAATAAAGTGATACTTATAAACGTGGTATAGTTAGTCGGTGTTTTGTTGAGGCACAGTCAGAGAAAAAAGTAAATATATTTTATTCTCGTAGTATCAAGCTGCTGTGAAGCATGTTGAGAGATAATTTGACAGAAGAAAGCCAAAGATAAAAAGAATTGGGAGATAAGAATGTATCTTTTATTTCTGTGAGCTAACATTAATATTATGGAAATAAGCACATCGAACAATTGACACAGGGACAGCCTTCGTGGCGCAGGCGGTTAGACGCCGCCTTTGAAAAGAGAGGCCGTGGGTCCGATCCCTGCACCGAGAGAAATGTTTGTGCGGCCCACAAATATTTCTTTCGGGTCTGGGTGTTAATGAGACCAAAAAGTCTATCGTAGTTCCTCGTACTTCTAAAATTTTACAATTTACAAAAATCAAAGAATAAAATGGCGGTCTTATAGCTCGAGGCGATCTCTTCCAGATAACCAACCTTAGGATGTATAACTTGTAACCAACTTATTGTAATAAAAGAAAAAATCTTCTCATGGCACATATAAAATTGTTTAAAATTAATTGCGTAAGCTGTAGTATATTAAAGTAACCTTATTAATACATTATTATTTTCTAAACAAAATTTTGGGTATTGTTGGGTAACAAAATTTTCCTTCAAATGGGCAAAGTTAATTAAATTACCTTCCAAAATGTACCCTTGCAAATTACATTATGTTACTACCTTTTTGGCAGTTAATAGACAAATCGACGGAGATGTCAAAATCATACCGATTCTTTGTCTACGGAACCCTAAAAATAAAAAGCACGCAAACAAAGTTTAGAAACCATTCCCCTACACTCCAACATTGTTTATATAGTTGGGTAATTAGGCTGACCCCTCGCCATTGCGTAATGCAGCCGACCCCGCATGCGTAATACGCAGTTAGAAACGCTAATTTGGCTAGGGGACTGACGTACCTGGATGTACACTTTATTTTGGACTGTAAATGCCCATTTTAGACGTTTAAAAATTAGTGACTGGCAATTATATTTTTGTTCTTTAATGATGTAGATATCTAAAATAACTTAGCCAATCATTAATCAATTATTATCGTAAATTATTTATGAACTGTTCTGAATTCAACTTAGCTGCGACTCTTGTATAATCACTGCATTGTAAACTTGTTTTGAATAAAGCAAACGCTAGAGTTTCTCAATAGTTTTTCTCTTGCGAAAACAACCTGGTGAATCGGGTGGTAGAGAAAAAAATATGTGACTGGATCTAAATAATTTATAACACTGTAAAGATTAAATAAACAATTTTCATTTAATTTAATAACTATTGCTTAAAAATCTTATTTCTTTCAATATTTAAATTGAGAAATAATTCACCCGAAATTCAGAAAATAAATGGAACAAAGGATTTTAGGGTCCAAACCGTCTGCGAAAATAGGATTAATATTATTGGAATACGTTTGACATTTCAAACGTTATTAATTCACGCATGAAAGGACAGAGTGAGGGCAAAGAGAGGCAACTCAGCCAACGTATTTCCATGTAATTATGTGAACGGGAACACATCCGCGTATGAAGTCAGCGCTTTGCCCTATGCAAACGTATAAAAAATCTTGTCGATTTGTTACAGAATGAACAGATTCGTATAAAGCTTATTTATTTTGTTATGAAAATTGAATGCATTTGCTGAAAAAACATTGTTTTAAGGAGATGAAAGCTGTAAAGGACAGCAGCCGAAGTTTTTGTATGGGTTGATATTTAAAGTTAAAATAAAAACTTGTAAATAAAATTGAGCGAAAAATAGCACTCATTTTCTTACATCGTTTTTCTCACAACTTTTATTTATTCATTGGATCAGCGCCTAGCACCTTTTCTCGCTATTACCAGTAAACGGCAATACATGTTTGCACATTGTCACAACAATTATATATGATCAAATGAACTTCGAGAAGCGAAGTTCGATCATTATTATGTGAGTTATTTCATTCGAAGATATATTATTAACTTGGTAGTCCTTTATACCTACAAGGCAGCTCGCACTGTTTAAAAAGTTTTTAATCGATTGGTAAGTCGATTTATATTTTTTTTTTTTTTTTTACTTTCTCTATGACACCGTCTATGATGTCATTCTTTTTAGAGTATAGGAACTTATATAATTTATTTTTGAATTCCTGTATTACATAATATCGTTATCTGGATGCGGGTGGGTTGGGTGTTTATATATCTTCGAATGAAATAACTCACATAATAATGATCGAACTTCGCTTCTCGAAGTTCATTTGATCATATATTATATTTCGTTATTTCATTCGAAGATATATTATTAACTTGGTAGATGTTTAGAGATTCACATCGGATTTAGAAATGAAACCTATATTTGTCGAATCAAAAATAAATTTATTTGACATTTAATCAGTACTTTTACAATCTTTGAAATCTTGTAATTAATTACAATTATAATAATTCAAATAATACGTTCAGTTAAATATAATCAGTCTTTATTTAGGACCATTTGACACACAGACTCAGCAAACAGTTTACCCGTTTCTGATATAGGGTCTGTAACTGGACGGTTATAAAATTTAGCGAAGGTTTGAGATGTGCTTGACCAACCAGCAGCCTTTCTTATTACGTCAATACTAACTCCAACAGAGGCCGCTGCCGACGTGGACGCGTGCCGCGTGCTATGCGCGCTGAACACACTCACGTCGATACCACTCTCTGCTAGTGTCTGTCTTATCCATCTGCTAATTGTTTGGCAAGAGGCTTTTTTATAAGGTTTTTTAAACGTAATAAGGAGGTTGGGAGTACTAGCTGGTCGTAGATTTTGGGTAACATGGAGATAATCTATTAAGGCTGTGGCAGGACAAATTTGTATATTTTCTACAAAAAACGGTAAATATAATATAGGCTGATCCCTACCAGCTGCTGATGTTTTGATTATATCAGTTATATGAATTCTTATTCCATTATTAGATTTTTTTATGTTTTCAACCCTAATTAGAGACAAAGTTTGAACTCTTTGTCCAGTGCACAATGCTAGTAAAACAGTCAGCTTTTTGGTGATCTTTTGTAACGTTAGGTTCCTATTTGGGATCAATCTCGATACGTAATCTAATACTATCTGTGGATCCCATGTAGCAGTATACTTGGGAAGACTGGGTTTGGTTTTATAAATACCCTTTAACAACCTCTTTATCCTTTCATCCGAGCCTACATCATTGCCTAAGAGTAACGATAGTGCTGAACGATGTGTATTAATAGTTCCATATGAACTTCCCTTATGGAACTCATTAGTAAGAAATGTCATTATTGGTTTAAGCGAAGTGTCAAATACATTTAGGCTGTTATGTTGACAAAATGACCACCATAATTTAAATGTGACGCAGTATTGCTGCAATGTATTATGAGATATGGATGATATCATCAGATCCATAGCTACGGTAGGGACATTCCGATGGCCGAAAGCTAACCGGAGAGCTTCGCGGCTCCCAGGGTAAGGGTATTGTACAGCGGGTGAAATGATCTGAAAGGAGAATGAAGAAGATCTCTATTAGGTTTAAAAAATAAAATTTCTGAAGCTAACATTGCCTTAAGTTGAGGGAACCATGGCTGTCCTGGCCAATATGGGAAAACTAAAATGCCTGTGGCTTTATCCCTGACAATTTTATCTAAACATTTGAGAATAACTGCAAACGGAGGGAAAGCATAAAAGAAATATTGGCTCCAGTTTACTGTAAAGGCGTCTATGGTTTCAGCGTCAGGATCTTGTCTCCACGATATGTATCGGTAACATTTAGCATTTACACGGGAGGCGAATAAGTCAATATCTGGTTGTCCCAAAATTCTCTTTATGCTTTCAAAAGCAACTTTTGAAAGTTCCCATTCTATGTCATAATTAATTTTCCTAGATTCTTGATCTGCTTCGACATTATCAAGAGTGTTTATGTAGGATGCAAACAACCAAATATTGCGATTCTCACACCACTGCCAAATAGACTTAGCTACATTATTTAGGTGTGGAAATTGCACACCTCCCATCCGGTTTATATAGCATATCGCAGTAGAATTATCTACTCGTAATAATATTGCGCAATCAGAGAGATCCTGGGCAAAACATTTAAGTCCCATAAATGCTGCTAACAGTTCTAAATGGTTAATATGAAAAGAAAGTTCACTTTCCTTCCATCCCCCATTTACGCGTTTGCCATCACAAAAAGAACCCCAACCTGTTCTTGAAGCATCTGTAAAAATTTCTAACCTATAATTATCCTGTGTTCTTAATACATTTTTAGAAGATGTAATTTTATTTGTCCACCATTGTAAATCGGATAAAATATACTTGGGAAGGTCAATTCTCCTCAAATAATTTTGTTCTTTTTGCAAAGCTAAGAATTTTACTCGTTCTAAGCTTCTCGTGTATAACCAGCCATATTTAATAGCTGGACATGCCGCGATAAGCACCCCTATCATCTGTGAAAACTCTTTAATGGTACATCTAGGTAAGGGTAAGAAATGTCTTAATAACTTGAGAATATTAGATATCTTATTTTGAGGTAACCCTAGTGACATATCAATTGTGTTAAAAATAAAACCCAGAAATTTACATGACTGCTGAGGCTGTAAATTACTTTTTTCACGATTAATAACGAAACCGAGACCCTCTAATGTAATTAAAGTTTGTTGAATGTTTATATAACATTCGTTG